>JAJHZJ010000653.1:2920492-3571561 GCA_023548195.1 Bettongia penicillata ogilbyi
GGGGAGGAAAAAATACCACCAAAGAGACTTGGTAAGGTTTGGAATTTTGATGGCTGACAGAGGTTGAATTTAGACAGGACATTGGGGAGGAAATAAAGGAAAGAAAAGGAAAAGTACTTGAGCTTAAAAAAATAACTAGAGTGAAAAAAGAGGGAATCATGCTAAATATGGAGAATGACCCCAGGACTTAGTCAAAGAACTTGAATAAAAAGAGAGAGAAAAGAACTTAAGGAAAAGACCTGAAGCTACCAGAAAGAGAAGAGCAAGAATTTATGGAAGTGGACAAGGCAAAGTAAGAGGTGCTCATCAAATGAGTACAATGGCAACTTTTTTTTAAGATAACCCCTCCCTCAAATCAAGGGGGTGCCCATCAATTGGGGAATGGCTGAATATATTATGTTATATGAATGTAATGGAATAACTATTGCCTCATAAGAAATGATGAACAAGAAGACTTCAGAGAGGCTGGAAAGACTTACATGATCTGATGCTGAGCGAAAACAGCAGAACCAGGAGAACTTTGTACACAGCAACGACCACAGTGTGTGAGAGTTTTTTCTGGTAAACTTGGATCTTCATAGCAATGCAAGGACATTAAAAAAAAAAAAATTCCCAATGGTCTTCTAAGGCAAAATGCCTTCCACATTCAGAGAAAGAACTATGGAATTCAGTCGCAGAATGTAGCAGATCATTTGTGTGTGTGTGTGTGTGTGTGTGTGTGTGTATTATGTTTTGGTTTGTTATATGATTTTTCCCATTAATTTTAGTTCTTCTGTACAGCATGACTACAATGAAAATGTATTCAATAGGAACGTATGTGTAGATCCTATGTAGAATTATATGCTGTCTTGGGGAGGGAGGAGGATGGTGAGGGCTAGGTAGGGGGAAAGCATCTAAGTTTTATGGTAGTGATTGTAGAGCATTATAAATAAATAAAATGACTATATTAAAAAAAAAGATAACCCCTCCCTCACAATGATGAGGTTTTGAATTCTTTGAGCTCATTTAGATGTGAAAATTCAGCGAGACCTTCTCGGTAGCCATTGGAAGCTTTATCAACACAAAAGCAATAGGCCTGAGATTTAGCTGGGAGCTAAACAAAGACACTGCTATAAGAAAAGAACCACATGTATATAAGCACACAAGATGAAAGCAATGAATGACACAAGATAAGGGAGAAAAGGGAATCCCATGACCCAGGATGGATATGTGGGGGCAGGGAGTAGAGACAATTTTATGGTCCAGGATAAGGGGATATTTTGTGATATTTCAAGATAAGGGAAAGAGAATCCAGGATGCTCTAATGCTCAAGAGGCCTCACAAGGTATTGAAAAAACAACCTTTAATAGTAACCCTTAGGGCATCTTTGCTTACAATTTACCAACACACACACACACACACACATACACACACACACACACACACACACACACACACACACGGAGATAACTATTAAACTAGTAGCAAGAATATCAAAGGATAGCCAGTCTCACTTCTAGCAACTATGCAGAGTGAGAGGAATTTACAGTGATACATACATATCAGAAAGGGTTTGCATTTCTTCCATTAGCTGAATGACCTTTATCTTTGCTTCTAGTGAAAGCAGATCTCTAGCTGATCTCTTTACTAGAAGAGGGGATATCAAAAAGATGGAAGTGAGTTTTGGGGGGGAGTGTCAACATAAAATAAAGGAAGAAAATTAATCTGAAGATAAGGAGAGATAGCTAAATGGCACAGTAGATAGAATATTAGGAATGGGGTCAGAAAGATGAGTTCTAATGCAGCCTTAGATACATACTAGCCATCTGATCTTAGGTAATAGAAATAATAACAGCACCTACCTTACAAGTCTGTTGTGGGGATCAAATGAGATAATTTTTGTAAAGCACTTAGCATGGTACTTGACATATAGTAGGTGCTATATAAATGTTTATTCCTTTCCCTTTCCTTTGGAAGAAAATTCTGGCTTGGCCCATGTCAGTAAATTGGGTAAAATGTGAGACAGAGAAATAGAAGAAAAACTACTAAATCCTTGAACTTAATTATAAATGTAAGGAAGCTTCTGAAAGATATAAAGTGCTAGACCTTTTGAAGAGAGGAACATTCTTGTCCGTCAGTCAATGACAGTATGGATCCACATGTCTTATGAGGTAAGTAATCACCCACTAAAGGCCACAGGCAAACTAGATAAGTAGGAGTTGTTGGTAATTCCATACTGAGGTGTAGTGAATCATCTCTTTATTGACTTCTTAATTGAGAAATCTACTGAGAATAAAACAGAGTACTACAAATCTTGTCTGAAAGCCAGTTGTTCTTACATATTCTTTCTGATTTGAGCATAAATGTTTCTCTCAAAATATACTTGATTACCTGACAAGCATTGTTGATATTTGCTAAGTCTTGGACAAGAAGTGAAAGATCTTACAACCAATATCCTCCTTCCCTCTTTTTCTCCTCCTCTGATTTTCATTTTTGATTTTTTGAAAAGCAGAGTAAAAAGTCAGGTTTTTAAAAAGTCCATTGTGTTTTAAATGTAGCTGCTTAATTAGCCCTTTAAACCCAAGTCTTTCTGGGCAATAATAGCTCCAGCTCTGAGAGATTGTTCAGATTTTGATGTCTAAGATTGAGTGTAAATAGTAATTGTTTTCTTCATTGGCCAGCAACTCAGAGGGTCTTCCCCTCCAAGAATGATGTCTTTGTGATGGTAAATTGAGCTAATTCTTACCTAGCCCTAAGTCATTGAATGGACTTGACCTGAGAAAAACTGAGGCCTGGGAAAGGCCAAAGTCATCCATTGCAGCCTAGGTCATCACCAGTTTTTTTGATCTTTGTCTTACTTATGGCCTTAGAGGACCCTGGAAGGGAAACTGGGGCCAATGACTTTGAGAAGGTTTGCCTCACCTACATCCAGTTCACCTGGGCAACACATCATCCTCCAGATGACATTGATCCTTTCTGAAAACAAAGGATAAACAATAAGGAAAGCTAACTGGAAAGAGAATGACTGGGTGCCTTTCAAAGTTCACTTGCCTTAGCCTACCTAGTTAGTACACTGTACATGCTTATAATTGCTAGGGTTTCTTTGGCTAGTGCATATTACACTTGACTGACCAAAAAATAAATTCCCATTGGACATGAAGAGCAGAATTACCAGGCATTGAAACATATTTATTTAAAAATCATTAAAATGTGTACCATAGGGCTGCCTTAGTATCTGATCTCAATGCCCATTCTCAGTCCCAGATTTTCCAAGTGTCAACCAGAAATCCTTCAAATGAAATACAGTTTCCACTGGTCTCATATTATAGGTGTGTTTTCCTCTCCTGCCTCAGAATAAATGGAGAACTGACTAAGAAAACACCTTTCTACCAGACTGGAGAAGTCACTACCATTATAGGATAAAGTGAATGACTTTCAACTCATGTCTGACTCTTTGTGATCCCATTTGGGACATTTCTTGGCAGAGATGCTTCAATCATCTGAGGTTCCCTTCTTTAACTCATTTTGAAGATGAGAACAGTAAAGAAAAGGGTGAAACGACTTGCCCAGGGTCAAATAGTTACTAAATGTCTGAGGCCACAGTTGAACTCAGAAATTGTCTTCCTTACTGCTGGTCCACCACTCCATCGATTGTGCCCTCTAGCTTACCCATTTCAACTCTAGGATTCCTTGAAATTGTTATCTAACTGTTCCATGAAACCTACTATCAAGTTGGCTCAAAATTCTCTCTCTTGCCTGATCCCTTAAAGATTTCTATCTAAATGCATAGTGTATTTGAAAGTGTTTTGTAAACTGTAGAATGCTATAAAAATATATTGTAGTATCATTTTTTCTTATTGTCAACTCTATTAGCATACTATTAGTTGGACAGTACACCTGTAATATCCCTGGTATAGGAAACTACTAGGTGAGAAAATTATCTCCAGTAATCCAGAATGACACCTTCTTTACAATTTGTAGTCTTAACTGACTAGAGCACTCATAGGTTAACTGACTTGTTCAGGATCACACACCCAATCTTTGTCAGCAGTGGAACTTGAACCTAGGTCTCCCTGGCTTCAAAGCAGGCTCTCCATTCGCTATGCACTGTTGTTTCTCTAGTAGAATTGATAAGCACATTGCCACACATATTGATACTTAATTATCGATAATTTTTCTGTAACTATTTAGTGAATAAAAATTTGGTTTCCTCCGTATGTAAGATTAGAGTTAAAGTAATCCATGAAGTGATATAAAACAAAAGGATTTTTTCTAGCCATGCAGTGCAACATATTAGAAGGAACAATTAATTCGGAGTCAGATGACCTGGTTGCCACATCATGGCTTTTTTATTTACTTCTATGTGCGCTTGGACAAGTCATCTCATGTCTCTGGGCCTCAGTTTCTTAATCCAGAAAACAAAGGTGTTTGACTTGATACTTCCCAAGATCCCTTCCAGCTGTGATCTTGGGGACAAAACAGGTTTATTTAGATATTGATTATTCAAACTCTCCTGTTATATTAATATTGATATTTTTTTCAAAAGGCATGCTGGGGAAGGATTTAGAAATTGGTGTGAATACTTCTAGAGACTCTTGCTTCTTTAGAAGTATGAGAAGAAGCTATATTCAGTGTTGAAACATTAAAAGAATAAATATTTTGCTTTTTATAGTCTTTACAAAGAACCGTGAGATTTCTTCTTTGAAAACTGACCATCCTCTTTTTCTTTCTTCTCCACATCTAATTTGACAAAATATTAGTGGCTTTTGAAATGCTAGAAAGATAGTTGTGCTTTTTTTTTAGCTCTACTTAGCCTTTTCCTACAGTCTTTTCATCTCAACTCTTTTCCTGGCTCCTCTGCTAGGTTGTAAAACTAATTCATAGATGGTCCCATCTTGTTATAACTCACTCTCTTGTAGACTTTTAATCCTTTTTTATCTTTTAATCTGTACTATACTTTATGGATGACTTATACCTTGAAAGTAATTTTTGTAATACTCTATATGAAAAATCTAATATATAGATAAATCCAATTGAACCATGAAAAAGAAGGCTTTTACTATGATGTAGTCAGATTCATGATTTTCTTGAAGCATCACAATATCATTTACAGCCATATTTTCAGTGTGAGGAATAATGGCAGAGTTAATTTGTATTTTTATCCAACATAAATTTTTGAAATAGTACCTATATATGTCCCATAGCCATAAAACTAAACTTCATCGATTAGTCTTCTACCAGGTCAAAGTCTGTGTTCCATATAACATAGAAACTACTTGCTGTCAAGACATAAAATATCTCAAAATTTAAAATGGTTTGCTTCCCCGTAGCAACACTCCCTTAGGACTTAAAATTAATTAATAGAAAGATTCAATAAATAATATATAATGTCATTCTTCAAGGTAATAATGAGGCTGAGGCTGTTGACCATTCTTTGCAAATTAGGAATCTGACGCACAAAGCATCAGTTGCTTTATGTCAAATTATAAGTTGGCAACTATAACTGGAGTCTTTTGATTTTATATCTTATGTTCTATCCTCTCTAGGATGTAATATGAGGGGAAATCAATAAATGAGGTAAAATTAAATCTTGCATAAAAGCAGTTTATTCCAGGAGCATGAACATACAACTATTTTTCACTGTAATCACCTCCTATCTCAACACGTTTATTGCAGTAACTGATGAGCTTTTTGACACCATCAGAAGAAAAGAAAATGTGTGGTAAGCAGCATAGTCAATTAAACATTGCATTTTGAGTTTTCATCTTAGTTCTGAACAGTTACCCCTAACTGCTACCCTAAGTGATCCAAACATGTGGAAATCTGAAGCTGGCAGATCTCAACTTTATGGAAGATGTAGTAAATTCTCACATTTCAAGCCCTAGATAAACTCCAGCATTTTGGCATCACAGTAACTATATAACTTTTCCCAAGTTAACTATAAGCTCTCAGGTAGACCAAATAAGTAGTTTTGAATGGTAGCAGAAAATAGGGTTGAATTTGAGTGTCATTTTCTAGCTGTTTAATTGGTTTCTGCCTTTTATGATTAGGTGTAGTGGTTATTGGGAACTAATGCTGATTACCAGTCATATATCAATACCTTGACACACATCAGAGAGTACTCACTGGCTCTCAAGGTACCTCAGATGTTTACTACCTGTATGATATTTTGCAAGTTCCTTAGGTTTTCCTGGGCCTTGATTTTGTCATATAAAATGTGAGAGAGTTGCATTAGGGGTTCTCAGTCTGAGGTTCTTATATTCTAATGTGTGTGTTCATGCATATGTCTGTGTACACAGGAATGTGTGTGTGTGTGTGTGTGTATATATATATATATATATCGTATCAAATATATTTGTGTGGTATTCACATTCAGGATATATATATATATATATATGTGTGTGTGTGTGTGTGTGTGTGTGTGTGTGTGTGTGTGGAGAGAGAAAGAGAGAGAGAGAGAGAGAGAGAGAGAGAGAGAGAGAGAGAGAGAGAGAGAGAGAGAGAGAGAGATTTGTTGATCAAGTCACTAAGGTTTCTAACTGAAAATGAAAGGGAATGAAGAAATATTCTCAGATAAAACATCCAGACCTGATACTTAGGTGAAAAACAGGTATGACACCAATAGAAATAACACAGAAGTTTTTGGTAACAATTGTTATAGACACTAATGTGTGATATGAGCAATAAAATAAGTGAATTTGGTCAGTTTCAGCTCATAGATAGCACAAATACTTGTGGGATTCACATTCGAAATACCACAATGAAGAGTTATGCCTTTTTAAAAACAAATAGAACATAAAGAAGAATTTGATGGAACAATACCATGTGTCAAGAAGAGATTCATCTGTATAGAAATATGCAGAACTAAGAATGAAGCATGTTGGAAAATATTTAGGTAAGAATAAAAAGAAGAAAAGCAAGGGACATTATTGTTAGAATATACTCTATACTGATAGTGTGAAATTCAAATAGAAATTCAGGTCACTAAACCATATATAAGGATCTTCGTTGGCTATGTATTGACTTAGAAAACCACATAGCAACATTACCTATGTTCTATTTTATTTCTATTTGTTTTATTAAATTTCTCTGAATTACAGCTGTACTTGAAAGGTCCTGCTAGCAGTGTGTTTGATACCTCTGTTGTGTACCACTCAGAGAAAAAAGAAGACTATTATGTATATGTGTATGTACAACATATTGCACATATGTACAACCGTATGCATATGTATAACTATTACGTACCAAATATCATCTCATTTGATCTCCATAACATCTCTGGGAGGTTGATAACTATAATTCCCATTTTACAGATGATGAAACTGAGGGAGACAAGTTAAGAGTGACTTGTCTAGGGTCGCACAGTTCCTAAATGTCAGAGACCAGTTTTGAACTCAGATCTTCTGAATTCTATGCCCAGTGTGCTATCCATGGTACCACTTAATTGCCTGGCTTTTCCATAGGAACATTTAGTACTGTGCTGAATGGATTCCTCTAATCCTAAGTTTTTCTTAGATAAAACTAAAATTTCCTCCTTACAACTTCTATCCAGTGCTATTAATCCTGTCTCCTGGGGGTGAAGGAGAAAAAAAAATCATGTCCTATAAGGACCTGCTCAAGTATCAACCACCCTTCCCTACTACTATCTGCTTCACCATCCTCCTGGTATAGATTAGTGCTGGGTCAAAAAAAAAAATAGGAAGTTAACAGTAAAAAGAGGGAGAGAGAAGGAAAGGGAAAAGGGAAAAAGACAAAAGGAAAATTAAGGAGAAGGAGAGGGAGAGAGAACACAAACCACTAATTCTCCTGATTTTCAGTTAGCTTTTAAACCTATACTTTCGCTTCTTTAAAGCTAGACACTGCCATATGAGTTCCTGTCTGTAGCTAATGATCATGCCTAAGCAAGAGACGAATATGATTCTCTAGGAAAGACTCGGACCGTGTTTGTCCAAGATCGCCTGATTTTTGATTGATCCTATGTCTGTGGGGAACAGAATCAGATGCAGGGAGTGGGCCCCCAGGGTCAAGAAGAGGAGTGTGATTGTAGCCTTTCATTAAATTTTCCTGTTTTACAATGCATTGTGGTCTGGTTATTATTTACTGTTTGCTTATGTGTTCTACAGGAATAAAATATGCTTCTCTGTATGTTAGTTTTTGGTGACAACCAATTCCATTTTGCCAAGCTCATTGATGGAAAGACAGGCAGACAGTCACGAAACGTTTAAGTGTCTATCATGTGCCAAATACTTTGCTAAGCACTGGAGATGTAAAGAATGGCAAAGGACGGTCCTTGCCCTCAAGGAGCTCACAGTATAATGTAGGAAGCAACGTGTATAATGTAGAAGCAAAAGCAGATATGTTTTTTTCCATGAATAACAAGAAAGCTAGTATCACTAGATCACAAAACATATGGGACCAAGGAGGAGGAGGGTTAAATGTAAGAAGACTGGAAAGGGGTATATTTGAGAGATGTAAGGGAGGCAAAATTGATAGGTCTTGACAAGAGAGTGGATTTGGGAGGAATATAAGCGGGGGTGAGAGAGACTGATAACTTAAAAATGATACCTAGTTTGTGAGCCTTGGTGATTAAGAAGATGGTGATGCCATCAAAAATAACCAGGGAATTTGGAAAGAGGGGAGGGATTCGGGGAGAAAGGTCATGAATTAAGTTTTGGAATTTGATAGGCCGGTGGGATATCCAGCTCAAAATGCCCAACAGATAGTTGCAGGTACAAGATTGGAACTCTACAGAGGGGTTAGGCTGAATAAGTAGATTTGAGAATAATCAGCATCATATAGAAAATAATTGAATCCATGGGAACTGATGAGGTCACAAAGGATCGCATAGAACAGATGGAGAAGGGAAGAGGGCTCAGGATAGGGTCCTGTGGGATACCCGTATTTAAGGGGCACTACCTAGATGAAGACATACCAAAAGAGAAAAAGGAGTGGTCAGATAGGTGAAAGAATAGGTAAAGAAAGATAGGAAAGAATAAAGTCAAGAAAACATGGAGATAAGAGAGTTTCAAGGGGAAGAGGATGTTAAAGGGTGTGACAAGATCAGGATGAATTAGGATTGAGAAAAGGCCAATTGGCCATTTAGAGATCATTAATAAAAGGCAAAGAAGCATATTGGGGGCATTGAAATTAAGGTAAATTGAGGCACAGTGTTTTGAGCATTTTCAATTTATTGGTAAGGCTAGCATTTATCAATAAAATGATTCTCAGTTCCTCAGACAGCTAAAAGACTATGAGGTGGGACTTAGCCTTCATATAATTTTGGCAAGTTCAAGGGAACAAAGAACAGGAAGCATCACAGGAAAACAATATGATTAGTTACAAAGTCTGAAGTATCACAGGTGACAACAACACAAATGGCTGGACATTTGGGGCTGGTGACCACCTCTTCTTCCATCCTGCTATTAGAAAAGGTTGATTGAGTTCATCCGCTCCTTACTTTAACAAAGACAAAAGACTTCTTGGTCCCCACATGCATCCTGTTAAGTCTTGTTAGCAGGATAACAGATCTCTCTTAATTGAACCTAGGCATAAGAAGCTGTAGGGAGTTTTCTTTCAACTAAAGTGATTTATATGGAAACTTAACTCTTAAAATTAACTCAGAGAGGATAACTGAACTTCTGGATAAATCAACTTCAGAATTTAAATCAGAAGCAGAAAAATGGCCCAGGCAGTGACAGAATGTAATCAAATACAGATTGTAATCAAATAGAAAGTAGAAAATCAATATCTGTCACCAATGGAATACTTATCCATAAACTAATCACATAAGATTTTTAACATGGTTAATATCAGTAACACATACTGAGGTTAGTTTTTCTGATGCAAGTTCAGAATAGGCTTTAACACTACAACTAAAACAAAGTCTGAAAAGAACACCAAGACAGAGGACAATAAGAGTCAGTTTACTAAGGATATTATAACAGGATATTACCCTACAGACAAGTGAATCAAGAGGAGGATTTCTCCTAGGGGTCACCTGGAATGGTTAGTTGTATCACTGCTTTAACTGACTGAATCTTATGTAGGTTTGTCACAACTTCCCTTGAGCAGTTATTATAAGAACCAAAAATTGATTAATCATAGCACAAGTAATAGTAATAATATCTAAAACCACGGATTAATTTTACAGGAGAGAGTTACATGTCATCAAGGTAACCAGAAAAACTCAGCAAACATAGATACCATGAAACAAAAAGCCAAAGTAAAACAATAATGATCATCAACATTAACTAACATCCTTTCTCATTGTAGTTTAGTAAAACATTCCCAATGTCCATTTAATCAACACATTTCATCTTAGATTTCAGATGTTACAAGTAGTTGTCCCAGGCAACATCTTTTCTTAGATATTCTGGAATAGGCATCATTCTCAGGGCATCTTTAAAGGGGGTTCATCCTCTAAGACCAGCTTCTCTGGTTTCAAGTCACTTGCAGGTATTCCTAGGGTAATTTTGCTAATATCTACCAGTTACAAGACTCAATATGATTTAGTTCAGCCTCTTAAAATTTCCTTTTCCAATAACTAGTTCAGATAGTGAAAACCAGCTCAAACCTTATGGTTTTAATCCTATTAACAAGAAAGATATAAAAAGAACATCAATTGACAAACCCCTAGTTCACTTGAACTTCAAAGATTTTAAGCTTTTATATACCCCTTACTGTTGCTTTCTTTATCTTAGACCTATACCTGGTATAGACACCACAAACAACAGGCTAAAAGAGGAATCTTAATAAGAATCCATGAGGATCTGACTTGTAAAATGAACCCTTCTGATTAATGAATTACTATTTACCAAAGTAGACATGTAAAGCTAAGATTAAGAATGCTTTTCTAAATTGGTATTCACTCCATTATTATTCAGTTTTTTAAGACTGTCATTCATTTATTTCATTCTTTATTTCAGATTTAAGGCTCATAAAGGGAAAACTTCAACTTTTTTTACTTATAACTGTCTTGTGATATAAATTAGCAAATTATTACATTGAAATATTTGAGAAATTCAAATAACGAAGGAGAAAAAAACAAAACTAAACTAAACTTCTGCAAAAGGTGAACAATACAGTTTTCTATATAAAGTCCTGAAACCAATATTTAGAACTTATTACAACATGCTCAAGGCTTGTATATCCCATTAGAATTATTTCCATTTGACATATATAATTATTTGATCTTGTTGCTTTTGTTGCTTTATCAAGATTTTATACTCCAGCTAATTACTCCCTTAGAAAGATGAAATACTTTAGGGATCTAATCCTAAACATGAATACATAACTGTCAGTGTTCTTTGTAAATAGATGACTTTTATCCCTAGGTTCATTGGCTATGTAAATGCATTTACACAAAGGAGACTTGTTTTGCTTCAATTGTAACAGAAAGCAAAAGACTTGTGATGGAATGTGTAACTATAGTAAGTATTTAATCTCAGATTATATACACAAAATAGTATATGTCTGAAATGATTAGTCTACATATAGACTGCTTGCACTTCAGGACATGCTCTACATACAGATGTCAATCCCAACTTAAATAATAACCTAAGTAAAATTGGATTTCCTTGTAGGTTACACAAGATAGTTCAGAACTTGCTCTCCTTACTGAAGCTAGAGAAAATGGCCTTCAGTTGTGCCTGACCTGCCCTTCTTTAGAACTTAAGAAATGGAACTTTAACTCCTTTATGAAACCTAGTTTCTTTAGCAGTCTTTGGTTAGAAAAAACAAACCATCTCAACCAGGCTTTTCCTTGCTTGGTCTCCTTTTTGTAGATCTGGAGTAAGTAAGGTGCATTTTAGCATGTGCAAGCTGAATTCTTGTTATTCTTTCTTATAGGTTAGTTCCCAGGATCCATGACCATAACAATCTCTATTTCCCGGTCTACTTTCTTATAAAACATCTTCACCCTGCTTGCACAGCTTTATATAATGATGTGTAATATAAACACGTGCTTAAAAATGTAAATATCCGCTGTCATTGCAAAGTGAGATATAATGGTGAGAAATATAAACTTGGGAGGCTATTGCTGGCAATATGCCTTCTTTGTCTGTTGTCCCATAAAGGAAGTGGTCAGTGAGTGGGGAGCCCTTCGGGTTGAATGCACAGGCTAGAATGCTGTGCTTTTCTGACCCCATCAAGACGTACTTCTCACTGGCCCCAGCAAGAAGGGTGGTTAGAGAATGCTATAGGAGTTGGTGCTCCCATTATCACCAACTCCTCTGAGAAGACGAGACTAGAATAAAGCTTATAATTAGCCCCCTGAAGCTGTCTTCCTGTCTAACCAGCTCGAGAGTGAACCTGTTAGAGGTTGGAGTCCAAAAGCCTGCAGTGCTTCCCATGTGTCATCTGTCTTACAGCTGGTCACCCCACAACGACAAAGGGACACATGCCTGAAGATCTAACTTAAGAATGGCTTTTTTTTTTTTTGGTGGAGCCCCTGTCCTTGCTTTTCCTTAGGCAATAAACCAAAGTAGGAGTCCCAGCCCAGGTAGATGTTTTAGGGGAGGGGAGTAGATTGCATTGCTTAGATAGAATATGGTGGGAGTGGAGGTGGGCAGTGTTTTTCTTTGAGCTACAGTAAGAAATTCTCTTTGAGCAGGGAGGTATAAATTGATATTAATAATTAATAATCAGGGTGGGTGAGCAGCCCAGAAATGGGCTAGGCAAATGCTCGCACCTCCCTCCAACAATGAGGAATGAGGTTTGAGTGAAGAAAGCTGGTGGTTCAGAAACACCGGGATGGGCAGAGTGTGATCAGAGAGGAATCTGTTAATCACTGAGGCGTGAGTGGGTAACTCTTTATTGTCCGTAGGAGTCTGCCCCAGTGGTGTAGCGGTAAACTCTAAGGGCTCTCTGAAGAAAAGAAAAAGTGTGCAAGGCATACTTTTTCGTTTAATCCGCATTGTTCATTTTTTCTTCTCACTTTCTTAATTCTAGGAAATCAACGAGACAATAAACTAAGCCCTGGCTTGTGGGGAAGTGCCTTGCTTTGCCTCAGGGTGAATTCTTATCGGAACATTCAAATGAAAGAGGGGTGAGGTGGAGGGGGGTGGTGAATTGATTTAGAGTAGGCACCTTGTACCCAACTGTAATGGGAGTTAAAAATCTTCCCCGCCCATTGATGGGCCTCAGGTGGGGCTACTGAGTGAGACTTGATCAGGGGAGGTTTGTTTCCTATGGAAGCTCAAGCCTTTTGCTGATTACTAATGAGGTACTGGGTCACTAGGGGTCCTGCCCTCTGGTTCTGAAAAGAATATATATACTCTGAGGGGAGGTTTTGCTTTGGGGCTTAGTTGTTTTGCTTTGTTCGTTTTTGTGTTTTTTTTTTGGCAGAAGGCTTGTGTGCCAGATGAGACTCTGGGAAGCCACTAAGCATCCCTCCCCTCCCTCCCTTTGAAAACCCTGATGTTGGTGCTTCCCTCTCTGGTACCTATGTAGGTATGTAATGGTCAGACAATTGGAAGTCTGTCTCTTCGTCCCTGTATGTTGAATGTAATTAAAGTTATTGTTGACCCCTTAAAGGTTGCCTTTCCTTTTAAAATGCAGCTCTAAGAATCTGTGATAGCAGTCTCCCCTGTGTATGTCGGGGTGCTTACTGATATACCAACTTTCAGGAAAACAGATAAGTATGGCACAAGATGTAGCAAGGATGTACTGTAAAGTTCATGGTTGGAAGAAACTTCAGAATGCTGTGAGATCATAACTCTATTTTAGTTTTGAATTCTGGGATCTACACAACTTCTTTTCCATGCCTTTTTATGTCTCTCCTAGCAAATGATCCTGCCCCAAAGAGGAAAGGAGCTGAGCTAGAAAAGATTGCTGACTTTCTGTTCATCAGATTGCCATAGGTCTCCTGTGTGTGTTGGGATGCTTACTGTTACAGGGAGGAGTTGGGAAAGAGGGGGCTCAGGCTCTCCATCCAAAGATGGGGGGCTAGTAAAACTGGTATGCTAGTGAAACTAACCACTGTCACTTAAATCCAGTTCACTTGTAAGTCATTGGCATCACCTCCCTGATGCCATGGTTCTCTTTGAGAAGAAGGATAAATAGCAACTACCCAGTAACCACACCCTGTTACATACTTAAAACCACCTTTATACCCCTTCTCTTACTCTCCCTTCTTTTCTTCAGGCTGAACATCATCTTTTTCTTTTTTAAGCACTTAGCAATGATAATAACTCATTGAGAAGTTCCACACTGCCCCCTGGAGTTTGCAGGTTAGCGTAAAAGCTGACTCCTTGCAGTTCTCTGTGGCATGACTCCTTGCAGTTCTCTGTGGCAATCTGATGAAGAGAAAGTCAGCAACCTTTTCTATTTCAGCTCCTTTCCTCTTTGGGGCAGGGCCATTTACTGGGAGAGGCAGAAAAAGGCATGGGAAAGAAGTTGTGTAGATCCTAGAATTCAAAACTGAAATAGATTTATGATCTCACAGCATTCTGAAGTTTCTTCCAACCATGGACTTCACAGTACATCCTTGCTACATCTTGTGCCATACTTACCTGTTTTCCTGAAAGTTGGTGTACCAGTAAGCACCCCGACATACACAGGGGACCTGCTACCAGAGATTCTTAGATCTGCATTCATAAAAGGAAAGGCAACTTTTGAGGGGTTAAAAATCACTTTAATCATGCACATGTCATTCCTTTAACCAAGCATATATATCATTCACCTAGTTCAGGGGAGTCAGCATCCTGGACTTCAAAGAAAATACAGAGAAATCAAAAATCAACAGACTTGGCTTCCTCTGCCTGTCCATCAACAGAGAGGTTCAGCTATCTGACCATAGTTACCAGAGAGGGTAGCTCCAACATCTGAGTTTTAAAACTGGGGGGCTCCTTAGTGGTTTCCCAGAGTCCTCTTCTGGCCAAATATACCTTAAATTGACCCTGGAAGTGAGTTTTTTATTGTCTATAATACCAGTGGAAAAATTGCTCAAGGTTAATTGGTTACTAAGCCTCCATTTACCCCTTAAATCTGCTTATTCAAGGTCCAGGCATTGCCTAGGGCTAATGGTCCAGATTCACATTATTTAATCTATCTGTGCTATTTTGGAGTTCATAAAAGTTATTAGTCAATCAAAACTAATTGAAAATCTCTTTCAAATGGTGCCAACATAGATCCTGGAGAAAGTCTGGCACTTTGGACTTGGGTTTGAACTTCTCTTCATTTGCTTAATCTCTGTATATAAGACACCATTAATTTGATTCTTTTTTGTAATCCCTATCTTTGCAAAAAGGGTATATAGGACTCAAAGTACTTAAGAGTCCATTTTTTGTTTTTGTTTTTAAATCTGGCATCAGCCAGCTTCAAATTATTAATTAAAATAAGAATGGTGAACAGACTTAAAACACAGAGAAATTTTGGAATCAATCTCTGCTGTCCAGGGCAGGGAAGTAAATGGTGGAGAGGAGGGAAATCAAGAAATCTAAATGCCTTTCTCAATCTTCAAGAGACACAAATTCAGCCAGACTTAGTCAAAGTCCTGACCGCCTAAAAACCCTAGTCTCTAATCTCTTCCCATTCAGTTTCCATTTCCTTTCTATGCCCTGGCTAGATTCCACATGAGTCCCTGGCTCAGCATCTGTCTGTCTCTCTTCCCCTTTATCCATTCCCCTCCCATAATTAAAAGCAACCAAACTCCAAGTCCGTTCTTGAATAAACTGTGCAGTTGCTAGACTACATTTCCCGAGGTTCATGCAGTTAGTATCTGAAGACTCCCTTTGTTAGATAGCCTTCTCCCAAAGTCTGTTACACATATCTGAAGGGCTGTCATGTAGATGAGGTATTAAAATTGTTCACGTTGGCCCCTAAGAGATAGAACTGGGAACAGGCAGTGTCTGTTACAGGAGAAAATATTTTGACTCGATGAGACAATTAAAAAATATTCTAACAACTAGATCTATCCAAAAGAAAAATGAATTTCTTCTGTGGGTAGTGGAATAAATGGTTTGCCTCCATGAAATTTTTCTAGTAGTGATGACATCACTAATTGTTAGGAATGATGAAGTGTCTTTTTTTAAAGTATTGATTGTTCAAACTAGGAAGCTAGGGAATGTAGCAGTTAAGAATTCTGGAACTGGAATAAGGAAGACCTGAGTTTAAAAGCTGCCTGAGACACTTACTAGCTGTGAGACGGAAGGCAAGTCACTTAACCCTGTTTGCCTCAGTTTCCTCATCCATAAAATGAGCTGAAGAAGGAAACGGCAAACCCCTCCAATATCTTTGGTAAGAAAGCCATAAATGTGGTCACAAAGAGTGGAAGAATAGGACACAATTTAAGGAACAGACTTAAAAGTACTATATAATTCCTGGTGATGATGATGATGATGATGATGAGTATCCACACTAAATAGAGTGATTTCCTATTTTAGAGATGTCCTCATTTGTAGAGCCAACATTCTCTGACCTTGATTAGCCAGCTTTAGGGACTATTCTGGCTATTTCACTATTTTGTGATCATTTTCTGCCATTTCTTCCCCTGTCAAAAGGTAGTGTTGAGTAACATCATCTCTAATGTCCCAATAACTCTTAAGGGCCTTAACCCTGTAAGCTTATTCTTATCATTAGCAGTAATACTTGAGTCAACAGTATGATATTGCTTGCACTGAATAAATCAGTTCATGTTTTCCCTCCATATGCCTGGCAATTCCTGCCCAAGGGAAAGATTATTACAGCTGCATCCTCAGAGCTAATTTAATATTGATTTCAGAAAATTGGTCAAGATGCTAATCAGCAATTAACGTGTTGCATAGAGTCATGTACAGAAACACTTGAGGTGCCTTCAGGAAGTTCTAAGAACTTTGTGGCTAGGTATATAAGAAACTCTGCTCTCCTTTCAGTGTTAATTTCACAACAAAAAATTGACATATTTACACATCCCAGGGCATACACAGTGCTAGAAACTGAAGGGAAGTTTGAGGAGCCACCTAATGAAGAAAAATGAATGAATCCAAGGAAGAAATGATGACATTTGTAAGAAAGTATAATTCTGACCATATCAGTCTTCATTCAGTGTCTTGGTAATATCTGATTTAGTCAAATCTATTTGTGCGATCATTCTCAAATTCTCAGATGAAAAAAAAGTTAGGGATGGGAGTAGGGTGTCTGTCAGTTCTTCAAATTTAGACTATTTATTTTGTCTTTGGTATCTCTTTATGACTCTGTGCCCGTCCTTGTGAACTTTAAACTCTCAGATTTCTTCTCAAATATGAGTCATTAATTGTGTCATTCTCTTTCATTCTCTCCCCTCCCCCCGTTTTGGTCTTTCAGTAAGTTCTCTTAGATTGTAAATGTGATATGATTTTTATGTAAAACCTCAAAAAGTTTTGTTTGAACTTTTAAAAATATGTTTGCACAGTATTACAAGTAAATCTTCTGGGATTGATCCTTCTTTTTCCTGGCAAGGGTGAAACCAGAACTTTATGTTACTGACCTGTATTTAATTCATTTATCATAGACTATCACCATCAAGTCCTAGGGCTTCATTCATTATAGACTGTCATTATCAATAATTGACTTTCTTTATAAATCTGTGTAGGTAATATTAGGTCAGGGATTTAGAGAAGAATCTTTCTACTTAACTGTCTTGTGGGAAATTCTTTCACTGCCTATTATTTTCAGCTTTTGAGTACTATCAAAAGGTTTTGCATATAGAATATAATTCTCATTGAGTGTGGAAACATTGTAGGTCTATGTGGGAAAGGATATTATGTAAAAGTGAATTTCTCAACTATGATGGCTCTTGGTGCTTCTATTCAAAAACACCACTACAATCCAACTTATGCCATTCTCACCTGCTGTATTGATTTCTAAAATTTAATCAGTATTTGTTATTTGCATTCTTATCTGTATAATTCACTAAGCAAGACTTATGTGATTGTAGAGATAAACTATTGCTTCCAGAATCTGTGTTTTTATAATGTGCATATTTCCTTCACTAACACAGTACATAGACCTTAGTGTTTTAGTGCACAATTTAAGGAAGTAATTGTGACCCACATTACTTCACCTAACAGTGAACCTTGTGATCATACTCTCCAAACTTAGTTTGACTGGTGCCCAGGTGACAAGAGTCAAGAGTCTTAGCCTGTCACTAAACTTCTACTAAGAAACCCTTTCCAACTTTGAAAGAAGAACTAGACTTCACATTCCAGCAGTATGACCTTTCAGAGTCCAGGGACACATCCACAATAAAGCAATGGAATAAGCATCAGTGGAAGAGATGACAAATATTGAAAAGAAAATCATTCAGAAAGTATGGGTATATTCATAGAATTATCAGAGGAGTCGGAAGGTCTGATTAATGAATGTTTAGTATAGCCATAGTAGCCATTAACTCAATATATAGTTCCCATCTCTCTTACTCCATTTCATGTAAGAGGAGTGTCTTGAACATACTCAACATATGCCACATAACCCAAAAGATTTCAGTCCACTTTTATGGAAGCTGTGGACTCCCTGCCTTGTAAATCTCATTTGTAACAGAATAATATTTTGCCATGCAAGAGGAGACTAATGGCATCCAAAATCTCTTCTTCTCTTGAAAGTTTGGCTAGAGAGAGATTGATTTTAAACTGAAGTATACAGTCAGTGACTTGAGCATTGGTTGATAAGCATCTGATAACACTATGGGAGTGTTCAGCCCATCTCTCCTGGATCATGTCCTTATCACTAATCAATATGCTCAGTCTGCACCATGCGTCTTTGTCCCATAAATAGCCTTCACAGGGTCATATGGCTTCATAAGGAAATTTCAATCCACTAAAAGCCCCAGGATTCTTTTTTCATATGAAACATTCCTAAGTCACTTCTCCCTCAGTGCTTATGAAATTGATGTTTTGATGCCAAGTGTAGAAGATAACAAGTCTTTATTAAAGTTCATCTTATTCAAGCCAGTCCATCATTCTGACCTGTTAAGAGCTTTGGGGTTTGGTGACTTCTCTTTTTTTTCCTTCCTATGCTTTTACTTGCTGTCATCTTCCTTTTGAGTAAGGTACTACTACACTTATACTCCAGACATGAGTCACCATTTTACCATGTCATAGGACCACATATGAGTTCAAATATACTTCCTCAGGTTAACACTTTTAGTTCATCTTGTTTATGAGCCATGCTTTTGTGTGTATGGCAATTAAGACTAGGAATTTTGTTGTTGATTCTCTTCTTTGGCATCATGTCCCATGAATTACTGCTCTTGTTCAAGTCATTTGCTTGTGGTTTACTTCCTATTCTCTATGGTACTATATTTGGCAGATCTGAATGTGTAGTTTTATGTTCTCATCTCGTTGTTTAAAGTCTTAATGAATCAAAAGACTTGAAAATATATACATATATGTGTGTATATACATATATGTTTATACGTTTATGAGAGCATGTATATGTGTATGAAATTATACATACACATATATAGATACATATATATCCCATATATGGGGTGTAAGGGTTTCAGGGAAGACCAGAATGTCCAGAGTGAGTGCTGCTGAGCCCTTTTCAGAGCAGTTTTCCACCCAAACCCGCCCTGTGTCTCTCATCTGTAGCATGAACAGTAGTCATACCCCAGTAAACAGTTTCAGCTGACAGGCTAAGCAAGGTTGAGAGTAACTGAAGGGCTTCAAACCTATTGGTTATTTAAGGGAATATTCACCTCAAGACTGAGGTGAAAACTACCGAGTGGAATGGGCAGATGTAAACAATTTGTTCTGATAGGCCACGAAGGCAGCTGATATAGGTGCTGTGAAGTGCTTAGAGATCACAGATGCCTAAGTCCTCCGCTCCATCCCTAAGCATCACCAGTCATCTTGAATTATATTGTATCATAATGTAAATAGACTTTCAATTAAAAAGTTAGATCCAATCATTCACCTTATTGATCTTTGCTTCTGCTCTTCAGATGTCTGTCTATACTTTTTTTCCACTATAAAATGGGCTTGTCCAGAAAGAACTCCACCAAATTACAGATAAGTCAACTTGAGAGAGAGAAGGATTTTGTTAATTGTAGGAGGGATACTTCTCAGTTCTTATGGTTCTGTCTTAGCCTTTGAAATTTCATATACTTCCAGCCAGAAATGACTTTTCTTAGAGATTGACAAGTTTGTTACCACCTCATTAGAATCAATAGCTATCCTGATGGTGACACTTCTAGACCCAACCTGATTCCAAGAACTATACCAGCCTATTTGTTGGTTTTTGCATATAATGTTGCCTATCCAATCTCCATGTCTTTACACTGGCTGTCCCTACATAGCTGAAAGCGTTTTCCTCTTCATTTCTATCAGTTACAGAACGTTTTTCCAAGTCAATCCTGTCCCCTATATAAATGTCTTCAATCTCTTCTGCATATATCTTGTGTGTATTTAAACTTTTAAACATTTTCTTCTCCATTACAACATAAACTACTTTGGATCAGAGACTATTTTTGTCTTTCTTTGTATCCTCAGTACTTAGCATAGTGCCTGGTATACAGTAAGTGCTTAATAAATATTTGCCAGCCATTCTGGTGGCAGATGATGAGAATTTGCTTCAGATATAAAACTTTTGAAGTTACTTTCCATTGATTCTCTGTCTAGACACCATAACTTCTACTCAGTTCTTTTTTGATGATATGTCTGTTGCCTAGAATGGTATGGCAGCTACAGTTTCTGCTAAGGGCTTTGCCACCTCTTTGACATTTAGTGTGCATCTTTGTCCTGGATGACTATGTGTTTCCTTTGCCTTCAGACACAATGAACTAGAATTAGTCCAGTTTTAGACATCGTTCTCATTCCATTTATTAGGAATTTCTTCCTGCCTCTGAGCAGCCCAGTGGTATTATCTATATAATTTGGTTTCCTTTAATTTTTCCTATGCATTTAACTGGAAGAGAAGTTATTAGAGATAGGGAAAAGGATAGCATACACACACATACACATGTGTACACACACATTTGTGTATATGTACATATATTTGTATGTATATTTATATTTATGTACATGCATATATATATAGATGATATAAATGATCACACTGAAATGTGCTAAAGAATCAAAGTTTTCCATAATATTTTTTGTAAGGAAATAGCTAAAAATTATGAACTCTACCTAAATGTAAACACAATATATGAGATCTACTTGTATTTTTTTAATCCTAAAAATAAATATTTCTCTAAGATGTTTACAATATGGTTGTTCACTTAATTGCTATGGCAAGTAGAAAAAAGGGACAGCTGGTATGTGTGGTATTGACTCCAATTCTAACTCTAACTTTGGCTTTGACTTCTTGGCTGCAGTCTCTATGTTTCTGAGCATTGAAGGGCTTTTGATAGATGGATCCCATTCCATGTCAGATCAACTTAAAATAATACGTTTTTCCATGATTATGTATATATATATTTCCTGTCTTTTAGAATGCCTATTTTAGAGGCATTGGTATTTAAATGTTATTATGGTTTGCTTGGCATTATGTGGCATTTAAAAATATTTGAGAGATATAATTTCTAGATAATTTAATCATGTTATGAACAATGCCTCCATTTAAATAAAAGGATGGTTATTTGCCCATCTCTCTCTTAGACCAGAAACAAACATGGCAGGGGCTTATGGTTTACTTGCCCTTTGAATACTAGGTGTTTGCCAGAGTGGCAGTCAATTCTGATGGCTAACAATTAATGACAGAATGAATATTACAATGAAGGGCATGATTATGTCATTTACTTCTTAAATTATCCCCAGCTTGGGCAATCTATTCAAACACTTTATCCCCTCCCAAACCTGAGAAGAAAATAATGTCTGGATAGAAGAGAAGGTTAAGTCAACCTTCAGAGACTGAGGTTTTAAAATGGGGATAAAAGAAAAAAAGGGAGAAACCTGAATCTCCCCCAAATCTTAGGTTACTGATAATCATTTCTCTCAAT
Source organism: Bettongia penicillata ogilbyi (assembly GCA_023548195.1). NCBI lineage: Eukaryota > Metazoa > Chordata > Mammalia > Diprotodontia > Potoroidae > Bettongia > Bettongia penicillata. The sequence goes on from JAJHZJ010000653.1 coordinate 2,942,370, forward strand.
TATAAAAGAATATTAAGCTGAAGATCTTTGAAATTTATAGAAAACATTGCCATGAAACACAAATCCTTCCTAAATGTACATAAAAGAACTAATTTAAAGTATATGCAACTGCTTTAAAAATGCTAGTGATGATACCCATAGTCAAAAATTTCATTGCAAAAAATGAATATGTCTCCATTTATAAAAGTAGATATTAAAATATGTGTGATGTAACTAAATAGGCCAATATATTCTGTCAGGACCCAAGATCACTCATCTCTTTTTAGATACCCTGTTTTCCAGAGCTAAAGCCCAGAAAGCAAGCTGTGCCCTGAACTTGATATAACAATAATCCTTTGTACTCTGGATGAATTTTGCTGCAACTGAATCACAGAAATGATGGTCCCTGAGCTCAAGCAAGAACCAATAGACCCAGACTGAGGCCCTGCTATGAGCAGACCTTTAGTCACTAGACAACTTTGCCTCTCTGCTGCTGTTGTGCCTTATCACTGTTGCTACACCACATTGTTTGATTCTTTTTCTAGCTATAAATATGTAAATCAAGTCTAACCCCACTGCCTTGGATCTTTTACTGGAGGTGACTCTGACACTTGAGTCTAACTAATCTCTTTCCCCTAACAGAATAAAGAAAGCTTTTTGCTCTTAAACTCTGTGAGCTCTTTGGTATTTTTGGATTATTTTTGGTTGGTTTTGCGACCCTTAATAGTGGGTGCAAAACCCATTACTCTTTGTTACCAAAGTTGACCTTTCTTTTGCCCTTGACATTTGGCATGTGGGGTACCCCAATCTAAAGAAACTGAAGTCAAGAAAGAGTAGAGAAGATTAGAATGCTCAATTGTTACCTTCTCTTCTTTTATCTAGGTGCATATGTGCTTCAGGTCAAAGCCACAGATGCAGATGATCCAACCTATGGAAATAGTGCCAGAGTGGTTTACAGCATCCTTCAGGGACAGCCTTATTTCTCTATTGATCCTAAGACAGGTAAATATTTTATCAGTGAAAACATTATCATCACCCTTTCAAATGTTTAAACTTTAATTAAACTTTGGCACAGAGAGTTGCATTGTCTTGTGTAGCAATAAAGAATCTGTGTGGTACAGATTAAATTCTAGAGGATAATATCTTTCATTAGTAAGCTCTTCAGTATTATTTTCATTGTTCTAAGCTGAGTATGAGTTAGCAATTATTTGGTTTAAATATATACTCTAACACCTGAAATCTATAAAAAAGAATATGTGTGTGCATATACACACATGTGTGTATATACACAAATGCATGCTGTATAATTTTATGTGTCATTGGTTTCCTGTCATTTAATAACATCAGCAAACAATAATTGACATTTACATAATACATTCAGTTTTACACAATACTTTATTTTCATTATCTCATTTGATCCTCACAAGATTCCAGTGAGATAGGTTACATGAGTGTTATTATTCCAAATTTATGGATGAAAAAGCAAGGGCTCAGTTAAAGCTACTAAAGTTCAGAGATGAAATACTGCTCCAACTCTTCTACTGACTTCAATTTCAGGTCATTTTCCATCCCTTTCTCTCTCTCTCTCTCTCTCTCTTTCTCTCTCCTTTCTCTTTTGATTGATGTTTTTATTTATTGAGTTTTAAAATATATATGTATATGTATATTGCATATACATATATTTGTTTACTTTTATCATGTTATGTTACATTTTGAGGCCATGAAACTAATGAATATCTATAAAATTCTATTAAATGAAGGTACAAAAATGTGGGTTGTGGTTAATATAAACATTTTAGCTGAGCAAAAGAACAAATGACAACTTGAAACACCCAAGAGTGATGACTCTAGTTCAATAGCTATTCTGGATGATTTTTAAGTTGTTCCAATTTTTATATTTTAATAATTTAGTGAAGCAATCCTTATTAAGCAGAATGCTTGGGAAGTGAATTGGTAGATAGAACTATGATCAAGAATGCAAAGAGGAAAACTTACTAGTATGACCCTTTAAGTGTTTATCAGTTCCCTCTCAAAGGGATCTGGGCTTAGATGTCAGATTGCTTGTTAAGGAGCTTTCCTTCTTGACTGATCAATAATTAGATGCAGGAGCTTCGTGTCACAATTAATGGCAGAATCTTTAAAAGAATATACGTGCCTTAATTTTATTGTCAGCAGCTGCATTTCTACAATAGAAAATTCTACATTTAGTGTTGTGCTGTAGCTGAAAACATATGTATGGCATGTTCAGAGTTCTGCAATGTCTCAACCTTCAGAATACTAATTACATTTGGTTTTAAGAAAAGTTCAAAAACAAACTAGAAAAGATTTTTATTTAAAGTCTGGATTACATAACCACATTGACCTCCATTTTGTGTGATTTGTCATACTCTATTAATTTAGACCTCTCAGTAATTACCTGTGCATGTAGATAAACAGAACATATGTCAACTTTTAAACTCAAATTTGAATCATTTCTATTTCCTTGGAAAGACTCATTTTTAGACACTCAAAGCCCCAGCTGAGTCAACAATAGATTTGTGCACGTTACTTTGACGAATTTAGGATGTTATCAATATTGTAATCCTTCCATGCAGCCAGCCTATCCATGCATGGCAGTCCTATGAAATTATTTTATCAGCCTTTATTTTCTTCCTTCTTCAACCAAAATTAACTATATCTTAATGTTTCTAGCAATGGAGTACCAGACGAGTAAATTTCCTTTATTTGAACTTATCCTCCCACCACCCTCCTTAGAACTTTCATATTTTCATTGGATGTACTCAAAACTTTACTTAGAAGCAGTTTTTTTTTTAAATTCCCACAAATTGAAAAATTCTTTTGGTCTTCTACCTCTTCTCCGTTATTATCAATAGATTATCTTTTACTAGTTTTTTGAGAGGAAGGCCAAACTGATTTGAGTTTCCTGAATGTCCCTCCTTTCCACCACAGTATTTCTCTGTATTGTTTAGTGTCATCTCTTTCTTTCCATGTCTTAGAGAAATTCTTTGTCCTGTCTTTACAAGGCTAATATTTATTGCTATGTTGTAAATTCTATTCCATCTATCACATTCAATTCACTTTTAATTTTCCTGATACAGTTAGAAAATTAAGCTGTAAATGTTTCACAGCAAATAATAGTAATGAAAATAACCACACATGGTGCCTAAAAGTTTGCAATGCGACTTCATTAAAACAGTCTTGTGAGTATTATGCAATTTGAAGATATGGAAAATTATCCTCAGAGAAGTTAAAAAAAATCCCTGTGGTCATCTAGTAAATAAAAGAACTGAGTTTCAAATCCATGACTCCTAATTCAAATATTTTTTGGCTTCAGATATTTGACAGGATAATGGATTTAAAGCCAGAAGAGGCTTTAGTAGTGCAAAATTCTTATTTTGCCCAGAAAGTTTTAATGTCTTGTTCACAATGAAGAAATAGTTATACTGAGGTTATAAACCTAGACCTCTGACTTCATCCAGCTTTCTTTCTACTATATCACTGTTTTTAGATGAAGCAATTTGATATAGTATTACAGATATCACTGAGACAGGGTGGTATGTATGAGACTCACTAGGGAATATGGCAATGGTAACTGTATTCACAAAGAACAGGAAAAAGGGGTAGTGCCAATAAGTAGCCACACACACACACACACACACACACACACACTCACACATAGATATATAAGTATGCATGCATACTTACATACACACTCATATCCAGGAACCAGCGGGAGGAAACATGGTAGAGAGAATTTAGTTGAAGATTGACAGAAAGAAGTGGAAGTTCTATTTCTATGTGACTATTGCCATGTGACTGATGGGAGAGAAGGAGATAAAGAGTATGACAGAGCATTGAAAAGGGAGTTCACTTATCAGAATATCTGTTGAAATTTAGCTAAACAAGGAAGAACTGAAGTAGGGACAGTGAGAATCTTGGGAAAGTGTCCACTACGTCTTAAAATTCGTGACACAGACTGGTGTCATCTGTCAATTCTAGAATATGGGAGAGAGAATTATACAGCATTCAGAGGAAGTATAAGGAGGATGTCAAACCAAGCTCTCAAATTAAATCCTAATGATTTTAACAGAAATAATTATATTGACGAAGAAAAGGGGGAGGAGAGCTATCTAGAAACCAATGTGGATATATAGGGAACTCATTAAGTAACTTACATTTAAATGTTATATATAGGTAATAGAAGCAAAGGCAGGCAGATGATTGATGATGTATTCAGAAAGGTGATATGGTCCTGCAAAATGTCAGGAATTCTAAATTTCAAATGAGGTCAGGCTGGAGATGTCCATAATGACAATAAAAAATTCTCTAAAGAATTTCACAGTACTGATAGCCATATGAAAGACTGCTACTGATCATTAATAAATGAAGTTTTAATCTTTTTAGACTAACAAACAAATATCCCTGAAGTTTTATATCACACCAGAAAATTGGCAAGATATTTGGACAGACATAGGAATACTCAGTGTTGTCCAGGTTGTGGAAAGATAAGCAGGCTAATGCTTTGTTGGAGCAGCTGTGCGCTGGTCTACCATTTGGGAAACAAGTATGAAATATGCAAAGAAAGGGACTAAAATGTTTATCTCTTTAGCTAGAGATCCCACTGCTACTAAATGTCCCTAAGAAGGTTTATAATAAAAAAGAAGATATCCATATACACAAAAATATTTATAGCAGTATTTTTTATAATAAGTAACAAAGACCTGGAAACAAAGAAGATGCCCACAATTGGCAAATGGCTATAATAAACACATTGTGATCCAAAAACCCACCACAACTACAAAGAGCTTATGATGAAATATGGTGCCCATCTCTAGATAGAGAATTGATTGCTGCAGAGTACAAATTGAAGCATATTTTTTTCTTTTGTTTCTTTTCTTTTGGAATATGGCTACTGTCAAAATTTGTTTTGCATGACTTTATACTCTGTGATATTTTGTGTTTTTCTTGCCTTCTTGTTTGGTGAGGGAGGGGATAGGGAGAGAGAAAATGTGGAACTAAAAAAATAATAAAAATCTTTATGCTTTTAAAAATAAAATATATTAAATAAAACTTAATTAAAAAATAAATAAAACAAGGTGTGATACATAAAATAAAGTAGTCTATAAGAAACAAAATGAATATGATGAATATAGAGAATTCCGGAGAGAATGGGATGAAATGATACAAAATGAAGCCATCAGAACAAGGAAAAAATATACACCATGACTATAATTGTATTTAGAATGAAAAAAAAAATAGCAACAATACAATCAGCAAAATTATGAGGACAGTTATGTAATTATAAGTGTTGAATGTGACCCTGAAGAAAAGATACAAGAAGGCATCTCCCTCCCTTCTTTCTAGGGGAGATAGAGTTTAGAAGTAGAGCACTACATATGCCACGGGAATTGATCAATATGTTTGGTAAAGCACTTGTTGTTGATGTTATAAAGGCTAACTCTAGGTCTAAGGTAAGAAGAAATGATTTATTAGAAAATGAAAGTTATGTAAAAATAATATGTGCCAATAAGATTGTTTTAAAATAGAATATTAATGACAACAAAAGACTTTTGAAAAACCTATACTGGTAAAAAATAAAAGAGGATCAAAGAAAGGATAGAATTGCTGTTTGGAGCTGATGGGATGATGAGAATAGACAATAGAAAGAAAGCAGATTCTCAACTCCAATTTTACTTCTCTACCTTTGCTGAGGCTTGGACAGCAAACGACAGGACAAAATTTGTTAATAAGTAGTTGAAACTTTCTCGTGTGAAAGGATAGTAAGTAATCATCTAAATGCCCTAAATGATTTCTAGTCTCCTGGACCAGACAAATAATAACCCAAGGTACCTGCAGAATTAGCAATTTTATATTTTGTTCTGATAGATTAAAGCAGAGGAAGAGCAGAAAGAATTAATTATCTTGATTTGGATTCCTGAAAAATTTTACAACATTATTAATGGGATGCTTAAAAACATATAGAAAGGGGCAAACGGATTTCAAAAAGCCAGAATGTCTTCAATGACAGCAGATCTTGCTATATAATTTCATTTATTTTTTAAACATATTGATGGATTAAGACAATGCTAAAGATGTTGTTTATCCAGATTTCAACAAATCTTTTGATAGAGACTGCCATGATATATTTTGTGGGCAAAACAGAAAGACAAACATTAGAAAATAGTACTGCTAGATTCATTCAAAATGGTTTGAATGACTGGACAAAAAGATTTGGGGATAGAAGCAAAGGCAGGCAGATAATTGAAGATTCCCTCTAGGGATTTATCTTTGGTCATAAGCTTATTATCTGGCATTTTAACAATTATCTTAGATGAAAAGTTTGTTGAGATGATGCACATCAAAATTATACATGACATCACTGGAAGGAATAGATAACACATTGGACAAAAGAAAAATGATTCAGTTCAATTCTCAACAGGTTAAAGCATGGACTACATTTAATGAAATTAAATATGATAGTAGTAAAAACAATGTTCTATGAAAATGATCAGTTTCATGTAGAGAAGATTGAGAAGGTATTGCTACAATAATGCATGTGAAAAGAAACACAAGATATGGGAATATTAGTGAACTCTCTTTTCCAAACAGAATGACCTATTTGTTGTTCCCAGCCTCCTGTTACATTCATTTGCAATAGACATTCTTTCCTCTCCACCTGCCATCCACCCTCCCCGTACCTGGAATCCATTCTCCTCACTTATGCATCTTGTATCCTTTCTTTCAAGATACATAGTTCATGTGCAAATCTTTCCTAATCCTTCAGTTATTATTACTTTCTACTTCTTCTCATTATCTTGTTTTTACATATGTGTTTACGTATTGTATTTGTTAGTAACATTAAGTTCGTTGAATGCAGAGATTCTATTTTTTCTTTTATATCTCTAGCATCTATCATAACATTTTATATATATTTGAGACTTGATAAATGTTTGTCAAATTGAATTGATACCCAGATCAATATGAGTAAATAGCTAGACACTACAACCAAAAAAAAAGTTAATTCTTAGGCTGCATTTAGAGCAACAAAATATTCAGAGTTAGTATAATAGATACCCAATAATGATGGCATCGCATCTGGAAAATTATGTTGAGTTTTGTCCACAATAAATAAATAAACATATGTAGGTATATGTATATGTACATACATACATATGTGAACATGTGTGTGTGTGTATTCTAGGGAGTGTCTAGAATAGGTTTCAGGATGGTTTAGGAAAATGAAATCATGCCATATGAAGTTAAGTTGAAGGAACAAGGAAGGAGTACAAGGCCTAGAAAGGGGAACACTTAGGAAAGATGCAATAACATCTTTACGTAATTGAAAGGCTACCATAGGGAAGATATTTATTTTTCTCTACATGAACCCCACAAGCAAAACTAAGAACAGTGAGGCATTTTAAAGAGACAGCTTTAGGTTTAACAAATAGGGAGGAAATTAGAACTATTCAAATCTGGAATGGACTGCTTCAGAATTTACCATTCCTCCCCACCACAAAACAGTGGGTGGTCTGAGGTATGGATTAAAATAGATGAGCTTTGAAGTCTCTTGCAACTCTGAAACCATATGATACTGTATGTATGGACTTAAGGGAAGGCACAGATAGAAGACACAATGTGAAGGAAGAATAGAGTAAGGCTTAGGTACTAAGTTGATGTAGGTAGTGAAGGGAGAGGAAAGAATTACAGATGACATACAATTTTCTGTCCTGAAGGTATTGGAGGATACAATAAATTTAATAAGAAATAAGAATTCAGGAGGTGAATTTGGCCTGGGAATCTCCTGGGGATTATGTGATGAGTTTTGGGAAGGTTGAGCTTTAAATGCCACCTGAACATGCGGATAGAGATGTTCTGCAGGGTGATAGAAATATATTTGCACTAAGTTTAGAAAAGAGAACTGGGGATACACATTTCTAAAGACTTCATTTATAAAGCTCTTACCTCAAACTAGCCCTGTCAGATGGGTTTTAGTAATTCATTTCAGTTCAACCAACGCTTATTATGCACCATAATGTCCACCTATTTACAGCTTTTGAACTGTTTCTCAAGTAATTTTCTTTCTACTTGGGGTTGGAAGGAGGAGAGCGAGGAGAGCAGATATGACACATACACAGAAAACATATAATGCGTTTATGATGCTTGACACAGATTATTTAATAAATGCTCAAATGATGGATTGAATATATGCATAGGTAAATATAATACTTTTGTATCTGGCTATATTTATTATACATAGACAAGTCTAATAGACTTGAGAGAGGTCCCAGGCAACATACTTTAGGATAACTTGGGGAGTGAGGGAACAGCTATTGCTGATGGGGGAGGAAGGTGAAAAGGAATGGTCAGGGAACGCTACACAGAAAAGGAGACACTTGAGCTAAACCTTGAAGGAAAATAAGGCTTCTGCAAAGCAGAAATGATGAGGAGATACAATGCAGAAGATGGCTAGTATGGATATACAGAAATTGGGAAAGAACATCAAGTAAAGGGAACCCTTGGAAATCTAGTTTGACTGGAATGATGGTTCATTAAAGGGAATAATATTAAACCGACTGGAAAGGTAGATTGGGCATAGATTACAAAACACTGTAAAGAGAAATTAAGATATATTTAATTTATCTACTCGGAAATGACGGAGGGCTTTTGAGCAGGGGTATGACCTGGTTAGAGCTATTGACAGCTCTTGGGAGGAGGAATTTGAGAAAGAAGAGTGAGGAGGGCCAGTTAAGTGATATTACAATAATTCTGGCAAGTAATCATAAGGGCCTGAACTAGGCTGATGACAATATGAGTGGTGAGAAGGGAACAAATGGAAAGGATATTATAGACATATAATATGTCTATGATTTAGGGAGAGAGAAGAGACAAAAAAATTTCTGAAGGTGAAATCTGGGTGACTGTTAGAATAGTTAACCTCAACAGCACTATAAGCAATCACAATCAGTTCCTATCTTTTTCTCCCTTAAATATTCATGTAGATAACATATTGCTGTGTTAATTATCTTTTGATAGAATGCAGGTTCCAAGTTGCTAATCAGGTGTTCTGCTAGAGTCATCAGCCCACTGGTCTTGTTAGAGCCTTTAGGGCACATGTATGGTATTTCCTTCCTAAAAGACAATGCATCCTCGCTCTTTGCAAACATATAGACTTTTCTCCTGACTTTGGTGCCTGTGTCCTCAAGTGATGGTTCTAGCATGTCTCAAATTTAATCTAGGAGATGAAAAGATATTTAATTTATGTTATGGACACATCTCACAATTCCCATGCCATGCCTTATCTCTTTTCCTCTTTGATCACATCTCTCCCCAAATGGACAGTACCAAAATACTTAATATACTGTGATCATGTAGTTATTTAAAACTAGTAGAAAATGAAAGATACTACTATGTAGATCCATCTCTTAATCCTCCTCTGCTTGTTCTTAAAGACATGGGGGAAGGGTATGGATGACACTGGGGGGTAAATACCTGAACTACTCCTGCAGCTTACGGAAATAAATGAAGAATGTGGGACAGAGAATGAGGTCCCATTTCAGAATCATAGATTACAAGAGAAAAATGGAAAAGTGGTTAAAATAGTTTTTGCCTCTAATTACTTATTGGCCCAGAAGGGATTTATAATAGCCACCTCAGCACCCAGGATTATTAATCTCACCTCTCATCTCTGTTCTTGCTTCAAGATCAGAATTTCCCCATGGGACTGTTTTCTGGCAATCTTGGTCAATAGGTAATAGTCTAAAATCATAATAGCAATAGCAATCTACATAGTGATAAGAAATTCTGACTCTTCAGGACAAAAGAAGGAAGAAAGAGGAAATAATCTCTGTGTAATGCAATGTACATATTTCATCCCATCCTGCTCCAGGACATAATATGGAAATACAATTTTCCTGTCCTCTCACTGTCCTGTTGTTATTGTTTGCCCTTTGTTCTCAAAGAGGATTACGACAGGGGTAGAGCCAAGATGGCAGAATGAAAGCAGGGACTTCCTTGAGTTCTTCCCCAAAGACCTGCAAATACCTGGAAAAATGACTTTCAACAAATTCTTGAGTAGCAGAACTCACAAAATGACAGAGTGAAACACATTTCTAGCCCAAGACAATCTGGCATGTCAACAGGAAACCTCTGTTGCACCAGTCTGAGAGAAGAGCACAGTCCAGTGTGGGTTGCACAAGCACGGACCAGGCCCCAGCAAACCTGTAGTATGAGTGCAATATTCACAATGCCTATGGCAGCCTGAATATGCTGGCACAATACTGAATCACAAAATATGACAGACTTTCCACATGGAAGACAACCAAAACATTTATTCAGACACCAGAAAGCTGAATCCCAACACCAGAAAGCCAAATCTATCACAGCAACAAAGAAATCTATACACAACAATAATGCAGAGGGCATTACCATCCCCAAGCCTTCCCTCTGTTAGACTTCCCACAAACCAGCTCCCTTAAACAAATCACAAATAGGATCCCTAAAACAAAATCACAAACAAGCTCTCCCACTCATGCTGGTTGCTGCCTTTCCCAGCTCGGATTGCTCTAACTTCCTCTCAGCTCTGCTCCAGGTCTGCCTCATCCTACTCTACCCCTTCCTGTTCCATGTGACTTGATTCATGTGACTCTGGTTTCCATGTGACTTCAGCGGGTCACATGGGCCTATTAATGGATGGGAAAGATCTTCCCATTAAAAAGCAAAATTACATTAACCATTAGCACAATGCATTATCAATACAGTTGCAGGGGACTGAATCACTGACAGCTCTGGCAGCTTCCAGACTTCTCAACCAAACACCAAAGACCATTTAAAGTTTAGTAGGAAAAGTCTGTTGGACCTGAGTGAGAGAGCAGTGTGGTCTGGGCCCAGCCCTAGCTCCAGACTGTTAGTGGCAGCAACATCAGCTGCTTCTGGACTTCTCAGCCCATGAAAGGTAGAGGGATCCAGTGACTGATCAGAAGGGGATTGTGGGGATTTCTTTGCTAGTATTAAGGCAGGATTCTCATGTTTTGCCCTTGGTTCAATCTGGGTCATATTCCTGGGTGACCATCCCTGGGGTGAGGAGGAGCTCTGGCATGGCAGAGTTTGTGGATGGAATCCTCTTCACAGTTCCAAGACAGAAAAGAGTGCTTGTAGGAACTCATAAACCAGAGCACAGACCAGGAGAGGAGCAAACACATCTAATTCAATCATACAACCTTGGAAGAGCTAAAAATTTACAGGTCCCTAGAAATATCTCTGAAAATAGCTGTACAAAACCCCTGAAGCTTGGAACAGTGAACTCTGCAATCTGGAAACATAGTCATAACTTAACAAAAAGCTAAAAAATCAAATAATTAGCTGGAAACATGAACAAACATCAGAAAAATATCAGACTGTAGAATCTTAATTTGGTGACAAGAAAGATCAAAACATAAAGCCAGAAGACAATAAAGTCAAAACTCCTACATCAAAAGCCTACAAAAAAATATGAATTGGCCTCAGGCCATGGAAGAGCTGAAAAAAGATTGTTAAAGTCAAGTAAGAGAAGTAGGAGAAAAATTGGGTAGAGAAATGAGAGTGATGCAAGAAAATCATGAAAAATGAGTCAACAGCTTGCTAAAAGAGATCCAAAAAATAATACTGAAGAAAATAACACCTTTAAAAATAGACTAACCTAAATGGCAAAAGAGATCCAAAGTTAGCAAAATAGAAGAAAAAGTCCAGGATCTCACTGAAGAAAACGATTCCTTAAAAATTAGAGTAGAGTAAATGGAAGCTAATGACTCTATAATAAATCAAGAAATTATAAAATGGAACCAAAATAATTAAAAAATAGAAGACAATGTGAAATACCTCATTGGAGAGGCAAGTGATCTGGAAAATAGATATAGAAGAGAGAATATGAAAATTGTTGGAGTACCCAAAAGCCTTGATAATAAAGAAAGCCTAGACACCATCCTTCAAGAAATTGTCAGGGAGAGCTACTTTGATGTTCTGAAATGAGAGAGTAAAATAAAAATTGAGGGAATCCACCGATCACCTCCTGAAGCATATCCCAAGGAAAAAATACCTAGGAATGTTGTAGCCACATTCCAGAATTTTCAGGTCAAAGAGATAATATTGCCAGCAGCCAGAAAGAAACAATTCAGGTATTGTGGAAACATAATCAGGATAACACAAGATTTAGCAGCTTCAACATTAAGAGAGCAGGGGGGCTTGAATATGATATTCTGAAGGTCAAAAGATCTAGGAGGTCACAGAATCACCTATCCAATAAAACTGAATATAATAATTCCAGGGAAAAAATGGATATGCAATGAAATACAGGACTTTCAATGATTCTTGAAAAGACCAGAGAAGAATAGAAAATTTAACTTTCAAATAAAGGATGCAAGAGAAGCATGAAAGGGTAAACAGAAAGAGAAATCATAAGGTACTTACTAAAGTTGTACTGTTTAAATTCCTGCATGGAAAGATGATATTTGTAATTCATGAAACCTTTCTCAGTGTTGGCGTAGTTGGAGGAAATATATATATATACATATATATACACACACACACAAACATACATACACATATCCATACACATGCACATACACAAACATACACAGAGGGCACAGGTTGAGTTCAATACAAAGAGATGATATCTAAAAAAAATAAAATTAAGGGGTAAGAGAGGAGTACTGGGAGAAGGAGAAGGGGAAAGGTAGAATGGAAAAATGATCTCACATTAAAGAGGTAAAAAAATAGCTTTTACAGTGGAGCGGTAAAGGGAGAAGGTGAGAAGGAATGAGTGAATCTTACTCTGATGACATTTGCTGAAGGATGAAATAATATCCATACTCAACTGAGTATGGAAATCTATCTTACCCTACAGGAAAGTGAGGAGAAAGGGGATAAGAGAGAGGAAGATGATCGAAAAGGGGGCAAGTGGGGGAAGCAAACACTTTTGAAGTGAGACAGGGTCAAAGGAGAGAATAGAATAAATTGAAGGGCAGGATAGGATGGAGGGAAATATGGTTAGTCTTTTATAACATGGCTTATGGAAGTGTGTCATATGACTGCACATGTATAACCTGCATCAAATTGCTTGCATTCTCAATGACGGCGGGTGGGGAAGAAGGAAGGGAGAGAAAATGAAGCTCAAAATTTTGAAAATGAATATAAAAAATTGTTTTTGCATGCTACTGGGAAACAAGATATACAGCCATTGGGGTATAGAAATCTATATTGCCCTACAGGAAAAAAATGGATAAGAGAAGTGGGGGGTGACAGAAGGGAAGGCAGAAGTGGGGAAGGGATAATCAGAATACATGCTGTCTTGGGTGCAGGGAAGGGAGAGATGGGGAGAAAATTTAGAATTCAAAGTCTTGTGCAAGTGAATGTTGAAAACTAAAAATAAATAAATTAATTAAAAATTAAAGTTCATTATAAAAAAAAGAGGACCATGACATCAGGAAAATCATGCCATGACATGCAAGTGAATTGGATTTAAGTGAGGTAGAGCTGTGTAAAATCACCAGCCTCACTTTTTTACCTGGAGCCATCTGGGTCCAGTTGCAAGGTATAGATCAGGATGACTGAAGATGACCCTGGATACAGTGGGAGACCATGGCTTTTCTGTTTTCCTACAGAGGATTAGAGGAGTGAGGAAGAGTCTCATTTCTGGATCTCATACTTTTTCCTTCATCTCTTTCCCTCTGTGAAACCTTCTAGGGCCTTTATCTCCACAGAAATGAAACATTGCAGAAACACTGGCTACATGCTCAAGGAAGCCAAATTACTTGAACAAAAGGCATAAATATATTGTTAAGTAGTATTTGATTTTTCTTCCAGTTACTTAGAAAGACAATTTTTAAAATTCATTTAAAAATTTTTAGTTACAATTTTTTCTTGCTCCCTTCATCCCTTCCCCCTCAATAAAATGGTAAGCAATTTTATATAGGTTACATATGTCCAATCATGTAAAATATATTTCTGTATTAATCATGCTGTAAAAGAAGAAACAGACAAAGGTGGGGGGGGGGCGTTGGGACAAAAATAAAATGAAAATAGTATGCTTTGACCTACATTCAGATGCCATCAATTCTCTCTCAGAATCATTTTCTGGTATGAATCCTTTGGAATTGTCTTGATCATTATAATTTTAAGAAGAGGTAGGTGTTCATAGTTGATCATCACACATTGTTGCTGTTACTGTGTTCAGTGTTCTTCTAGCTGTGCTCATTTCATTTTGTGTCAGTTCATAATTTTTACACCATGATAGCATTCCATTATTCATATGTCACAGCTTGTTCAGCCATTCTTCAATTGTTGAGCATCCCATAAATTTCCACTTTTTTGCTACCACAAAGAGGTACTATAAATATTTTTGTACTTTGGAGGTTCTTTTCCTTTTTTGTGATCTTTTTTGGGATACAAATCTACTGGTTGTATTGCTGGAGCAAAGTCATGTGCAGTTTGGTTGCCCCTCAGGCATAGTTACAAATTGTTCTCCACCAACAGTACATTAGTGTCCTGATTTTCCCACATCCTCTCCAATGTTCATCATTTTCCTTTTCTGTCCCATTAGTCAATCTGATAGGTATGATTTATCTCAGAGTTGTTCTAATGTGCATTTCTTTAGTCAAGAGTGATTTAGAGCATTTTTTAAGATAAGTATAGATAAGTTTAATTTCTTTATCTTAATAGCTGTATGTTTGACCATTTTACAGTTGGGGAATGATTTGTATTCTTATAAATTTAAGTGAATTCTCTATATATTTGAGAAATAAAGCCTTTATCAGAGACAATTACTGGAGTGTTTCCCACCTTTCTGCTTTCCTTCTGACCTTGATTGAATTGATTTTGTTTTTGCAAAACCTTAATAATTTATTAAAAATTATCCATTTATATCTCATAATGTTCTTCATCTCTTGCTTGATCAAAAGTTCTTCCCTTCTGTAAAGATCTTACTAATAAACTATCCCTTGCTTTCCCAATTTGCTTATGGTTATCACTCCTTATGTCTAAATCATATTACAATTTTGACCTTTGTATACAGTGTAACATGTTGATCTATACCTAGTTTCTGCCAAACTGTTTTCCAGTTTTTCTCACAATTTTTGACAAGTAGTGAGTTCTTATCCTAGCAACTGGTATCTTTGGAATTACCAAACACTTGGTTGCTAGGGTAATGGTGTACCTATGTATTCCACTTATCCACCACTCTATTTCTTAGCCAGTACCAGATTGTTTTGATGACTGCTGCTTTATAAGATGGTTTGAGACTGGTACTGCTAGGTTACCTCCCTTTGATTTTTTTTCACTAATTCTCATGATATTCTTGCCTTTTGTTCTTTTGATGAATTTTGTTATTATTTTTTCAACTCTATAGAATAGTTTTTGGTAGTTTGATTGATATGGCATGACATAAATGAATTAATTTAGCTGGAATTGTCATTTTTATTATATTGGTTCAGTCTACCCAAGAGTGATTAATATATTGTCTATTGTTTAGATCTAATTTATTTGTATGAAAAGTGTTTTGTAATTATGAACGTAAAATTCCTGAGTTTGTCTTGACAGGTAGACTTCCGAGTAGTTTATGTTGTCTGCAGTTATTTTAAATGGAATTTTTCTATCTCTTGCTGCTAGGCTTTATCTATAATATGTAAAATGCTGGTGATTTATATGAGTTTATTTTATATCCTGTAAATCTTCTAAAGTTGTGAATTACTTCAGTAGATTTTAGTTGACTCTCTAGAAATCTTTAAATATATTTACCCTCATATCATCTGCAAAGAGTGATAGTTTTATTTCCTTGTTGTCTATTCTAATTCCTTCTATTTATTTTTCCTTAATTGCTAAAGCTAATATTTTTAGTACAATATTGAATTAACAGGGGTGACAGTGTTGTTTCACCTTTATCCTTACTTCATCCCTGATCTTACTGGGGAGGCTTCTGACATCCCTATTACAGGTAATGCTTGCAGATGGATTTTGATAGATACTTCTTATCATTTTAAGGAAAACTCCATTTATTACAATGCTCTCTAGTGTTTCTAATAGAAATTAGTGCTGTAATTTGTCAAAAAGCTTTTTCTCCATCTATTGAGATAATTGTATGATTTTTGTTGATTTTGTTATTGATATACTCAATTATATTAATAGTTTTCCTAATCTTGAACCAATCCTGCATTCATGGTGTATTCCACCTGGTCATAGTATGTGATCCTGGAAATAAGTTGCTCTAAGTTATTTGAGAGTATTTTCTTTAAAATTTTTCATCAGGGGGTGGAGCCAAGATGGTGGGGTAGAAGGATGACCTGTAGGAGCTCTCCCCACACAGCTTATAAAATATCTGTAGAAAATGACTCTAAACAAATTCTGGAGCAGCAGAAGCCACAAAAATACAGAGTGAAAGAGATTTTCAGCCCAAGGCAGCCTGGGAGGCCTACAGAAATGGCCTATCGCACCAGGTTCAGAGCAGAGCGCAACCAGGCCTTGGCTGCATGGTGTGGCAGGAAAGGACCAAAAAATGCTGAAGAAAATAACACCTTTAAAAATAGACTAACCCAAATGATAAAAGAGGTTCAAGAAGCCAATGAGGAAAAGAATACATTAAAAATGGGCCAAATGGAAAAGGAGGTTCAAAAGCTCACTGAAGAAAATAGTTCATTAAAAATTAGAAAGGAGTAGATGGAAGCTAATGATTTTATGAGAAACCAAGAAATTACAAAACAAAACCAAAAGAATGAAAAAAAAATAGAAGACAATATGAACTATCTCATTAGAAAAACAACTGACCTGGAAAATATATCCAGGAGAGACAATTTCAAAATTATGGGACTATCTGAAAGCCATGATCAAAAAAGAGTGTGGACATCATCTTTCATGAAATTATCGAGGAAAACTGCTTTGATATTCTAGAACCAGAGGGTAAAATAAATATTGAATGAAATCACCAATCACCTCCTGAAAGAGATCAGAAAAAAAAAAAAACTCCTAGGAATATTGTAGCCAAATTCCAGAGTTATCTGGTCAAGAAGAAAATATTGGAAGTTGGAAAGAAATATTTCAAGTATTGTGGAAATACAATCAAGATAACACAAGATCTAGCAGCTTCTATATTAAGGGATTGAAGGGTTTGGAATATGATATTCCAGAAGTCAAAAGAACTAGGACTAAAACAAAGAATCACTTACCCAGCAAAACTGAGTACATACTTCAGGGGAAAAAATGGCCATTCAATGAAATAGAGGACTTTCAAGTATTCTTGATGAAAAGATTAGAGCTGAATAGAAAATTAGGCTTTCAAACACAAGAATCAAGAGAAGCATGAAAAGGTTAACAGGAAAGAGAAATCATAAGGGACTTAATAAAGTTGAACTGTTTACATTCCTACATGGGAAGATAATATTTGTAACTCTTGAGACTTTTCTCAGTATTTGGGTAGTTGGAGGGATTGTACACATGTATATATAGACAGAGGGCACAGAATGAGTTGAATAGGAAGGGATGATTTCTAAAAATATAAAATTAAGGGATGAGAGAGGAATATATTGGGAGGAGAAAGGGAGAAATGGAATGGGGCAAATTATCTCTCATAAAAGAGGCAAGAAAAAGCTTTTTCAATGGAAGGGAAATGGGGGGAAGTGAGAGGGAAAAAGTGAAGCTTACTCTCATTCCATTTGTCTTAAGGAGGGAATAACATGCACACTCAATTTGGTATGAAAATCTATCTTACGCTGGAGGCAAGTAGGGGAGAAAGGGGTAAGTGGGGTGGAGGGATGATAGGAGGGCAAGTAGGAGGAGGGAGTATTAAAAGTAAACACTTTAGGGGAGGGACAAGGTCTAAAGAAAGAATAGAATAAATAGGGGGCAGGATAGGATGGAGGGAAATATAGTTAGTCTTTCACAACATGAATTGCTTGCCTTTTCAGTGGGCATAGGTCTTGAGGAAAGAGGGGAGAGAAGTGGAAACTCAAAGTTTAAGGAATGAATGTTGAGAATTGTATTTGTATGCAACTGGGAAGTAAGAAGTACAGGTAATGGGGTGTAGAAATCTACCTTGACCTACAAGAAAAGAGAGAAGATGGAAATAAGGGAAGGGAGGGGTGTGATAGAAGGGAGAGCAGATTGGGGGAAGGGGTAATCAGAATGCATGGTGTTTTGAGGTGGAGTAGGGAGGGGAGAGATGGGGAGAAAATTTGGAACTTGAAATCTTGTGGAAATGAATATTGATAACTAAAATAAATAAATATATATTGGGAAAACATTTTGCATCAATATACATTAGGGCAGTTATATATTTCCTTCTGTGTTTTGTCTCTTCCTGATTTAGCTATTAGTACCTGATATTAGCTTATCAGGAAGTATGTTTGTGTCACAAAATGAATTTGGTATGTCTCCTTCCTTGCCTATTTTCCCAAATAATTTACACAGTATTAGAATTAATTGTTACTTAAATGTTTGGCAGAATTCACTTGTGAATACATCTGTCCCTGGAGATTTTTTTCTTAGGAAGTTCATTGATGGCTTGTTCAGTTGTTTGTTTGTTTTTTCCCCTAAGGTGTGTTTATTTGAGTATCCTATTTCCTATTCTGTCAATCTGGGCAATTTATATTTTTATAAATATTCCTCCATTGTATTTAGATTGTCAGATTTATTAGCATACAACTAGGCAAAATAGCTTCTAATTATTGCTTTAATGTCTTCTCCATTGGTGACAAATTGTCATTTCTTGTCATTTCTGATACTAGTAATTTGTTTTTCTTCTTTCTCTTTTATAAAAATCAAATTAAGCAATTTATCTATTTTTTCATGAAAGCACATATTTTTAGCCATAAGTTCAGTGGTTTTCTTACTTTCAATTGTGGTACTTTCTTCTTTGATTTTCAATTTGGTGTTTATTTGGGAATTTTTAATTTGTTTTTTTGTTAGCTTTTTTAGTTGGATGCCCAATTTTGTGATATGCTTTTTCTCTATTTTAGTGATATAAACATTTTAGAGATAAAAATTTCTCCTTAAGTACTGTTTTGGCTGCATCCTATATATTTTGATGTGTTGTCTCATTGTCATTCTCTTTATTGAATTATTGATTGTTTCTATGATTTGTTGTTTGACCCACTTATTTTTAAGTATTAGATTATTTCGTTTTCAATTAATTTTTATCTATTTTTCATGTTTCTTTATTAAATGCAATTTTTATTGCATCATGTTCTGAAAGGGATGCATGCAATATTTCTTCCCGTCTACATTTGAATGAGACTTTTTATGCGTTAATACATGACCAATTTCTTTGTAGATGCCATGTACCACTGAGAAAAAGGTATATTCTTTTAAATCCCATTCTCTAGAAGGCTATCATATCTAACTTTTCAAAATTATATTCACATATTTGACTTCTTTCTTGCTTATTTTATTGGTTAGATTTATCAGGTTCTGAGAGGGAAATGTTGAAGTCCTACACTAGTATGGTTTAGTGTTCATTTCTTCCTGTAACTCATTTAACTATTCCTTTAAATATTTGGATGCTATATCATTTGATACATATATTTTTATTAATATTACTTCATTGTCTATGGTACATTTTTAGCAAGATGTAATTTCCTTCCTTGTCTCATCTAATTAGATCTATTTTTGCTTTTGCTTTGTCTGCAATCATGATTGTTACCCCCTCTCCTTTTGTTGTTTTTTTTTTTATTTCAGCAGAAGCATTATATATTCTCCTCTAGTCTTTTACCTCTATCCTTTATGTGTCTTTCTGTTTTAAATATGTCCTTCTAAATGACATAGAGTTCTGGTTTTTAATTCACTCTGCTATCTGCTTCCATTTTTATGGTGTGTTCATCTATTTACATTCACTCAGTGGCTATACCCTATACCCCATTCCCTCCACTGTAATAGGTCTTTCTTGCCTTTTCATGTGATATAATTTATCCCATTCTGCTTCTCCCTTCCCCTCCTCCCAGTTCAATCTTCTTTCTCATCTCTTAATTTTTTGTGCATTATTCCATCAAAGTCAACTTATACCCACATTTTCTGCCTATGTATATTCCTTCTAACTGCCCTAATAGAGAGCTGTAATTCTCATCTTCATATGTAGGGATATAAAGAGTTTAACTTTATTGAATAACTTGTTTTTTTTTTCTTTTCTGTTTACCTTTATATGCTTTTCTTGGGTCTAGCATTTGAACATTGAGTTTTCTGTTTAATTCTGATCTTTTTATCAGGAATATTTGAAAGTCCATTATTTCATTGAATGTCCATTTTTCCCTTAAAAAAATTATGCTCATTTTTTCTGGGTAAATTATTCTTGGTTGTAATCTGAGCTCCTTTACCTTTCCTGAATATCATATTCCAAGTCCTCTGGTCGTTTAATGTAGAAACTTCTAACTCCTGTATAATCCTGACTGTGACCCCTTGATACTTAAAATATTTCTTTCTGACTGTTTGCAATTTTTTCTCCTTGATGTATAATATTCCTAGGAGTTCTTCTTTGGGGATTGCTTTCAGGAGGTGATTAGAAGATTCTTTCACTTACTGTTTTTCCCTCTGCTTCTAGGATATCAGGGTACCTTTCCTTGATAATTTTTTGAAAGACACTGTCCAGGATTTTCTTTTTAATCATGTTTTGCCAGTGGTCTAATAATTCATAAATGATCTCTCTTTGATCTGTTTTTTCCAGGACAGTTGTTTATCCAAAGCTGTTTATTTTTATCTTTTTCTTATTATTTTGATTTTGTTTGATTGATTCTTGATGTCTCATGGATTTATTAGCTTCCACTTGCTCAATTCTATTTTTTTAAGGTATTTTCCTCAGTTTTTCACTTTTCCATTTGGCCAATTCTGCTTTTTAAGGAATTTTTTTCTTCAGTGGATTTTTTTACTTTCTTTTTCATTTGATCAGTTTTACTTTTTAAGAAGTTGTTTTAGTTTTCCATTTTTTGTATTTCCTTTTAAACCTATTGACCCCTTTTTCATGATTTTCTTGAATAATTTATTTTTCCAGTTTTTCTTCTCTCTCTCTTATTTGATTTTTAAAATCTTTTTTGAACTCCTCCAGGAGGACTTTTTATATCTAAGACCAATTCATATTTCTCTTTGAGGCTTTGTATGTAGGCATTTTGGTAGTTGTCCTCTTTTATGTTTGTGTTTACTCTTCCCTCTCACTATAGTGACTTTGTATAGTCAGGGCTTTTTGTTGTTGTCGTTTGGTGTTTTGCTCATTTTCCCAGCCTATTGCATGACTTAAAATTAAACTCTGTTCCTGGGGTACAGAGAGTACTATCCTGAGCTTCTTGCACCAGGAGCTAGGGGGCTTGTCACTGACATTTTATGCTGGGGCCTCCTGTCTCAGCAACTTGTCTACTGTGCTGGTGTTGCCTAGACTCATCTAGCTGATTGATCCAGAGCTTCTGGGCCTGCCAGGCCTGGCCACCAACCTGTTGTATCAGGGATGGAGCTTCATAGCTATCCTAGTGTGCCCATGGATATTGAGCCAGAACCATGAGTTGCTGATCTGTGCCGTGGATGCTGATCTCCATTTGTCTTGCCTGGGCATCACCTGTTCTGGATTGTACTCTTCTTTTACCCAAGTGAGATTAAACCCTTCCTGAATTCCTTCTAAGTTACCTTGAACTTGAAAATTGTTTCACCCCATCCTTTTGTGGGTTCTGTCACTAGAATTCATTTTAAGGCATGATTTAAAGTTGTTTCTAGGGAGATTGGGGAGAGATCAGGTACCTTTCTGCCTTTTCTACACCATCTTGGCTCTGACTCCAAAACATAAATATTAAGCTAAGATTAGAGACTGAATTTTGTGACTTTAAACATAGTGTTCAATTAATATAATCATCCTCATTTTACAGATGAGGAAACTAAACATGAGTGGTTCATTGGGTTTTAGTCAGTGCATTAGTATCTAAGCATTCACTACCTGCCAAGCACTAGGAATACAAATAAAGGCAAAAGATGGTCCCTCTTTTTGAGGAGCTCACAGTCTTATGGAGGGCAATACCATGCAAACAACTATGTGAAAACTTTGGAAGTAGTCTCATAGAGAAGACATGGAGCTAAAGGAGAACTAGGAAAGGCTTCTTATAGAGGGTAAGATGCTATACTAAAAAGAATGTAGCATGGCATCAAAATAAGATGACTGGATTTTTATTCAAGGGGCATGTATTTCAATCCTGGCTCTACTTCTTTGTTATTGTTTTTGTTTATTTGCTAATTATTATTCTGTCCTGCCAGACTCTTCATAATCTTTTTTGGGGTTTTCTTGTCAAAGATCTTGAAGTGGTTTTCCATTTTCTTCTCCAACTCATTTTACAGATGAGTAAAATGAGGCAAACAGGATTAAGTGATTTGCCCAATGTCACATAGCTAGCAAGTATCTGAGGCCAGATTTGAATTTAGGTTTCCCTGACTAAGTTTGCAGTCTATCCACTGATCCACCTACCTGCTCCTGTTTCTTTCTACCAGTGTGACATTGGGCAAACCGCTAATTGTCTCTGGGAATCAATTTTCTGATTTATTAAGTTGATTGCTGTTGTCTATGATTTGTAAGTACAATACTATCACTTCCTTATTCATGTTCTAACTCATGATTGGAGTGTTAAAAGCATTTGGTCTTTAATTTTCTTTTTCTTATATCTTCAGAGACAAACTTTTCTCATAGTAGGTACTTATGAAATATTGAATGAATTTATTTGAATTTAATTATGATGGGGGCTAGAGTGTAAAATATTTTAGAGAATCTATTGAAGATGAGAACAAAGAAAAAACACATTATATTTGGTCATTGTTGAATTTCAAGAGAGCAATTTAAGTTCAATGGAAGGGAAGGGAGATGTTATGATGTATTTACTCATTTAAAGAATAAATGTGTGATGCAACAGTCAATAAATCATTTTTAGATGGCCCTCCCAATTAATGTGTTACAACCTCTAGAAAACAATGAAACAGTTAACTGCAACCACCCATACCTGACATTAGGAGATGAATTAGACATGACGTTTATTTAACCTCTTAGTTATTACTCTTGGCAAATTTTATTTGACACACGAAAGATATAACCCTGCCTTCCATGTCAGACCAAAAGATTTCTAGGCTGTAGAAGTCATGGTTGTGGGGCCACAATCTCCAAGGAATCTTGGACTTCTTTAAAATTGAATCACAGAGTCACCTCCCCCACTCTTAAAATAGGGTTTCCCTGAAAGCCCTGAATTATTCCTATTAAAAGACATTATTTGACAAGTTTCTGTTGTCAGGTGCAACTTGCCCCTCTTGCAGAAATTATTATTATTATTTTTGAAACCTTCATCTTATTTTTTTTCAACATTCACTTTTATAAGATTTTGAGCTGCAACCTTTTTTTCTACCTTCTCTTCTTTCTTCTCTCCCCAAGAAGATAAGCAATCCGATATCGGTTATACATGTACAATCATATTAAACATATTTCCACATTAGTCTTTGGAAGAAATTCTAACTGATCCTTATCACCCTGCCAAGATTTTTTTAGTGTTAAACCATGAATCTTTCTATTTCAGAGCCTGCCATCAGGGTTCCCATTTTGACTGCTCTTTCTCTGGCTGTTCCATAAGGAGTCTACCTGTGCTTCCATTTTTGCCCTCATCCCAAATACTTGGATTTTGACCTCTTCTTTGCTCAGATATCTTGCCACTAAACCCTGTATTCTCCTGAGTGAGTTGTTTAGTACCACAGTTTAAACTGACAAATCATACTTGCGCCTCAATCCTTAATCTTACAATATCTCCAGACATGTATATCTCAACAGGTTTAGGAAAAGTTCCCTGAACATACTCCAGTCAGTATCATTTGTAACTAACTCTACCTAGGTTGGAGGATACAAGTACAGTGAATATTCAAGGGATAATCATTTTTAAAGAAGTAGGTATTTTTTGTTTTTATTCTTTTAAGAATAGGGAAGATCTAAATATACTTGTAGGTTAAGAGGAAATAGACAATGGAAAAGGAAAGATTGAAAATGCTGAAAACCAGCACATAACTCATTGAGCAAGTTCTGGAGAAGGAGAGAAGTTACAGGATTAAAAGTGGAAGGTTAACTTTCAAAAGCAAATAATTGCCTCACAGAAGGAGTCAAGGATACATGACTATAAAGAGAGATTTTTGAGACAATAAGTTTTCTATTATAGTAGGTTGAGGGGGAGATACTGGTTACCCTCTAACAACAAGACTTCATTCTCTTAATAAAATAGGGGCAAGACTCTGTACTTAGAATAAGAAAGTGAGTGGGTGGTATTAGTGGCTTAGATAACATGGGGAAAGCTTGGAACAGATGCTCCAGAGAACACAATAGGGAGTTAGAAATAACATTAAAAAATCCTATCCAAGGAAACAAGTGTTTTAATATGAAAACACTATACATGTCTGTTTTTCTTGTATTTATGGTACACAATAAAGAGAAGCAAGAATACAAACAGATGGTTTAAAAGGTTGTGCTGCTCAAATGATTCCCTAATCTACCACCACTGTATCCTAATGGACTCTGATGCCTCCCCTCTTGCCCCAGAATCTGTGACTTCAGACAATTTACTTGTCTAACAGTATTGTATGATCTTTTCTGATGGACTATTGAAGGTTCTTCCAGTATAATCTTGAGAGGGGTCATATTCAAGATATATATTCGCAGGGTACATCAGTAATGTTGATATCAGTCAGAAGGGTCTGGCTAATGTCAATACCTAAGTGAAGAACAAGGCAAAAATGAGCAGTTAATTGCTGTAGTGGCTCAGTGCCTCTATAAAATAAAGATAATTGCAGTAGAGACATTCACACCTGGAGAGACGGCAGTTGTACTGGTTACAATAAAATTGGTCTTTCTTTGATCATTATTCCAATGATGGCATTATCTGGGCAGTTTAGTATTAGGAAATAACTGACTTACAGGTATTTATGCAATGTATCTTTTTTATTTCCAAATCAAAAGCTTTCCTCTTTTTTCATGGTATTTCTGATGTAAGAAATGAAAAAGTGTGAAAAATGGCATCGATTATAATAAATTTTCCTTTTCATCCTGGACACAGAAATAGTTATGCGACAAAGTGTCTCACTAGTAAATAGATGATTAGGCACAACATTAATAGAATCTTTCAATAAACAAAAACATTAGAATGATTTTTTTAAACAGATCAGGTTGTAGTTGCTAAAGAGTAAATAAAAGAACCAAAAACAAGTAGTAATCCTTCATTGTTTTCATTTGTTTCCAATTTTCTTCCTTTTCCTACTTTTTCTATTCCCTTTATCTGCTATTAAATGATACACACAGAGGATAGTAATAGCTCAAGTAATTTTTCAGTCAGACTCTTGAGTGTAAGATATATTCTAAAAGAATTCTGGAAGAAAAGAAAACTTTAAATATTAAATAAAGCAAAATTTAAAAATTTCTCTGAATTATTTTATGTTTATAAATAGACAAAAATATTCAATGTTCACTTGAAATGGGAACAATCAAATATGGTTTCTTCAATGATGAACTGTCATTTTTACAAAAATAGCTAGCATTTTTAACCCAATTTGACATGCAAAGCTTTTTTTATTTCTTTTTAATTTAAGCACTATCCACCTAAAAATCTTAGAAGCAATTGGTATCCCTTTTTAATTTGAATATGTGAAAATTTCTGGTGGACTGACTTATTAAAATGCTGATATTCAAACTTTTTCATAGAATTATCACTCAATTATATGCCTCATAGGAATTTGAATTAATCCAAAAAATGTAGGAATAAACCTTTTCCAATGAATTAGGCTTTGCTTGGACATTTAGAATTAGGTATATGAGGCTATTATTTGGACTATAGCTCAGAATTATATGCTTATGACTATTTTTAGTTTTATTACTTTACAAAATAATAAGGAGAACATACAGGTTCGTACAACTTAGAGCTGGGAAGGAACTCTAGAGACTATCAAGTACAGTTCCCTTATTTTACAGATGAAGAAACTGAGGATCACAAGGCTAAATGACTTGCTCTGGGTCATTCTGCAACTACTCTTTCCACCCTGCCATAAACAGTTTAACAGCCAAAGAAAATCAATCCAGTTGTAGTTATTTCCTGTATTTATTTTTCCACATGATAAATAAGTCCTTTTTCAGTCATGACTGACTCTCTGTGAACACATTTGAGTTTTTTTTAAAGCAGAGATACTGGAGTGTTTGACATTTCCTTCTCCAGCTCATTTTATAGAAGGAAACTGAGGCAAACAGGGTAAAGTGATTTGCCCAGGGTCACTCAGCTACTAAGTGTCTGAGGTCAGATTTGAACTCATAAAAAATGAGTCTTCCTGAATCCAGGCCCAGCGCTCTAGTCACTGTACCACCTAGTTGCCCCAATATGATAAAAAGTCTGACTTTTTAAAAAAATGGATTAAACGCATAGTTGATTAAGTTGAGAGAAGCAACTAGTTGTTTCACAAGCATACAACAAAGAACTAGTTAATTTGTCTAAATAATCTAACATGAATTTTGCAAAAGAAGAAATATCTTATAGACTCATATCTGAAAACTAATTATGCTATTTTAAAATATATTTCCAGGCCCAATGAGTTTTGTTGTCTTCATTACATATAATGCACCTGGAAAGAAAAAAGTTTAGGTGGAGGGTTTTCCTTTATAAAAGGTCCTTATACATCCAAGATTCTGTGCACCTGCTGCCACTCATGTCTAAGGATAGATAATACCCAGATACTTCTATGACTGACTACCTGTAGGGATGTAAACCTTTGCTATTATGACAGTATACCTATCAGGGAATGGGAGGAAGCTTTTCTCACCTTCAAAATGATTTAGCAGGAGATGTTGACTATGTCTGATAACATCAATGGTTATGAGCCTTTGTCCCTTAGGGTTCCAATTCGAGGCTGCCACTTGGAAGAAGGTTTGTGGTTAGTGTCATTCTTTTGTTCCAGCCTCTAGGTGATTTGGTAGAAGGTACTTGGTAGGGCCCAGGTAAGGTATATTAAACCTTCAGGTGGTGAAATAATAAATAGGAGGCAGAGCCAAGATGGACGGTCCTGCTCTAGCTCTACCCCTATAGCCCATAAAAAAAACTTGTAACAAAGTAGCTCTAAACAAATTCTAGAGCAGCAGAAGCCACAAAACTACAGAGTGAAAGATTTCCAGCCCAAGACAGTCTGGAAAGCCAACAGGAAAGGTCTGTCACACCATGCTGAGAGTGGACACAGCCCAGCTTTGGCTGCACAGCGCAGCAGGGACAGAACTGGAGCAGGCTTCGGGGAGTGGAATCATGGGCAGTGGCTGTGGTTTCCAGATTTCTCAACCCACAAAGGTCAAAGGTCAGTAAGAAAGCTCTTTCACTAGGGAGAGAAGGAAGCCTAGTCTGGCCCCAGCCCCAGCCCCAGCCCCAGGGCAGCAGCAGCATCTACTTTTGGAGCCCATACCTTAAAGACCCTAGGGAATCCAGGGTTGATTTGAATCTCAGTCTTGAATGGTGGTCCTGGGGTGAGAAGGAGCACTGGCATGGTGGAGCTGGTGGAGGCTCTGGGTAGGGAATCCTACCCGCAGATCCTGGGCAGATAGAAATGCTTGTGGTTGCTCCCAGACCAGAGCCCAGGCTAGGAGAAGACTTAACTCCTCTCCCTTGATTGTACAACATTAGAGGAACTGAGAACTTACACGTCCCTAGAGTATACCCTCTACTTGACAAAGGACCAAAAATCAAGTAACTGTCTGGGAAAATGCCCCCAAAATGAGAAAAAAAGTATAGAAGATTACTTTTTGGTGAACAGGTATTTTCTTCCATCCTTTCAGATGAGGAAGAACAAAGCATACAATCAGAGGAAGACATAAAAATCAGGGTTTCTACATCCCAAACCTCCAAAAAATATGCAGTAGTCTTAGGTCATGGAAGAGCTCAAAAAGGATTTTGAAAATCAAGTAAGAGAGGTAGAGAAAAAACTGAGAATAGAAATGAGAGCAATGCAAGAAAATTATGCTAAACCCAAAAGGTAAATGATGTTCAAGAAGCTAATGAGGAGATGAACGATTTAAAAAGCAGAATGGGCCAAATGGAAAAGGAGGTTTTACTGAAGAAAACTTCTTTAAAAATTAGAATGGAGCAGATGGAAGCTAATGACTTCATAAGAAACCAAGGAATTACAAAACAAAACCAAAAGAATGAAAAAAATAGAAGACAATGTGAAATATCTCATTGGAAAAACAACTGATATGGAAAATAGATCCAGGAGAGATAATTTAAAAATTATTGGTTTACCTGAAAAAACCATGGTCAAAAAAAGAGCCTAGACATCATTTTTCAAGAAATTATCAAGGAAAACTGCCCTGATCTTCTAGAACCAGAGGGTAAAATAGAAATGGAAAGACTTAACCAATCACCTCCTGAAAGAGATCCGAAAAGGATCTTGTAGCCAAATTCCAGAGTTCCAGAGGAGAAAATATTAAAAGCAACCAGAAAGAAACAATTCAGATATTGTGGAAATACAATCAGGATTACACAGGACTTAGCAGCTTCTACACTAAGGGATTGCAGGGCTTGGAACATGAATATTCCAGAGGTCAAAGGAGATAGAATTAAAATAAACAATCACTTACCCAGTAAAACTGAGTATAATACTTCAGGGGAAAAAGTGCATTTCAATGAAATAGAGGATGTCCAAGCATTCTTGTTGAAAAAACGAGAGCTGAATAGAAAATTTGACTTTCAAATACAAGAATCAAGAGAAACCTGAAAAGGTAAACAGGAAAGAGAAGCCTTAAGGAATTCTTTTAAGTTGAACTATTTACATTTCTATATGGAAAGATGTTATTTGTAAGTAATGAGACCTTTTTCAGTGTTAGGGTAGTTAGATGAAATATATATATATTTAGGTGGGTATGGATATGGATGTATGTGTATATTATATGTGTAGTTATATATGTACATAGTATGTTGTATATATGTATATATGTTGTATATATGTATGTATGGATATGTGTGTGTATACACACACATCCATACATAGAAGACACAGGATGAGCTGAATGTGAAGGGAGAATACCTAAAAAATATAATTTACTGTTGAATGGAATGTTCTAGGAGTAAGAGAAAGGGAGAGGTCAAATGTAGCAAATCATCTCACATAAAAGAAGAAAGAAAGAGCTTTTACAATGTAGGGGAAGCGGGGGAAGGTGAAAGGAAATAATGGAGCCTTACTCTCATAGAATTTAGCTTAAGGAGGGGATAACACAAACTCAATTGGATATGAAGGAAGGCAAGGGGGAAGGAGATAGGAGAGGGAAGATAATAGAAGGGAAAGAAAATTGGGGAAAGGGATACTCTGGGAGGACAGGTCAAGGGAGAGAATGCAGTAAATGAAGGGCAGGATAGGGCAGAGGGAAATGTGCTTAGTCTTTTACAATACAACTATTCTGGAAGTGCTTTGCATTGTTACACATTTATGACCTATGTTGAATTGCTTGTTTTCTTAGTGAGGGTGGGTGGAGAGGAAGGGAAAGAATATGGAACTCAAAGCTTTAAAAAATTAATGTTAATAATTGTTTTAACATGCAACTGGGAAGCTATACAGGCAATGGAGCACAGAAATCTATTCTGCCCTACAGGATAATAGAGGGGAAGGGGGATGGAAGAGCGACAGGGAATAGAAGAGAGGACAGACTAGAGGAAGTGGTTGATGGGGTGTGTGCTGTCCTGGGGTGGGAGGTGGGAGAGATGGGGAGAAAATTTTGAATTCAAATTCTGTGCAAGTGAATATTAAGAACTGAAAATAAATAAATTATATATTTTAAAAAAGGAAATAATGAATAAGATTTATTTGCCTTAAGTTAGTGACAAATGAGGAGTGAGAATAATTGGCAACTACAATTACAACTTTATAACTGCCTAAGGGTCTGCTTTTTGTCAAATAACAAGTATTTATAAAGTGCTTATTATATGTTAGCCAAAAATAGACCCTGCTGTCAAGTAAATAAATTCTGCCAGTTAGTACTGTGAGGTTGATTAAAAGAAACTGCTGGAAATGAGTCTGACTATCTATTCTAAGAGTTGTTAACACTTTACTAAGGAAGAAGAAGTAGAAAATAGCAACTAATTGTGATGGCGGCAGAGTGAGAGGACCTCCAGAGTGAGAGGGGTTCAATGGTGCTACTGAGTGCGCTAGAGAAGGGATAATGAAACATGGACCTATAGGCAGTAACAATAGTGGGATAATATGTCAAAGGTTAAATGGACATTGCAGTGGCAGGGATCACCAGACAGATTGGACAGAAGAGTGGCCCTAATTAAGGATCAATTAAACATAACCATTGTATGAAAGAGAAAACTTGAACTGTGTCCTTTACAAATAGACCCTGCAGGTCTGTGGTAGTTAGGTCAACTATCCAGCACCTCCAAGATTTTTCCCTATTTGATAGGTGGCAGTAAAGGGTGGAAATTCAACCTCAAGGTGACACTGTTATACCTGAGTGAGTTTATTAATTCTATGGAAAGTGTGGAATTCATTCATTCGAAGGAAAAGTTCTCTTTCCTATGAGCTAGGGGAATGTATCTTTTCTGTATTTTTTATTGTTTGTAATAAATTCCAGTGGTCTGTGCCTTGTTAGTTAGATGTTTCTATGAGTGCTAAGGATCTTTTGGGTAAAGCGAGAAGTCAGCAAAATTCAGATGTTCCCGATGGAACTCTGAGTGGAGGCATAAGCCAAAGAGAATGGCTCAAAATGAATTTGGTATATATTAGATGAGAGCTAATATTCCATGGGTTATATTTATTATCATTTTTTCTATCAACCCTTCCTCACAGATGGTACATTCAACTCACACACATCCTGAGTAAAAGATCGATCTTTAGGCTTGATCTAAGTCTTGTCTTCTAACATCTCTCTGTAGTAAGCTTGAATTTATAAATAGGGACAATATTTGGTTACCCATGTGGTTCATTGAGCAGACCAACCATCTCAATGACAGCCATTCAGTCATTAGAGCAGGCATCCTTAATCCGTGTGTGTATGTGTGTGTGTGTGTGTGTGTGTGTGTGTGTGTGTGTGTGTGTGTGTGTGTGTGTGTGATAGACACCTTTGGCAGTTTGGTAAAGATTATGGACCTTCTCAGAATAATGTTTTTAAATGTGTGTTCAAAACCCCAGGTTAAGAATTCGTGCTGGAGAATTATTACCAGTCTTGGAGACTTAATCATCTTCAGGAATCTCCTGTTAAAATGAAAATATTGTAAAAAGGCTATAATGCCATAAGTTTATCATCTAACAGGAGAATAAGTTTCTGCAGAACTGGAATTTACATAGTTGTGTGGATGGTGGTAGGAAAACTAAGAAATGAAAGAATACACTAAAGATAAACTTTGCCTATTTAATAACTTTGAGCACATGTAATCCTTCCCAATAACCACTTGTTATAATACTAGTTATAATACCATTTTCTATACGAAAAGAAAAACCTGAATCATGTCCTTTGTAGGTACAATTATCTCAACAGACCAGAAAGATCTACAGGAGCGTTGGGAGGTACCTAATTGCTTGGTCAAGCTGATCAGAAAAGAAAAATTTTTGAATAGTGAGAGAGTAAGAAGAATGAGAAATTTTGAAATATGTTAGCTGTAAAGATAGCACATACATTTTATCTGCAATTTTGCCACTGATTCATGTGAAATATTTACAAGTATTTAAAACAAGCACAAAAACAAAAATCTTGATCCTTAAAATAATATTCTTGGAAAAAATAAATGGAGAATTGATTTCTTCTAGTTTATTAGCTGTAGTATTTATGATTTTGTGTGCATGATGTGTGTACATGCTGGTAGCTGATTTCTTTTAGTATTAATTGAAATGATAAATTATTCCCAAGTCTTGAGATTTGCTAAGTGTAAATAATGAAATTGAAGCACCTAAATTTGTTTATAAACATCTTTAAAAAATGACTAAATGTCAACAAAAACTTTATTCTATATAGGTAAAACTAACATATTTCAGATTCAAATTGTACTAACATGTCTGTATTAAAAGGAAACCATGCAGAAATGTGTGACCTAACTTTAATGACCACGCCTATAAAATTATTTAACCTATATGTTCAGTGATGCAGTGACAAGAAAATGAATCTGGAGTTGTTAGAATCTCTATGTTCAAATCATGCCTCAGACATTAATTTCTCTAAAATTAGTGTGCTGAATTTGTATATAAGCTCTGAGGTTCTTTCTCACCTTTTGATCTTGTACACCCTTATTGTAGAGTGATTCCATGTTTGACTTGATAAAACTGTGCATAGGGAATGTTTCATTTTTTTATACTTTTGTCCTCACTGCCTAGTACAGTGATTTAGATATAGTAGGTACTTAATAAATACTTTTGATTCATTAGTTGGTTGTACTTAGCTTCTTGACATATCCTCATTCTGTACCCTTTACCTCTGCAGATATAGATATTCCAACTCATTCCCTTTCCCTGTCTCAGGGGGAGCCAGTGTTCTCAGAGACCCTTCATTTGACCTTAGGCAAAAGATAGTTAAATTGTAGTTAAACCTCTTAGCCATATCAATTCCCCATTCTCCAATCCCTTAAAAATGACTCCTCTTAAATTGTATTACCTGTGCCATGTATTTACTGTCAGTCATGTAAACATATGCCTGCTGCATATTAGATTTTTAAGAAATGCTTGTGGATTGATAAATTAATTTATACTTTGGTTTAAATGATTTATAATAGATTAATGTTAAGGCCCCCCAGAGATGCATTTTCATAGAAGATATTTTGGAGAGCTAATCTCTTTTGAACAGTGAAATTTCAGGTAGCTTAATGGGGACTTGGGGAAATATTCAAGAGAAGGGTTACTTTGTTATTGCCCCTCAGTTCACTCCAAGGAAGTAATCACCTATTCTGTCAGTACAAGGTTGGTCCCTTCATAAGTTAATTGAAGCATCTTGGTACCATGGAAAGAATGCCAGATTTGGACTCAGAAAACATGGTCATAAATATTGCCTTTGTGATGCTGGATGAATCACTTAATTGTTCCAGGCCTCAGATTTTTCATATATAAATGAGGGCATTGGATGAGATGGCTGATAAGATCCCTTTTATCTCTAAATCCTTGGACCTAGGAGGTTTGAATTTTCTAAGCAATCTCATGTACTTAATATTTAGGTACAAAACCCTATGTGTCTACACATATAGTCTAATGTGGAATGCATTAAATACTACATTTTCTTTTCTGTCTGCAAACTTAAGTATTTCCATATCCCTACCAGCTATTATTATGAAATTCAGAATGATATAAAGGGCTTAATGATATGTGTAAAACAGTAGAGTTTCCTTTTTTCTTCTCCCTGTGAAAACTGACTTTATATCCAAACCCTTCTCCCTATATTCCCTATACAAAGAACATAGTAAGTCTATACATGCAGACCATTCTCCTGATTTAAATCCCATCTTCCTATAATAAGAGTAGAAAATGCCCTTGTAAGTGCTTTTATCAACTGACATTTCTTTTTTCAAAAAAAAAAAAATAATTCTCCTAGGGTTCATAGGTCCTAAGTACAACATAATGAGTTACTACATTAAGCAAGATATTTACATACTCTTCAGATCATTGGCAGCAATAGAAGCAAGCAATATGGTTCAAGGAGATATTTTTCCAACTGGTAATAACTTGATTTTCTTTTGTGTGTGTGAATCAAGTATCCCTTGAGTGCTGAAAAGAAATTAGATGTTGATCCTTGAATACATCTTACAGAAATTCAAGACTTGCCTTGTCCTAGTCCTCCTTATAAAATGCATTGTCATTATTATCTCTTTTCCCCAAGCAGGAAATTGACTAGTAAACTAGACATCAAGCTGCAAGGCTTACATGAAAGATCATGGCACTGGTATGCTTATAGTGAATAAGTGGAACACCTAGGAATTAATAGCATGAAAAAGCCATTTCCAGCAAACAGCCAGTCTGTATTTTTTTAAAATTTAAGAGTAAAAGCACTAAAAAATGTAGAAATCATTCAAACAATGCCAATATAATACAATCCTTTAATACTTTCAGAAAAATTTTTAAAAATGTATTTGTGAGCTTTCCTGTGTGTGTGTGTGTGTGCTTGCATGCCTATTCATGTATATGTGTGGGTATATGTATATTTCACATTCTTTCCACCCCCATTCCGGTGAATCCAATCCCGACCTACAATTAGAAGGACATCACATAGAAAAGGATGAAGGGACCCTTATTGCTTTGAGGGAGCAAAGGAATGTATAAATTTCTTTTCTCCTCATGGGAATTGAACAGCTCTTTTTTCACTCATAACTCTCCTGTGTAGAACATAAAACCAAGCAGAAAATATTCCCCCACAGGTATTCTTCCAGGGACAAAATGATAATCCCTAACTAGGAATAAGATCAGAGGTACCCATAGAAACTACTGACACATGTAGACAGTTTGTTCCCATCCTTTAATTTTCTCTCTAAATAAGGTAAAAGAGTGCATGCTGAGGAAGCATTCCTTTCTTAGCAATAAAATAACAGGAGTTTATTGTCCTGCAGGGGAAAACTTTCTGATCTGCAGCCCTTACTAGTGAATTTTAGATGTTAAAAGAGTCTCATACAAAGGGTCACTTTGTATTTTCATCTCTTTTGCTTGACTTCCAATTAGTATGGTTATAGAAAATTCCTTAGGCTCAAAATAAGCACTATAAAGTATTAGCATTAAGTATATGGTTTTTGAAGAAATCGTTCCTTGACTTTGTAATTAAATACATAGATCAAACTCTCATGATATCATTTAATATTGGTCAATTAAGATCATGAATGATAATTAATAATAATGCCTCACATTTACACAGTATACTATAATTAACAAAGCACTTTTACTTAAATTCTCATTTGGTCTTCTTAATAAAATTATTAACCTTATTTATGTGAATTAATTATAATCTTCATTCTACAGATGAGGAAACTAAGGCTCAGAAATGTTAAAAGAAAGCTCATAAGTGGCAGAGCACAGATTTAAACTACTGCAACCATACTATAGTGTCAAGAGTACTAACACTGAATTCAAAGGATGAAGGCTTAAATTCTGCTTCTGATTCTTGCTGTATGAACCTGTATGAATTTGGGCAAATCTCTTAATTGCTCCTGGTTTCTCTTCTCAAAAATTTAGGAGTTGAATTTGATGGGCTTTGAGATCTCTTCTACCCCTAAATTGATGATTCAGTAGTCTTCTGATACCTATTCCAGGGTTCTTTCCACTTATATACTTAGTCTCTACATAACAGCGAAATATAAGGCAGGGTCTTCTTTTCCTTCTTCCCCCTTTTGTGGGTTTTTTTCTTGCTGTTTGTTTTGTTTGTTTTTTTTTTCCCATGGCCATCTCATATCACAGTGCTTACACCAAATGAGTATTTACTTAATACTTGTTGAATGATTGGTTGATTGTCAAGGAAAGTATAAATTTCTTCCATAGAATCCAAGGTTTTGTTTTATTTTTTCCTTATTGTATTAGAGTAGACCAACTGGGACCTAAACCCAGGAAATTTGAATCAAACTAAAAATATAATCAGTCATTTGGTTGTCTCTGGTCTACTTTCTAGACAGTTTCATCCCCCAATGGATAGCTGTATATTTCAGGGTCACACCCTTTAAAAAGGTGCAGTCTTGGTTGAATTGTGGATGTAACTGACAAACTACCTGAGGATAGCAGAAAAGATGCTTCTTTACAGAAAATGGATTATGTTCTTAAATTGAGTCATCAGTCACTGAAGTCTTGTTTCAGCTTCTTTCCTTATGTTGAAACTGGTAATACATTCAATTTCCTGGACCATGATTTATTAGGTCCCCCAATAGTTGTATCATAAGTAGGGTTCAAAATATCAGAAGAAATCATGTACCAATGATAAAAGCAAGAAAGAAAATGCAGTAGGTTTTGTAGTGGTGTTTCCCACAAGCAATTTCAACAAAATTTAAATAAATACATTGTTCTTCCATTCATTTATGAAACAAACATTTATTAAGCATTAATTCTGAGCTAGGACCAGGGGTATAAAGATATACATGACACAGGCTTTGTGTGTGTATATATGTGTGTATGTAGATATATGTGCATATATGTACATATACACATATTTTTGTATATGCACACAAGTACCAGTGATATAAAGAACAGGTAGAGAAGTGCAAAGGGGGCAAGTTGACAAAATCTTATGAAAAATTTGACGAGGGAGAGAACGTGTTTTTCCGGTTTCTATTTCACTGAGTCTTAGCTATTGGAACTTTTCTCTTTTTTTCCTTTCTTTTTTATGCAATTTTTTTAACATTTTCATGTAAAGACAAATTTTAACATTCTCTTAAAAAGGAGTTTAAGGTTTGTTTCTCCCTTTGTTTCTCCCTCTCTCACCACCCCCTTCCTTAAGACAGTAAACAATTTTATAAAGATTATCTATGTGCAATCATGTAAAACATATTTCCATATTAGTCAAGTTGTGAAAGAAGAAACAGACCAAAAAAAAAAAAGCAACACAAAAAGTAAAGTGAAAATAGCATGCTTCAGTTTGAATTCAGACTCCATCAGTTCTTTCTTTGGATGTGGATAGCATTTTCTATCACAAATCCTTTGGAATAGCGTTGCATCATTGTATCTGAGTAGCTAAGTCATTCATAGTTGATCATTGTACAAAGTTGCTATTACTATGTTTAGTGTTTGGGAGAGAACATTTTTAACTGGGTAGAGAGGAAAAGATCAACAGAGGTTTCATGACAGACCATTTGATCTAGGCCTTGAAGGAAAGAAAAGGACTTAAACAGGAAAGGTAAAGAAGTTCATTTTAGGTATGAAGAATCCTGCCAGCAAAGTCATAGAAATAGGAGGAGTTAGGATAAGAATGGTGGATAAAGGAGAGTATTGCTTGTCAAGAACGTGGAGCATTTGAAAGGAAAGAATGTGAGGTAAGTTTGAAAAAAAATTTTGCAGTCAAATTATTAGAGACTTTAATAGACGAATCAGGAATTTGTTTTTTTTTTTTATTTGGGAGGAATTGAGGAGTTACTAGATGAATTTAAATAAAGGAGTGATATGATTAAAGCAGTAGATTAATATGATTATTCAAGAGTGGCATGAATTGGAAAAGAGAAAGACTTGATATAGGGTCACATTTGGAATGTTGGAAGACCCTTTCAGAGGCTATTACAGTAGTCTATGTAAGAAGTTATGTTAGCTTCAGTGAGAATTAGCTTGGATAGAATTCAGAAAATATGCAGAACTATATTAATCCAAAAGAACTGATTTCAAATCCTTCCTTAGAGAATTACTAGCTATGTACACTGGGTGAATCACTTAGCCTTTTTTTTTGCCTCAGTTTCCTCTTCTATAAGATGAGGTTAATAATAGCATCTGTGTCCCAGGATTGGGGTGTTAAGAATCAAATAAGGTAATAATTCTATGATACTTAGCATAGTGCCAGACACAGTCGAAGTAGGCACTATATAAATGTTAGCCTTCATCATTATCATCATCATCAACATGTGAAATAATTAGTTCTGTAGCAAAACTCGAGTTTTATTTCTTCAGAAAAATTGATTTTCTTGAAATATCTGAATTTTGCTACTTTTTAATTTTCCCTGAATTCTATTTAAAGACACTTGAGAATACTGAACTAAATGGTAGAAAAGTAGATTAGTATATAACTCAGTGTATAGTATAATAAAATGAACTTGATATATACAAGTGGAAAAAATTATTTTTGAATCAATTTCCCTATCAGCAAAATGTATTTAAGTATATATACAATTTATGCGTGTGTATTTATATAAATAACTGAGGACAAGTAGGTGGCACAGTAGATAGTGTTGCTCCTAGAGTCTGGAGGAACTGAATTTAAATCCACCTCAGGTGGTTACTAGCTGTGTGACCTTGGGCAAGTCATTTCACCTCTCTTTTTCTCAGTTTCTTCAAGTATAAAATGGGGATAATTATAGCACCTACTTACCAGGATTGTTGTGAACATCAAATGAGATATTGTAAAGTACATAGCATGTTGCCTGCCACATAATATATGCTATAGAAATTCTAGTTACATAGAAGGTGTAGCAACAGGAGTAGTAGTAGTAGTAGTAGTAGTAGTAGTAGTAGTAGTAGTAGAAGTAGAAAAAACCTATAGATTTAATTATGTGCAAATAAATACAAGGCATTGTGCTTATTTGTTTGAATAACAATTGAAAAGTAGATGAAAGGAAGACAGGAGGGAATGGAATTTTCTTTCTGATAAATGTAAGGTGAATCAGAAAATAAAACCAAAGAAAGTGAGCTAAAACAAGAAGTTAGTTCTCCATTTAGGTAGGCATGAATTCCAAAGTTGGAGAGGTTAAGTAGAAGGAATTAAGAGCCAGGATATATGCTTGAGAAACAAAGTTTCAGGTAGGTAGGATTTAGTCTTCACCAAAAGACTTGCCAGCAATAAGAACAAGACTTTTGTACTAAGACATAGACACTTGATATGCTTCTTGCCAAGAACCAGATATGGATGGATAAGCACAGAGGTGAAGACTACTGCTAACACATTCATAGAGTCTAGTATCAGAAAGCTAAGCAGTTCTTGAAAGGGATAAGGTGTGTATTTGCAATGTTTGTAATGTACTTTTTTGTGGTATCTCTGATGTCAGTTACAGAGCCTAGACACTTAAAGCTCAACATGGTCCCAATTTCCCTTTCTAGCGTTATTATGTACTCTTCACCTAACCTGATACTCCACATCTTGTTATTTCCCCAGGGCCTAGAGTGGCCTCTATCTCACATCAGCCACTTAGAATTCCCTGTTTACTTCAAGGCTCAACTCAGCTCAAGTGCCATCTTCTATAGGAGGCCTCTCATGATTCCTTCTTTTACTAATGTTTTCATAATGTTACAGCCTCCTGAACTCCCCAAGGGGGAAAAAATCCCTTGTATTTATTTGTGTATAATTAAACATTTATCTTTCCAGATACATTCTAAGCTCTAGAAGGGTCTGACTCTATTTCATTTGTGTCTTTATATTTTTAGTGCCCTAACACAAAGTGTGTGAGTGCTTGATAAACTATATATATGCTACATAAATTCGAGTTACATAGAAGGTGTAGCACCAGCAATAGGAGCAGTAGTAGCAGTAGCTTTAGTAGTAGTAGTAGTAGTAGTAGTAGAAGTAGAAAAAAATCTACGTATTAATTACATGCAAATAATACAAGGCATTGTGATTATTTATTTGAATAATAATTGAAAGGTGGATGAAAGGAAGACAGGAAGGAGCAGCATTTTCCTTCCAATAAATGTAAGGTGGATCAGAGAAGAAAACTTCTCAGTTGGTCATTTGCTAACATCACCCAAGTAATTTAATAGACATTAATTAACATAAAGAATAACACAACCATAATACTATATAAAAAGAAAAAAAATAGCCTGAAAACTTGTTTTAAATCTGTAAGATTCAGAGAAGAATTTTGTGCAAGGTTGACCGTGATCCTTTTTTGGACTGAAACCAAGGGTGATGTACTGATCAATCAAAAGTATGGGGGTATTATAAAAATCATCACCTCTATCTAGAATGCCATCTCATAGAATCAGCAATAAAAGCATGATTGCCATGAATATAGAGAGAACAATTTTAGTGTTGACTGCTGTGAACAATTTCTGAGATATTGAGGAGGTATGTGAGAGGAAAAAAATTAAGAGATTGTGGTATTATGTTATGTGTGGGGCAAAATATGCCAAAGAAACATTAAAAAAGAAAAAAAAAAACCCTTAGATGTTCTTTGCTAGTTCCACTAGATTGCCCACTCTCCCTGCCACAACCAAGTGCAAGAAACAAATATTGTGTTTTATGGAATTTAATTTTTGTGATGTGTATGTTTTGTTTTTTCCTTGAAGGTATAATTAGAACAGCCTTGCCAAATATGGACAGGGAGGTCAAAGAACAATATCAAGTACTCATCCAAGCCAAGGACATGGGAGGACAGCTGGGAGGACTAGCAGGAACCACTACAGTGAACATCACTCTCACTGATGTCAATGACAATCCACCTAGATTCCCCAAAAGTATGTTGTGTTCCATGTTAAAGTCAAAAGTCAATGCAATTGTTTATAAAATCCTTCAATGTCCAATCCATGTATACATGTTTTTGAAGAATTTGGCAGTCAGGGAAAAGATGTGAGTAGACAGAAAAAATAATTGTGCCTCAGCTAGACTGACTTCATCAGATTTTAGAGTAAAACTTTTTTTTTTTAAGAGAAAATGAACTGCTTGAACAGATAACCATACTTTAACTGAAGGGAAAACCAGTGAGTGTTTCCTTTATTTGTATTTAAAATCAAAAGGAATGTGTTAATAGCCAAGAATGAATTTGATCTTGACAATTTCCTGAGTGAAAGGGGGCATTCTTGTACAAATTGTGTTGTGATTTAAAGAGTACTGATAAAACCACATACTGCACCATGTTCATTTTATCATCTTTTCTCTTAAGATATCATATCTATGTCTTTCTCCCCTATCCCCCAACTGTAAAATGAGGGAGATGAGGGAATGTTACTAGATGGACACTTCCAGTTTTGAATCTATAATCTATAGCCCTAGTGCATATTTACTTTACCATCATGATTCATTAAAATATGAGAATTATAAAAATTTCCTAGTGGGCAACAGAGTAATGTTAGAAGACTATTTAAACCACTTTGATTATGAATAGATGTTTCATTATCATGTAACCATTAAGAGTTATTTTTCTTGAATAATAGAGTATCATACTTGCATCTTTATTATTTTCATTTGTTTTCTGTGCAAATGTCACTTTCTGCATTGTAATACCCAATATTTTTTGTAGCACTGCATGACTAAATCTTTTCATTAATATTTCACTCCTCGTAAGTATCTCCTACAGATTTTAAACAGGTGTTTTTAGCATTAACATTCACAGGTGATAAATGAAATGAGGGCTTATGTTGCTGTGGGGAACTCAAGGAAATCCTTGGGTATCAACTTTGCATGAACATGGCTGAAATTATTGCTATTTGACATGACTCTTCCTATTGAATTAAATTATAGCTTAAATAATTGACTAGGTTACTATGTGTCCCCCATTATTTTCTACTTTGAGGTTACTTGTGTTAAAAATTGTAATATTGAATGAAATTATAATAATATTATGATTTATCATTATAATAATAATGATTTATATAGGTTTTCAGTGGTTTATTTATTTTAATTCATTTGATCCTCTTGACAGTACTGTGCTATTATTCCCATTTTATGGAGAAGGAAACTGAGACAAAAAGAAGTTAAATGATTTCCCTGGGTAACACAGTTAAATGCCTGATGCAGAATATCTTCCTGCTTCCTAATCCTGATTTCTGTTCATTTTGCCACTTAGCTTCCTTTGCTAAAAAGCCATAAACACATATTTTCCTTATTTCTAATTTTCAAATTATATTAAAACATTTCAAAACACAGGAAATAATTAGAGGAAAAAAAATCTCAGGCAGGCTATTGTGTATTATCGAGTTGAGATATGTTAGATAATTTGGTATTATTAGTAAGAGATATGTGAGTAATGGAATTCCAGAGCCCAGAAATATTTTGTCCCAATATTGGAATAATTATTTTCCATATGCAAAAACAGGAATATTTAAGAAAATGAATTGTCAAGCAGGAAGGAAAAATATATTTGATTTTTTAATGGCATTCTCTATCAAAATTTGAGGGAAATCAATACTCTTCAAGAGAATTATATCATTTTACTTTCATTAAACATGGGATACTTTTTTTTACTGGAAATGTATAGAGTTTGTGCTTCATAATAAGACTCAAGTGACAGAGGGGAATATATCCTATATGCCTCTCTGATTATACACATATAGTATTTTACCATTTGTTGTGATTTTAGATAACTTTTACCTATTTGGGGGGGGTCGGCAGAATGTGAAGGATAATTTATGTAGGGACTAGGCAATCTCTTCTTTTAACTTAAAATAAGAAATTACTTTCAAACTTCACATATATTAAATAAAAAGTTCTTCCATTGGGGTTATGTCATTTTTGACTAGTTCTTTCTTACTATTCTATCAGTTTAAGTTACATACTTCAGAGAAAAAGAATAAATCTGAAATAGTGAACCAACTACTCATTTCTACAAGAAGGGATTTTCAAAATATCTGGAGCACTTAAAACTACATATGTGATTTAATAAATCCCTTTGAAAATAATAATTTTTTGAACAGAAAGTCAAGAAAGTAGAGTTAGCTTATTCCCCGCACTGCCCCCCACCCCCATCCAACAAGTTGCATAGTGGGAGGCCTAATCAGTGAACCAGACAAATCCTTGGAACTAATTGAATACTCCTGAATACATTTTAGCTTCATCTACATACAAGACCATTGACAAATATTCAACTTTTTTGCCATATGGCTGCCTTTTTAGGCCCTCTCCAGTGTTCATCTATAAGGAGTTAGAGTGTAAACCTGTCCTTCAACACCTATGGAGGCTTTGGTCTATTAATTTGACCAGAAATGACATGTATAATAACTTCAAAAACATCCCTAGAGAAGATAGATTCAAAACATTTTATAACAGTGGTAAAATCATTCTCGAGATATAGCCACTGGAGGCCACAAATAAGTTTCTTGACCTTGTCAGCGTGTTTGCTTCCAAGGGTAGCTAGATGGTACAGTGGATAGAGTAAGAGACCTGTAGTGAGGAAGATCTGAATTTAAATCTGCCCTCTCACACTTCCTAGCTATGTGGACCTGGGCATGTCACTTAAGCCTCTGTTCGCCTCAGGCTCTTCATCTGTAAAACAGGATCAAAATAGCACCTACCTCCCTGGGTTGTTGTGAGGATCCAGTGAAAGGACATTTGTAAAGATCTCAGCACAATGCCCTGCATGTAGTAGGTGATATATAAATATATTAGTCTAACAGCTACCTTAGTTTACAATGGTTACAGAAGACTTGCTGTGGTTTCTTTCCACTGGCTAAAATGAATGATGGCTTCCATTTACTTGAAATTTAAAAGGCACAGCTCTCTGACAGGCTGCTATAAATTATATCCTGTGATCAAGTCAATTAAGTGAAGAGCTTAATATGTGCTTGGCAAAATTTTCATGTTTCTGCCTTGCAGCCCCTTTCTATTGCACAGAAATAATATGGTAAATATGAGAGCAATTTAGGAAAATAAAACATTATCTAATCAATGATAAATAATGGAGCTTCTAGATTTATAAGCACATGTGTGTAAGATAATTATTTATTTTCTTTAAAAAAATGTTTCTTTGGAAGATTTAGTCCTAAAACAGGGAATGAGTCAGTAAATGTCCTTCTAATATACATTTCTGCTTTTGAAAAATTGTATCCTTCAGTAACATTTTTAAACCATATTTTGGTATAATGTAATGTGAATGTCTTATTCCTTTTATATATGTTGATTAAAAATGAAAAACTTTACTCCATGAGAAGCAGTCTAGAACAGTGAATAGGCCATTGGACTTTAGAGTCAGGAAGAAAATTTCTAATTCTGCCTCAGACATGCTTTACTATGTGACCCTGAGCAACTCATTTAACCTCTCTATATCTCAGTTTCCTTGTCAGTAAAATGAATTTGTTTGACTCATACATAGCCTCTCAGTTCCCTCCTGGCTCTAAAATCTATGACTCTTTTATTTGGGAAATTAAAAGCATTAGCATCTACCATACCACCAGTGAGTTACTTGGTAATAAACATGCTTATAAACACCCAGAAAATCTCATTCATAAAACTTTGGTGTGATTTACATCCATGATAAAACAAGCAAAAACAAAGCCAAACAAAACCTGGAAACCGGACTAGAAAACAGCTAATTCGAGTAGTTGGATCATTTTACTGTATTAATTTGTGTTACCTAACTTATTTGTGTGGCTACTCATACTATTAGATAAGATAGACTTGCTGGATGGACTGTGATATATTTTTTTAAAAAGCCGCTCAACTTTAGTTGTAGATAGATAAGTAGGTAGGCATTTAAGAAAATAAATTTTATTTCATTTTCATTTCCCTAAAGAAAAATATTTTAAACATATATAGTTTATAAAATTACAGTAGAATAGAGGTGTGCCAATATAAGAATATGGTTATTCACTTTAATTACATGGATTTTTAAGGCAAGTTTGTATATTGAAACAGTTTTCTGGTTTCTAGCTGTACACTGTGGCCATTAAATGAGCTATGCTGACTAAAAGGCTTGCTGGGTCTTATTCAATTTCCTCTGACTTTCTGTACTCACATAATTCCCTCAATGTAATTTTGTGTTCCTTCAGATATAGTCATAAGCTCACACATTACTGCAACTTGCTCTGTTTTTTGTTCTTTTCTCTCCCTCCCCCTTTCCCTCCTCAGCCTTTCCAATCCCTTAGTCACTCTGTGTTTTGAAATTTGGGTAATCACACAAACTTTAAAATGAAACAAACATTGCAGAATGCATGGTTGCTAGAGGTACTTCTACTGAGAATGAAGAAATGTGTCCAGGTGGGGAAGAGTGTGGTGGCAGTTGTCCCAAATGTGGAAATAACCTCAGAAAAATA
Organism: Bettongia penicillata ogilbyi; assembly: GCA_023548195.1. Taxonomy (NCBI): domain Eukaryota; kingdom Metazoa; phylum Chordata; class Mammalia; order Diprotodontia; family Potoroidae; genus Bettongia; species Bettongia penicillata. Next base: position 2,986,905 of record JAJHZJ010000653.1, read on the forward strand.
CAGTGATGACATTTTGTGATACTATCAAGTCAATACTGTACACAGAAATTGGAGAATGCTTACTGGTCAATGCATATTGATCAAGTTTATGAAATGTACTAAATTCATGCTAATGCTTTTATTATTTTTTTTCTTTTGAAGTTCAAGAATTTTTTACCATATACTTCATGAAACCTGTAAAACTAGAGGGGAACCCTCCTACTCAACAAAACCATGGGACAATTAAACCTGACCAGCTGAAATATTAATATATATTAATGTATTCTATGTTGTAAATAATATATTACATAATATATACACACATGTACATATAGGATGTGTGTATTATGTATAGATAGATAGATATACATATGTGCATATATACACACAGAATTCTTTTGAATCTAAACCTATGTATTAAGGACACTATTTGCTATTACATTTGTTTTTATTTAGTTTAATTAAAAACGTTATCCTTCATTATATTTAAGGAGAGATTTTTCATATGTATCAACTAGTATCTGAGTTTATGCAGATACCATGTAATACTGTTGGTTAAAGAATATTGAATTTAATAATCTAATTTCAAGATTCGGAGAGAAGTAATATTCTGAGGAATACCTCTAATTCACTTAATATTGATTGGACCCTTCATATTACCCACAGAATATGGGTAATAATAAGCAATTAATAGACCTAGAGGGAGAAAATTTACTGGGTGGGAGGGAGAAGTAGAAGTCCAAGTTCAAAAAGAGTCAAGTTATACCAGAGTCAAGCCAAACATATTGCCAACATAAATAAATCAAAAGGTCTAGGTAAAAGTGAATTAGGGATCAGAACATTGTGTTTGGGGGAAGAGGAAGAGGCAGGAAAGGTCAATATTATTGTAGATTAGGATAGTGCTGTTTAGAATTTGAGTCGATTAGGACAATATTATGGATGGGAAAGATATGGCTGCTCATGGCTTTGACAAATGATTAACTCAAGAAATTCCTTCTGGGGACAATGTCTTTTCTGGTCAGGACAGAGTACAAGAGACCCTTCTTGCTTAGATTGGTGCCACTTGAGACTAGAGAGCATCCTTCTAAAATGACTTTCTGGAAGGCCTTATTACTTAAGAACATGGATTAAGGGAATATCATTAGTAGAAGTCCAGTGGTAAGTCTAGTTCATCCATGTTGAATACAATTTCCCCTTTTTAAAAAATCTTCAGACCTATGTTCCTACCAGTATAATAGGTCCTAGAATCTTTCCTGTCACTTTTTTTCATGAATCTAGAAATTTTTTGTATTCCCTTTACCAATCCATTTTTATTAGGAATGTACAATAGCTCAGTAGATAATGCTCAGATTTTAGGTAAACTTGTTGTAATGAGAACTAGTAGTTTATAGCATGGGTAGGAAACAGAAAAGATTACCCGTTTTTAGAAGATCAACGGGCTAATCACATGAACAATGAAAAAGGAACCCATTACTTATCTATTACCTATTCCCACTAGTTTCTGGGAAAATCTATTTGTGTATAGGATTATAGGGCTAGAGCCAGAATCTACCTTATAGATAAGGAAACTGGGCCAGAAGAAGCTTGTCCAAGATTGCCATGTAGTAAGTGAAAGAAAGGGGAATTTTTTAAATGTCTGGGTTAAGTCTTCTTTCTACTGTATCACCTAGTTTCAGAAAGATAGACCTGATCCCATCAACAAAATGCTGCTTTAGGATGTTAAGTTCCTAAGTTAAGGAAGTTAAGTTCATATTTATATCGTAAGCTGCATCTGACACACACTAGGCACTTTATAAATTACCCTTGCTTAAATAGCTAACTACAGGGGACATTGTAATTCACCCTGATATGCTCTAATTCTTCCATGTGTCTGTGATCTAATGGACCTTCTGTGTAAGAAGGTGAAAAAAATTCTCAGTAGAAACTAAAGGGCATCTTTTTGTCATTAAGTCATTTTTAAGTCATGTCTGACTCTTTGAGACCCGATTTTGGGTTTTCTGGGCAGAAATAGTGGAGTGGTTTGCCATTTTCTTCTTCAACTCATTTTACAGAAGAGGAATTGAGGCAAACAGGGTTAAAGTGACTTCCCCAGGGTCTCATAGCCGGTAAGTGTCTAAGGCCAGATTTGAACTCAGTAAATCGAATCTCCCTGCCTCTAAGCCTGGCATTCTATCCACTATGCCCCTAGCTGCCCCAAAGTATGCCTTGTGGAATGACAAATGAACTATGTAATTATTATAGATTTCTACTGTCTTCAATGCAATGTCATCTTGCTAAGAGGGTCTCATAGGCTTATGTTCCCTTTATCTCTCTCTCTCTCTCTTTCTGGCCCTGGCTGTGTGCATGCCTGTGTGTGTGCGCGTGTGCATGCATGTGCATGTGCATGTGCATGTGCGTGTGTGTGTGTGTGTGTGTGTGTGTGTGTGTGTGTGTGTGTGTGTGTAAGATAATAATGATGCATTCTACTACTGGCCACAGTAACTCCTAAAACACCAACAATGCATCTCATTTACACATAATCAATCACATTGCAACATGAACTCTGGAACATGAAATATTTACTAAATAAGAAGATAAAAGCAATAGACAAATTAGTTACTCAACAGAAGGCAAACACGGGAATAACTGAAACATAATAGTCCACTCGTAAACCTGAGCCACACTTTTCTACCAATGGCTGTAGTATCTATGAGAGAGAGCAGACACACATAGAAACATAGCAGGGAGGTCCTACTAGGTAAACCCATAAACCCAGGACAATTCATGATTTTAGACATCAGGCTGTGATGTCCTTGGTCTCTTTATAGAACAGCCTGTCCCTGTTGGTAGAACTATCTCTATTCCGTCAGCTCCTCTTCTGGTCCTCACAGCTTTCTTATTAGGCAAAAGCCTGTATTCTTGCTACTCTCAAGACACCAAAGCAATGTCAATCTCTTTCAACACAGAGACATACTTAGCAGAGTACTAACAAAGAACTATGCTCTTTTAGCAGAAATATATCAGCATAGCTTGAAACAGCTGAAAAGCTTCTCATTTCCCTTCTGTTAAGTTGTTTCAGGAAGTAAATACTAACACACTCATCCTCGAGAGGTTTCTCTCCTTTCAGGCTGTAGACGGTGTTAGGAAACAGTAAGACTAGGCAGCTTTTCAAATAGCAGAGGTTTTGTTTTGTTTTATTTTTTTCTTTCCTCCCATCAGAATTTAGAAACTACAGATGCCACTTGGCTACAGTTCTTTCAATTGACTCATTCTTTCTCCAACCAATCATCTCTCAGGAAAGTAATATCTTTTTTTTCCTAATCATCATGGCTCCCAGAAAAACAGCTATAGAGACTGCCTGTGGATTCAGCTCCAGTCAGGTTCCATATCTAGTCTTCTGTTAATTACTTCTATTCCCATCTTCTCTTGGTCTTAGCTTCCCTCCTGTCTCCATCTCCTTGTTTCATCCTTACTACTGCCTTCTAATCCTCCAAAGTAGAGCCTCTGATCATCATCATTGTCATCATTATCATAGCTAACATTTGTATTACATCTACTGTGCCAGGCACTGTGCTGAGCACTTTAAATTAGTTCAATTGATCCTTGCAACGACCCTGGGAGGTAGGGGATATTGTCATCATCATCCTCATTTTACAGATGGGGAAATGGATGTAGGCAGTAGTTAAGTGGCTTTCCCAGGGACACACAGCTAATAAGTATCTAAAGCTAGATTTGAACTCCAGTTTTTCTGACTTCAGACCTGGTACTCTATCTACTTCACCGTCTTGCTGCATGAATAATGTGACTCATCGCTAGCTTATGATGTTAAATTTACAAAAACTGCCTTTCTCTCATATATGACTATAACAGTCTTTATGTAAACATTATTCATTTCTCAGTTTTTTGTTTCTAGTTTATCAGTTAGATTCTTCAGAATGCCAAAGATATTCATATGTAAATAAACTGATGGAAAACAATACATTGCTACCATCTTTAATCACATTCATGCTGTGCTTTCAAATAGGTCAGGATCTTGGATCAAGAAAACACTGTGCAGGAGGCATCATATGGTATTGCTAATCATTCAGAATCTTGGAGGCCAATTCATGAAATATATTCCTTCCTTATGTTGGGTTATAGTGTGTGACATGTGAGCCACATCTCCTTATTCATCTTTGGTAATGGTTCAATAACTCTAGACATTTAACCATTCACTTTATAGTTCTATTACTGTCTCAGTTAAAGAACCAGATATATTTATAAGAAAATTATTCTTATAGTTCTACTTTATCAGAAATTTCAGAGATCCTATACATTAGATGTATAAAATATTACAGTAAAAAACAAATATAAAGACCCAGCAATTGAACAGTAATTTAGAATCATGATGTACTGGTTATGTTTCTCAAAATTACAAAATGGTGTACCTTACCTGGAACAAGGAAACTTTAAACACAAATAGCAACTCAAAGAAAGAAATTAAAAAGTAAGAAAAAGGAAAATATTCTGGTGATACAACTTCTCATGAAAATGTTTGACAGTTAATAAATGATAAGAATGCAGCCAATATACCCATGTTTTATTTTAGCTTCCATAAGAATAAATAACTACATAACATTAATAGAATGAACTTCTTACCAAATTAAATAAAATTTTTAGTATTATTCCCAAATGGGACAGAGTCATCTTATAGAAGCATTACCACAGGTAAAAAAGAAGTAATTGTTTGCTGAAAATAAATGATAGATGGTGACTCTTAAGTTGACAATTACAGTTGACTTAAAAGAAAAAAGCACTTCATAATGTATGCACACATGCATGCATGCATGCATAGAACACACTCAAAGTATATATTTGAAAATAGGTTTTTTGAACTGCATGTGATGAATAAAAATTATTTCTTTATCATTATAAATAAAAGAATATCTTCAAGGGGAAAAAAAGAAAAAATACATAGAAAATAACAGCAGCATTTGGACCATTAACTAATAAAATTGTTCTCTAGTACTCCTATTACAGATGATTTGTGTTCTCAAAGACTGACAATGGGGAACAAGCCTTAGGAGGTACTGCCAAGTTGGAAATGCTTCAAATACAGATCCAATAAGGGAACAAATATCTTTTCCCCAAGAGGATCAGATAGGCTAAATTGGGGAAGATACATAACCAGAATGCTGGTCACTAGTTTTTGTTTTGATTCATGCATTAAGATTCCCTCTGTGTGTGAAAGCATAGATCTTTTTTAGTTACAGTAAAATATAATGTAGTAAGGGGATGCAGCTGTTATTATTTACCTAATAAAATAATTATGGTTTTACAAGGTAGTAGCTAGAAACATTCTATCTCTTCTGAGAAAAAGTGATGTTAGAGGATTTGTTTTTCTCTCCCGACTAAATGTCTTTCCCCTCTATCACTCAATTTACCCTTGAGAATAACTTTAAATAGAGGCTGGTCATTAATAGCTACCCTTCAGTTCCATCAGATTTGCTCAAAGGATTTTTCAATGTATGTCCCTCATTTAAGACCCAATCACTTCCTTGTATCTGTTTTAAGATGTGACTTCAAATGCTGAGTCTAGGATTGCTATCTGGGCAAGTTAATTAGCCATTTTTTACCTCAATTTTACCTCAAATCAAAAAGATCTGTAAAATGAGAATTTTGGATTGTGTGATCCTCAAGGTCCTTTATACCACTAAATCCTGTTATGTAAATGTATTTTTAAGCAGCAGTCCAAACATGGCGCTTGAGATTTGGTAGAATAAAAATATGTATCCCTAAGGGGGAAAAAATAAAAGTTCCTCCCTACAGACATATAGTCAGTTTTTAAATTCTAAAATAACAAGTCTCTGCCTTTCTGGGAAGAGAAATAAGTATTTTTTTGTCCTCCCACCATAATAATCAGGGCAAGTAATAGTCAACAAGTTAATCGGGTCATTTTAACAAATTTTTGAGACTTAACTGCAATAGAATATTAGACAACACATGTATGCATCCGTGTCCACATTTGTAGCCTTGAAGGGGTTTAATTTTCATTTAGTTTCTATCAAGGCTAGGAGTTCTTAGTCCAGGGTTCATGAATTTTTTGTTTTGTTTTAATTTTTTGATAATTATCATGATCTTATGTATTTCATTTTATCTTTTGAAAAACACTGTTTTGATATTTGCTTCACCAGACTGCCCAATAGCCCCATGATGTAATGTAAAAAAAAAAAAAACAACAAATCTTTAATCTAGTGTAAATAACAAGATCTTCTTACTTTGTGAGACACATTTGCACTACACACACACACACACACACACACACACACACACACACACACACACACCCCACCTGCCCAGAGTACATTTTGAAGGCATTTGAAATTCCTTGTTGTTTTTGTTCAGTTGTTTCTGTCATGTCTGACTTCACAACATTTGGTTTTTTTCTTGACAGAGATTTTGGACTGGTTTGCCATTTGCTTCTCCATTTCATTTTCCAGATGAAGAAACTGAGGCAAATAAGGTTAAGTGATTTGCCTAGGGTCAAATAGCTCAGATTTGAACCCAAATAGGGTCATGAAGAGTCCTACATGACTGAAACAAGTGAATGAGACAATAAAATTATATACAAATATGTATATGAGTTTTTATACGTGTGTGTATTAAAGCAAGTAATGCAAATGATACACTTATTTTTGTTGAGATAGAATTAGTCCCAGTGTTTCCACATCCTTTAGACTAGACATGGTAGTTTTGCCTTTGAAATCGGATGATATCAAAAGAGATACTTTATACTGTCTGAGAAGTCTTTTTTGAACCCTCTTCAATGTCCTAGCCTTTCATTTTATGACTCTGAATGGGAATGAATATGTTGTAAACTTCTACTTCTCCGTGAATTCTCAATTTGCTTGACATTCAGCATAGCTTCCTATAAGCAAAGGCATAAGGAAAAGGGCTTTTTAAGATAAAGGCTTCAGGTCATCTAATATTTCTTTTACTGCAATATGAAGACTACGAAATGATCCTATACCCTGTTTTTATGGGTAATCCTCAACACTGCTCAAAGTCATAAAAAACAAAGGAAATTATTTTACAAGATATTACCCATTAATGATTAAAGTTTTACAAATATGCAGAATAAAATCAGAGCAGAAAATATTTGTTGTGAACATCATTCTATTTCCTGCTTTTATTATAATTATAAAATTCATGCTGTTCTTGGCTACAGAGTCTCTAAAATGTTGCACTGAAGAATATTATACATTTAAATTTTTATACAAATGAAGTATTTTCAATAGCCAAAGAGTAAGTCTGTCCTCATCAAGCTGGTTCTTTGTAGACATTTTTTGATAGCGGTAGCAAAGGGTAATCATGGATGGCAAAAGAATCTCAATTTTAATTTTTTAAATAATTCATATTTTTTCCATTTCATATACCTTACTTTGCTTGAGATATCTACTTAACAGTCCCATAAGCAAAGAGACCAGGTACCTGTTATATTTCTTTAATAAAGCAAACTGTATCATAAGCCGAACCAAAATCAAATGAAAATAACAAGCATTTCTTAAACACCAAACACTGCACTAGGCACTAAGGAAGTAATGACTGAAAGAAAAAAATACTCCCTGCCGAAGTGGACAGGGACTGAGCAGCACAACTGGAAAATTGTTTATTAAATAAAAGTAGATGATTTAGGATGGGCAACAGCATGAACTACTGGTGCGATTAGGAAAGGCTTCCTTTAGAAAGTGACACTAAACTGTGATCTGAACCTTGAAGACATTGAAGTAGGAAAAGTGAAGAGGGAGTTTATTACTAGATATTGGGAGCAAAAGACTGAGTGAAAGGCTGGAGACTGGAGATGGAACTCTGAGTTAGAACAAGCGCTTCGGGTGATGGGAAGTAATATATAGTAAGTCCGGAAAGGTTGACTGCAGCCAGATTGTGAATGGCTTTAAACGTCAAGTGGAAAAAGCTGTACTTTGTCCTTGATGAATTAAGGTGAGCAATGGATATTTTTAAGCTTGGGACCAAAATGGTCCGATCTGTGCTTCAGGAACGTTATTTTGGCAGCTATGTGGATGTGAGGCCGATGAGGGGAGAGACTAGAAACAGGAAGAAGGCCAATTGGGAAGTTATTGCAGTAATCCAGGTGAGAAGTAATGAGGCTTGAGCTAAGTTGTTGTGAGGATGGAGTAGGGTAATAGGTGTCATGTGCTTAGCACAGTGCCTATGGCATTGTGGCAGGTAGTGGGCATGATACAAAATCTTATTCTCCTTTACTCTGCCACACTGATCAGGAAGGGATGAATAGGGAGTACGATGTGGAGGTAGAATTAATAAGACTGGCTGATTGGATATGGAAAAAGTAAAAGAAAGGGAAAAGTTGAAGATAATGCTGATGTTGCCAGTCTAAGTGACTAATAAAATGTTGATACAGACCTTACAGGAAATAGAGAAATTTGGAGGAAAAATAGATTTAGGGTTCAATAATGATTTTATTTTAAAAATGCATGGGCATGAGGCATCCAAATGAAAATGTCCAATAGGCAGCTGGTGATTCGAGAACTCTCTCTGTAGAGTGACATGAAGTTTGGATACATAAGTTTGGGAGCCATCAGTATAAAGACGATAATTGAAGTCATGAGAGAAGGGATGAGATCACAGGGAGAAAATATAAATAGAAAATGAAACAATCTGTGCTTAAGGAATGTGTTTTAAGTTCCTAAGTGTCATGTGCAATGACATACATATTCAATGAATAACTGTGGATTGTTTGAAAATGTAATGAAGTGAAAGTACACCCAAGGCTTGAATAGCACTTTAATGCCTTCTTATGTACACAGAGAATTCCTTGTGCAGTGACCTAAAACATAAATAAAAGCCCCTAAGTATTAGGAGAAATGCTGTTCTATTTTCAAGTTAGAACAGCAGCAACAGTTAAAAATATAGAGGAATCTACCATAAAACTGATTAGAGAAATTCCATGTTATAGAATTACCAAATCTGTACCAGCCCTTTTTGCTTTAATTTCTGACCAGGTAAAAGCAGTATGCCCAAGAGGAGAGTGTGGAGGTAATTCATTGATCAATGAACCAAAACACAAAAATCTTGTTCCAAATAGGAAAAATTAGTTCTAAACTTGAGGAAACCAAGATAACCCTACACTACTAAATTGGATCACAGTTTTAGAATTGGTAGGGATTTAAGAGATTATTGAATTTTTACACATATAAAAACTGAGACATGGAGAGGATATTGCTTTCACTTTCATCCTCATTCCATTTTCTCCACCATAGTTTGTGACAGTGTCCATAGCTCAGACTTTTCACAACTGACAGCGCAGGTATGTCTGTAGTAGAGAACTCCTGGGGCTCAAGAGCATGACTGAAGGCCTTGACTGAAACCATAGTCAAGGCTAGAAGCAGCCATACACAGTGGTCAACTAGACTACATTTCCCTACCTGGAAACAAGATAAGTCTCCGTCAAGGGTACAAATCTAGGTCGCAGGCTTCCAGAGGCTTCTGACCCTTTGGAACTGATTCAATGGAGCTTTGATTTTGTCCTTTGGTTTTTCACATTTCATTTGCACTGATCTCTGAAACTTAAACCTAGGTAGCATTTCACCTGGGCTTGCCTGATCCTTATTTCTCATTCAAAAATTTAGATGCCATACCATTTGGTGTATATATGTATAGAATTGATATGACTTTATTGCCTATATCTTTCAGCATTATTTCTTTTAATTAGATCTATTTTTGCTTTTTCTTTTTCTGAGATTACAATTGCGGCCCCTGCTTTCTTTGCCTCAACTGAAGCATAATAGATTCTGCTCCAGTCCCTTATTTTTACCCTGTATGTATTGCTTGACTTCAGATGTGTTTCTTGTAAACAGCATATTGTAGAATTCTTGTTTTTAATCTATTGTGCTATCCACTTCTGTTTTATGGATAAGTTCATTCCATTCACATTTATAGTAATGATAACTACGTATTTCTCTCCATGCTATATTTTTATTTATCTCTCTCTCTCTTACCTTCCTCACAAATGTTCTACCGCTGCTCACCTCCTGCCCCAATATACTCTTCCCTTTTGCCAGCTATCCCTCCCGTTTCTCTTGTCCCTATTCCTTTTAACTTCCTTATAGGGTAAAAGAGATTTCTATTCTACAACTGACTCTGTATGTTATTCCTTCTTTGAGCCAACTCTGATGAAAATAAGGGTTCAGCTTTGTCTTCCACTCCCAACTCCATTTTTCCCTCCATTATGATAGCCTCTTTTATGTGAGATAATTTACCCCATTCAGTCTCACCCCTCCTTCTTCATATGAAATTTTCTTTCTTACTCCCCCTTTTTTTTGTATTTGGAAATATTCTTTTTTATTCAGCTCTGGTCTTTTAATAGAAATGCTTGAAAGTTCTCTATTTCATTAAGTATTCATGTTTCCCCTGAAAAATTTATACACACACATATACATATATACATAGGTGTGTGTGTGTTGTATATGTGTGTGTGAGTGTGTGTGTGTTTGTATGTGCAAGACAATTGGGCTTAAGTGATTTGATTAGTCACACAGTAATTGTCAGGCTGAATTTGAACTCAGGTACTCCTGATTTTAGAGTTGGTACTTATCTGCTATGCCAACTAGCTGCCCCTTAAAGATTACATTTAGTTTTTTCTGGGTAGATGATTTGAGGTTGAAATACTCTTTTACCTTCCATTATGTCATATTCCAAGCCTTCCAGTTCTTTAATGTGGAAGTTGTCAAGTACTGTGTAATCCTGAGTACAGTTCCATGATGTTTGAAATGTTTCTTTTTGGCTGCTTCCAGTATTTTCTCCATGATCTATGAACACTGGAATTTTGCTATGGTGTTTCTGGGAGTTTTCATTTTGGAATCTTTTTCAGGTGGTAATCAGTGGATTCTTTCAATTTCTATTTTGCTTTCTGGTTCTAATACATCAGGGCAATTTTCTTTGATAATTCCTTGAAAGATGTTTTCTAGGATTTTTTTTATCATGGCTTTCAGGTAGTCCAATAATTTTTATATTATCTCTCCTGGATCTATTTTCTAGGTGAGTTGTTTTACCAATAAGAAATTTCACATTTTTGTCTATTTTTTTAACTTTTTTATTTATTTTACCATATCTTGATGTCTCATAGAGTCATTTATTTCCAATTGTTTAACTCTAACACTTTTAAAAATTTATTTTTAGTTTTCAATATTCACTTCCATAAGATTTTGAATTGCAAATTTTCTCCTCCATCCAGTACCTCCCCTCTCTCCAAGACAATGTAAAATCTGGTAAAAGCCCTACATACACATTCATATTAAACATATTTTCACATTAGTCATATTGTAAAGAAGAATTAGAACCACAGGGAGGAACCATGAGAAAGAAAAAATAAAAAAAAAAAAACAGAGAGAGAGAGAGAGGGAGAGAGAGAGAGAGAGAGAGAGAGAGAGAGAGAGAGAGAGAGAGAGAGAGAGAGAGAGAGAGAGAGAGAGAAGATAGAGTGAGAGCACACAGATAGAATGCTTCTATCTGCATTCAGACTATAAAGTTGTTTTTCTTTTCCCCCTCTCAGTGTGGACAGCCTTTTCCATCATGAGTCTTTTGAAGCTGTCTTAGATCCTTGCATTGCTGAAAAGAGCTATCAAAGTTAGTCATAATACAGTGTGGTTGTTACTGTGTACAGTGTTCTTCTGGTTCTGCTCACTCAGTATCAGTTCATGTAAGTCCAGGTTTTTCCTGAAGTTTGCTTGCTTATCATTTTTTATAGTAATTCTAATATTTAATGCATTATTTTCTTTAGTAAGTTTTTGTACTTCCTTTTCCATTTGGAAATTCTATTCTAATTTTAAGAGTTATTTTCCTCAGTAAGTTTTTGTGTATCTTTTCCCATGATGTTGATGCTTTCTTAATGATTCTCTTTGTATTATTCTCATTTCATTTTCCAGTTTTTCTTCTCATTCTCTAATTTGCCTTTTAAAGCTTTCCCAGGAATTCTTTTTTGTCCTCAGACCAAATTATATTTTTCTTTGAGCTTTCACATGTAGACATTTAAGACACGATTACCTTACAAGTTTGTACCTTGGTCCTCCCTATAAACATAGTCAAGCTTTTTTAAAAGAATATTTTGCTCACTTTTCAGAGACTTTGGTGTTTTTATGTGAGAGTTTGGCTCTGGTCTTGCACTGGGACTCTGGTTTTTACTGCTGGCTTTCACTGGGCTTCAGAGCTTGCTTGCTGGTTTTCTCTGGAGAGAAGGCTTCCCTTCTGGCTTGGACTGGGAGATGTGGCCTCTTTGTTAGACTCCCCTAGATGTGGGGTTTCTCTTCTAGCCTCCTCTAGAGGTGGGGGCCTTGCTGCTGGCTTGCTATGGTAACAGATTCTTTCTGGTGACCCGCCCTGGAGGAGGGATTGTATTGCTGATCTGTTCCAAGGGTGGGACCCTACTTCCCAGTTGCTATAGAAACAGGGCTTCTCTGCTAGCAGGCCCTGAAGGAGTAATTTTGTGGCTACTGGGTTAACTATGAAAACAGGATCTCTGCTCCTAGGCCCTGTGGGGCAGTCTTACCGTTGGTCAGCTTTGGGAAGGGGCTTCACTACTGTTCACCAATAGGATGAACATCTCACTGGTACTTTGTGCTGGGGGTGGGATCCCTGGGGTGGGGTACTTAACTAGGGGCGATACTGATTTGTAGGAAGGCTGGAGCTCACTGATGCACTGTTCCAGGCTTAGAGCCCTCTGCTGTGGAGGCCTCCTGCTGTGAGACGCGCTGCTGCTAGCCCCCTGCTGTGAGGCTGGGTGCTGGTGCTGCTCTTGGCTCCCAGTCCTCTCCCACCCTAATTAGACAGACCTTTCCTGAGGGACTGGTGAGCTGCTTCCTGCTCCTATACCAATTCTGAGGCTATTCTCCAGTTGTTTGAAGGGGAATCTGGGGAGTGGGGCTTCAGAGGGTTCCTTCCACCTGCCTCCATTTTAGCATCAGAAGTCCTGTAGGTTTATTTTCAAATTTATATTTTCAGTATTGAAGATTATCACCCCAGGTTTATTCAAAATATGTTGAAGTCACTTAAGAAAACTTTACAAAGTTAGTAAGCTTTATTATTTTTTCTAGAGATAAAAGGTGAAACTATCTAGAGTTATCACTCCATCATATTTCATTAGAATTAAAGATGACTTAAATGACCCATAAATATTTTATGGGGCTTTTGAAGGAAAATTAAAAATAACATAAAATGGATAAGTAATGGAAAGTTATTGATGAACTCAACAGCTTGCGAGCTCTTGCCAGAATCTGTGTCATGTTTATTATTTGATGAAGAGTCATCTGAATTATAGACTTACTCTGGTATAGTTGAATAATCGACTATTTTATAAATATAGTGATCATTTAGCGTATTTGACCCCACTGTGTGAATGAAGTATGTTTATTTGTAAATTTGCGGTTTGAAACCTGGAAGGTATTACATCATAGCAACTACCTATAGAATGTTGTTTAACTCATAATTAATATTTTTGCAAACAAAATTATGCTGAATTTTGAATCCTAGGTGATGGGGGTCAAGCAGTTGAAGAAGAAAGAGTAGGACATGCTATTCACCATTTCTTGGGACAGTCTATAGAAATAGGCAGAATGGGTCTTTGCTCTCTTAAGTTCTTTCTTTTTTCTCCACTTCCTAGCTCTTACTTCGGTTCTCTATTCCCTCAGGCTCTTGGTGATCCTCAGGCCCAATCTGTTATTAGCATTAACTTTATTGTTTATTATTATTTATTTATTTTAACATTATTCTTTTTGAATTTTGAATCCCAATTTCTCTCCTTCCCTCCTACCCCTCCACTGCACACTGAGAAACCAAGCAGAAGGATCTCAATTATGTATGTAAAATCATGTAAAACATATTTCCATATTAGCCATTTTTTCTAAAACAAGAAAAACAAAGTGACAATATTATAGTTCAATTTACACTCAATTCATTTATTCCCTCTTTGGAGGTGGATAACATTTTTTTATCATGAATCCTTTGGAACTGTCTTGGTTCATTGTATGGATTGGAGCAACCAAGTCTTTCACAGTTGATCATCATTACAACATTGTAGTTATTGTGCACATGGATCTCCCAGTTCTTCTCATTTCAATTTGCATTAGTTCATATAGGTCTTGCCATGTTCTTGTGAAATCACCCTTGAACTGCCTTAGGAAGATTCTGAGGATCACCTGGCAGGATAAGTTACCAAACACTGAAGTCCTTGCTCAAGCTGAATTGCCAAGCATTCAAACTATGCTATAGAGAGCACAACTCAGATGGGCTGGCCATGTTGTTCCAATGCAAAATGTATGCTTCCAAAAAGACTGTTTTATGGAGAACTTACATGGGGCAGGTGATCACATCATGGTCGAAAGAAGAGATACAAGGACACTCTCAAGAACTTTGGATTTGACTGTGTGATGTGGGAGACACTGATACAGGAATATTCAGCATGGTATGCCCACATCAGAAAAGGTGATGTGCTTTATGAACAAAGTAGAATTGATACAGCACAGAGGAACATAGGATGTGCAAATTTGGAGTAACCATCCCAAATATTTACATGGACTATCTGTGCCCAATCTGTGGTAGAATATTCCCAACTCATATTGGTCTGATCAGCCACAGTCTGACACACTGAAACTTCACTTTATCATAGTGATGTCATTTTGGTCACTACCAACCAACCCTATCGTAATTTGTTCAGTCACTCCCCAGTTGATGAGAATCCCTTTGATTTCCAATTCTTCACCACCACAAAAACAGCTGTTACAAATATTTGTGCACATTTAAGTCTTTTGTTTTTCCTTTGATCTTTTTGTTATACAAATTTAGTAGTTGTATTGTTAGGTCAAAGGGTATGTACAGTTTTATAGCCCTTTGGCCATAGTTCTAAATTGTTCTCTCCACAATGATTACGATGATTCACTATTCCCCAACAATTTGTTAGTATGCTGATTTTTCCTTCCTTCCTTTTAACATTTGTCATATATGATAGATGTGAGATGGTGTCTAAGAGTTATTTTATCTTACTTTCATCAATGATGTGAGATGGTGTCTAAGAGTTATTTTATCTTACTTTCATCAATGGTGAATTAGAATATTTTAAAGACTATAGATAGCTTTGATTTCTTCTTTTGAAAACTACTAGTTTATATTCTTTGTTTATCAGTTGAGTACTTTCATTTTTATAAATTCAACTCAACACTATATGAAGTATGTCATCAAGAAATGAGACCTTTATTGGAGAAATTTGCTATAAAATCCTTTGATAGTACTTTATTGTCTATAATACCTTGTAGTAATATGTAGTTTCCCTGCTTATCCCTTTAAATTAGGTCTGGTTTTTTTTTTTTTGCTTTGTGTGTAATCATAATTGCTACCCCTGTCTTTTTTAAGTTCAGCTGAAGCATATTAGATTCTGCTTCAGCCCTTTATTTTAACTATTTGTGTATTTCTGTTTCAAATATGTCTCTTGTAAATAACATAGTATTGGTTTCTGGTTTCTAATTCATTCTGTAACCTGCTTCTGTTTTATGAGCGAGTTCATTCCATTCACATTCACAGTTAGATTATTGTGTATTTGCCTCCATCCCATTTTCTTCTGTTTCTTCTCCCTTTATTCTCTGCATTCTCAAAAGTTTATTTTGTTTCTAACCACTGCCTTCCTTTATCTGTCTGCCCTTTTATCACTCTCTCTTTCTCATGTCCCCTTTCCCCCTTGTTTCCCTATTATATAGATTACATTTTTATACACAATTGAGTATGTATACATATTCTTCCCTTTTTGAGTCAATCCTGGTAAGAGTGAAGTTCAAGCATTGTCTGCCACTCTCCCACTCATTTTACCCTCCACTGTAAAAGATCTTCCTTCTGTACTTCTTTTATTTGAGAGTTTCCCTCATTATCTCTCCTTTTCCCTTTCTCCCAGAGCATCCCTCTTTCTCAAACCTTCCTTAATTTTTTGGAAAACATTCCACCATAATTGACTGACATCTGTGTCCTCTGTCTTCCTTTTTCACAGGAAGGGCTCCTGCAACCACAAGCACTAGCATTCTCTTTTCCATGGAACTGTGACCAGGGTCCCTACTCCCTTGTGACTGACCTTTTTATTCCTCTCTTCCTTGCAATTTAGACCCAGAGCTGCATATGAGTAATAGAGTTGCCACCAGTGGCAGGTGTACATGGTACCAGCAGAAGGTCCCCTTTAACCTCTTTCTGGATAGTTGTCTGACTTGTTACCATCTCTGAACTGAGTGCCCCCAAAGCTTTTTCTGGTGAAGCCACTATTAACTGTTGCTCTCTCTGCCTGTGTGGACTCCAGACAGGCTTCCACCTCAGGCAGAAGCTGCTTCTACCAACCTCCTAAGTTTTCTAAAGGCAGAAAAATGTATCACCTTAACCTTTTTTTGGCTCTACCACTGCAAAATTTGATTTTAGGAAGTTTTAAAGTTGTGTGGAGGGAGTGTTGAGAGTTATCTCAGTTGCCTCTTTTCTGCCATCTTGTCTCTGCCCACTCCTGCACGAGCTCCCAAAGTGCTTTGTTCTACTTGCCAGTTTATTCTTGCCAGGTATTAAGAGGTAGAATCAGTTTGTCAGCAGAAGGATTTCATTCATGTGAATGTGTAGACTAATTCTAATTTTTTAATTTTTAATTTTTTTCTATTAGCAAGCATTTATTTTCTTTCCTTTTGCTTTGTACATGTGAGAGGTAGGCACCATTATTATTTTCATTTTACAGATGAGGAAGCCAAGCAGATGGAAGTTAAGTTACTTATCCAGGGTCATATAGCTAGTAAGTATCTGAACTCAAATTTGAATTCAGGTCTTCATTATTCTAGGTTCAATGATCAATCCACTGTGCCATCTGGCTACCTAAAGAGAAAGAAGAAAACAAAATACAAAACCTTTGTAAGATACTTTTTATGAGAATGCTAATTAACCCCAAATATTCTATAATAAGTAGAATTTAAGAAAGTTAAAATTGGTAGAAATTTTAAAATTTAGGTAATATTTGTGAATATTTTTGGTGGACTCCTATCTGACATCATTTCTGTAAGAAAGGAGTCTTTTATTATTCTTTCTTATGGTTTAGTTCTCGGGATCCATGGTCATAACAATCTCTAGAATTCCCAGAATAGCTCCAAAGATCCTAGATTGTAATTCCTAGAATTATAATGGTAGGCAGTCCTACTGCAGCTGCACAGTGAGGTATGGGAGTGATGTAATGTGACTTTTATTATATTTGCACTGAATGATGATATTGATAAAAAAAAAAAAAAAAACCTATGTGGTTGTTGCTGGTAATATGCCTTCTTTGAGGTCTATTGCCCTATAAATCAAGAAGGCATAGTCAGCAAGTGGGGAACCCATGGGGATTTGTGATTTGGGTAATTCATAGAGGAATGCATGTACTTGTGTCGACTGGCTCCCACTGAAGATTGAGGGGATTTAGAGGAATGCACAAACTGGAATGCTGTGCTTGTCTTGACTGACCATATTGAGACAGGGGTAACTGCCCCTCTTGTCTACTCTTGTGGGAAGGGTGATTAGGGAAGCTGTAGGAGTTGGTGTTCCCATTATCTTCAATCCCTTTAAGAAGAATAGACTAGAATAAAGTAAGCTAACTTATTTGACACTTTATTGTTGGCTCTGTTCATGTCTTCCTGTCTACCCAGATCAATAGTGAACCTGTGCTAATGCTAGAACACGGCTAGCGGTGTTCCTGTGTGTTTACCTGTCTAACAATTGGCGTAGTCAGTGTTACCTGTGTATTAGAGGCTGTAGTCCAAAGACTCCTGTGCCGCCTTGGAAAAAGTTCCTCAAGATCAGCTTCTTCATATTTATCTACACCCTTCTTTCTGAACTAAGATTCTTTAAAAGTTCCACTTTATCCATACTCTCTCAGGATGAGGGCATGGGAGAGGCGACTTTATATGTTGCTTATGAATTGGAGATTGACTATATGGAAGAGTTCTTAACCTCCATGGACCTCCAAAGTGTCCACAGATTGATTTAAGGTGTTTGTGAAGTTGAATAGGAAATTAGATTACATCTTTATTTTCCTTAAATTTTGGTTTCCCTTGTAATCCTAGGCATTTTATTTTAAACATTTAAAACATTATTTTGAGAAGGTATACAGAAGCATTATTGCCACACCACCAATGGGGATATAAAATGATTAAAACCCCTAATATAGAGAAAAATGCATTTGTTGTTGGAAAATGTTGAGTTTCGCTGATTTCAAATATCTATAGGTTGAATCTTACAGTATATCTGTAAGTGACATGTCTCAGGAACATGACACGGTTAACAGGGCCACTGCTCCTTAGCAATAGGATTGTGTTTGGATAACAAATCTGGGAAGTAAATTCTTGCCTGGCTGCAATAAAGGAAGATTTGTTAAGTTTTTAACCAGGATTTTGTAGAATTCTTGCTATTAATGTGTGGAGTGTTCCATGGATACCCAATAAATATTCATCTTCTTGACTGATTAATAAAATCCAGTTCAGGGCATGACAACGCCATTGAAGGTAAAGAGCTTTGCTGTATGAAGAAAATTGGTCCTTCTAGGATGCCAAATAACTCCTTACTTCCTAAAAGATTTTCTGACCCAGTCACACTGTAGGAATCATCAAGATTACCTTTCTTTTGCCCTGACTCACTAAGGGGTAAGGCTTGCTGTACGTACTTAGAATGTATGACCAAAATTCTGCTGGAAGCTCCACTTTGTTATCAGAATACTTGTACCAAATTCAGTATATTCTTCGTGCCTTAATTTGTGCTTATTGAAAATGTCTACAGCTTCAGGCCTTTTAAAAGATAAGTTATAGCATAAGTTATTCAACCACCAACTCTTCTCCCTCCTCAACAGTACGACTTGCAAGAAGTGACAAAAAACTTTTCAGTGAGAATTAAATTTCCATATCTGTCCATTGGCTCCCTCTTTTTCCTATCAAAGTCAGACTTCCTTTGCCACTCCCCCAGGTAAACATTCTAATATATACAGATATAGATAGCCTATGGGGCAAACTCTTTACATAATTACTGTGAACTCTACAAGGTATCTGGCTTTGTATAAAGGGGAAAAAGCATTAGGTCTTTAGTTTCCACATTGATCCATGTTAGGGAACAGCAAAACAAAAAACTCACTGCATGATTATTTTCTTTTGCAGTTTTGAAGTTTTAAGAAGTTAATTATATATGCCCTGGTGGTATCTTTGATAAATTAGCATTTAAATTATACTGTAGTCTCACTGTCTATTTACAAGTCTAGGAAATACATCATAAAAAAAGACAGGGTTAAAATTCAAATCATAGTTTCTCCATGCATTTAAACAGGGACTTCTCCTTTCTCCCACCAAATTTTCCAATGCAAAATAATAGCTCTTCTTTAAGAAATATTCTGCTTAAGAATTTTTTCCAAGATTTTTTTGTAGCCTTTGAAAAATTGTAGCATCCAGACTTGCCATATTCCAAAGATCAGTAATCATTTATATTTTAAAGACTGTATGATTTCATCTGGGCTTTTCCCTTTGGTGAACATTTTAAATATCTGGCTCATTAGTGGAAAGTTTCATGAGTTGCCCTGGCCAAAAATTTTCTTTACATGGTCTGTTACCTGGTTCATTTCTTTTTTATTTAGACTGGTTAAGTCACTCTGAATTTACCTGAGGACTTTGGTTAGTCCCTAGATAGCACATGCATGAGATCCCTGGAGTCTCATTCACAGACCTTCCATTAGAATTTGTTCAGTCTGTCATTTTTCACTACAGAGAAGAATTGAAGTAGGACTTTGGTGGTAGGTGTTAGCATATCATAGAAATGCCTTATATCACTCAGAATGTAGGGAAGAGTTTCATGAAGGGATGCATTAATTTCTGTGATATATTTATTGAATGAAAGTCTTTTTGAATTAAAGTTGGGTTAAATGCTTTTATTAGCTTATGTGTATATGATAGTTACTGGAAGTAGCTAGGTAGTTCAGTGGATAGAACACTGTTTGGAGTCAGGAAGACCAGAGTTCAAATATGACCTCAAATATTTACTAGACATTTACCTCTGTTTGCCTCAGTTTTAATATGCTAGAGAAAGAAATGGTAAACCACTCCAAGATCTTTGCCAGGAAAACCCCATGGACAGTATGATCCACAGGGTCATGAAGAGTCAGATGAAATTAACAACAACAATATATACTAATAGCTTGATTTCTGTTTGGTTGTTTCATGGATTTCAATTTCACTTCTATTATTAGTAATCATATTTACCCAAGTAGTACTTCACTAATAACTATTACGTTATATTTCTTTATAAATAAGTCCATTTTAAATAATTAGTCTCATTAAAAAATATTTATGCATGTATATACATATATATATATACATACACATACATACATATGTTTACAACAATACCAGACAATTATATTTTTTTTTCTTAGGGTCAATTAGTGATATCCCAAAGCAAACAATAGGATCAAAAACTTTCAGTAATCTTTGACTTCTATTTCTCTTAATTGCTCTGTAGTTTTCCATTCTACGAAAAACAAAAGAGCAAAGTAAAACCATTTTCTATAACTACCAATCACCTCCCTTCCCTGAATTTTCTAGTATATCAATAAGATTTCTTGTTACCTGCTTTATTTTTTAATCTGTGTTGTAGAGGTTATACCATTAAGATGTTTCATATGCATCAAAGGTAAACCTCAGGCAGACGATGGCAATGTAATTATGTAGTACATCATAAAAGATCGGTCCATGACAGAACTGGAGATTACTTCAGTTTTGAATTAATCCGAGTGACCCCAACTTTATTACATTTGAGTTTCTAGGAATGATGAAATGCCAAGTCATTGGAAATAAACTGATATAACCTAAACAATCTGACATGAGTAATGTATAGTTTCTCTGACTTGTTCCATATTCTGTGGACTTTACAACCAACTTCAATATTTTATTAAGAAATGCTCATCTTAATGAATCTGAGAGCCTTCCTCCTTTCTAAAAATATATCCACTTGAAAAGTGCTATGTATATCTGTATTCAGCTACGACCTAAGCTCACAAAAAAAATAAATGGGGAAGCTCTGTTTCAGTCATGTTGGCTATAAATGTTTCTTTGCGACATGGCATTGGGTCATTCCAGAGTCAAATTTTGTTGGACAGCATAAGTCACTCAACCCTAAAGGAAATCTCTGTGTCTTATTAGCCTGTAATGGGATTTGTGGATATATGTTATGCTTGCTACTTTGAAAATTCCTCTTTAATCTGTCACTGAAGTATTTCAAAGAAATGGCTGGAGTCAGTCTGACTTGACGTTTCTTTGTGTTGGCCTTATAAATTGTTCTTTAAGTACAAACACTCTCAGCTTGTCACCTTGAAAGGAGAGCTGTCAATGGAAAAAGTATCTAAGCAACCTTTTAAGGCTAAACTAATGGTTAAATGACCACCCCAGCTTACTTATTTTATGACATGTGGGGTTTCTGTTGTTTTGTTTTTTATCTTAGTCTTCTAAATTTAAGATAATAAGTTTTACCTAAACAATAATATCCATTTATTAAACTATGTGTGGAGCACAGTGCTAATTACTGAGGGGGTACAAAGCCAGCCTTTCTAAGCTTATTGAACATTACTCCCCTTCACGCTCTACCTCCAGCTAAGCTATCCAACTTACTGTTTTTTCCACAGAATCTCAAGTCTCCTGCCTCTTTACCTTTGCATGTGACAAATGCTCTATAATTAGAATGTACTCCCTCTTCTCCTTAGAATTTCAAGCTTCCTTAAATGTTTAGCTCCTAAGCCATCATAAATAACAAGTCTTCTGATTCCCAAGTCACCAAAGCCCTCCTTCCTACCTACAGCCAAGGTCTGTATTTTCCTCTATTAGAATACAAACTCCAAAGGCTGGGATTTTGTATCTTTTGTATTTGTAATCCCACTTTAATAAGGTGTCAGGTATGCAGTAGGTGCTTAATAAATGCTCTTCTTATTCATTCATTTCCTTGTTATGCTCCCTACTTCTTCCAGCTCAAATTATTTGGTAAATGCTTACCGGTTAATTATTGTACCCCTCCCGACTATTTTTCCTTGAGGACAGGAGTTAGTTTCCCCTTCTCCCATTTTGTCTTTGTCCCCCAGTGCCTAGAACAATGCATGTAGCAAATGCTTTTTGGATTGGAATGAATTTTATATCTGTAGAACAAGGAAGAAGTGGACCCCACATGTGTAGTAAGCCTCCCTATGTAGTGTGGATTCTTTCTTTGTGTATCTCAAAAGAAGATGGAATAGACATAGAGAAGCTCTTCCCCACTGCTCTTCTGCAAGGGAGACTTATTCCTGACAGGAAGGGAAACAGAAAGTTGGGACCCTAGGTCTCTCTGTTCTTCTCAGAGAGAGAAGGTACCAAGCTAGAAGTATGTATTTTTGCTCCCTTGAATATTATGTCTGGGAGACTAATCTAACTAGTTCTATCTAACTTCTGATTGTTTTGTTGTTATGGCAGAGAAGTGGGAGTTCAAATTCTGTATCTAAGGCTTAATCATTGTTCCACTAAATATAAGTGACAAAATGAACACACAGTGAATAGTAAAGAAAACCATTTATCCCAATAATATCAAAACAGGAATCAGAGAAGTTACACATAGGAGAATATATATCAAACAATGCAGAGAGAAGGGGCTTTCCTATTAGGAGACAGAGCTCAGCTCAACCAAGAGTGTCTGTGATCTTACTCAATAGAAATTGCCTCAAAATCTCTAGTGTAGCAAGGTGAGAATATGAACATGAGGGAAACTGCCTGCTTATCTCCTGTCTATCAGGGACTTTTTCCTTTGGCAACTTGAAGTGGGTTCTTCCATTTTCTGTCTTGAAGTTGGAATCCAGCAGCACCTGAAGAACTTCAGTGTTAGAAGAAAACCTGATGCTTGACTAGTCCCAAAGGGGATTGGCTCCGAAGAGTCCCTTAGGGGAGTCTCTCTAAAGGAATCTCAAAGGGGACTGGCAAAAGTTTGAACCCTCTCTTCTCTCACCAATTTCTCAGGGTTTTAATCTCTACCAATAAGAAGAGAGTCCTATACAAGTGGATTTTGGGTAAAGGGGTTACATATTCTCTTGCGCATCATAAGACACCGACCTAGGTGTAATATAGTACATGACAATTCCTATTGATGACATTTTGTGTCTTTCCAGAGCTAGTACTAAAGCTATTTCCAGGTTCAGAAATGACATTTCAAAGATTCAATTTGAAAGAGAGGAGTTGAATGATGATATACTATATAATATCCTGGAGATATTGGTGGGGAGTAAATGAGAATAACACAAAATATTGGTTTTCATATCAATGAAGTGCTTAAATGTTCTTGGGCTACATCAGTGGAGCCAGACTTATTTCTTTGGCCCCTGCCACTTGTCCACACATTTTGTTTAGAATAGGGTGGGCTCCATGATAGGAATCATAGCCTGAAAGACCCTGAGATTAAGAAATTATTAGTCGTAATCTAATGGAAGAAAAACCAAAAGACTGTGGTTTGGGAGAGAGTGGTGAAAGTGTCTGAAGGAGTTGAGATGAACTCTCAGCAAACAACCTTATGTTTTTAAAGTGAAATATGGAGCAAGGTTCTTTTCTGAGAGAGTATGGTGAGGGACAGCCCTAGGAGGTTTGAGGAAGGATGAAAAAGTTTGGAATTGCTAAGTGTCCCACAACAATCACAGAGTAGCATGAGAATGAAAGGGCAGCTAGTACTGGAAAAGATCTCCAGGGATAATATCATTAGGAGGAAACCTGGACTCAGTAAAAGTAAGAAAATTGGAGTGAAGGAAAAAAAGAAAAAAAATTAAGATTAAAGCAGCTGTTACTTATAGAACTGGCATTCCAGAAAGCATAGTGGAAACAGTGGGTAGATTTTGAAGGGAATGTTGCATGGGGGGGGTCGGGGGGGGGGGTTTAAAGAGGGGAGATTTGTGTGTGTGTTCGTCCTTTGTTGCCTAAGAAGACCATGACATCAGAGAAATAATGACATGACTTGCACTTGACTTTGTTTTGAGTGAGGGAGGGCTGTGCATGTCACCAGCCTCCAGAGCCCTCTGAATCCAGTGACTAGATATTCATCAGGATGACTGGAGATGACCTAGGATGAGGCAATTGGGGTTAAGTGACTTGGCCAAGGTCAAACAGCTAGTGAGTGTCAAGTGTCTGAGGTGAGATTTGAGCTCAGGTCCTCCTGACTCCTGCACTGGTGCTCTATCCACTGCACCACCTAGCTGCCCATAGAGGGGAGATTGGCAGAAAAGTAAAGGCAGAAAGGGAGGGGAATCGAAGTAAGGTTAGAATCACTTGGATAGGGAGTGTATGATAGGATAGATATATGCTCTTCCTTGAAGAAATTCAAGTAGGTTATCATTGGTCCCTTTGGGGCTTAGTAGCCAACATACACTTTGGGCTGACTGGAGGGTAAGCCTGTATTAGAGAATCAAAAATCAGGTTGGGTCTTGTCAAGATATTGAGGTTCCAGGCAGACTTACTAATAATTGAATCTCCTCAGGGTTAAGTCTTCCCATCAGGGGTCAGGTAGCTTGTGGAGTCTGGTAATGTTTGATCTATAACAAATGATTCTAGTGGAGTTTCTAGAGGAAAGGTTGTTCTCCACAACAAAAACGTTGAATGTGTTTTCAGGGTATCTTATTCTCATTAAAACGAGGTTTGCATGATTACTGTTTGTTTCTATCCACTGACCAGTAGCAGTAACTGGAAATGATGCAGAGGGCTCAACATCTATGTGGAATTTTTTCTGTTTTGTTTTGCTTTGATCACATTCTTTGATTTGGAGGGGGGCAGGGGAAGGATGCTTTATCAAGGCAAATGATGTTGTTGCATAGAAAATGATCCAAATGATTTTTCTTTTATTGAGTTTTGAAGTCATTATAAAGATGAATGTTGCGTTAATACTCAAAGTTTATATGGGACTTTGTGACTGTTTTACAACAAATCTTTAGCAATCCCAAATTTCTAGCTCTGTTGGCGCTCCCCCTTGTGTCTGAGATTCAACATTGCACCCTACATTTCGGAAAGCTATTAAAGAAATCTTTATTAATTCTGATGGATATAATGCAACTTTGAATCAACAAATAAATTCAAAGTTTAATAAGAATGTGTTTGTGATAAATACTGTGCTCTTTTCACTTTTATTTTAAGTGTCTTACTTCAATCCCCATTTATCTGACTGTAGTATTTGTAAGAAATAGGTATATAAAGCTAAAACTAATTTTTTGACTGCGTATAAGGGAGAAATATTTGCATGTCCTTGAGAGTGCAGGCACGGCAGCACTAGGGGACTGATCTCAATATGACAAATTGTCTTTTAGATATTTTCTCTAGCTTTCCATCCATATTACTGAGACAGCTTTCTCCAAGTTCTGTCCTTGGGGGTCATAGTTTAGCATAGTACCTGCTACCTGATAGGCCCTTAATAAATGCCAGTTGATTGGCTGATTGAGACATCTGGATGCAGTTAGAATAGATGATATTTGGTCAAACTGATTTTATTTTTAAATGCTCTGTCTTTATCTAATGTCTCCTCTTAAGAATTCAAGAGCAAAGTTGCAGAAACTGACAAGTACTTAGTACTTATGATAATCTTTGCTATGACAGCAAAATGTCTTTTCTTTTTGATTACTCCTTGTAGATATATATCATTTCTAGAGTTCTGACATTTTCTCATCTTGATTTATCTCCTACAAGCTTTTATTTAGAGTCTGATATTCTTACTACATACTCTATTACATTTTCCTTTCTAACATGAATTGCTATGCACATTTTAACAGGTATCTTTCATCTGAAAGTACCCGAGTCTTCTCTAGTTGGCTCAGCCATTGGACGAATTAGAGCTGTGGACCCTGATTTTGGGAAAAATGCAGAAATTGAATACAACATTGTTCCAGGAGATGGGGGAAACTTATTTGACATCGTGACAGATGAAGATACACAGGAAGGGGTCATCAAACTGAAAAAGGTATCGAGATAAAATTTTTGGATTTAATTAGTATTTCAAAGTTGTCACTTAACTATGATAGCTACTGTCTTTCTTGCATAGCCTATTCCAAGAAGTGATTGGGTAATAATAACTTGGTGACTTCCAGAGATATACTGATTCTACTCTGCTCCTAAATCCCTTCACATGCTCCAAAGTAATTATTACTATAGACAACAGCAAGAATTAAACCTGTAAAATACATGTAGTGCCTAATCTTCCTTGAGTCTATACCAGACTTCACAGAATTACAAAATTCAATATCATTTTACTCTAAACAAAGCCTAAAGTTTAAATAGAGACAGAGTTGGGCCTCACATAAAATCTTTTCTCCACTGTCTCTATATACAACCTAGCATCCAAGAAACCCAGGATCCCCTTGTACCTCTTACTTGCCTGTACCTATAGAGAGTTTGCAGTGGACCACGTAGTGACCAGTGCCAATGGTATATTGTAGAAGATCCATTTCAAGTAGAATGCCTTGATAGCTAATGAAAGAGAAGGTAAATAGTGATTTACAGATATTGAGAAAAAGAGGTAGTTTAAAGAGATGGTTTTGGAGTCACAACAAAAAGTGAGAGCTAGAAAGAGAAAAGAGGGTTATATCTTATGGCATTAAAACCATCAGGAGAAATAGAAAATGAGGTTGCATAGGGGCTAACATTTAATATTTATTCTGATCCTTCAGGAAATGTACCTCAGGAAATCTAACTTTCAATTTTTTAAAACTGTATTGATTGTGTACGTATGTAATAAAGAAGTACAGTGAACAGTTTTGTCAGTATAGTGCCTAGAGTGGAGAGAGAATATGGAATCATGGATAGTGTGAATGAATTGTTTTTGCTTCCTGTTTTAACCTTTACTAACTATGAGATCCTGAGGAAGTCGTGTAAACCCTCAGACCCTCAGCCAATTGCGTAGGACTTCTTCCTCAAATCATAGATAATTCAATGCTGCATTGGTAAAGGACTTGCTGGACATCTCAAGTTCTCTGAGTACAGTGAGGAAAGTACCTTGATAATAGTGAGATAGAGACAAAAATTAAGTTCCGTATTGTGCCTGACCTTTTCATGTCCTATACCAGAGTGGAAAATTGGTTTTGCTTTTCAAGCCTTCTCGGCGACAACTGTAGGTGTCGAGTTTTCTGGAAAGATACTGTTGGATCTCTATCAGAAGTGTCACTCATTCTCATGGTAATAAATGACAAGGTTCTGGATAGTGTGGAAAGGCCATTATATTCATCAGTGGTTTTATGATACTCTTGCTTTAATGGTGGCCATACTGCTTCTTAGAAGGTATTTCCATCGAGGAAATAAAACTTTACCTCTCACTAATCAGAATCTAAGTGATTTTTTTAATTGATGTTCATTTTCTAGAAATTGAAGGATATAATATGTAAAGCACTTTGCGAAGTGTTAGTGTTATTATTTCAGCTATTACAATTATTATTATATTCCAGTTTATAGGGAAATAAAATGTAGAGTTTTATAATTATTTCAATCAAACTTATGACTAGTACTGAATATGTATATATTTACATATATACTCATATAATATGTATGTTATGTTTAAGTGTAATGTAGAAGAGAAATATATAAAAGAAAAAGTACATTTTAAAACAGCATTGAACCAAATGGCTTTTAATTTAAATATACACAAATCACTCGAGTAAACAACACATTGTGCATATGTTTATAACTGTTATAGATTTAAAGCATTCACATATGCTTAGTTTTTCCCGGTTTTATTACAAAGAATTTTCTAAAAATAAATAAACTTAATATGCATCTTTTTTTTTAGACTAAAACTCTCCCTTCACCCTGATACACATAGACTATTATTGTTTTTTCTTCATTTATTTGGTACAATCTAAGGCTTCCTACGAATCATGTTTTTCTGGTTTGTTTTGCAATAGATATTGGTGTATGGAGAAAATGTTCTTTTTGGTAAAAAAGTATATACACTCAACTCTAAATGTATTTGATTTACAATTGTTATTTTCATTAAGATCCAAATACTATTTTGGTGTTTTACAAAGCACAAGGAAATCAATTTCCTTTAAAAAATTATTCAGAAGCCTAGTGTTATGATTACAAAGAGCTAATCACAAATTATTTAAAAAATTGTATGGAGAAATTCTGTGCTAACCTCCCATGCCAACAGTTGGAGAACAGGGCTAAGGATTATGCATTTTAACAGATAAAATTTCTGATTTTTCAATCCCTATGTGTAAATATGATTAGAATTTGTGAAGCTATTCTAAAAGACAAAGATGGTAAATTGATTAAAAATACATCTCACTCTATTTTCCGTGCCATGACTATATTAGGCTACAACATCTTTATGGTAGTCATATAAAGAGGTGCACTTGAGCTCAGTTTACAAAGGGACCTGTTTTTCCTTTTTTTCCCCGTTTGGCTAGCATGATGCTTCGCACATAGTAGGTAGTTCATAAATCATATTGAATCGAACCATATCTATTCCACTGAAATCATCTTATTCTAGGACAGGATCAATAAGAAATGGTCTGGTTGGGCTCTGTATGCTATGTATATACTATATGAATGAAGTGACGAGGATAATTGAGAGAATTTTCTGGAAAATGTGGTACAAAAGAAAAACAAAACAGAAAACACTTTTGTGTGAATTGTCCATTTAGGAAACATATTACTGTTTGAAGCTATCTAAGTAGTGATAATTTCTCCCTTCCATTTTAGTAGTGGAACTTGACAGTTTCAGCAAGACAGAGCATTTCTGTTGCCTTAATTCATAAAAAAATACTAAGGCATTATCTGTATGAAATGATGGAGTCAGCTTGAGGATAGCCAATATAGCATTTCTTGCTGTTTTGCCAAATGATATAGTAGTCAAGGCAGTCCATTCTGCACCATTATGTTGGGGTTGTTCAATGTGCTGAGTCATTACCGACTATTCTTGAGCCCAAATGGGGTTTTCTTGGTAAAGATACTGGAGTGGTTACTTATTTGTTTCTCTAGTGTATTAAAACAAATAGAGGTTAAATGACTTGCCCAAGGTCACATATCTAGTGAGTATTTGAAGTCCAGTTTGAACTCAGGTCTTCCTGAGTCCAGGACTGTTCTATCCATTGAGTCACCCAGCTGCCTGTATCACCATGACCTGTTTTTTTTGAGAGTTGAAATAAGTTTATTAATAGTATTTTAATAATCTTAGCTCCATAGTTATGGACTACATCTGAAAATTAATGATTTAGCACTATTATTTGACCAGTTGCATCACTGAATGCATTTAAAAAAATTAATTATACTACATGGCTCAATGAATAGAATACTTGGTTTCCAGTTACGAAGACCTGAGTTCAGATCTAGCCTCTGACACTGACTGGCTGTGTAATCCTGGGCAAGTTACTTAACCCTATTTGCCTCAATTTCTTCACCTATAAAATGAGCTAGAAAAAGAAATGTCAAACCATTCTAATATCTTTGCCAAGAAAACCCCAAATGGGGTCATGAAAAGTCAGACATAACTTAAACAATTGAAAAATAGCAACAACTATAAATGCAAATAATTATAAACATATATTTTAATTTTACTTAGAAATGACATGTTTTTGCCCTGCAATTGATGCAGCTTGGACCTTCAAGTTATTCTCAAATTCTGGTCATTCTAGTGTTTTTAAATATATGAAGTGATCCTACTGGAATAGTTTTTGTTTTATATAAATAAAGAAGAGATTTGTCAATTATTTAATTAATTTATTCTGTGTAGACCAAAAAAATCCAAACATGAAATGAACCTCAAAAGTCATTTAGTCAAATCTGAACTTGTGATATTCCCATCATCCTTCTCCTCACTTTCACACCCAAGAAAATATGAGCTCCTTGAGGTTAGTGACTGATTTGTTTTTGTCTTTACAGTAATAGCACCTAGCACAGAATCAAGCATGTAGTTTATGATTAATGAATGCTTACTGAATGAATGATCTCTTCTCTGGATGACTTGTAATAGCCTCTCCCCTCTTACCTTACATACAAATATTAAATTGATTTCCTAAAACTTAGTTCAGACCAATGACCTTTCACCAAAAAAATACAAAATTGTTCATCTGGAATGTAAAGACATCTAGAGTCTTTCCCTTACTCCTTCCAGTCCTGTTTATATTACTGTCCTTCATACTCCATCAGTTCTTGTCACACTGCTCTGCTAGCTGTTCTCTGTATGGGACATTTGATCTTCCACTTCTGGGTCTTTGAAGTGCTTGTGCCTGGAATGCACTTCCTCCTCATTTTGATGTTATAAGCTCCCCAGCATCTGTAAAGATGCTGTTAAGATGCGCCAAATTATTATCGTTATCTCCCTTTTTAAATTTGACCGTTTTTTATCTGCTTTGTAAATGCAAGTAACCTCATACATGTAAATATACATACATATGTGCATATAAATTATTGTGTTCCACAGGACCTCTCCAAATGCTATGGAAGCTTCTTGAGGGCAAGAGCTAATGTTTTTATTTTTGCTTCACTGGACTGGCAAAGTACCTTAAACATAGCAGATACTTAACAAATGCTGTTGGGTTTTAGTTGTTTCTAGTTCTGTACTCTGGAGAGAAACAAAATAAATCTAATTTCTCTTTCACTTGACAGTCCTTTGAAAATAATTGTCTTCTCTAGATCACCAGTATGAATAATTTATCCCAAAATATCAGATTCATTGATCTTTATGGAATTCCCCGCACACACACACACCATGTCATAGTTGGATAAGGAATCAAAGTGATATAATAGAATGAACTCTGACTCTGAAATAAAAAAAAGAAAAGAAAAAACAACCTGACTTTAAATCTCACTCCTACCAATTACACCACCTGTGGACTTTGGACAAATGGGTCCAGCTCTCTGGCTTCAGTTTCCTCTAAGGGGATTAGACCTTGTGATCTCTAAACAATTCTAAGTCTATGGTCATTATTAGGCATTTTTGTAATATAGTATAAAACTGCTTTAATAAATGTCCAGCACAACAGAATCTGCTCCTGAAATATGGATCACCACTACCAGTCTAAATAATGAATGGGCCCTTTCACAGAAATATGGAGAATATGATAATCCATTCCAATCACTGGCACACAGCAGCAATTCATGTAAATTATATTTTCAGCCTATTATTCTTTTTCCTATATGAAGTCACAGAAGTGTAAAGCTTATTGCTCAACTAGTGAGGAAGAAAATTCCAAACTGAATCAATGTTCCTATATAAGCTAAACTTTAAAATGCCAGGCACTTAGCTACTTTAACAGCTATTAAATGGCATCACTCAATTATCTGGTATACAAAACTCCCTGCTAAGTAATAAGGGTGGGTGTGGGGAATCCACGAAGGGTGGGATCAAAGATTGTTTCTGCTCTCAAGGAGCTTATTTTTGGGGGGAGGGGGTAACAGGTAACTAACTTTTATTGTATACATTTTGAAGTGATTTCTCAATTTCTTGTTTCACAGAAATCATCGAGTATACTCAGCTTAACATATATGCTGTAAATGGGCCTTGCTCCCTAAATAAAAGATATCATTCCAACAATTTATTCAGGAGGCCATTTCATCTGACATCCTCCAAGGATATGCAGATAAATATGATAGACAGATTGACCCTGGTCTCCACTTCCATGATCACCATTCCTTATCCTCTCTCCAAATCCAGGTCACCTGCACATTTCTTGCCAACAATCATTAAATGTCCAAAAGAATTTTCATCATCTTCTTCTGCAACAGATATTTGGGTAACGGGTTTCTTAGGTATCACTACAAAATGAGTTGGGGTTTGTGGGCAAACATCATGAAAAGTAAGACACTGGTCTTCCTCAAAGAAATGATTTTGGCTGGGGTTTCCTTGTGAATTATATTCCCTAAGATGCTGCCTGGGCTGGGCAGTCTGAGTTTTGCTAATCTCATCTGTCATAGTGGCAGCTCCGGCAGCCTGGCTCTGCCACCTCTGCAGGCACAATGGTACTCTACCTGGGCCAGCTTATTTTCTTTGTGAGAGAAAAGGCACAAATAAGAATCGTAGACATTACTGCTTACTGTGTCAAAAAGAGAGAATTTTCCCATAACTGTAGTACAGAACAGAAAATTTGCTGAAATAGCTATGGAAAAATGAGCTTAATGTACTATTCTGGAAAGCTAAGGAAGCTTTCTCCACCTTAGATATCCAGATAATCAAAATACTGACCCAAGAAAAGCAAGAAGTATACATGCACACATAGATGTGCAATCATGTATATGTATACATAATTTATTTAGCTGGCAAGGATACAGTCATTACACATAAAGCAAGAATACATGATGCAGAATCAGACTGAGTAACAGTTGGGGTTGACAGATGGATTGCTCATGACTTCCTCTATTCCTTCACAAGTCTTCTTTGTCTCCTATCCGGATCTCGTAGAAGCCACGATAAGTCTGAAATGATCAAGAGATCCATGATCCCTTTCTCTGAAATTGCTTTTATCCCCAAATGCTGAATGCTATGTCAACCTATGGATTGCTTGTGCAATAGCCTTCGTAACTTGTCATGATTTGTTTTTTTGTCTTTTCCAACCTTATTTTTCCTGACTCTTCAATCCTTCTCTATTTTATATTGTTTTTCAGCTTCCCCCAAGTTAAATTCTTATTATTTCATTATTATTATTATTCACCTCAGGGAATTGTCCAGCAATGGGGATTGCCTCAGGCCTGTCTAAAGACCAGCATATGTACATTAAAATAAGTTTAGTTCCATCGAGTCAAAATTTTAGCCAGAGTAAAATGTATTCCAAAACTATCCACACATGCATTCAGTGGCCCTTTGAAAAATCCTTGTGGCTGATCAGCATATCAGGATTTGCATTTATGCATTATGAAAAAAAATGTTTACTACATTTGACAATCAGATTAGTTGCATAGCATATTATTATTTTATTATATTAAAAAAGTTGTTTTCTTCCCCTACGTTGGTATCTTCTTGTGCAAAATTGTTCTTTTTCTTTTTTTTCTTGAACTCTATGGA
This sequence comes from Bettongia penicillata ogilbyi, assembly GCA_023548195.1. Classification (NCBI taxonomy): domain Eukaryota; kingdom Metazoa; phylum Chordata; class Mammalia; order Diprotodontia; family Potoroidae; genus Bettongia; species Bettongia penicillata. The sequence goes on from JAJHZJ010000653.1 coordinate 3,019,917, forward strand.
ACTCAACATTCATTATTGCATAAACTAATTGGAGTTTCTTCTCAGTTTACTAAAAGACTAAGCATCACCTTTGTTGAAACTGAGGCTTTTGCCGGCTTTTAAACAACAATTTCTTATTTCTTAATATCATTTCAGTTAAATTTAGGACTGGATTTGAAGTGTCAATGTAGAATGTCATTTTTCTTCTTTCTGAGAAGACTTTAATTTTACCCTGCTTCTTTGGAATACCTGATAAATATTCTCCACAGCTCCTCTTTCTTTCATCTCTCCCTCCCCTGCTTTCCTTTTTACTTTGTCTCTTTTTTTCTTCTTTCTTTCCTTCTTGATCTTCAAAGGGAGAAGGTAAACAGATGAAAAGAGTGATCAGGAACAGTTAGGAAGGAAAAGATGAAGAGAAAAAAATTTAAGTTCTTTTTATTTTCCACCTCAAACCCACTTTATAAACATACAGTCTCCCATATCACTGTGTTATTCTGAGTTCAGAATAAATTTGTGAAACCTTACAAATCCCTCCAAGGCATTTGATATTGGTGGAAAATCTTTCATGCTGTCCCTTGGGTCACACTACAGTGAACCAAGTACAAATAATGGTTCCTGTATGAAAATAATAGCGTATGCAACATAACATATATCTCAACGATATACTGAGCAGAGAGTTGTATTCTTTCCCTTCATCTTCTTTTTTTCTTGTAAATCGATGCTAGAAATTAACCGACTATCCCCAAATAGAATAGGAACATTAAAAACATTTCCAATCCAAATATGTCATTTTTTCCTGTAAAGGTGAATGAAACATGCTAGGTGTGTTTTAACATGTTGACTTCCTGCTAGGATTTCTTGAAATCAAAAGGCCAACTCAAGTGATAAAATATTCCATGAATCTAGATTCATATAGCCTAAAAGTGATATGCAAAATGAAAACATATTGCTGCCTATAAAATCACTGAAGTTCTCACACTGCTAAATGACATCTTTAGGCAATTAAAACAAAATGACAGTCACTAAAGTTTTAGCTTAGTTTGCATATAAAGCATTTTAGTTTTCATATAGAGCATTATGTCCTAAAGAATATTATATAGTTTCTCCTCAAATATTAAGAAATCATAGCATATTGAGAAAAGGTAGAATTTAATCTTTTAAATATGTTTATTCTATACTTAAATATGAAAAAAGAACATTTTCTTATACACAGCAGAACACAAGATAAAAGATTCTATATGAAATCACAATCTTTATTTCTCACCCCTTGCTTTAGTTTTTTCTAAAAGGCATGTATTCTACATTTTATTTTCAGTTGACATTACTTTGAGTACACTGCTTTTTGTGTGTTTCTTCCTGACTTTTTTATGTCATCTTCTGTGAATTAAAAAAAAAAGAAAATTTTTTATTGGCATCACTATTGCTAACCTCCACTTCTCCCCCTCCCCAAGTTAATTGAGGAAATTAAAACAAAAAAAATAAGTGTAACTGAGCAAAATTAATTAACATAGTGGCTATGTCCATATGTGTGTGTGTGTGTGTGTGTGTGTGTATGTATGTATGTATATAGTCTCTGCACCTGTTGTCTGTCAGCTTTCTCAGGAAGTATTTAACATGCCTTATAATAATGTATATTGGAAACTTATAGTTGGTCATTTCAATCATCAGAATTGTCCTTTTAATCTATATTAAGTCATTCAAATTCTCTGAAATTTAGTCATTTTTAAGGTATAATGTCATTCAATTATATTTTTATGCCACTATGTATTCAGCTTTTTTCCATCTCCAAAAAAGCAGTCAAGGTACCCCCTGTTTCTAGTTCTTGTCTTCTTTTCTTCCCCCTTTCTATTCCCATTTTGAAATGCGGAAGTTTGGTTTGTTTATAACCATTCCTTACTGGTATTATCCTCACTGTTAATTATCTTTTTTTCCCCATTGAAGTTGATGTATTTCTATACTGATGTGCTTGCTTAATTTCCTTTTGTGTGATCCAAGTTAGGTTCATCTACAGGCTACTTTTCTCATCCCTTTTCCAAATTTGTATATTCTTCTCACTTTTTTTTAGGAAAGACTAGTACCCCTGGTGTGAGGGTTTGCTGAACCCTTTTCGGGTCTGCTCATCTACCTTTGGTGTCTACCTGTCACCTAACTGTGCAGGAACCATACCCCCAGAAGAACCATCTAGGCAGACAAGGGAAACAAGGTTGAGGATGACCAACAGGCCTCAGCTCACTGAGGAACCTGGACTTATGCCTACCCCAAACATGTAAAGACCTCCCACAAAATAAGTGGTTGAGAACAATTTGCTCCAAGAGCCATGAAGGTGGCTGAAATAGGTGCTGTGCAGCTTGGTTAGACATTGAAGATGCCAAGGTTGTGCTCTACATCCTGGACCATCACTACTCATTTGATTTCTGTCTTGTCACTGGATTTTGCTGACTCTAGAAGAGGGAATGAGGCTGATGACTTTGTGCAACTGTACCTCTCTTAAATCCAGTTCACACACAAGTCATCCCACTCACGATGTCACTGGACTTCTTGAAAACAAAGAACAAGCAATTTAATTCTCATGCACCTCATTTATGACAAATGATAATCTCTACTTTCTTCTTCCTTTTTGCATACTACTGTATTTCTTCATTTTACCCAAACCTCCTTTTGCTCTCTTTAAACCCTCAAAACTGAACCATTCTATCCCAAAGATGTTTTTTTCCCATATCTAACTGACCCATTATACTTTGAAAATATAAGACTCCGAAGGAATACTTGTTTCTTCTCCTCCATTAGATTATTAGAACATATATCTTCATATGGCTCCTCCCAACTATTCAAATGAATTTGCCTTTCTAGTTTTCTTGGAATACATGTGTTTGAATTTCAAGATTCCACTCAGCTCTGGTCTTTTCTTTTCCTTTTTCTTGTTTTTAATTTATTTATTTAATGTTTTACATTCATTTTCACAAAATTTTGGGTTCCAAATTTTCTCCCCATTTGTCCCTTCCCCTACCCCAATACACTGAGCATTCTAATTGCCCCATCACCAATCTGCCTTCTTTTCTATCATCCCTCCCTTCCCTTGTCCCCATCTTCCCTTTTGCCTTGTAGGGCCAGATAGATAACTTTCTATTCCCCATTACCTGTATTTCCTATTTCCTAGTAGCAAGAACAATACTCAGCAGTTGTTCCTAAAACTTTGAGTTCCAAATTCTCCCCATCCCTCCCTCCCCACCCATTCCCTTTGGGAAGGCAGGCAATTCAATATAGGCCATGTGTAGGTTTGCAAATGACTTCCATAATAGTCATGTTGTGTAATACTAACTATATTTCCCTCTATCCTATTCTGCCCCCCATTGCTTCTATTCTCTCTTTTGATCCTGTCCCTCCCCGAGTGTTGACTTTAAATTGCTCCCTCCTCCCACTGCCCTCCATCCCATCAGCCCCCCCACCCTGCTTATCCCCTTCTCCCCCACTTTCCTGTATTGTAAGATAGGTTTTCATACCAAAATGAGTGTGCATTTTATTCCTTCCTTTACTCGAATGTGATGAGAGTAAACTTCATGTTTTTCTCTCAGCTCCCCTCTTTTTCCCTCCACTAAAAAGTCTCCTGCTTGCCTCTTGAATGAGAGATAATTTACCCCATTCCATTTCACCCTCTCTCCTCCCACTACATTTCTCTCTCACCATTTACCTTAATTTCTTTTAAGATATGGTCCCATCCTATTCAATTCACTCTGTGCTCTCTGTCTCTGTGTGTGTGCACGTGTGTGTGTGTGTGTGTGTGTGTGTGTGTGTGTGTGTGTAATCCCACCAACTACCCAGATACTGAAAAGTTTCAAGAGTTGCAAATATTGTCTTTCCATGTAGGAATGTAAACAGTTCAACTTTAGTAAGTCCCTTATGACTTCTCTTTGCTGCTTACTTTTTCCTGCTTCTTGTCATTCTTGTGTTTGAAAGTCAAATTTTCTTTTCAGCTCTGGCCTTTTCATCAAGAATGCTTGAAAGTCCTCTGTTTCATTGAAAGACCATTTTTCCCCTGAAGTATTATACTCAGTTTTGCTGGGTAGGTGATTCTTGGTTTTAGTCCTAGTTCCTTTGACTTCTGGAATATCCTATTCTGCACCCTTTGATCCCTTAATGTAGAAGCTGCTAGATCTTACATTATCCTGATTGTATTTCCACAATACTGGAATTGTTTTTTCTAGCTCCTTGCAATGTTTTCTCCTTGACCTGGGAATTCTGGAATTTGGCCACAATGTTCCTAGGAGTTTCTCTTTTTGGATCTCTTTCAGGTGGTGATCGATGGATTCCTTCAATACTTATTTTGCTCTCCATTTCTAGAATATCAAGGCAGTTTTCCTTGATAATTTCATGAAAGATGATGTCTAGGCCCTTTTTTTGATCATGGCTTTCAAGTAGTCCCATAATTTTTAAATTGTCTCTCCTGGATCTATTTTCTGGGTCAGTTGTTTTTCCAATGAGATATTTCACATTCTCTTCCATTTTTTTATTCTTTTGGTTTTGTTTTGTGATTCCTTGGTTTCTCATAAAATCATTAGCCTCCATCTGTTCCATTCTAATTTTTAAAGAACTATTTTCTTCTGTGAGCTTTTGAACTTCCTTTTCCATTTGGCTAATTCTGCTTTATAAAGTATTCTTCTTCTCAATGGTTTTTTGAACCTCTTTTGCCAATTGAGTTAGCCTATTTTTTAAGGTGTTATTTTCTTCAGCATTTTTTGGGGTCTCCTTTAGCAAGGTATTGACCCATTTTTCATGCTTTTCTTGCATCTCTCTCATTTCTCTTCCCAGTTTTTCCTCCACCTGTCTAACTTGATTTTCAAAATCCTTTTTGAGCTCTTCCATGGCCTGAGCCCGTTGAATATTTATTTTGGATGTTTGGGATACAGAAGCCTTGACTTCTGTGTCTTTCCCTGATGGTAAGCATTGTTCCTCCTCATCAGAAAGGAAGGGAAGAGAAATCTGTTCACCAAGAAAGTAACCTTCTATTGCCTTATTTTTTTTCCCTTTTCTGGACATTTTCCCAGTCAGTGACTTGACTTCTGAGATTCCTCTCCACTCCCCTGCCTTGCCTCCAAATCTGCCCAGCTAGTGCTTGGGGTCTGAGATTCAAATGCTGCTTCCCAGCCTCAGGGCTTTCAGCATGGGCAGGGCTGCTATTCAGTGTGAGACTAAATTCAGGTGCTGGGGGTGGGGCAGGGCCACCACACTGGGCTCATTTCCCTCAGGGGTTTTACGTGGAAACCTTCAATAATGGATCTGAGTTCCTGCCTGCTTTGGGAGCTCTTGTCTGCTACTGCCTCTGCTGCTGCCTCCTGAGTGGGCCTAAGTTATGGAGACACCCTGCTCCCCTCTCGGCCAGCCAGAAAAGCTCTCTCACTGACCTTTGGCACCTGTGGGTGGAGGGACCTGCTTGGCTGCTGGAGATTCCATCCCTGAATCCTACTCGGATCTGCTCCTCTTGGTGCTGTGTGGCCAAGGCAGGGCTGTGCTCTGCCCTTGTCCCTTGCATGACAGACCCCCGGTGGTGGCTTTTCAGGGCTCTCTGGAACAGAAATCTCCTCCACTCCATTGTGGTGTGGCTTCCACTGCTCCAGAATTTGTTGGGAGTTCTTCTTTACAGGTATTTTATGGGCTGTGGGTTAGGAGCTAGCATATGTGAATCTTTCTACTCTGCCATCTTGGCTCCTCCCCCTGGTCTTTTCATCAGAAATATTTGGAGGTCCCTGTTCCTCTAAAATTCCATTTCCCCTGTAGGATTACCCATATTCTGCAGTAATGTATATTGCAGAGTTAGTTATTTTTGGTTTATATATTTTTGCCTTCTGGAATACTATATTTCAAGCTCTGCTATTATTTTGTAGAAGCTCCCGTGCCAATGGACCTTGGCTACTCTTCCTTCATTCCTGAACTGGTTTTTTTTCTAGATATTTGCAATACTTTTTTTTTTTTCATTTTTTTCCTATGCCTTGAAATGTTATAATTTTGGCTGTGAAATTCCTGAGACTTTTCCTTTGTGCATTTCTCTCAGGAGGTGATCCACAAATTCCATCTTTATTTTGCCTTTTAGTTCTAACAGATATGGTAAGTTTTCGTTTACAATTTCTTGAAGTATTTTTTTAAATTATGGTTTTTAGGGAGTCCAAAGATTTTTAAATTATCCTTCTTTGACCTGTTTTCCATTTCAGTTGCTTTTGATATCAGATATCTAGTTTTTCTTCTGTTTTGTTTTTTCATTTATTTTTTTCATTTTGTTCTAATATTCTTGAAGTTCATAGAGTCACTGATTTATCTTTAATCTAGTTTTGTTTTCAGATATTCATTTTCTTGGGTGGTGACGTTTACGACTTTTTTCTTCTAAGATATGCATTTTCTTTCTAAGTCATTCCTCTAGTGTTTTAAATATTTAATTTGAAAACATTTGACTTTATTTCTTCTTGCTATTCATGTAGTCTTCGTGAAAAATCCATTTTTACCCTTTGAATCCCTCCTTCCAGATGCTATAGCATTAGATTGGCAACACAGACACACACACAAACAAACACACACAGACACACACCTATACATATGTCTGAATATGTATACACATGCATATTTTAGTAGTGGTAGGTGCTTTGTTTGAGGTACTCATCACTAGCTTTAGTCCAAGAACTGTAACTTTGTGCAATGACCAGGATGTATTCCTCTAATGTATTTTTGCATAGGTTGATCAGTCATGGTTTGTCTTGCCCGAAACACTCTGGATTCTTACTCTTGGGCTGCAACTCTGTATGTAGTATCCTGCTAATTATCACTGCACTACTTTCTGGTTACTGCCATTCTGTGGAACTTCTAAACTCAGCACTCTGGTAACTTTCTGCCTCCTCTGGATCCTCTTTAGGGTAGTCCTTTGCTACTTCTGGGCACAAGGGGATTGTAGGTTAGATGTGTCCCTTCTTCAGTCATGCTGGTGCTTCCTTTGCTTAAGGGGTAATCAGAATTTCTCTCAGTATCTTTCTTCATCCATGCCTACCAACCCATATTAAAAAATCATTTTTAAGAGAAAAAAGAAAAGGAGAATGAAGAAAGAGGGAAAATCAATTATTAACCTGAAAAAGTCTGAAAAATATTCTGTATACTATACCTGTGGATATGCTCCCTTTGCAAAGGATTGAGAAGTATGACAGGTAGAATCTGAAATGACTGAGGAAACCAAGGTTTCAGTTTCTGAGCATATTCATTTACTAAGCAATGCATGGTCATTGCATAAAAAATTGGAACCAGGCTTCCCCAGCTTTGACACTGGCCCACATAGACAGAGAGAAACATGCATGCATTAAAAACAGCTGATAAACTGGGACCAATTATTTAAAATAAAATAATCGGTATAAAATTTGCTTATCTGATTTTCTTATTGGAGGAAAGATTTAGAGACCTTTCAAGTTGGAAGGGAAATGAATAGGTACAATTCCCTGAAATCAGAAAAAGAGGACTTCTACTTCCCCCCCATATTTGTATTCAAACAAACATGGAAACAGTAACTGATTGACCAGTATGGGGCCTATTTTCAGCTAAGATGTATGGGTTGCTTGAGATATATAATTATGAGAAAACACCTTGTATCATTCTTTGGATCTGATTGCTTTTCTGGTCAGCATAACTTATGTCCTTAATTAAGGGTTTTAAGCAACAGATAGAGGTTGTCCAGCTGCCCTGCCACAAAGGGTTAGGTTCAAGCAATGCAATACATTTTTCTCACAATTCCAATTATCGAATAAAATTTTCACACAAGATGGAAATTAGACGAGACTTGTAATTGAAAAGCAAGGGAACTAAGTGAGATTCAGAATTGAGTGTCAAGATGGAGTCAGTGTGGATCACTCAGTTCCCTCAATTTCCTCAGGTAGGGTGTTTTCTCACATCAGGAAGAAATTTTAGTAAAGCAAGAATGTACACATACACATGTAAATGTGTTTATTTATACACATATGTATATACATATTTATATATATATTTCCTATGTGGAAAATAATATTTTTCAAAGCTATTCATAAAAACATGTGTACATGTGAAATCAATGTAAAGTATTTTATATTAGTTTTAGATAAAGGTAGTAGTATAATCACATAACAATCCAAATCAAGCTGTTTGGTCACACAGGCATCCAAAGATTTTTTTCTTTGTTTTCTTATTTTGTTTCATTTTTGCATAGAATCTGCTTTATGCACTTGAATTACACTTAGGTTAAATTTTAGTAGAACTGCTTTGCTCATTGAGAGATGCCCCTTAAGTAAAAAACTGAGTTTATATGAAAAGATTTGTTAACATAGCACCACACTGTGGCTGATATTTGTATGTCAACTAAGGATAATGTAAACCAGAAAGAAGATATTTTGTAGGTCCTTCATTAGATGTTCTACTCTGTTTTATAAAGTTAAAAATATTATTAACCTATTAGTATCTGGATCAAAGAATAGCCTATGGACTTTTGGACTTGATAAATGTCAGTTATACATTTGAAAATTTATAGAGCAAGTATTTTTAGCCAGCATAAAGACAAGATGTGTTGCATGACAGACTTAACAGGCTGAAAACAGTTATTTCTTAACGGCTGAAAAAGTCAATTGCTCCCAGAAGGCTTACTTTTTGACTCCAATATTTGCTCAGTCATTCAGTCATGTCCGGCACTTTGTGACCCCACATGGGAATTTTCTTGGCAAAAATATTAGAATGGTTTGCCATTTCTTTCTTTATTGGATTCAGGCAAACAGAGGTTTAGTAATTTGCCCAGGGTCCCACAGCTAGTGATTGTCTGAGGTCACATTTGAACTAAGGTTTTCCTCACTCCAAGTCTAGCTCACCATCCACTCAGCCACCTAGCTTTCTATGTTTCGTGTGTCTCTGTCTATTTCTCTACCTTTGTCTGTGTGTGTATATATATATACTTGTGTGTATAATACACATTCATATATACATACACAAAGATGTGTATATACATACATATATATGAAAATTGACCAGCACTTATTTTCTGTGGCTTTTTAAGACCTGGTCATGTTTTTATTGATACTGTGGTGGTTTCATAATTTAATTGGCATGTGCACTCCTTCTACTAGCACAAATTACAACCCATGCTAGCCTTTTCAACTTGTGAGGCATCTATGACTATCCATAAAACCTCTTTAGAACTTCTACCAAAATTTCTGTCCTCTACAAAGGCAACCCATTGTGTCTTTTAATGGATTCTATCAATTATCTTTTACTCTCATTACCCAGTACTTGGCCTAATTCTAATTAGATGGCTGGTCAACTTCAATTTCTCTCCATACATGTCCTCGATGGTGTCTTTTTACACTTTTTTTTTCTACACAAGCCATCAGACAAATAGATTAGAGTGACTTAGACCCAGAGTAAAACTTTTCCTTGGCCTTTCGGGTCAACTGAAATTATGAGTCTTTTGAGACTATGGTTAAAAAGAAGAGCTTTAGTGGGCATTATCTCATCTCACATCTTGAGAACTAATTGTGTTGTGATGTTTTATCTCACATAAATAGTATATTCTTTGAATGGATTGATTTAAGGGTATACTATCCTATTAAAATAATTCTATTTTGAGAATAACCCTTGTGAAAATGTCATCATCTAATATCATAAATTGTACATTCTTATGAATAGTCATTTTAGAAACAAACAGCTAAAAAGCTAAATTATCATTTATGGGTATCCAAGTCCTACATCAACAACTGTCATATCACTAATGTTTCCTTGGAATCAGAAATTTTATTATTTATTTTTCCAAGTTTTACCAAATTAATCCAGAGTGCCAGAATTTTGCATATTATGATGTTTTATGTAGTACTAATCATTGACTTACATGTTAATGTGACACAAGATCATTTGAATTACAGTATCTATATAATCTTTAGTATATTCAGTTTCTTCCTAAAGAATTTTGAATATATCGTATCACTCATATTTTATTAGGCTTAAAAGAACCTTTAGAACAATACTTCTGTCTATCTGATACCCAGGCAGATAGGTGGCATGATGGATAGAATGCTGGACTGGAAACAGAAAGCCAAAATTTCAAGTCCAAATCCTACCTCAAACAATTAACTACCTGTGTGAGTCCAGGAAAGCAGTATAACTCACTCGGCCTCAGTTTTCTTTTTTTGTAAAAGAGAGGTAGAAACAGCACGTACCTCCAAGAGCTGTTGGAAGGATTAAAACACGATATAAATGCCATTATTTTTATTACTAATTATTATTAGTACTTATACATTCCAGATTCCAGGGAGGGCAATAATCACTCTGGAGGCATTTTGAAACATTTCTCCAAGAAGATGCCTGGGCCTGAACTAGAATTTACTGCCTTCTTTTAGCCCCTTCCCTCCTATCCCACAACCCCATGTTAATTTAATACCAGGATAAAAAGAAGCAGGATGACTAGGACAAGAAAAAGAAAAATTGCTTCCCTTTCTAAAATACGGTTTTATAACTACTTCTGAGATCTGTTAGCACACAATTCCTATTTATGATCTTCTGAAAGTGTAAAAACAACTCTATTCCGTGGAGAAAAAGGTGACAAGTGGACTATGGTGAAAAGTTTTCTCATCCTCCTCTGTGTTTCCTTGTTTTTACATTTTCACAAAGAAGTGTTAAAAATACACTTGACACACAAAAAGGTATCAAGGAAAGTTTATTGAAGTAGAATTCAGAGGAATTGAATGCTTTGGCCGAAGCTGACTCCACCTCTTTTCAGGAGGAGTGAGTGCCTGATACTTTCATTTCCCCTGAATGAATGGGTAGCTTTTAGTAAGACTAGAGGAAAACTGCAATTTGTTCAGACCAATGGAAGCCATTGATACTGTTCTGAGTTTTGGACTCCCTGCCATACCACCCACTGGCCACATGACTTCATGTTCTCCTCTGTGACAGGCCCTACCTCAAACAGCTTGTCAAACCTGATCACAAGTTTCTGACTTCATATCTGACCAACCTAGGTTACAACTCCGATCACATAAAGCTGTGGAAACAGAATTTCTACCTTGTTTCCCACAGAAGCATAGTCTGTCCATGTTGAAAAAGGATAAAACCTAAAAGTGTATTATTACCTCAATTCTACTTTCTTAGTATCTTTTTATATTCCCTTTCTCCATTCCCCTCTCATAGTTCTGATTACAGAACATCTGTGTATAAAGGAGGTTCTTTTGTTTTGAGCCCCTAATTTTTACATTCACTGTATATGTGCAGTGGGATGTTGAAAAAATTCATTAGAATCTATATATCAGATAATTAAGTATTATCATCATTATTATTACCATGCTGAATGTAATATTTATTATACATATAAGCAAACTGACAGTTAAACATGGGTAAATTTAACACCCCCCCTCCAAATTATCAACCAATTTTGAAAAACAGTATGTGATATTCTCCTTTGCTTTCTGATCCCTTCTCCATACCTGGAAGGAATTCAAGCTCATATGTATTATTTATAAGATATATAGATTGCTATATTCTGGATGTATATAACAATGTTGGCATTTGCAAATGTAACTTTTTCTCTTCCCAGCCATTCAATCCCGGATAACTCAATTTCAGGAAAAAATCAGAAAGATGAACAAGGTAGTGAATGGTACCCAACAGACATTCTAATAAATGTTTGACTCTGGGTTTCTGTGAGGGCAAGCCAAGTTAGATCTTCTGCTGTTTTTGTTTATACCAAGAAGTATAATGCCTCTGAATAATGTGATTAAGGAGGATCTTTCCCACCCATTGTTGGGCCAGGAAGATTTGTAGGAAGACTGTACCTTTTGCTAATGAGGCACTGATTCTCAAGAAATATGATGCCCTCTGGCTCTAAAAAAGTGTATAAAGACTCTGAGGTGCAGCTTTACTTTGGGGTTTAGTTTTTGGAAGAAGGTTTGTGTGCCAAATGAGTCTGGGAAGCCACTAAGCAGTCCACTCTCTCTCACTCCTCCCCCTGCCCCCAGCTTTGAAAACCCAGAAGTTGGTTCTTCTGTCTCTGGTAACTATGGTCAGACAGTTGGATCTGTCTGTTGATTTATGATATGTGTATTACTTATGTCAGACAGTTTAGAAGCTCTGTCCGTTGACTTTTGATTTTTCTATTTTCTCTGAAGTCCAGGGTGCTGACTTTTTCCTCTGAACTAAGTGAATGATACATGTCCTTGATTAAAGTGATTGTTAACCCTCAAAAATTGCTTTCCTTTTAGAGAAGCAGATCAAAGAACCTGTGGTAGCAGGCTCCCCTGTGTATATCAGGGTGGCTACTGTTACAGTTTCCCAAAAGGCAGAGTATCTGAATATGAGATTGAATAGGATACAGGAGGGGAATAAGAATTTTTATAGCACTTACTATCATTCAGGCACTATGCTAAGTGCTTTACAAACATTGCTTCATTTGATCATCACAACTCTATGAGGTAGGTGTTGCTATTATCCCCATTTTACAATTAAAGAAACTGAGGCAAATAGAAGTTAATTGACTTGCCTAAAGTCACAAAGCTAATAAATCTCTGCAGCCAGATTTGAATTAAGGTTTTCCTGACTCTTGACCCAGCACTATCCGCTGTGTCATATAAATATTTCTAGGGCATTTCTTATTTTAGCCTTGGGGGGTTCTTCATTTGAAAGAAGTCAAAGAATACAAGAACAGTTTGGGGACCATTGTTGTAGCTTGAGGTTATCTGAAAATTTACTGCCAATTTTAAGAAGCAACTGCATTAAACTTATAATGCCCTTGAATCCAGGTACTTAAGACTTGGACCTCTACAGAGTGGATAGGAACTGGGTCTGTCATCAGCAGAAGCTCCCAAATTTCTGAACAAGTTTATGGAATACTAGCAGGAAAGAATTATTACTTGACTAGAACTTTACCTCCCTCCTTCCCCCTTATATTTTATAATGTTCTGCTTCCCCCACTCCAAATATGACTTTGAGCTAGAAAGAAAAAAAGTTAAAGAAAACTTAACCATTGTTTTAAATTTTGTAATATATATATTCAGTACATATATATATATATATATATATATATATATATATATATATATTCTTCTTCCTCTAGAGAAACATAGGAATAACGAAATGACTAATTTTTACACAAAGAGACATACTTCTATGTCCAATTCCAACCCCAAGGGATTTATCATTCCAATGTTCTCATTAATAGTCACCATATTTATTCACCTATCCATCTGTCTGTTCCCTTGTTCAACATATAATTCTTGAGTACATATTAGAGATGGAGGATGACCAGATAATAAGAGTAAAGACTGATAGAAAGAAGGGACCTTAGTAGTCACCTGGTCCAATTTCTCCATTTTTGCAGAAGAAGAAACTGAGACAGAGTCAAATTAAGGTAGCTATGAGGCATAGTGAATGGATCATTGGACTTGGAATCAAGGAGATTTGAGTTCTAATTCTGTGTCAGAAACAAGCTAGCTGTGTGAAGCCAGGCAAATAAATTAATCTGGTCCACTCTCAGTTTCCTTAACTGTGAAATAATGATAATAATAGCATCCTACTCATAGGATTGTCATAAGGATCAAATAGGACAAGATTTTTAAAGATTTTTGCCATTCTTAAAGAACCAAAACAAATAATAAATGATTTAGAGCATAAGCTTCTTTAGAACAGGGGTTTTTTTATTCTTCATATTCATGTGCTCAGTACCTGGCAAAATTATAGGTGCTTAATAACATTCATTAATTGAATTGATAAGCCAGTGTCACATGGGTGACGGGGATAGAATTCAAAGCTAGGTCCTCCAATATCAAACGCAATGATCATTCCATTGTGCATATAGGTTTTGTTCCATTATGCTCTGCATAATTCCCATGCTGAGCAATTTGCAATGTAGTTAAGAAGACAAAGTGTCCACAAAGGAAGAGTTAAATGAAAATACTAGAAGCCAGCAATAATTCATGAGAACCCAGTGTGAGTTGTTTCCAGGGAATATGTAATAAAATTTCAGATGAATGTTTAGATAATTAATAAGGGCTAAAAACTTATAGGTAGAAGAGATGCCTACTGTCTGGAGTAGATTTCATGGTAGAGGTAGGACTCTTAAAAAGGTTGCTAACCTGGGCTTTTTGAATTAAAAAAAAATTTAAATATATTTGATTTCCCTTGTAATCCTAAATATTTTTTCTTTAATACATCTAAAAATATTCTTCTAATGAGAAGATCATAGGTTTCACTAGACTGCCAAAGGGGTCCTCTGTACCAAAATTAACCTCGAAGAATGTTCAAGATAAAGATATTTGCAGAAGGGGGAATTTTTAGGTGGAAGGATTTGGTTGAGCAAGTTCAAAACTATGTAGAATCTCTATCTCGTCCCTCCCTTTCTTAGACAGTGTGACCTAAAGTCTAATTTAAAATATTTTTAATAAAAAAATTGTTATTCAACTCTAACATCTGCATAGCGACCAAACAGATGAATTAACTTATGAGACAAATATTTTAAATTAATATATTCTGAACATATCAAGAGGACACCAATTATGTATTGAAACAATTTTAAGCAATGTCCTCAAAAATAACTTCATTTTTATTATGTAATAAAACTAGCTAATTAATCATTAATTAGTTAATAATGATAATTAGTTAACTAGTAGTTTTCACTTCTGTTATCTAACAGGAAGCACCACAGCTACTCTCTTCAAGGCTTCAGTACTGGGGTTGTGCTGTGACTGCAAGAATCACTTTAGAATTCAAGCTCCTGTCTAAATGTCCTATCTAACTAAGGGTTGAGAGATTTTAGAGGATCTTTTTGTTGTTGCATTTTTCCTTAACACTTTTAATTTCATAGACATAATGTAAATTATTTTTTGAGGAAACACATGGAAAATTTAGATACGATCACAATTTTGATAGTGTACCAGAAGTGAAGAACCTGTGGTCGCAAGGCCACATGTGGCCTTCTGGGTCCTTGGGTTTGACCTTTTGACTGATTCCAAGTTTTACAGAACAAATCCTTTTATTAAGGGGGTTTTTTGTGTCATGTTTGGATTCAGTCAAAGGGCCAAATTTGAGGACCTAGAGGGTCACATTCTGCCTTGAGGACTCAGATTCCCCACTCCTGTAACCAGATAGCTAACTGAACATTAAGGCTGACTCCATACCATCATGGTACCTTATAAACAGTATTCTTCTCTTTCCTCTAAACCCTCTCATTCAGCAGAATTCACACCAACCTCTTTATAATCCTTCTCCAGGACAGCCATACCCTGCCTCAGAGAATTCTCCTTCTTCCTTTCCCTCCTCCACATATTAGTCAACAAAGGCATGCTTGGGATATATTAGATCAAATTTGTGATCTAGGCAAGCCCAAGCCTCAGCAGTGGCTTTGATGTTGCTTAATATGCACACAGCCTTTGCCAAGTCACCACCAGGAACCATATTGGGAGGCTGGTAATTGGTGCCAACTTGAAGCCAGTTGGGCATGAGTCACAAACTGGAAACTATGCTTTGTCTTGATGGTGGTGATAGCAGCATTGACATCTTGGGAGAAAAAAACAAAACAAAACCTGACCATAGTTCAGCAGGCAGGAAGCCATATATTTACTGTGGTGTCAGTCATATTTAACCATCTGGTTAGCAGCTCAAAGCAAGCGTTGGTGATCTCTGCTCCAGAAAGCTGCCAATGGTAGGCTTTCTTGGAAGGGATCACTGGGACATACATGGTCAGAGAAAATTGACACTGGGATAGAGCACCAGGTTGGTCTGGAATTCTGTCAGATCAATTTTCCGGGCACTATCAAATTGGAGAGAGTCAGTAATGGAGGACACAATTAGGCTAATAAGTCAATTCAGATTAATGTAGGTTGGACATTAAGTACCAAAGTTTCAGCAACAGATATCATAGACGGTCTTATTGTCTACCATGGAGGCACAGAGTATTCCAAGGTGATATGAGTGGTCAGAATGGAATTGTAGGGCTTAGTAACAGCTGTGGAAACCTGTGGGGCTGGGTAAATGGAGAACTCCCTCTTGAATTCCTTGCCATAATCAACAGAGAGACATTGCATCAGCAGAGAGGTGAAACCACAGCCAGTCCCACCACCAAAGCTGTGGAAAACAAAGAAGCCTTGAAAACCTGTGCATTGTTCTGCCAGCTTTCAAATCCTGTCTAGAAACAGGTCTATGATTTCCTTGCCAATAGTGTATAGTTACTGGAAGCACCTTCCTTGTCAGTGATCAGTTGTTCAGGATGGAAGAGCTGGCTGTGGATTCCACTGTGAATGTCATCAATGACAGTTGGTTCCAGATCTATAAACACTTCTCTGGGAAAATATTTCCAGCTCCTATTTCACTGAAGAAGGTAGTGAAGGAGTCATCTCTTCTCCCAGTGGTCTCGTCACTTGGCATGTGCCAAAAAGCTGGATACCATGCTCCAGGCAGTATAGCTCCCAACCCAATTGCCAATCTGGATGTCAGACTGGTCAGTGTGGATAGAGATGTACTCATGCATGGTGGTCAGCAGGTTAAACAGTGATTATGATGCAGGATAAGGGGTACCTAAGTTCTTCATGTTTAGAGAGTTAGGTATAGCCTCAGAAGAAATAGTCTAAATAAGATTTATGCTATTGTATTTCCTCAAAACTGATCTATCCTCCAAAGATCCTTATTTCTGTTTTGTATGCTGACATCTTTCCATTGGGGAAGCTAGGTGACACAGTGAATAGACCGCTTGGCCTAGAGAGAGGAAGACCTCAGTTCAAATCCAGACTGAGATGCTCACTAGATATGTGACCCTGGTCAAGTCATTGAACTCTGTTTGCCTCACATCCCTCATCTGTAAAATGAGCTGGAGAAGGAAATGTCAAACCATTCTAGCATCTTTGTAATTTTTGTTCTTTAGTCATTTTGTTGTGTTGATCCTTTGTGACCCTATTTGCAGTTTTCTTGGCAAAAATGCTAGAGTGTTTTTCCATTTCCTCTTCCAGGTCATTTTGCAGATGAGGAAACTGAGGCAATCATGGTTCAATGGCTTTCAGAGAGCCACAATGGCTAGTAAGTTTCTAAGGCTGGTTTTAAACTCAGGAAGATGGGTCTTCCTGATTTCAGGCCTGGTGTTCTATCCAGCTGCACCAAGAAAATGCTTTAAAGGGTCAGAAAGAGTCAGACATGATTGAAAACAACTGAATAATATCCTTCTATTCACCCAGGTTAACAACTTTTAAGTCATCCTTGATTCTTCTTTCTTCCTCAACTCTCCAACTTCCTTTTCTAGAATAGGGCCCCAGAGGATGACTGCTTACCTTTCCCCTCAGTGTTTTAACCATGAGTGGGTTAGGGGTATTTCCTAATATTGTCACACATGAACCCCTATCTAATGTGCTTCCCATAAATAATTATAACTCATTGCTTCATCAAACAGAGTTAATTGGACTTTGGAAAGGGGTATTTACTAAGCAGGTATAGCAAGGATAGTTGTTATATTAAAAATCCCCAGTAAAGTCCGAGGTAAACTCTCTGCTTTCCCAAGCAAAGTGCCTGGGGAGAATGAGATCAAGCTTACAAAGCACATGTAGCAAAAGGGAACCCACAGTACCTGTTGTCTTTTAGTCTTGTTCTCTCTTTGTGGTGACCTCATGAAGTTCTCTTTGGGCACGTATAGTTTTCTGTTCAATCCTGAAAGTCAAGGCCCCTTGGGTATTTAGTTATCTTTGCCAACCCATGCAGATGATGCTGTTAGCTATGACTCTACTGGGGACACTGCTGTGAATGCAAATGACTTGGTCAATCATTTGGTATTTTGACGTTCTTTTGCCAATTGAGTTAGCCTATTTTTTAAGGTGTTATTTTCTTCAGCATTTTTTTGGGTCTCCTTTAGCAAAGTGTTGACCTGCTTTTCGTACTTTTCTTGCATCTCTCTCATTTCTCTTCCCAGTTTTTCCTCCACCTGTCTAACTTGATTTTCAAATTCCTTTTTGAGCTCTTCCTTGGCTTGAGCCCATTGAATATTCATCTTGGATGTTTGGGATACAGAAGCCTTGAATTTTATGTCTTTCCCTGATGGTAGGCATTGTTCTTCCCCATCTGAAAGGATGGGAAGAGAAATCTGTTCACCAAGAAAGTAACCTTCTATTGTCTTATTTTTTTTCCCGTTTCTTGACATTTTCCCAGACAGTGACTTTCAAGTCAGTGACTTGACAAGACACCCCCCTGCCTTGCCTCCAGATCCGCCCAGCTAGTGCTTGGGGTCTGAGATTCAAATGCTGCTTCCCAGCCTCAGGGCTTTCAGCATGGGCAGGGCTGCTATTCAGTGTGAGATTAAATTCAGGTGCTCAGGTTGGGGCAGCGCCACCACACCTGGGCTCAGTTCCCTCAGGGGGTTTATGTGGAGACCTTCAATAATGGATCCAGGCTCCTGTCTGCTTTGGGAGCTCCTGTCTGTTGCTGCCTCCTGAGGGGGCCTGAGTTGTGGAGACACCCTGCTCCCCTCTAGGCAAGCAGAAAAGGTTGTCTCACTAACCTTTGACGTCTGTGGGTGGAGGGACCTGTGCTGCTGCTGGAGATTCTGTCCCTGAAGCCTGCTCAGATCTGCTCCCCTAGGTGCCACATGGCCAAGGCAGGGCTGGGCTCTGCTCCAGGTCTGGTGCATGACGGACCTTTGGTGTTGGTTTTTCAGGGCTCTCTGGAACAGAAATCTCCACTCTGTTGTTGTATGGCTTCTTCTGCTCCAGAATTTGTTGGGAGTTCTTCTTTACAGGTATTTTATGGGCTGTGGGTTAGGAGATAGCATATGTGAATCTTTCTACTCTGCCATCTTGGCTCCTCCCTATTTTGATGTTCTAAAGGTCATACTGTGGTCAAGGTGAGGTGACAAGGGAAGAAACATAGACGCCATCCCCACCTTGACTTCTAAACAGATCTATTCCAAGGACCTGGCCCAAGCTTCTCTACAACTAGGCTAACTTCTATCAAAATTCTTATTACTTCACTTGCTTGGTATTTTATCCAAGCCCCTTAGGGCATGACTGATTCTTGTTCATCAGTCGAAAGACATTACATATGTGGCTTGTGTTTTTAGATTCAGATTATACGTACTTTACTCACTGAATTGATACAGTAGCGGCATCTAGGAATGGTTCATACACTCACTTTAATTCCTATGATTAACTTTGTAAATAAAAATGATATTCTCACCTGCTAAGGGCTTTAGGGTATAGGGCATCTTGTTACTTGAATTAGTTAGAGTGGAGGAGTGGGGGATACCACTCCTGCGTAATGATTTACTAAATCTTCAATTCTACTTCCACAGTACCTTTCATAATTTTTCTTGTCTCTATGGTTGCACAGCCAGCAGCCTTTCTCAGGACCTCTTACCCAGACAATAACAATTTCCTAATGGATTTTCCTCCTTTAAGTCTCCTCCATCATCAATTTGTCTTCCACATAACAGACAAATGAATATTCCTGAAATATAACTGTGATTTTATGACTTCCAACTTCTTCTTGGATCAAACATAAGCTACTGTGTTTGGCATTTAGAGACCTTCATAACCTGACTCCCTACCTTTCCAGTCTGGCTTCATATTACTCCCCCTTCGTCCTTTCTCTATCATGGTCAACTGGTCTACAAGCTCTTCCGTCTTCTGCTTCTCCATCTTTGTACAGACTTACAATACTGCTTGAGAGCCACTGCTATGAGGCCCTTCTTGATTTCAACCATCCTTCTCCACCTATTCATTCTCTCTAGAAATTGAAATTATTTTTCTATATAGCTTGTAATTATTCTCCACATCATGTTGTATTACTGCCTCAGACCTCCTTCCCACTCCACACACCCTAGTGAAATATAAGTTCACTGAAGGCAGAGACACTGTGATTTCAGCCTATTTATCCCTATAAGTTTTGTACAGAGCTTTAGACAATGTCGGAATATTAAGTTTAATTGAATACAGAGATTGGGATTTGGTAGGTAAACCTGTATTGTCATAACTAAACCATTTGGGAGTTGGACTTTGAACTTGTTCTTCTTTAATTCCAATTGTGAAAAATGAATAAAAATAGGGGTGAGTGGAAGCTTTCCAGAGCAAGTGTGAAAAGAAATTGTGGGAAAAGAGGATGAAATGAGAATAGAGGGAGAAAGTAGACAAGAAGTCAGAAGGAAGGGAAAAAAATGGATGTGTGACTGAGAAAGAGCAGTGAAGCCAAAGAAAACAGAGGGGATTTTCAACAGCAACCATTCAAAGGAGAAATTACACATCCTTCTCTTCTTTGAAGTAATGGAAGACTGTGGGTGCGTATTATCGCACACACAAAGTATTCCAAAATTCCTAGTTCAATTAAAGTTTGAAAGTATATTAACCTGTACTGTTAAGGCTTCATTTATATATTAATTAGGTTTGTTGAACTGCTTTATTTTCTTTTCTCAAAATTCTCATTACAAGGATGAGTTGTTCATCAGTTAAGGAACTATGAAGGAATAGATTCTGAAATGAAAATGCATAGAAAACACATTATACATACATAATTCATATTATATGTTATTATAATTATATAGAAATACCTGACATATTAATACACATACATTATCTATCTGCCTATCTATCTATCTGTCTATCTGTCTATCTATCTATCTATCTATCTATCTATCTATCTATCTATCTATCTATCTGTCTATCTATCTATCTACAACAGTAAAACAGTAATTATAAGAATTAAAAACTCAGAGACACTAATCTGGCCCAACTATGTCTCCCTGTGATTAATTAGAAAACAAAAAAGCTTATTTTTTTGACTAATCCACGGGAAATTATTCTCTTAATTTGAATAGTTCCAGAAGATTCTCTGAATTTTAAGATTACTATGAAGCAGTTGGTGAGGATGGTGCTGTTTAATTTCTTCTCAGAAATGTGCATTTCAAAAAGTAGAAATGATGGCTCTTTTATTTTATCAGACTGTGCTGGAGAAGATAAAGTGCCATGTTAAGACAGTAGTTAACATATCATATGAGCCACCGAAATGGCAATTATCCCAGAAGCCTCAGACAACTGGCTACAAAGTATTTCAGTCTTCATTTTATAACACTTTGGCTTCTTTTTCTTAAATGACCAGAAAAGCCTTCATATTTTTCAAATCTGCTGCCTAAACAATATTAGACCTCTTATTTAAACAGGGGAATACTTCAGCAAAATAGTTTTTGAATACAAACACACACAAATATATATATATATGTGTGTGTGTGTGTGTGTGTGTGTGTGTGTGTGTGTGTGTGTGTATATATATATATATTAGTGGGGGAGTGTGGGGGGTGTATAGCATGATAGATATGTAAATATCTAGATGGACCTATCTATCTACCCATAATAATATGACTAGCAACGTGTGTTCATAGCTAGGTACTCTTTCTGGAGAAATATTATTAATAGTACTAATACTATTAATGAATCTGAGGATGAATGCATTTTATCTTTAATATTTTATAATATTAATCCCTCTACTACTCTCACTTTCAGTTATCGTTATATGATCTATAACCTGTTTTTAAATCTTGCCTAGGGTATTCTAAATCCTTAATCTGGAGTTCAGCCCTTGCCATATATCATATAGATGTGGTGTGTAGTTAAATTATATAAATATGTTACTGTAGTGATATAAAACTTGACAAAGTACAAATTTCTATTCAAGGTCATTATTTTTGTCATTGCAACTTTTCCCCAACCTTCTAGGACTTAGTTCACTAGGTGAGGTGGAGTACAGTGCTAGACTTTCTCCTACCGGGGAACTGTTCACTTGGTGAGTCCCAGGAAAGCTTGCCAGCTGTTATTACCTGAAAAATTGCATCAGAATGACAAAGATCTTGAAAAGTCCAGGGGAATAAATAATCAAGAGATGTCAAAATAGGGGAAATAAGCAAAACATTATGGCAATAATATTTTCAAAAGCAAAGGAAATAAATTGAATTACTGGTAACATTTAATGACGGAATCTAAGATTTTTTTAAAAATATCAAGTCTTTACAAAAGGAAATCTCTATATTTGCTTTGTAACTTTACACCACTAGATGTCAGTGTTCACTAAAGAATGATTCTCCAGTGAGGTATGTCTTAACCAGCATCTTTTAACAATAAAGTCAGTATGCATGAGATTCAAAAGAGTAATACTGTCACGTATTCCTATTCATTTTTACATGTTATATTAACTCTTCAATAAATATGTGTTTTTTCTTTTGATCTAAGTCTTTCCCCTCTAATTTGCAAGTAGGAAATTAAACATAGAAATCTGTAGCATTGAAATCAAGAGATTACTCATATAAATTACAGGAATATTCCAAAGTTATAGCTCAGTTTTGCCATATTTTATGTTTTCCCCTCTTTTTGATTTTTCTTACTGCAGCCATTAGATTTTGAAACAAAAAAGGCATACACTTTCAAAGTAGAGGCTTCCAACCTTCATCTTGATCACCGCTTCCACTCAGTGGGTCCTTTCAAGGATACCGCCACTGTGAAGATCAGTGTATTGGATGTGGATGAGCCCCCAGTGTTTAGCAAGCCTCTTTATACCATGGAAGTTTATGAAGACACTCCTGTTGGAACCATAATTGGAGCTGTCACTGCGCAAGATCTTGATGTTGGCAGCAGTGCTATTAGGTAAGGATTTCTACTTCTGTATTGCAATCTAGAAACAAATATTTGATAATGAGACAGCCTTTGGAGGGAAATCACTTATATGTATGAATATATGTTAAATATCTATGCTAATCTGTACAAGTCATCAATAATCTCCTTGTTCCTTCCCATTACCTAAGAGACATTTTGGGGAAAAAAATAAACACATATTCTTACTCCTGTGCAATTAGTCACTATGGCAACCAAGTTTCCCAGCTTGAGTTGGGATGGGGAGAAGAAACACAGTTAGAGTCTTCCCTAGTGTTAAGTCCCATCAAGCTGTGAATTGATTGATGATCATACCTTAGGGAAATAGTCAGCATCAGAAGGGGGTCGATATCAGTAAATACAAAAACTCCAGAAACTCATATAGATATTTATAAAAAAAGACCATAGCTTTCCCACCGAAGCACAGTTATAACCAAGACTTCCCAGTTATTTGTCTCAAATGCTGTCTGTGATATCATTCCCACTTAAAAGATTCTACTTGATATTTATTTATACTGAATTTCCTATTTGGAGAGATCAAAGAGGGAAGGCATATAGTGTGATTTGCAATGTGACTCACACCTTCAAAGGTACCTGGAAGAAGCCAAGAAGACTTCTTCTATGGTAATGAACCCTAGTTCATTCCTCAGAACAGATCTCATTTCCTGACCACCCAGGCTCTCCAGAACCTATAGGACAGGAGGGTAGAGGGAACCGTTTGCCCTCTCCTTCCCTTTGCTCTTTCCCACCCTCAAATTGCCCGAACCTCATAGGATAGCAGGGCTAGAAGAAAAACATGGATACTCACACTGCTTGGATAACGTGCAAGGAACACATTCTAATCCTGATGAAATGGAAGCTCTCCAGGCCTTACTACCTGTCCCTTGGTCCTTACCCCTGTCTATTTCCATTCCACTCTACCCAAGACATTGTCACCCAATGTACTAGCGGAACCTAATGAACTGTGGCCCTTGCCATTTGCCTGTTATTATGCCTATAGAGCTTCTGAATCTTTCCATCTGTCCTGAAACTGAGCTTGAATTTATGATTCTCCCCTTCAATTAGAGTATAAGCTCCTTCAGCCCTCCCTCACTCAAAACAAAGTCAAATGGAAGTCATGTCATCATTTCTGTGATGGCATGGCCTTCTTTGGCAATGAAGGATGAGCACAATAGCAACAACAAACTTCTTGAGAATGGGTACTGTCTTGCACACACACACTCACATTCAAACACAGATACACGTATATTTATATACACATAAAATTTACAGAAATATACGTATATGTGTACCTGTATGTATAGATATGTATATTTAATTGCTTGCCCATTGTTTAGTCAAAATGCTTGGCATATAATCATCAGTTAATAAATGCTTTTTCATCCATTCATCATGGAAGCAGTTTATAAAAATATAAACACAGTTCTCCTGAGATTTCATGTCATAGGGCAACAGGACACAAGAGTAAGCCCAATACTGAATCTAGTGTTGTTTCTATCGAGAATTTCTAGAAAACCCTTGCTGTTCCTTGGAATTTTCTCTTAGAATTACGTGACTGTTCTTTGCAGATGTACTTCTGACATATTGAAAAACCTTCAGATGATTGTATCTACCTAATTCATTCCTGCAAATATCTGTTGGAGATGATTGTTTAGGAAATAGAAAGTGGGTTAATGAATGTGTAATTCAAGAAAATTTCAAAAAAGAGATAAAATGATCAGTGAGAAAGAAAAATAAGTACTGTAGAAAGGAAAAAAAATATTGGAGGGCCCTGAAGCTAATGTGTTAAATATTTATTCACTGACACTTCAAGAATCTGTGATTTCATCCATGTAGATCCTCCCTCCAAGAATGAGGAAAGAAATCCCTCTAAACTTCAAGAGGTTGTCTGTGAGAATTTATATGACAAAACAAATAAAAACAACGATAAAATGAATCAGCATGAGGTCAACCCAGTGATAAGTCTTTCCAAATTACTCATATTAGTGTGCCATCAAGTCCATTCCCAGAACCTTTCCAGCTTGCAAGGCCTGCAGGAATATATGTTCTGTTGGGATAGCCTTCAGAAATCCAGTGCTACTTCTATACTATATTGAAACAGCAGCATAGCACTTGAATAAAGGAAAGTGTTTAATATTATATGAAATGAAGTATTCCCTTACTAAAATGAAAATCATTGAATTAACTTATTAGTAAGTAATGATAATGTAGGTATTAATATATAGTTAAAAATACATACCTTTCCAAATGACTGTATGAATACAAGGTCCTATTAGTATTGCTAATAAATACTAAAAGTGTTTTAGGGTTTCTGAGGCATTTTACTCACTTAATTCCATCACCATTTATATTCATAATATTAATGAAATATATAGATATAGATATACTGTGCATATATAAATGTGTATATAGACAGAGAAAAAAGAGGAGAAAAGAAAAGAAGAGAAGAGAGAAGAGGAGAGGAAAGAGGAGAGAAGAGTGGGGAAGTGATTTGAAATCACTTCACAGCAAGAATCCGATAGGGTTAACCTAAGGGAATTGTGTTGACTGGATGTGGCTATAATTCTGAATCACCCAAGGGCTGAAATAGCACTTAGGTTATAAGCCAGATTGAGAAAGGGAATAATCAATATTTTCCTCCAAAACACAGGCTGAATATCAGCTATAGTTCAGTGGAGACCAATGAATATCAAGAACATCTCAGTGAAGAAAGCAAAGCTGCTGATGTCATTTGCTCATCTGTTGATGTCATTGACATAGCAAAAATGACTTAGATCTTTCTAATGAAATATATTTCCTGTCTTCTAGCACCAGGTTCTCCTAGATGTTTAGTCTGGAGTGAGGAAATTGCTTGCAAACCTCATCATGATCATGACAAGTAACACTAAAGCCATGCCTATTACCATGACAGTTTTATGTTGACTAGGGATTAGTAAGACTTGGGAGAAACTTGGATTTAGTGATTTTTGTTCTACATACTTGCAGCTATATTTAAATTGTGGCTTTTCCTTGCAAAAAAGAGAAATATTAAAGATGAAGGGGAAAGGACAGTAAAAAAAATATAGACTTTGAGGTTAGGAGTGGGAGACAGGGTGAAAATAATTCAAAGAGATAGAAATGGCCAGTGTCATGAATTTGTTGTCAGATACAAAGAAGACATGCATTTTATAGGTACTTATCTACCACAAGCTCATCTTTTTATATCATTGAGGCTCAGAGGTATCTAGCCTCTGACAGGTATCAAAAGGCTTATGTGAAATGTATTGACAACTTTACCCTAGTTTCTAATGGGCAGGTGCCAGCATAACTAAAACCGCAGATCCAGATAGAACTAATTGACACCCATGAGGGAAATTTCAAAAGGCAGAGCAGGTTTTGAATCAACATGAAGCCTAACCTTTCTATCCTAAGAGTAAACAGTAATCTTGAACCAACCCAGTGGGAATAGCAGAGGTCATGTACTACCTTTCCTCTGTATACCGGGAGATTTTCAGGCTCAGGAACTCATAACAAAATCTAAAACGAGATTTTTAAGGGTTTGATTTTTTAAAAAGAAATATTACTATGTATGTTTCCTCCCCTTTCTTCCTTCCTCCTCTTAAATAAGTGTCAGGCTAATGACAGACAAGTTGGGAACCTGCATAAGGCAACCTACTGACACTCAGTGGTCTGTGAGAGAGCTATTGGTTGCAGGTCATCATGCCTTGAAAGATATACATCTATTTTATTGTCTTTTTCTCTCTCAGTTTCTATAACTTTTCTTTTTCTCTTCAAACTTTTCATATCCATTCTTTCATATTCTTCCCTTTCTTTTCTATTTCTCCTTTTTCATTAGCTATGCCATACATTAGCCAATTGTATTCAGTGGTACCCTTGATTAAGAAGCATTGCTTAGCTTCACTGGTGAAACTTAGATTTAAGAAGTTCCTAACTACTGTTAGTCTTTTACTTTTGAAATTCACGGTAAAACAGCAAATTTTCAATGTGAAAATGGAGGGGGTATTAATTGGCAATTGTTATAGTCTTTGACCTTATATTTCCAATCATATATAAATAAGGTTGGAGTAAACTAGAATAAATTTGGCCAGATGCAATTCCATTCTGGAAGACTTAGGAGCAATCAAATCTCAACCTTGATCTGGATGACTTTTGCCCCATCTTCTGACTCAGCATCTGCTCTTCTCTGTATCTTTTCTTTTTGTTTCTCCCTTCCAAATGAAAACTTCCAGAGGAGGGAAGAGGGATTTTTCCTATTCAAATGCAAACAAGCATCATTCTTTTGCTTTATATTTGCAAAACATGAAGATGCATTGCTATTCTCAGGAATAATATTTGTAAAGTGCTTAGCACAGTGTCATTTAGAAATATTATTGCATTTGTCTATTATAAGTTAAAGTTTTATTTTTATTTATTTGTAATATCACAATAAACCCTAAAGTAAATTATTATTATTCATTCTCTAATATTCACAGAGACATTAGAGATCATCTAATCCAACTCACTCTTCTTCTTGATGGGGGGGATAGTGATGTACAAAGAAAGAAAGTCAAGTGACTTTCTTGTTTAATATCACTGGGGTAATCATTTAAATACAGGTCCTCTGAATCTAATTTCAGTGCCTTTGACACAGCAGTACCACATTGCCTCCCTATAATTCCATTTAAATTGGATAATTTTGCCATATTGGTGATGGTGCCTATGGAAGCAGAAGTAATATGTTAGAGACCATCTAGTACAACCCAAATCTGAAAGAAATCCCAACTATAACAGAATCTGATTGTAAGTTATATTCCTATTTCTCCAGAGGGTGTAGAATAGCTTACTACCTCCTCAACTAGAATCATAACAGTATGTATCTTTCTATAATGATTTAAGGTTTACCAAGTGATTTGTATATTTTAATTCATTTCATACCCAAAATAAACCTATGTGTCACTATAATTAGTTTTATTATTTCCATTTTACTGTTGAGTAAACTGAGACACCATGAGGTTAAGTGACTTGTCCAAGATCACACAGCTAGTCAGGATCTGAGGCAGGATTTGGACTTAAAATTTCCTGTGTCCCATTCTCTCTCCACTATGCCATCCACCATGTCTTACTCTTTAAATTTCATTTCTGGATAATTCTAATTGTTGGGAAAGGTTTGTTTTTGTTTTTTGATGGGGGTGACATTAGGCTAAAATTTGCTTCTGCAACTTCTCCCCATCATTCCTTGTTCTGTTTTCTTTACTGAACAAAATGAGATTATAGTCTTAAAAAGATATTTATCATGTCCCTCCTTGTTCTTCCGTCCTCCAGGCAAAGAATTACAAGGTATTCCAACCAATATTCATCTGATATTGACTCAGATGCCATCCTTCTTTGATTTTGCCTTCCTCTGGATATTCAATACCTCATTGTTGTCCTAAAAATGTGTACCTATAAGTTGAATATAATACTTTAGCTATGCTCTGACCAAGACAGAATGCAGTTCCTTTATCACCTCCTCCTCTGATAAGCACCCGGCATCATTCATTTTTTGTTTTGTCCTTCTTCTGGATACTCTCTAATTCACTATTGTTCTTACAATGTGGTACCCACCACTGACTATAATACTGCAGCTGTGTTCTGCCCAAGGTAGAGTACAGATGCTCTATCACCTCCTTCCTTGAGGAAGGTAGGCTTCTTAGTGTACCCCAGCAGCAGTCCTCCAAATAACTTCCTCCAACTCAATCTGTCCCCACTCTCCTTTGTCCATTGGCCCTCATTCTCCCTCAACTCTAACTTACCTTTACTTTGCAAATCATGCCAGAGCTAACTCATGCTGCCTCTCCTGGCTCCTGATGGTCACCGGGTAGAGACATCAGGACCATCCTGCCAGTTCTTCTCTTGCAAATTGTCTCTATGTGGGTGACTACCCATCCTGGCTTCAGGCTGTCATCATTGCTAACTGCCTCCTCCTTCTTCCTCTTCCTCAATGTCCTAGGTATAAAGTATCAACCGAACTTGCTGTATAACTCCTATCCCTTTTGATATCTCAGTGTTTTGGATTCCTTCTTCAATAAATTGGAGAAGGGAAAAAAATCCAAGGATAAACAAAGACATAATTTTGAGTATTTATCAAGCTATCCCTGAGTACTTAACAATGAATGCCCCAAAGTAGAACTTATTGTAAATTAAATGTTCTGAAAAAAATGTGTGCTTTCTATTCCAACTTACCTTTTACTGCCAACCTTAAGAATTAATGTTTCTTTAAGTTTTGTGATTTATTTTCTATTGTAGTTAAGAGGCAGCTAGGAGATTCATTGCATAGAGCCCTGGGGCTGGAGTCAAGAAAACCTGAGTTCAAATCTGGCCTCAGACATTTATTAGCTGTGTGACTCTGGACAAGTTACTTAACCTCTGTTTGCTTTTTTTTTTTTTTGTATTTTTATCTTTCATTTTTAAGACAGTTCATATCATATAAAATAATTCCAACTTTTGGTCAGATGATACTTCTTTTAAAGCATTTGCAATATAGACCACAAACGACTTTTTTTTTTTTAACATTAACCAACTGAGACACAGATAACAATTATGAATGCTACCTTCACAAGCCCTTGACCTAGTTGTCTCCACAGAATTACTAAGAATTAAAGGGCCCTAACTTATTGTTGTTGGTCTAAAGTCCTAAGCCTAATAGCTTAATTTTAATCTTAACCTCAGATGTTCCCCTACCAACAATCTATAATTTAATAGATCTAGTATTAAGCTTACAAACTTTTTGAATATAAGAAATTGCCATTAAGAGTAGTAACATTGCAGGGAAACAACATCTCCCCAACTTCATGTCAATTCCAGTCAAGAGTAGATTGTCAACTTGCATTCAGTGAAGATTAAAGTCTGTCAGGTGTCAGTGGGGAAATTGAGTCAGGAGAATCCTATCTCAACCCAGGCTGAACAGCCACCCTCCCACCTTTCCCATGAGATCACCTTTTTCATTTCATACCAGCATCTCACACGTTTATTGGCATCATGGATTGGAGGCTCAGACTGCCTTTCTTGCTATCTATACCTGGAGTTAGACTCAGAGCAGTCAGTTAATAGTCCCATAGAATCTTAAAATATCAAGTTCCAATAACTAAGTTTCAGATATCACTATAATTTCATATTGGCTAAGGAACATCTTTTGAGGCAAGTCTTAAGTGACTTACATGCCTTTCTATACTTGTTCTAGTTCCTGATTAAGTAACAATCATAAAATCAAATTTACCATTAAAACCTTAACTTTTCCATCAAGGGCAAATTTTACCTGAGGTTACCTGCCTCTAGGAAACTGAGACTAAAATTATTTTTTTCAAACTAAAGATGTCTCTGATTTAGTCTCAGTAATTAATTCAGTCAATTGTATTAATACTAATTGCTTTTACATCACTTTGTAACATGTCCAGTTTTTCTCCCCATCTGTCCCTTTCCCCCACCCCCTAATACCTTGCATTCTGATTACTCCTTCCCTCAATGAATCCTCCCTTCTATCACTCTCCACCCTTCCTTTATCTCCATCTTCTCTCTTTTCTTGTAGGGACAGATAAATGTCTATAACCCATTACCTGTGTTTCTTATTTCTTGGTTATATGCAATAATAATTCTCAACATTTGTTTCTAATACTTTGAATTCCACCTTCTCTCCTTCCCTCCCTCCCTACCCATCCCCACTGAAGAGGTAAGCAATTAAATACTGATAAAATATGTGTCATTTTGCAAAAGACTTCCACAATAATCATGTTGTGTAATACTAACTATATTGCCCTCTATCTTACCCTACCCCCTTTATTTTTTATTCCCTCATTTGACCTTGTCCCTTCTCAAAAGTGTTTAATCCTAGTTACTTCCTTCTCCCATTTGCCCTCCCTTCTATCATTCCCCTCACCCCACTTGTCACCTGCTCCCCTACTTACTTGTAGTGTAAGATAGATTTTCATATCAAATTTAGTGAGCATGTTATTCCCTCCTTAAGCCATATGTGAAGAGAGTAAGCTTCACTTTCCCCCTTCCCCTTCTCCATTTTCTCCTCCATTGAACAAGATTTTTCTTACTTCTTTTATGAGTTATAGCCTGCCTCATTCCCTTTTTCCCTTTTCTCTTCCCAGTATTTTCCTCCATCACCCCTTAATTTTTATTTTATTTTATTTTTTTATGGATATCATCTCTTCTGATTCAACTCAACCTGCACTCTTTGTCTATGTGTGTATGTGTGTGTGTATAATCCCTCGACCTACCCACATACTGAGAAAAGTCTCAAGAGCTACAAATATTATCTTTCCTTGTAGGAATGTAAATGGTTCAGCTTTAGAAAGTCTTTTATGATTTCTCTTTCCTGTCTACCTTTTTGTACTTCTCTTGATTCTTGTGTTTGAAAGTCACATTTTCTCTTCAGTTCTGGTCTTTTCATCATGAATGCTTGAAAATCCTCTATTTCATTGAATGACCATTTATTCCCTTGAAGTATTATGCTCAGTATTGCTAGGTAGGTGATTCTTGGTTTTAATCCCAGTTCCTTTGACTTCTGGAATCTCCTATTCCAAACCCTTTGATCCCTTAATGTTGAAGCTGCCAGATCTCATGTTATCCTGATTGTGTTTCCACAATATTCAAATTGTTTCTTTCTAGCTGCTTGCAATGTTTTCTCCTTGACCCGGGAACTCTGAAATTTGGCCACAGTATTCCTAGAAGTTTCTCGGTTGGGTCTCTTTCAGGAGGTGATCTGTGGATTCTTTCAATATTTATTTTGCCCTCTGGTTCTAGAATATCAGGACAGTTTTCCTTGATAATTTTATGGAAGATAATATCTAGGCTTTTTTTTTTTCTGATCCCATAAGATTTAAATTGTCTCTCCTGGATCTATTCTCCAGGTCAGTTGTTTTTCCAATGAGATGTTTCACATTATCTTCTATTTTTTTCAAACTTTTGGTTTTGTTTTTTAACTGCTTGGTTTATGTCATAGTCATTAGCTTCCCTGAACTTGATTCTGTCTTTCAAACAACCATTTTGTTCAGTGAGCTTTTGAACCCTCTCCTCCCTGTGGCTAATTCTGCTTTTTAAAGCCTCCTTCTGCTCTTTGGCTTTTTGGACCTCTTTTTCCAATTGAATTAGCTTCTTTTCAAAGGTGTTATTTTCCTCAGCATTTTTTGGTTCTCCTTTCGCAAGCTACTAACATGCTTTTCAAGCTATTCTATTGCCTGAGCCCATTTCGGTTTCTCTTTGAAAGCACTGGAGGCAGGGGAGTTGACTTCCTCTGACAGTATGCCTTGTTTTTCCTCATTTAAAGGATGGGAGGAGACACCTGTTCACCAAGAAAGTAGCCTTCTATGATCTTATTTTTCCCCCTTTTGGGGCATTTTCCCAGCCAGTTACCTGACTTATGAATCCTTTGTCAAGAGTAGAGTCCTATTGTCCCCCTCCTCTCCTCAGAACCATGTTCAAGGCTGAGATTCAACTCAGCTGCTCAATTCCTGGGGGCTTTGGGTCGGGGGGCATCATTGAGGGCTGAGGTTTAGATCAGCTGCTCCCTACTGTGCAAGGCTTTTAGCTGAGCTGCCTGAACAATGGACCCAGGTTGTTTCCCAGGCCACCATAGCTGCCGGCTGCTGCTGCTGCCACCACCTAGGGCTATTGCTGAAGGAACCCTGTTCCCCTCTAGCCCAACTGGGAAAGCCCTCCCACACTGACCTTTGGATCTTTCTTTGTAGCTTGTGGTTTGAGGGATATGGGACCCTCCCTGCTGGGAACTCTGCCATGGAGGTCTGTTCAGATCTTGTTCCTCCTAGTGCTGCATGGCCAGTGCTGGACTCTGCTCCACTCAGTGTCCCTGAGATAGACCTTTCCTGTTGGCCTTCCAGGTTACCTTTGGCTGAAAACCTCTTTCACTCTGTTGTTCTATGGCTTCTGCTGCTCTAGAATTTGTTGAGAGTTATTTTTTACAGATATTTTGTGGGCTTTGGGGGAAGAGCTAGAGTATATGCATCTTTCTACGCTGCCATCTTGGCTCCATCCCTCCCTCTGTTTGCTGTAATCCACCAGAAAAGGAAATGGAAAACGCTCCATTATCTTTGCCAAGAAAACTCCATGGACGGTATGACCCATAGAGTTATGGACACTGGAGAAGGCTGAATGCTGAATGACTGAACAATAATAACAAGTGTGATGCTTTCTTTAAAAAACAAAACAAAACCCTGTGAAATATGTAAATACAACTATGCCCATTTTATATAAGATAGAGTTGATGCTCAGGGAAGTTAAATGAGTGGCCCACAGCTATTAAGTATTGGAGTAAACACGCCTTTCCTCCAAATCCCTAGACTTTTTTTTCATTATACCTTACTTTTTCTTTTTGCTCTCAAAAAGAGTTGAGAATTTCTGATTATACCTGATTGTTGACCTCTAAAGCATACTTTAAGGCAATTAAGAATTCAGTTACACTGAAGAGTTTTCAGGTGAAGAATAAAGACAAGGCAGAGGAAGAACTCAGTGGGGGAATTCTGCTAAATGCTTAGACTCTTTATCCAGATAAAGTTAAAATTTTGCTCTCAGCCTTTTACCAGTTAATAAGAACTGCCTTTCCCCCCAGCTTTTTGCTACAACAAAAGCAATGAAAGAGCTGCTATAAGTATTTGTCAGTATATAGATCTTTTCCCTCCTTCTTTGGCATCTTTTCAAAATAGGCTTAGCCGTGGTGTTACCAAGTCAGAGATAGTATAATTTAGTGACTTGGAGATGTAAATTCAAACTGTTTTTCCTCTCAAAAGTCAGCCAGTGTGTCTACCTTTCTGCAGCCCTTCCAACAATTGTTATTTTCCTTTTTATGGAATCTTTCCCAATCTGATATCTATGATAGAATCTTAAAGTCATTTTTATATTCTTCTCTATGGTATTATTGATTTGAAATCATTAATTCCAATCGCATCTTAGAATAATTTGGGGTTATTTTTCACATAGGTTTTGGTAGCTTCCTTTAAGGAGTGTTTGATCTTATCTTTTGAATAGTTATATATTAGAGAAAGATTCTCAAATATTTAAATTCTCTCTTCATAGATATATTTACACAACATATAAACGTATGCATATATATGTATCATGTCACATTTTTATTCTCTATCAAAGAAAATTGCTGCAAAGATTTTTCATAATTAACTTTTTTCTCTTCTAATTTCAATCTCATTCATTTTATGCCCATAAACTTAAGAAAAAGTTTTTAAATTAAGTATTTCATCAAATCAAAAATAGGTTCATTGACTATTTTATTAGAAAGATTTAAATAAGTAATTTTGAAAACATATTTGAATGGTATTTTAACATTTTCAATATCATTTTTATATCTTTTTGTTAATTGCTAATCATATAAATTCAGAATTACAATGTACAACGAAGTAATTAAGCACTTTAACACTAATGCCCTTTTTTGAATAATGAGCTGTTCAATTAAGAACCACCTATTTAATCAAGATAATTCATTAATAGACATGTTCTAGCTAATCAGTAGTTATTATTATGGCCAAGTTTTACTTGGGTTCCTTGAAGTTTAGGGATGTTATACCTCTTTTATAGCATTAAAATTGTACGTGTGCTTTAGTAAATCGCATACATAAATCATCCTTTTGTCTAGAAGTTGGTGTATTCAAACTCCTTGAAAACATATAGTAATAAATCAAGCAACTGCTTAATGTCCACATGCCACCTGATAACCTATTTTTGCTTTCCAAGTAAGCAAAACTGTGAAATTAGAAAGAAGAAAAAGCAAACTCCTCTTAGGAAATCACTTAATCTCTCTGTACCTCCAATTCCTCATCTCTCAAGTGATGGCATTACTCTGGATAAATATTAAGATTCCTTCCATTTCTCACAGTATGTGATGAAAAATCAAATTTTCTACTACCTGTCTTCCTTGCCCTGATGCTTCAAATAGAAACAGTGATGAAATACAGGACTGGGTTGAAGCCAGCTGAATGAAAAGACTACTGTAAATAATGTACAAAAATGAAAATGGTAGCTACAGTGGTCTTTATACCTGTTTCTATCCATTGTTAAGAATGCTGTAGTAGTAGCCTCTTAAGAGGTTGAGGGAAGGAATGGTTCATTCTTGACTCAGGTTGCTACAGTGTCAGAAGTCACAAGAGGGTTTATTTGACATTTTTACTGGAGAAAATTTTTATAAGGACTTGTATGTTTTCACTTCCTTTGATATAAAATTCCATTACTTTGCATGGGCAATGGTTAGCTTATTTTTCACTTTAGGGTCTTCCCTTGCATCTGCTTATAAAACCCAGTGCAAGATTCTTTGAAGCAAGGTAATTTTATTTTGTCTTTAGCCTATTCATCCATTTCTATTGTGGAGTTAGTACAATGAAGTATAAAGGATTCTGGACATAGAGGATCTAATTTCAAATCACAATGCTTCCACTTACTACCTGAGTGTCCTTGGGTAAGTCACCTATCAGGCATTCATTTTTTTCTTCTATAAAATGAAGAAGTTAGACTGGATGTCTCCTAAGGTCCCTGCCAACTCAATATATGAGCCTATGATTATCACCTTCATGTTATCATTGGTTAACTTAGTTCTTTCTGTGCTACCTTACCAAATGGCTCAATACAACACAAAGATAATCATTTAATATAAGAATCTAATCTCATTAGATTCCATGCCCACTGCATGGATCATTTCTACAGAATACTATTTGACTAAAACTCTAGGAAAGAGAACAAATCTGGCCAACCAACATATAACCATAAAAAAGAGACACATGGATTGGATATAAGTTCTAACAGCAAGAACAATAAAAGATAGAAGCTCTATTTTCATAATGTGGGTATGGGAGGACAAAAGGGGTAAAAGGGAATTTTTCAATGACTTTCGGAAAGTGAACAATGCTTGTGTGCTTCTGGTGCCAGATGACTAGTTACTAATAGAAATGAAGAAGCTGGAAGAATATTTTGTTGCCCTTTGGATTATCATGCAGGATCAAATCTATCTCAAAAGCATAAAAACAAACAAACAAAGATTCCTTAATTTAAAAACACTTATTAAGCACATGCTATATGGTAGGTACAGTTCTAGGCTCTAGGGCTATGTGGTGGCTATGTGACTGGAAGCTGACTTAAATATAATGTAGCTGGAAATAATTGATAAAGAACTTCTCATGTTTCAGTCTTTGGAGGAGCAACCATCTGGAAGGGAAGGACCACTCAGTTTTCAAGATATAGTGAATAATTGAATATATGGGATGAAGTAGAATGAGAGATATAAACCATGATGCCAAGTCTGCAAATTTAGGTAACTGGAAGGATGTGGTACCCTTTCCAAAAAAAAATTGGAAGAGGGGGGAAGAGGGCAGGGAGGAAAATATTAATGAATTCTATTTTGGACATGTTGTGTCTGAGATGGCTTGGGACATCCAGTTCAAAGTACCCACTAGGAACTTGCTAAGGTAAAGGAAAGGACTAGCTGATCAATTTTTAGTGTTTCTTAATGATAATGTCATTTTCCAGAAGGAAGAGGAAGAGACAAAGGCAATTGTTGTTTCAGCCCTGATTTTGATCAACAAGGAGGACTTTGTTAAGAAAATAGAAATGAAGGAAACTTCTGGGAAAATGAACCTTCCAACTTCAAATAAGAAAGAGTATTCCATTTAATTCAGCAAATATGTTAAACATCCACTATATGAATGACACCATGTTAGGCGCTGGGAATACAAAAACAATAATAGGACACTCCCTACCCCTGAGAGTATATAACCTGAGTAGATTAATGCAAAGTAATTTCAGGAGAGAGGGAAGAGACTGACAACCAAGACAATCAAGAAAGGCCTTATAGGTGAGGCTGTAACTGAGCTTTGGTTTGTTAGAAAGACAAATGAAGGAGAAGTGCATTTCAGATATAGAGACTGCATGCATGAAGACAAGTATCCAGAGAAGGATGTTCAAGTAAGGGAAGCAGATAGTGTTCCAGTATAGCTGGAATTTAGAGGGTGTTAAGAGATATGCTGATGAACAGTTCTGGAAATGAAGGTTAGAACCATACATTGGAGGGCCCTAAAATCCAGGCTGAAAAAGCTCTTTTTCCCCGAGAGTCATGAGAGAGCCAATGTAGATTTTTGAGTAGGAAAGTAATGTCATTAGAACAGTGCTTTAAGCACATTATTTGGTAGCGACATGGAGATGGATTAGAGAGAAGATTGAAAATGGGGAACAAATGAAGAATCTATTGAAATAGTTCAGATAAAAGGTGATAAGGAACTGAAATAGGTTGGTGGCCTTGCAAGTAATGAGAAGGCAATGGATTCCAGAGATTAATGTGGAAGTGGACACATCAAGACTTTGGCATTACTTGTGTATTGGATATTTAGGAGGAAAGTGGCAAGTATGATGCTAAGGCAATAAGTGTGGGGGACTGAGAAGATAATAGTATCTTTCAAAACAAGCAAATTTATAACAACAACAAAAACTAGGGAAGTTGTGATGAGGGATAGTTATGTTGGACCTGGTAAGCTTGAAGTGTTAATAGTATAACCATTTAGTCCAACTGTGTCTGGATACTCACTCTTTACTATCTTACATTCAACAGGGTTATCTATTGGGGGAGGTGGGGGGGAATCTAAGATACATGGCAATGATTGCAGAACATTGAAAATAAAATAATTTTTAAAAATAGAGGTATCTATTATATCCAATATTTTTAGTCTAGAGATAAATTACTCTTTTAGATTGTTCAAGAAAAAAGACTCTTTCCCTGGCCACTACAATTTAGAGGGAAGAAATTGGCTTATTCTCAACTCACTTAGATTCTTCCCACCAAATGCTTATTGTACAAGAGACAATGGAAAATTGCAAATAAACATATTTTAACAAAAAATGTAGTAAAACAGCAATTACGGAAGTAATACATACTAGTTTAGACAATATAATGCATGGGATAGGAGATTCTGATGAGAGCAATATGAAAATTTTTATTAAAAGAGAGAATAATCTCACTTGATATGTCCAGTCTTACTTAGCAGTCTCTAGGGATGCAGGTACTGTGAATCAAATTCTGAGGATTCCCATTTTTCCTATATGCCTGTTCCTCTGTGGGCTCCAATTTAAGGTCTAACTAACTTCTCGTGTTTCTCTTGTCTTTATGAAATATAACTTTCCTATCTCTTTAGTCTCTCCACCAATCTGAAAGTCATATCTCCCATATATACCTACTGTAATGAGCTCAAAGGTCTCTCAGGCAATCAGGATTTATGTCTTTCATTGTAAAAGGTATGTGCTTTAAAGGCAACTGCCAAAGCCCACTTCAAGTGGGCTTATTACACCTGTGAAGAAGACAGAAGCAATGACATATTATGTAAAATAAATATAAAAGAAAGACCCAGTGCTGGAAGAACAGTGTTAGGAGCATTCAAGTTCAGAGTGAGCTAAGTTGGCAATGCTCATTAAAGGCAGTAAAGGGCTTTTGAGCTGTTGTAGGCACAGCACTGAAGCCAGCAGCCTCTTAGTTCAGATCTCATGTTGGAACAAAATGAGGCACTTGAAAATCACTGAACATTTAACAAAGGAGCAGATTTACTTTGCTTTAGCACAGCAAGGATATACCACAAGGATAGAGTGGAACTTAGCTTTTCTGAACATTCAGCTCCCCATCCCCCTTTACTCCATCTGAAAATGCATCTATTCAGTCATTCATTAGGGTAAAAGTGACTCATATGGTCTTGGGCATCCACTAAACTTGAAAGGCCAAGAAGACTACATGGGGTTGTAATCTTTCATGTGCTTAAACCAGAAAAGGGCATCAGGGAACCTGGGGCCAATTAGGTTTTGTGGGAAAAGAAAGTTGTTTCTGAGTCAGGAAAGCTGTATCAAGAAACAACAGGTCCTGCCACATTCTGTCTTTGAGGCAATGATCCTAATGATCATTATTCTAGAGGACCTTTCTCCATCTAAATAACTAGGTAGTCCTCCTGTCATGAGTAGTACTATGTGGACAAAAAAAGGGGGGAAAGGAGAAAAAAAGCAACAAATAAACACAAATGTGGAGTAATGCAAAGCCAAAAATCCTAAACCTTTCTTTTCCCCTTCAGAAAGACTTAAGTTTCAAAGCCTCATAGTCTTCTCTGTATGATTGGTGATGATCTTTGTAGTTCACAGTGGGCTTCTTAGGGTAAATTGGTAGTGATGGACCAGCACAGCACAAATGATGACACCTCCAGTGTAGTCACAGATTTCTTCTGATGCAAGATGTTGATGAGCAGGAGCAGTTCCAGGAACATCAAGGACTCTACATGGACACTTCTGGCACAGTTGACAATGCTTTATTCTGAATCAATATCATCTGTTGTAAAGTGGCTGAAAGTTCATAGACATCTTTTCATGAAATCTGCCTTATAATCTATGTTGATATTGAGGTTCTTTCTGTACTTCCCAATGAGTGTTATTTGCCATCCCCCTTCAAAATACCCCCTCCCTGAGAGCTATATGAGGAGACTTGATACAAAGGAATGTCCCCTTAGAGGCTGCTATGAAAGTGCCAAATCCTTCTTCCACATTAGCTAAATAAATAAGGATTCATTCTCACCTTCATCCAAAGACTCAGACTATCCAGTTAAGGTATCTCCTTTCTTCCAGGCAAATACATGCCTGCCATTAGAAAGCAATATTTTCACCTTCCCCATGCTATTAGAAAGCAAGATTGCTCTCAACAATATCACCCCTGGTTTCCCCAAACTCTTTTTGGGAAGTAGTTTCCTAAACAATCCCAGAGGAAAGGAAATTTTCCCCTTGAGGGGTACTTGAACTAATTTTCCAAGGTGTAATGCTTCCTCTGAGGGTACAAGAACTTTATCTTTAAAGTCATCTTATCTTTAAGATGGCTCTCCTAGGGAGTGCACAGGCTGGATGGTATTAGATGGAACTATGTCCCCAAATGATCCATTTTTTTTCAAGTGAGTCTTCTTAGGGACTAGATTCAAGAAACCACTGGACATGTTCCTTTTCCAAGGTAACATCAATTTGTCAAGAAAGAGCTTCTGGGACATTGCTTTGTTACTATGGTGGGTATGTATAGATATCTGGCATGGATAGTCAGATGCGTAATGATGCAACAGTTCATCAGTAGGGGGTAAAACTTTGTATCG
Organism: Bettongia penicillata ogilbyi; assembly: GCA_023548195.1. Lineage (NCBI taxonomy): Eukaryota > Metazoa > Chordata > Mammalia > Diprotodontia > Potoroidae > Bettongia > Bettongia penicillata. Next base: position 3,059,653 of record JAJHZJ010000653.1, read on the forward strand.
CCAAGGTAATATTCACAGCACTGGTGGTGGCTATGAATATGCCAGCGTAGTTCTCAATCGCAAAATATAAAAGACTCTCCGTAGGCAGAAGAAAAACATTTATTTAAACACCAGAAAGCCAAATCCTAGAACCAGAAAGCAAAATCCATCATGGTGATCAAGAAGTTAAAAATGATCACAGCAGAGGGCAAAGCCATTCTCAAACCTCCCCTCCCTCAACCAGGGTCTTCTCACCATCAACTGTCACAGTGTGTCAGTTATCCTGTATTCTTTCCCCTCTGACCTGACCCCACTTACTTCCTCCTGGTTCTGCTCCACCCTTACTGTTCTGCCTCTTCAGCAAGCTCCTCCTACCACATGTGACCCAGACTTCCAGGAGATCCAAGCAGATCATATGGGCCTATTAATTAATGAGAAAGATCTTTCCATTTTAAATTACTATTACAAACTTTTACCCTGAGATGAAAGAGTTCCGTTTTCCCAGTTGGGAACAGGTTGAGAGACACTTGGGTTAGTAATAGCTGCCTTGTCCTTAGTGAGGGGGATCATACATATGGTCTGGGCATGTCCACCACAACATGGTGTCACTACTCAAACATTCAAAATGACACTAGAGTCCATCTTTGCTGTTCTTTTAATAGCTCCAAAATGGTTGTTTAGCATATATCTCTGATGAGTGCTAATGTACCCTATATACAACTTATGTAGTAAGAGACAACATCAAAATTTGTTCATTAATCTTGAACCCAAAGGGGAAAGCCTTGGTTTGTTCACTCTTTTGTTTTGTTGACCCAGACCATACCTTTGAACACTGCTCAGGAGTTAGTAAAGATCTTCTCTATCTCATCCCTCAAAGCTCTTTAACATTCTGGCATTCACCCTAGAACTGAGCCAGCTGGAGGTATTTGTCAATAGCCCTATTCCCTAGGGGTACCAAATTGATGGCTCTTGATGTCCAGTTGTGCATGGGTCTCTTACAGTGGATAGAACTATCAGATGACCAGCTAAAATGATATTCCTCAGAAGCAAGGTTTAATTTGAGTTCAGTAAGTCAGCAGAGGAGGCAGGGCTCTAGGTTCTGAATTGTCTCTATCATAGTCACCACCTGTTTGTCAAGGTCACAAAAAGATACAAGCAAGCATTATTTCTTTTCTTTCCTTTTCTTTTCTCTTCTTTCTTCTTTCTTTCTTCTTTTTCTTTTCTGTCATTTTTTTTTTGGAGGCCATTAGGGTAAGTGACTTGCCCAGCATAGTGTTTGAGGTCAGATTTAAACTCAGATCCTCCCGCTTCCAGCACCGGTGCTTTATCTACTGTATCACCTAGCTCCCCATAGGCAACCATTATTTCTAATGTACAATCTCAGTTTAGCAATAGACATCTTCTGTGCTCTATTCATCCTGCTAGAGGAACCATTTTGCATCAAACAAACAACAATAGGCAATTCTGGATAAGCTTACATGACCCTATGTCATCTATTTAGCAGTAACTAGGGCATGGCAAGAAGCAAGCAATTGTTTTCCAAAATCAGCATAGTGAATGGCTGCCCTAGAGAGCTTGGAGCTCCAGACATAAGAGTGATTTATTCTGGTCACCCCTTGGTACCTGCCAAAGGCTCCACATAGGTTATTCTTTATAGAAAGAGACATCTAGAAACATGAAACTTGCAGTTTCCTAAGAAATGAAGGAGAGAGACTGCAGGGCAACCTACTTTTCAACTTCCAGGGTTGTAACCTGTTTGGGGCCAAAGTTGGGTGACACTGACTTATGTGTTTTTTTTTGTTGTTGTTTGTTTTGTTTTTTAATGGAGACTAACAAGATATCTAGGTGTGGAATGTAGGCTTTCTAAAATGTAGATTTTCTAAAATGTTACTAAGTCTCTGGGCTTTCTTTATAAATCTTGAGGAAACAAGTGTCAGAAACTTTTTCTGAACTGTACCTGGAAACTGAGCTTTCCCTACCTGCTGTAAAAAAAGGTATCACACTCCTAATTCTGGTTTGATGTTGGAATAAAATGAGGCACTTAAAGTTACTGATCATGTAACCAGGGAAGAGGTTTACTTTGCCTTAACATGGCTAGAGTAAACAAGAAGATACATTTATTTAGCTTCTCTGGATGTGATCCTCCTTGTCTCTATCTGGAGTCAGTCATCAGGGTATAGTGACACCCAAGATCTTCGACTCTCACCAAGAATAAGAGGCCATGTCTACATGAAGTTGTGATCTTTTATATTGCTAGAGCAGGAACCTGCATCAGGAAAGCTGATACCAATCAGGTTTCATAGGGGAAGGAAGATATTTCAGGATCTGGGAAGCTGCATCAGGAAATAACTGGTTGTACCAAATCAACTGGGTAAGATGGAAAAGATGAGGATAAAGGCAAGGAAAAAAGGCTTTTTGATGGGATGATAAGAATATGACAGAGAGAAGACAAAACTTTTTTTGTTTTCTTTGTTGAAGTTAATGATCTTTGAATTGTAAAGTACAGAACAAAAATGCGCCCCAGGATAGGAGAAGAGTTGCAGGCAATAAAAGGAGAACTATGAGCTCAAACCATTAGGCCTAAAAGGATATTAGATTCTCTGATATTATATTTGTGTTTGTTGAGCCACTATCCATTCTCTTTAAAAGATCACAAAGAAAGAGAGTGGACCGAGATAGTGAAGTAAAAGCAGAGACTTGCTTGAATTCTACCCCAAAACCCTCCAGGTAACTGCAAAAATAACTCTAAATAAATTCTAGAGCAGCAGCACCCACAAAATGACAGTGAAACAAATTTCCAGTCCAAGACAGCCTAGAAGGGCAAAAAGAAGGATCTGTTGCAAGGAACTGGGAGAGGAGTGCAGTCTAGTGTGGGCCTTGCCAGCAGAAACAGAGTCTGAGCAGGCCTCAGGGCACTAAATGACCAACAACTGTGGCAGTTTCCAGATTTCTCAACCCCAAAAGGCCAAGGGCAATATGAAAGGTCAGTAGGAAAAGCCTATTGGACCTGTGTGAGAAAGGAGCAAGGTTTGACCCCAGCCCTGGGATGTCAGAGGGGGTAGTATAGCCAGCAGCAGCCACAGCAGCAGCAGCAGCTGTTTCTGGAGCTCTAAGCCCCCAAAATTGGGTGGGGATTGAATTGTTGATCAGAGGGATATTGCAGGGATCTCTTGCTAGTACTGAGGTGGAATTTGCCTTGCTTGGATCTGGGTCGCAGTCCTAGGTGGCAGTCCTGGGGCAAGGAGGATTGCTGATGTGACAGAGCTTTTGGCAGCAATGGAGAGAAATTCCTCTTCGCAGTTGGAAGGCAGAAAAGAGTGCATGATGTCACTCACAGACCAGAGCACAAACAGGAGAGGAGTGAACCCTTCTCCTTTAATCATACAACCTTGGAAGAGCTGAAAATTTGCAGATCCCTAGAAGTATCTTTGAAAACAGATGCACAAAACCCCTGAAGCTTGGGACAGTAACCCCCTACCCCTGCACTGTCTCCCCTCTGCAAACCCCCATCAACTGGAAGCAGAGACTTAAAGACTTAAAAAGTCAAGTAATTGGCTGAGAAAATGAGCAAACAGCAGGGAAAAAATCAGAATAGAGAATCTTACTTTGGTAAAAAGAAAAATCAAAACACAATCAGAAGAAGACAATGAAATCAAAGCACTTCCATCTAAATCCTCCAAAAAAATATTAATTGGCCTTAGGCCATGGAAGAGCTCAGAAAGGATTTGGAAAGTCAAGTAAGAGAAGTAGAGCAAAAATTGGGAAGAAAAATGAGAGTGATGCAAGAAAATCATGAAAAATGAGTCAACAGCTTGCTAAAGGACAACCAAAAAAATGCTGAAGAAAATAACATCTTTAAAAATAAACAAACCCAAATGGCAAAAGAGGTTCAAAAAACCAATGAGGAAAAGAATTCCTTAAAAAGCAGGACTTGCCAAATGGAAAAGGGGATCCAAAAGCTCACTAGAGAAAATAATTCCTTCAAAATTAGAATGGAGCAAGTGGAAGCAAATTTCTTTATGAGAAATTAAGAAATTATAAAACAAAACCAACAAATGGAAAAAATAAGGCAACATAACATATCTCATTGGAACATGACTGATCTAGAAAATAGATCCAGGATAGATAATTAAAAAATATTGAATTATTTGAAAGTCATGAAAAAAAAAGAGTCTAGACAATATCTTTCAAGAAATTATCAAGGAGTACGGCCATGATATTCTAGAACCAGATGGTAAAATAGATATTGAAAGAATCCACCAATTGTCTTCTGAAAGAGATCCCAAAAGGAAAACTCCTAGGAATATTGTAGCCAAATCTCAGAATTCCCAGGTCAAGGAGAAAATATTGCAAGCAGGAAGGAAGAAACAATTTGATTATTGTGGAAACACAATTGGTATGACACAAGATCTAGCAGCTTCTATGTTAAGGGATCAGAGGGCTTGTTCCAGAGTTGAAAGGAACTAGGATTAAAATCAAGAATCACCTACCCAACAAAACTAAATATAATGTTTCAGAGGACAAAATAGACATTCAATGAAATAGGAGCCTTTCTAGCATTCTTGCAGAAAAGATCAGAGGCAAATAGAAAATCTGACTTTCAAATACAAGGATCAAGAGAAGCACAAAAAGATAAATAGGAAAGACAAATAATAAAGGACTTTCTAAAGTTTAACTATTTACATTTCTACATGAAACGATAATATTTATAACTCTTGAGACTTCACATTATAGATATGTGTATGCCTGTATGTATGTATCTATACAGAAGGCACAGGGTGAGTTAAATACGAAGGGATGATATCTAAAAATTAAAATTGGTGGGGGAGAGAGAAATATATTGGGAGATGAAGAAAGGGAGAAAGAGCTTTTACAATGGAGGGGAAGAGAGGGGAGATGAGAGGGAATGAGTGAACCTTTCTCTTGTTGGATTTGGTTTAAGGAGAGAATAACATACACACTCAGTTTAGTATGAAAATCTATATTACCCTACTGGAAAGTATGGGGAAGGGGATGGGGGGGGCAATGATGGAAGGGCAAATAGGAGGAGGAGATGATCAGAAGCAAACACTTTTGAGGAGGGACAGGGTCAAATGACAGAATAGAATAAATTGAGGATGAGACAGAATGGAGGGAAATACAATAAGGCTTTCACAACAGAACTGCTGTAGAAGTGTTTTCCATGATTACACGTGTATAACCTATATCAAATTGCTTTGCCTTCTCAATGGGGTGGTTGGGGAGTGAGTAAAGGAGAGAACTTGGAACTCAAAGTTTTAAAATTGAATGTTAGAAAGTGTTTTTGCATGCAACTGGGAAATAAAACATGCACACAATGGAGTGTAGAAATCTATCTTAACCTACAAGAAAATGGAAAAGGGGTGTGTGATAGAAAGGAGGCAGATTGGGGGAAGGGGTAATCAGAATGCCTAGAATCTTTGGATGGGGAAGAGGAGAAATCAGAAGAAAATTTGGAACTCAAGATCTTGTGGAAGTGAATGTTGAAAACTGAAATAATTAATTTTTTAAAAGGTCACAAAGAACAGGAGAGGTGGCATTGTATTGGAGAAGAGAAAATGCAAGAAAAAAAAAACAAAACAAAAACCAACAGCAGCACGAGTTTATAGATTCTAGACTGGTAATTTTACCTTCATTTCTGGAAAAAAAAACTAAAGCACATGAACTATATTTTTAAAGGGATAGTTTTGAATATTTAGAAAAAGGAAGCAACAAATCAGCATGGTTTCATCAAGAATATTTCATGCCTGAGTAGTATTATCTTTTTAAAAATAGTATTAGACATGGAGACAAAGGGAAGTGCTAGACTGCCCCTTGGATTACTTTACACATTGACTAAACATAGGCCAGGGCTCAAAGTCTTGCCAGCTTAGAAGGGTTTGCCAGAGTTGGTATTCCAGTAATATTGTGTGCAAGAACCCAAATCTCCTCCTCCCTGTGATCAGAAAGGAAGTTACTGCTAACACAAGTCTTCTCATATTAAGTAAGCAGGATAAAAATTCTCAAAAAGGGCAACTTATTTTCTCTAAATGATATGTGCTTTTTGAATGACAAAATATTATTTCATTGATTCACTTTGCTATTGGTCCTCATCTTTCTTGTCAGATTATTCTAGTACAGCATATACAAGAAAACAAAACTGATATGCTCATTAATGAACAACTGAGATAAAAAATATGGAAGTCAGAAAAACTCTGTAGGAGGTAGGGCTCTATAGAACAAAACATCTGAAAAAGCACACATTAAAGATAGCAGCATGCTTACTTTCCTCACATAAAATCCTTTATATGTGTCACGCTACCAGATTTAAATGGGAAGGCCATAATTGCATGCTGATGAATACTATGTTTAATTACCTTTAAAATATATGCTGTTTGCTCTCGGAAGGCTTTTCAAAATGTGCAAGGAAAATGGAATTATTGTATGGGCTGTCAGCAGAATGTGATATTTGAATAAGATGAAATTAGGATAATGTTTCTACATCAGAGTAATGTTCATATTATGGGAACAAATCAAAGAAAAATATGGAGAATGTAAAGCCTCTTGGAGGATGCCTGAATATGTAAATATACAGAGAAATTGTCCTAGTCTACCTCACTATGCCACTCTTACGCAGAGTTTAAGACTTTCAGGAGAGTGATTTTTCCCTACTTGCTTTTTTTAAGTCTAGTTGCAAATTCACAGATGTGAAGTGTAAGACCTCTAGTATTTGTGGAAGTGAATGAATCCAAAGCGGTTTTCAATAAACGGAAAATACATGGTTGTGTCTTGACCAGATTTTGTAGAGGGTGCTGGGCAGAATACTCATAGCGTTACATAGAAACATGCCAACACACAATCATGCCAATGCCCAAATGTATTAAAGTATAGTTTGTGTCATATATCTTCCTTTAATATTCTACTGTGGTGCATCATTGTGATTGAGTAGGGTATGTGTGTGTGTGTGTATGTGTGTGATTGCCAGGGTGTGTGCAACATAAATGAGAAAGAACTTTGACCCCACTTTGTAATTTTGTATATCTCTCCTCAAAATATCTTGTATTTCCTTCACATAAGTGTATCTTTCCTCCCTATCCTCCGGCCTACATATACATGTATGCATACATACCCAACAGGAATTGAAGCTTCTTCAGGGATGGTTCTACCTTTTGCCTTTGTATCCCATATATCTTGCACATAACAAGTGTTTGATACACATTTATTGAATGACTGAATAAACAGACTCTAATCCATGTCCCACTCTCTCATTTTATGAATCCCAGAGGTTTCTGATCTTTCTTTATTCTCTCTTTAGTCTCTAACCACCTCTCTCTTTATATATGATTCTCAGATCTATATGTCTGGATGCCCCAAAGGCATCTCAAACTTAACTTCAGTTCAAAACTGAATTCATTAATTTCCTCCTCTCCCCAAAACTCACCATCATCAGAAATGCCACAACAAAATAACAGTCTCTCTTTGAACCTTCCTTATTTCTGTTGAAGGCACTATCATGCCTCCTGCCAATGAATTTACAAACTCACGTCATCAAGTCTTCCTTTTCCTTCAATCCATTGATAAATCTGATAAACTCAACTTCCACAGCATTGCTCACATCTATCGCTTTCTCTGCGTTCAAGTGGCGATTCAGTCTGGTTCACTCTTTCCTTTCCTCACCTGGACTCTTGTACAACGACTTAATTTGAGTTCCTGCATTTGCTCTCTCCTCTCTCTAATATTATATCTCCCATAGAGTTTCCAAAATAGTCTTCCTAATAAAATATAAATCTAACTATGTGACCCTCCCTGAATCAATACGTGAAATCTTTAATGGTTTCCTATCACCTTTAGGATAGAATACAGATTCCTGTTTGATATTTAATGCTCTTCACTTTCCAGACTTATTGCATATCCTTACTCTTTGTGTACCTTATAGTAAAGTCAAAATGATTTCCTTGTTATTGGTCAGCCTCAGTCCTCTATCCCCTACTTTGTTGCCTCACCACAGGCTCTCTTCTATGCCTGGAATATACTCTTTCCTCACCTCTATCAACTTCTTATATTTCTGATGTTACTTCAAGTTTCAGCTTAGATACTACTTTCTAAGAATCTAAGGGAGGCCTGTTCTGATCTCCCCAATTGCTTCCTCCCCAAATTATCAAATATATACTCATCTGTTTGAACATTGTATCCTCTCAATAAATAATAAACTCCTTGAGGATAAGAACTGTTTATTGTTTTGACCAAAGTGAACTTTGTGGTTCATGAAAACAAAATCATTTGATTCACCCTTGTTGAAAGAAAATACACTTTTTTTTGCCTTATCCAAGCATAAACCTCTTCTGAAGAACCCATGAGGCAGAGGTGCTAAAATGTTTTAGACTCAGAAAAATTATTTTATACAATCTAATGAGTCTAATTCTCCACTTCCAACCAATGGAATGAGGAATTTTCTTCGGAAGGAAATCTCAGTTGTGTCTAAGGATAAGAGAGGGCATTTTGTATTGCACAAAAGATGCAAGCAGATTTCCACTATGCAGCAAAAGTGTCAGTTACATATGTATGTATGTGTGTATGTCTACATATATATGTATACATTCACACATATAGTATCACCTTGTCTATTATCTTATTTGATCCTCATCCCACATCACAAAGTAGACAGAAGAAGTGTGTATTCATCCTTCATTACCTGAAGAAGACCATGCCATCAGAGAAATAATGACATGACTTGCACTTGACTTAGTTTTGAGTGAGGGAGGGCTGTACAGGTCACCAGCCTCATTTCTCCTCCAGAACCATCTGAATCCAGTGACCAGATATTCATCAGGATGACTGGAGATGACCCCAGGATGAGGCAATTGGGGTTAAGTGACTTGTCCAAGGTCACATAGCTAGTGAGTGTCAAGTATCTGAGGTAAGATTTGAATTCAGGTCCTCCTGACTCCTGCACTGGTGCTCTATCTGCTGCACCCCCAGACAGAACAAGTATTATTAATATGAATGTCATGTTTTGTACTGGACCCACAGGTGCCACAGCCTGAGACTTTGAGAGTTTAATGATCTGCCCAAGGTCACACAGCCAGTTAGAGGTGAGTCTTAACCCAGGTCATCCTGAGGCCATGACTCGACCTCTATACATTATGTACTAGAGGCAGACTGCTGAGCTTGGAGTCAAGAATATCTTAGGTTAAATATTGCCTCAGATGTATACTAGTTGTATGTCCCTAGCCAAGTAAAATAATGCCTTTCTTCCAAAGTTGTTTAGAGGATAAAATAAGATATTTTTAAAGCATGAGCAGATTGCTTAGCACATAGTAGGAACTTAATAAATGGTTTCTTCTTCCATCCTATTATCCATAAATATCACTAACTCTATTTAAATTTGAAATTTGAGAAATTTGCCCACAATTACATATGGTATGAAAGATATTGTTGTTTTCCTATTTGTATAAATTTGTATCCATTCATCCATCCATTCAACAGATATTTATTCAATGCCTACTTTGTGACAAATACTATGCTAGATACTTGTCAAAAAGGAAATGACTTATCTTCCAAGAGTTTACCTTCCTTTGAGGGGAAAGGATACACATATCATATATACATATATCATATATATATGTATGTATGTGTATGTGTGTTCATACACAGTATTTTTAAATAACTCAAAACTGCCCTCAGACCTCTGTAACACCCTGTATATAACAAAGTTTGGCAAAAGTGGCAACTGGAGAGATCAGAAAAAGTCTACTAGAAGACACAGCATTTGATTCTTAAAGAAGTTACAGATTCTGAGAGGCCCATCCATCAAAACTTCATTTCATATTAGTGAGTCTTCCCCCTCACTGGCACAGATTATAAAACTTCCATGCTTTAACTGATGACTTTTCTCATGAAACCCCTCCTCACTTAACACCTCCCTCTTTAAAACAAGTCAGCATTTGGAAGACAGTATGGTGATGAGAGTCATGAGAATTAACTAGGCTGAGTCTTGGATGAGAAATATAATCCATCATAGAGATCTTATGCAGAGGCTTTCTAGAATGGTAAAACCTGGCAGAACTTGTTTTGATGGTGTACACTTCCAAAAACCCAGGGTCTCTTAACATTCCCAAATGAGGCTTCAGAGGAGGACATTACTAGAGAATGTGTCCAGTAGTGCTGTGCTTGGTGATGGAGTAGAAAAACAATACACACACACACACACACACACACGCATACGCATATACACACACACATATACACACCTCACCCCACCCCCATATGTATGTATGTATGTATGTATGTATAAATAGATAGAAATATAACTGACACTTTTTCTGCTCAGTAGAAAGCTGCTTACTTCTTTTGTGCAATATAAAATAGCTTTCCATTATCTTTTACCCTTGGAGAATGCCTCATCAACTATAGAAAGCACTGGGATTCCCTTCTGAAAGAAAACTCCCCATTCCATCTGTTGGAGGTGGAAAATTGGGCTTGTTAGATTGTATAAAACGTTTCCCTGTGTCTAAAATAGTTTGACACCTCTACCTCATGGGTTCTCCAGAAGAGGTTTATCTTTGGATAAGGCAAAGAATATCATGTGTTTTCTTTCAGCAAAGATGAATCAGGTTAAGTGATTTTTTTTTCATGAACCCTCGGTCTACTTTATCTTAGAATTATTCAGTCATAACATGGCACGCAAGAACAATTCTTATAAAAATTATGATTGCTTGTTCGAATCCTTGATAGAAGTACCTTTGATTGTATTTTTGTAGATAATATTTAGTTATTCTTCTGTATATTTTGATTAATATAACCTCAACCTTCACAAGTGGCTTATTTTGTCCTCTATAAAGAAAAGTTGACCTCGCATACCTACCTAGCCTTTCTTCATAAAGAACAAAATAAGCCACTTTTACTAAATAAAGGAATCCTGAACAGAACCCCCAATGTTGACATCATTGCTCATACTTGACAAGCATAACCTAAAGGATTAGAACTGTTTAAAATGTAATTCCACCCCCCAAAAAAATATTAATCTATCACTTAAGTTTTAATTCATTTTTCTGAAAGACTGAAATATCTTTATCATAATTTTGCAACATAATTTGGATCAATTCAACAAATTTATGACATGTCTTATTTTGTTATGAAGATTATTTGAAGATCAGACTCTAGAAGTGTCACGTTCATCATACTTTGGTAACACACTACAATGGACTACTGTGACTTTATGTCAAAGACCTAGGGGTTTTAAATATTAGTGTAGCACCCCCAGAGAGTTCCATGTAACTTCCTCTCCCTAGAGTAGCCGAACCATTCAGTTTTTCTGGATCTATTTTTTATCCAAATTTTGAGGGAGGTTCTGAAATACTTATCCAAAAATATGCAAGAAGGTACACAAGATATAGATTGCCCCTTTGGTCTAGAAAAGCTTAAAATTGATGAAATACATGTTTGACTTGGGTCCCTGCATTCCCTTGCTAGAGATTTTCTCTGTAGCATGAGGTTCTCTGGACTGAGGACTGGACTTGAGTTCTCTGGACTAGCTCCCTCCTCTCCTCTGTTCCTGGGTCCCATTCAAGCCCAGATTCAAGTACCTAAGTATTATTGTGGTCAGGACAGAGTGGATATAGGGATATGTAATGATAAAGGAGGCAACTTAATATCGACTTAAAGTCTGTAGGTTCCCTTTTGTTCTTCCCAATATGTAGTCCATTCCTTTATAGCTGATACTCAGAGTGAAATGAAAAAAAGTTCATAATTTTATGGGGACGAAAACCATTATAAAAATACAGGCAGATTTAAAGAGAAGAATCTTCCAGCTCTTCAAAAATAAATGAGACAGTGCGGAGGAATACATTTGCTTCATTCCCAGGAGTGGAAACTGCCAGGGAAATGGCAAATTCTGTTCAAGTACATCATTTCTTATTCAGATCGTCGAACCATATCAAGCTACTACTGCTCATTAATTTTTTCAGTTCAAAGTAGAAACATCCTTTACTTGCAGTTGTCTGGCCTTGGAAACTGAGTCACAACTTCACCTTTAGCCTCTTCCTCTCCATGAAGCCTGAGCTCCTCTGATCCCTCTTTTTGGTATGTCTCATGTACTGTCTTCCTCATTTTCTCTTTCCTGTTGGGGAAAACTCCACTTCCTATCACTGAACTCACCGATAAGGGACCACAAGATGTTCATTTATGAACTGTCTAGTTATCATATTAATCAGTCAGAGAATTGTCTGAATATCTGGAAAGCAAAATGTTTCTATTTTGAGATGGGGATCAACAAAGTTTAAATATACATATATATGTAAATGTATATTATATATACATGTTTATATATATGTGTAGAGAAAGAGGAGAGAATGAACATCTGACAGTAAAGGGATATTGCAAAGCTGAAGGTAGCATGTTTAATTGTCCATGTTCCTTAGCTAGTCGCTAAAATTTGCATAAATCAATAAGAAGCTGAGGTGTTTCTGCTGTAGACATAACCATTTGCAAATCATCTCAGGGCTTACCATCATTTTCCTGTTTGCAACATGACAAATATAACATTACCTGTTGCCAACATGAGGAAAAAATGATATATTATTCATTGGTATTAATCATACCTGGACTGTATAAGATGTTCTGTACTGCAGTGGAAACCATTCATCATCTATTTTTATTGCTTAAAAGGGACATAATTTACAGAGAGCACAAATCTGAAAAAAAGCAAATATATTTACTGAGAATGTGTTTTTAATTTGAGAACTGAGAATTAGTTCTATTTTAAAGAAATTAATGAATGCAATTATAATACTAATGTGACATTTGTATGATACTTTACTTATAGTTATCTCATTTTCGTCTTTTAACATTCCCATGGCATAACCCCAATGATGTTGCTAAGCAAAGTGAAACCTTACTAATGAATTTTCTAATTATTCTCCAAAAGAACAGGACGAAATTGTTCCTATTTTTGAAAGGGACAGATAGGTAAACAAATAAAATAAAGGAACATGATTCTAAAACAGAATGATTTCTTAAGGAAAACAACATCAACAATGATCCATCCTATTAGAGGCGTCCATTGATGTAACACTATGTTCAACTATGAAGAGAGACCAACATTAGGTTTTGCTTTAATTTAAATGTTCAAGTCATTTTATAGGACAGCCAACCTGTCCTTGTTACTCATTTGCAATGAGCTCTCTCTTATCTTCATGCACTGACACCCACTGACTACTGTCCCTATTGCCTGGAAAAAATTCTTTCCTCACCATGATCACTTCAGATTTCTTTTAACTATCATTCTTCTAAATGAGGAGCTTTGGATAGTATAGCCTTTTCCTCCCTTTCTCCCAAAATGACTTCATTTATATATATATATATATATATATATATATATATATATATATATATATATATATATATATATATATATATTTGTCTCTCCTAACTGAATGTATAATCTGAGGGCAGGGACTATTTTGCTTTTTTTTTTTGTCCTTGGCATCTTGAAGAGTGCCTAAACAGTGAATAAATATATTCAAAATTCTTGTTGATTAATTATTTGATTCATTAAAGCAAGGTCCTTATTTGGCAGTTCTTAATATATGTGAAATTACTAAAACTATATCAATTAAAACATACTTTGGGGTTGACATTTTTTTTTTTAAACTTTCAGGCTGACTTTCCCAAGACCTATTATAAAGTAATAAGATTTTATGCTTGTCGACAACAAATTGTACAACCTTTTATCATTATTATAGCTGTTTTTTTTTTATTATTTAACCTTTTTTGTAAATTTTGAGTTCCAAATTCTCAACCTCTCTCTAGTCACTCTACTACCCACTCCAAAGGCAAGCACTGTGAAATTCATTATCTGTGTGAAGCCATACAAATTCTATTTCCATATTAGATGTGTTTTAAAAAAAACAATAAAGATAAAGTAAAAAAAAAAAAGTATCCTTCAATTTACTCATAGAGTTCATCAGTTCTTTCTCTGGAGTTGGATAGTTTTATTCATCAAGTCCTTTGCAACTGTCACGTTGTGTTGATCAGAGTAGCTAAGTGTTTCACAACTGATTATTGTTATAATATTGCTGTTACTGTGTGCATTTTTTTTTAGTTTTTCCATTTCACTTCACATCGGTTCATAGAAGTCTTTTTAGATTTTCCTGAAAACATCCTCTTTGTAATTTCTTATGGAACAATAGTATTATATCACAATCATATGCCACAGCTTGTTCAGCCATTCCCCAGTGTTGGACATTTCCTCAATTTCAAATTCTTTGCCACCACAGAAAGAGCTGCCATAAATACCTTTTGCACAAATAGGTCCTTTTCCCTTTTATTTAATCTCTTTGGATGCAGTCTTAGGAGTAGTATAGCTGAGTTACAGGGTATGCATAGTTTAATAGCATTTTGGTTGTAGCTCCAAATTGTTCTCCAGAATGGTAGGACTAGTTCACAACTCCACCAAAAGTGCATTAGTATATCTGTTTTTCTACATTCCATCCAAAATTTGTCATTTTCCTTTTCTGTCACATGAGCCTATCTGATAGGTGGTAGGTGGTACCTAAAAATTGTTTTAATTTTCATTACTCTAAATTAAAAAATATATAGAGCAATTTTTCATGACTTGATCATTTTGATTTCTTTTTCTGAAAACTGCTTGTTCATATCCTTTGACCATTTATCAATTAGAGAAGTGCTCTTATTTTAATAAATTTAGCTCAGTTCCCTATTTTTGTGAGAAATGAGTCCTTTACTAGAGAAACTTACTGAAAAATTTCCCTTGCATTTCCTGATTTCATTCTCATAAGCTGCATTGATTTTGTTTGTGCAAAAACTTTTTTGCATTTCATGTAGTCAGAAATATTCATTTTATCTAATGTGAACTTCTCTGTTTTCCTTTTGGATCATAAAGCCTCCTTCCCTTATCCATGGATCTGACAGGCATTTTTTCCATGCTCCCATACTTTGCTTATAATATTACCCTTTATGTTTAATTATGTACCTGTTTTCATCTTATGTTTGTATAAAGTATGAGATCTTGGTCTTTGGTAAGTTTCTGGAACACTGCTTTCCGGGTTTCCCAGCAGTTTTTGTCAAATAGTGAGTTACTGCTTCCAAAGTTTGAATCCAAACATCCTAGTGTCATAAAACACTAAATTACTATGATAATTTACTTTTGTATATTGTATCCCCTGATTTATTCCATTTATCAGTCACCGCATTTCGTATTCATTGCCAGATTATTTTATTTTATTTTTAATTCGTTTATTTAAACAAGCATTTCCATAACATAGTACAATAAAAAATATTGCATATGAAATTATAAATCTGCTATATACAACTTGCTATTCCTTTCAAATATGCAAGAAATTATGTAAATTTCTGTTTTTTTCTTCTCCCTTTCACCCCCTGGCTCTAGAGATGGCTACTATTAGACAAAAATAGGTGTGTGTATATAAACTTATTCTTTCCCTGGATGTAGACATCCTTCTTCACATGTATTTTATAGTTAATCTGAGTATGTACAATAATCAAAATAACTTATTTGCTCAAAGTCATGCTTAAAACAACATTGCTGTTACTGTATACAATGCAAGTCTTGCCATGTGCAGTACCAATGCAATATTCAGAGCGCCTATGGTGGCCATGAATATCCTGGTACAATTCTGAATTGCAAAGTACAAACAGACTCTCCGTGTGGAAGACAGAACCAAAACATTTATTCAGACACTAGAGAGCCAAATCCATCATGGCAACAAAAATCTATACATAATAACAATGCAGAGAACAACACCGTCCCCAAGCCTTCCCCGTGCTAGGCTTTCCACAAACTAGTTGCCTTAAATAAATCACAGACTCCCTTAAACACAACCCCAAACAGGCTCCTTTGCTCACACTAGCCAGATGCTTGCTTGCCTAGATCCTTCCTAGCTCTAATTGATCTGTAACCAAATTTCCTTTGAGCTCTGCTCCAGCTCCACCTTTTCCTTTTCCACCCTTCCTACTTCATCCCTTCCTGTTTCATGTGATTTAGACTCATGTGACCCAAACAGGTCATATGGGCCTATTAATGAATGGGAAAGATCTTCCCATTTAAATTACCATTACACCATGTTTCTTTTTCCCCTAAAATCTTTGAGTTCATTATTTCTTATAGTAAAGTAGTATTCCATCACAATCATGTACTACAGTCATTCTCCAATTGATAGGCATCCTTATAGTTTTTAGTTCACAAAGAGAGCTGCTATAAAAAATTTTAGGACATATAACTTCTTTTCCTTTTTCCCTAATTTTCTTTGGGAATAGACCAAGTAGTGGTATTGTTGGGTGAATGGTTATAGGCAGTTTAATAACTGTTTGGGCATAATTCCAGACTGCTAATCAAAATTATTGAATCAGTTCACAATTCCACCAACAATGATTGTTTTGATGCATACTACTTTATAAAATAGTTTTGTATTTGGTACTGCTAGGCTACCTTCCTTCACTTTTTTCCTTCTGATTCCCTTGTTATTCTTCCAGATGATTTTATTTATCATTTTCTTAAGTCTGTAAAATAATTCTTTGGTAGTTTGATTGATAGGGCACTGAAAGAAGTAAATTAATTTTGGTCAAATTGTCATTTTAATTATCTTGGTTTAGTCTACCTGTGAGAAATTCATATTTCTCTAGTTGTTTAGATCTGTCATTATTTATGTGAAAAGAAATTTGTAACTGTGTTCATAAAGTTCTTTTTATCTTGGTAGGGTTTATATTGCCTATAGTTATTTTAAATGGAATTTCTCTTTCTGTCTCTTCCTGCTGAGTTTTATTGATAGTAGATAGAATTGCTGATGATTTATGTAGGTTTATTTACATCCAGCAATTTTGTTACTGTTGTTAAACTGTTTCAACTAGATTTTTTTTAGCTAATTTTCTCAAGTTCTCTAAGTATACCTTCATAACAACTGTGCAGACCGATAGTTTTATTTCCTTATTGCGTATACTTACTTATTCAGTTTCCTTTTCTTATCTTATTGCTATAGCTATCTTTTATAAAGTAGTATTTAATAATAATGGAGATAATTGGCCTCCTTGTGTAACCCTCTTATCTTGTTGTAAGCCTTCTAACTTATTGCTATTACAGATAATATTTTCTGTTGATTTTAGATACAACTTATCCTTTTAAGTAAAGCTCCATTTGTTCCCATTTTTTAGTATTTTTAATAGAAATAGGTGTTTTTTTAAAAGCTTTTTTTGTAGCTCTATTATGTCAAGTCATATATTTTGCCATTTTTGCTTTTAATGTGGGGAATTTTGATTATGATTCTTTATGACATTCTCTCTAGAAGGTTGGAGATAAAATCACAGCATATTGGAGCTTAAAGATATAACCTCTCTGTACCTATAAGAGAACTGAAAGTCAGAGATGAAATGATTTGCACTATTAAGTCTAGAGCATAAAAGTGGTACAGTTGAAGTTGGCAGTTAAGTCTAGGTGTAGGATACTCACCCTACCATGTTGTTTCTCTCTTCTTAAATAAAATGAAATAAAAAAACAGACCTCATGCAAAAAAATGAAATCTCAACTGAGTTTAAAAGGAAAGTAATAATTCCTAGATGTATGCTAAGGAAGGAGGACATTCTATTCATGGGAAAGTGGACAGAGCGCCAGTGTAAAGCCAAAGAATGAGATGGGAAACAGTGTCATGTGTGAGGAATATCAAGAAGGTCCATTTGACTGACCAAAAAGCATATAACATATCATGTAACCAGAGCCTAAAATGGAATCAAGGCTTTAAATGGTAAATAGAGAATTTTAATTAGACAGCTATGTTCCATGAGGGCTTATAAAATATGAGGATCTATGTAGACATATACTTCTGGTAAATTTCTAGTCTAACTCCTCATGGCATAAAGTTGGTTGGACATGCCAATGAACAAAGCTACAAAGACTTTGAATATATGTCTGGTGAAAGATTATATATCTGTCAGGCAGGGACTACCCCAGCTACATTCAGGTCAACTTGTCACTAGTTTGATCACAGTAATTTTTGTTTTGTTTATTTTAGTTTTGTTTTGCCATACTAACTAAAATGATCATATATCAAGCCATATGGAACTAACAGTCTGTATCAGTGAAGCAAATATTTATATCAGTAAATTCATAAAACCTTGGAAGATGGAAATAATCTACACATATATGAACATAAAATGAGAAGACTTCATTTAAAAAGTCCTATTAGAACCTTGTTGAATCAAATTGAAGTGTACAAATTCCTGCCTACACTGGGAAAGTGTATGTTAATTCATACTGAATGTTTAATATGAGTTTGTATAGAAAGAAGACTCCTTCCCACTCCTACAAATAAGAAGAGAAATTTTATGTGGGAACTATGCCACTGGTGCCCAAAAGGAATATGGTATAGGCAACCAGGCCTGGCAATCCTTTCAATATTTTTTTTTCTCCCACACATGGGCTTCTTTCCCATTTTTAGAAGTCCAGAAAATTCCTCCTGCCAAGAAAACCCAAACCTGTGATAAGTGGGAAGCAGTCTTCTTCTTTCAGGTAGTTATATGCCTGGTTGAAAAGAAATGTTGTGAAGGAACTGTATGAAGGGAAATCCTTTCTCCATCAAGCATGGGTATACACGAAGTGGAGAAATGTATTTTTAGCATGCTTCAAACTAAAAAAAAAAAATCAAAGTGAACAGCTCAGCCAGATTATCAGTTATCTTTTCTCCTGCCTTTTTATAAAATAGGGATAGAAAAGTCTCAACAATTCTCCATTACTGTAAAGTCACATGATATATCAGTGACAAAGATAAAACTCTCTTTGTACAGAGAAACACAATAGATTTAGTCAGGAGATCTGTGTTCAAATCCAAATCTACCTCTGTTAACTTGGGCAACTCCATTAATCTTTCTGGACCTTAGTATAGGAGAAGGTTGGATGTTATGACTGGCCTCTAAAGTGGCTTCGAGTTCTAAATTTATAATCCTATAGGATGTAGAAATCATTTCCTGTTAAAATATTTATAAAGTTCAGTCCCCTAATTCATTATTCAAAATGCCCAACTACTTAAGCATTATCATTGGAATAAGACAACAGAAGTAATCTAGCCCAACTTTATAATTTTATGGATAAAGAAACTGAGATCCAGAGAGATTAAGTATTTTTGTCTAAAGTCGCACAGGTTGTGAAGAGCAGAGCCAGGTTTCAAATAACAGTTTGCTGAATATAAATCTGTTTCACATTTCATAACACCACACACCTCTTCCAATCTCCCTTGTTTCATTTGAACATTACTTCTTTGTCAAAATATTACACTGTGATGCCCAAAGTTGTTATACACAGTGATATAGAAAGTGAATGGGATTTATGAGAATAATAACAAAAAATGAATTCAAGGGGAATTTCTCAAGATTGCACAACTTTTGGGGAAAAATTCTACTTTAATTTTTCAAATGTGAGTCCATTTTCTGGTACAAAAATAGGGAACTTTCAGCTTTTGATCTTATGTATATTTTTCTCTGTCTTTTCCCATAGTATTAAAAATCACTTTCCTTTCACCTCAACCCCCATAATAACTTTAAAGAGTCTTTCATGACTTGTAAAAGTTTTGATCTGCATTCAGGTAAGGAAAGCCATGGTCAGCATGGGAATCTGTAGCCTCTGCTGAGCTTTCATGGCGTTATGGTCCTAAAATAATATGAACAGCAGGAGTATTAAATCTTTCATTATTTCCCATTTCCCCTTGAGCATACTGACTTTGCAATAAAGAAACTGTCATTTACACTCTTCTTTATTGCAAAGCAGGTAATGACTGCAAGGAGAAAAATAAGGAACTATGTCAAGCCAACCTGACTGCCAGTATGATAAATGGGTAATCATCCTGTATTTGCATCTCTCTCTCTTGTTCATGTGTAGGTACTTCATAGATTGGAAGAGTGAAGGGGACAGCTATTTTACAATAGATGGAACTGAAGGAACCATTGCTACTAATGAATTATTGGACAGAGAAAGCACTCCACAGTATAATTTCTCTATAATTGCAAGCAAAATTAGTAAGTATGGCACAGATGGAACTGATATTATTTAATGAGTGATTATTTGAATTCAACACTCTTAAACTGGCATATTATAAGCTAGTTTACATTTGCTTGAGTGATACCCTTTTTCTATACAGCATGAATCAGAGTAGCAGTGATGGTTGCTCAGGGTCATGCTTCTAACATAAAACTTATAATCTAGATGGCAGAACATGAGGTGATCCTTCACTATCAGACTGTCTTGAGGTGGCTAGAGATTCCAGGATGCCTGAGTCCATCACAGTGTTCTGTCTCTAGACCAGGGGACCTACAGAAAGTCTGAAGTGGAGTTTCCATGTCTAGTCTGGGACAACTCATCTAAGAGATCACTTAAAAGGATGACGTTAATTGTCAATCTTTCCCAAAATGTTTGTGGCTCTTAATTTTGGCAAAAAAAAGTGTTTTAAAGAAATACAAATGAGCCTAGAATTATCCCCTCCAAGAATTCTGAGATTTTTGGGTGTCCAAGACTTTCCTAATTTTCTAGTGACCCTAGATTCTGGGAGTTAGCTTAACCTACACTCAAATGCTCTGTCAAAGCATCGTCTAGTTATTGCTATTAACATAGGACTACTACTATAGGAACCCATAACCAAAGTTGGTATAAGGGGCCACTTAAAATACAAAAATTATCCTAGAGATCCTTTAGCCATATTGATTATTGCCCTGACAGTTCAGTATCCAGTGGGTAAACTATGACTGACTGATTATGCATGCTTGATTATATGCTAGGATTGAGGGATCCTAACAACGACTTCCTGACATATTTAATTAGATTCTCTCTTTGATTAATTATGTGATGAAATGATGTAAGATTACTGCATTAGGTCTGATTTTGTCTTTTATATATAGGATAGAATCAACTAGGCTGCCTTCCTTAAACACTAAACTGTATTTCATTCATTCATCTAAGATAAACAGGAAAGGGGGGATAAAACAGATGGACTTACCTTTCCCCATTACCAGAATGAGAGAATAGTGGTGAGAGACTCAAAGGAGACTTGCTCAATTTCAGTCAAGTGATGACCTGTCAGGGTCATCATCACTTTTCCCCCAATTTATCACATCTGTATTTGTTCTTAGTTAAAGCACAAAAGTTAGCATGACATATCCATTTATTTGTAGAGAAGAACTGTGTGTATATATGGATACATAAATACACATGCATACACACATACACATATAAATAAAATATGTTTATACACACATATGTCTATAGACATAGATATATATGTGTGCGTGTATGTATGTATGAAGTAGAGAGTTCTTAAAATCTCATTTACTCATTTCCCTGCTATTGCTGGGTAACAAATCTACTATGAATGTGGAAAAGCCTCTTATCAGGAATGAAAAGGATTTAAAAGTAAACATTATTTACACTATAATTGTACATTTCATTGATGAAACTAGCCAATAGATCAGGGACCTATCATAGCAGTGAATAAATGAGAAAAGTAGTAGTGCAATCCCAGACTTCAGAAAGAGGAACAGCATAATTGGGCCTAAGAGCACATTGCAATTTTAACTAGCATATCTTAGGGTCCTGAACCCTTTAAACCTTTCAAGGGGAATAAAAATGTTAGCATTGACTACACTACTTCAAATTAATTTTAAAAAGCATTCATTAATCAGTGTTTCCATCATTAGATATCAAAGTAATTTCATTGGGCTGATGATAATTCCATGCCTTTCTACTTGTGAACTGCTTTTGTTTTTATGACACTAACTTTGAGAATTTCAAGATTGTTGGACCATCAAAAGTAAAATCATTGTTCACTTTTCCTGTGTAACTTAGTAAACAAATATTTTAACTTTTTCATTTAATCACAAGAAATATTTTTGTTTTTGAAATTTAAAAAAAAAATCTATTTTTCCTTAGCTTCATTTGTAGTGCTATTATATCATTGTAACTTATTTTTGGCTGTGTTTACAAGAGAAGATACGTGATCTTGATTGTGTTTGCCACATATATAATTTTGGATTAATCATTTGCATTTTAAAGATGCAAAAAAGGAGATGGGGAGGGGCAGAGCCAAGATGGCAGAGTAACAGCACTGACTTGCTAGCACTCAATAAACAAAGGAGCCAAATACATGTAATAATGATTCTAAACAAATCCTGGAGCTGCAGAACCTGCAGAATGTTGGAATGAAGCAAATATTCAGCCCAAATCAACATGGAAGGTTAACAGGAAGCATCTATTGTGAAGTGCTGGGAGAAGAATTCAGTCCCACACCTGCACAGATGGGAGTTGAACAGGCCTTGAAGGGACTGAATCTCAAGACACCTCTGGTGGTTCCAGATTTCATGACCCCACAAGGTCAAGGACAACTTTGAAAGTCAGTGGGAAAAACCTCTGGGACATGTGTGAGAGAATAGAGTGATCTGGCCCTAGCCTCAGGGTGGTACAGGAGGTGGAGGGGCCTGCTGAGAAGGAGAACAAGGAGTTTCCATCAGTGACATTGGCAGGGGCAGGGGCAGTGGCAGTGGCAGAGCAGAGACTGTTTCTGGAGAGCTATGCTCACAAATTGTGGAGGGATCAAAAGTTTCACAGAACACACCCCACCCCCACTGGAAGCAAAGAAGTACCTTGACAAAGAGTTCAGATGTCAAGTAAATATCTGGAAAAATGAACAAAAACTGGAAAAAGAATCAGACTATAGAATTTTACTTTGGTGACAAGGAAAACCAAAGTATACAAGCAGACAACAAAGTCAAAGCTTCTACATCCAAAGACTCAAAGAAAAATATTAATTAGTCTCAGGCCATGGAAGAGCTCAAAAAGGATTTCGAAAATCAAATAAGAGAAGTAGAGCCAAAATTGGAAAGAGAAATGAGAATGATGCAAGAAAATCATGAAAAACATGCCAATTGCTTGCTAAAGGAGAACGAAAAAAGTGCTGAAGAAAATAACACTCTAAAAATAAACTAACCTAAATGGCAAAAGAGATCCCAAAAGGCAATGAGGAGAAGAATTCCTTAAAAAACAGAATTGGCCAGATGGAAAAGCAGAGCCAAAAGCCCACTGAAGAAAACAATTCCTTAAAAATTATAATAGAATAGATGGAAGCTAATGATTTTATGAAAAAATCAAGAAATTATAAAACAAAGTCAAAGGGGAAAAATAAGAGGCAACATGAAATACCTCATTGGAAAAAAACAACTGATCTGGAAAATAGATCCAGGAGAGACAATCTTAAAATTATTGGGTTATCTGAAAGCCATGATCAAAAAAAGAGCCTAGATGTCATCTTTCAAGAAATTATCAAGGAAAATTATCTTGATATTGTAAAACCAGAAGGTAAAATAATCACTTCCTAAAAGAGATCCTAAAAAGAAAACTCCTAGGAATATAGTAGTCATATTCCAGAGTTTCCAGGTCAGGGAGAAAATATTGCAAGCAACCAGAAAGAAATTTGTCTTGCCCTACAAGAAAATTGAAGAGATGGGGATAAGAGGAGGGAGGGGTGTGATAGAAGGGAGGGCAGATTGGAGGAAGTGGAAAGCAGTATGCACACTGTATTGGAGTGGGCAATAGGGAAAGATGGGGAGAAAATTTGGAATTCAAAATTTTGTCGAAGTATCTATTGAAAACTAAAAATAAATAAATTATTTTTTTTTAAAAGAATAGACTTCCTTTGTTGACATCTGGTTCATCTTGTGTATTTGGGGGAGAAATAAAAGCCTTAGCAGGAATGCTATGCAAGTTTCAATGGAAGGAATTGGAGAGGAAAAGGACAGATTTGTGGATGGGAATGGGGAGAATTGATCTCTGTCCTTAAATATATGAAAGTCTGTTGTGTAGAGGTGTGATTGGATTCTTTTTACTTGGCAGCAGAGGGCAAGTGTAGTGTCTGCTATAAAGTTACAGAGATGCATTTCTCTTATATGTAAATAAAAACTTAAAAATCAGAACTGTCTAACAGATGAATGCATTGCTTTTGATACGTAGTAAAGAGTCCCCCAATACTGGAGGTATTCAGTGGAAGTTGGATGACTGTTACCAATAGTTGCAGAAAGCATTGCTAATGTGTATGTTGCACTAAATTATCTCTGAAGTTTTGCACAATGTGACAACTTAGGAATCTATGGACAAATCTGTTTATACTCTTTGAGGTGTGAAATTTCTTACTGAGGAATCCATGTTGCTCGTCCTAGAATGAACATTATAAAAGGCAGGAACACCATTCTTGCAAATGAAGTAATAGCATTTGACAGACTGAGTAAAGGCTTAGGGCCTAAAGAGAAAGTCTTAAGTATAATTTGTCTTTTAAAAATCAATGGCATAAACATCATGTGTGAGGATAGCATTTTTGTCCTCACTTGAGCAAGTGGAGGTTGCAAGTCCACTTCAATCTATGTTTAAAAAACTAAACAAACAAAAACTCTTGCTCATGTATGGGTTAGATACCAGCCTTCTGAGAACTCCTGAGAGTTTGTGTCTTCTTATCATATCTTATTGGGTGTACATGTTAGTTTTAGAGAACTGGAAGATTTTCTTCAGGATGGGCCTACATGGCTTTCGATTTGGAGACCTGCATGCAAATATCGGCTCTACTCAACTTACTACTTTTGTGAATTTGAGGAAGTCACTTAACCACAGGACCTCAGTTGTATCGTCTGTGAAATGAATTATTTATACTAGAAAACTTCTGGTTCTTGCAAATAGCATACTCTAGTCCTTTGATCCTAAACACTCAGTTTCCATATCAATTTAAGGAATCTAACATTGCTTCAGAAAGGCAAACAATTTCTTGAATTTTCAGTAGTAGAAAGAAAAGAATTAGCACTGTTAAAAGAATCTGGTAAATTTGATTAATATTGAAACTCTGTCTATGGAAGCAAATTGAATTGAAGTTTGTATTTGACTACCCACATATTCCATATATAATGAACACTTTTCTCTTGAAATATTTGAATAAATCAGAGGAAAATATTGCTTAGATTAACTTAGCAGAGTAATTGTGTCTACTCATTTCACTTTGCATGTGAATTCTTCAAAGTTCTCTTGTAAGTTAATTTGGAACTTCAGAACCACAGTTTTATAAAATATGTTCATTTCAACACAATAAGTACTTTTAAAGCATCTGCTTTATACAACAAACTATGATAGTGGGAAGAGATAAAAAATGTTTTATTTTTTAGTTAACAAAAGTCTGTTTTCTTTCTCTATCACCTTCCCTCGATTGAAAAAAAAGAAAAACAAATCTTTGTAACAATTGTGCATAGACAAGCAAATTAAGTTCCAAGATTGAACATATATGTATTTGTACATTACATATTATTTGTGTCATTATCATATCATGTCATATCTCACATATTATGTGAGGCTCAATCTGTTCCTAGGTCTGTCATTTTATCACCTCTTCTTCAGGAGGTAGGTAAAAGTGGAAAAAGTGCTGGACCTGGAATCAGTAAAACATGAGCCCAGA
Source organism: Bettongia penicillata ogilbyi (assembly GCA_023548195.1). Lineage (NCBI taxonomy): Eukaryota > Metazoa > Chordata > Mammalia > Diprotodontia > Potoroidae > Bettongia > Bettongia penicillata. The sequence continues at coordinate 3,085,122 of JAJHZJ010000653.1, forward strand.
TCTGGTCTGAGATACTTACTAGTTGTATGAACTTGGGAAAGTCACTTAACCTTAATTTGCTTCAATTTCCTGGTCTATGAAATGGGGATGTTAATAGTACCTGCCTGCCAAGGTTTTTTTGAGGATCAAATGAGAAAAATTTAAAATGATTAGCATAGTGCTTGGAACATAGTGAGTTCTATATAAATGTTAGCTGTCATTAGTCTTCTGGAATCCTGGCTGGTCATTGTGTTGATCTGAGTTCTCAAGTTATTAGAAACTTTGTCTTTACAATGGTATTGTTGTAAACATTGTTCTCCATTATATTTGCCTCATTCCACATCAATTCATACAAATATTACCCATTTTTTTCTGAAATCAACATGTCTTTCATTATTTCTTATTGAATAATAGTATTTAATTAAGTTCATATACTATCATAATTTATTTCTTCCATGCCCCAGTTAATAGGCCCTCCCTTAGTTTCAGATTCTTTGCTACCAAAAAAGAGGTTTTACACACACACACACACACACACACACACACACACACACGTATGTCTTTTTTCTCTATTTAGAAATAGAAAGATAAGACAGAAGCTTCTAACTCAGCAAAGATAATGCAGCTTAAATAATCAATTAGTTTCAAAATGTATATAGCTAGATTAGCTACACGGGATATGGTAGCTAATATTTCAATAGTCTGAATAATACTGTGTTTCATTCCCTTGAAGCTTAAGCATATATCAAACTTAGGAAGCATGGTACAGTGAATACGTTACTAATTTGGGGATTAAGAAGATATTGGTTAAAATTCTGATATTCATACTTCCTTACTGTTCTCTTAATTTAGCTGAGTCTCATTTTCTTTATCTATAAAATGAGGATAGGAGAACATACCTCTCAGGCTTATTGTGAGGATTATATGAAACAAAATTTAGGGCACTGTATATCACTACTATGTTTATGTTGATAGAAACTGAGTTTATATGCCCAAAAGAGAGGATAGACATACACTGGTGATGGATAGGAATTGGACTTATTTTGCATTGATATAGATAAAGGTACATGATCTCAGATGGGGAGACACCTCTTTTTAATGCAAGTTGGCACCTTCTCTGTAACTTCTTGTCTTAGAGAGTTGCCCAAAGCACTGAGATGTTTCAACTTTCCCAGTCACAGAGAAAAGATGTATCAGAGATGGGCTCTTGTATCACCAAGGCAATATTCACAGAACTGGTGGTATTGACTATGAATATGCCAGCATAGTTCTCAATCACAAAATATAAAACAATCTCCATATAGAAGGCAGAAGAAAAACATTTATTTAAACACCAGAAAGCCACATCCCAGAACCAGAGAGCAAAATCTGTCATGGTGACCAATAAGTTAATAAACATGGTCATAGCTGGAGGCAAAGTCATTCTCAAACCTCCCCTCCCTCAGACAGGGCCTTCACCATCAACTGTCACAATGTATCAATTTCAAACCTCCCCTTCCCTCATATAGGGCCTTTTCACCATCAACTGTTACAATGTATCAATTTCAAACCTCCCCTCCCTCAGCCAGGGCCTTCTCATTATCAACTGTTAGAATGTGTCAGTTGACCTGTGTCCTTTCCCTTCTGACCTGACCTCACTCACTTCCTCCTGATTCTGCTCCACCCTTCCTGTTCTGACTCATCAGCAAGCTCCTCCTACCACATGTGATTTAAGCAGATCATATGGACCTATTAATTAAATAGAAAGATCTTAACATTTTAAATTACTATTACAGATCTCGACTCAGTTCTCCTGTATCCAGGGTTATCTCTCTATCCCCTATGGACACTACCTTTGTGATAAACTACATTATCTTTTAATTCATGCTGTTGGAAGTAGTAGCCATGTGTTTTGTTCAGGAATGAATCATTTTTTTAATAGTTGCTGTAAGTGAGACAAGTATGCTTGTTGACACGTGTTCAGGTTTATTTTTAATAACTAAATTTTAGGGCTTCACATCATTTTCCCACTATTTAGAAACAATGTATAAAGAAAAAAAATTAATGGGAAATTGCAATTATAACAGAGAAAAACAATTTATTGGAAAAAAATTCAAATAGTTCAATGGTATAGTATTGCTTGGATTACCTTCCTAATTTCCTGTTGTATCTGTGGTCATAGTCAAGGTCATTGACATGCTAGTAGCACTTAATCTCAACTTCTACATTTTTAATTTTTTTCTGAGTAAACCTATAAATTGATCTGTATTGATAAAAAAAAATAACCAGAGAAGTTTGAAATTTGTAAAGCTAAATTGTCATGGAGAATGAAACAAGGAAATTTGATTTCCCAAAGCAACCATAGGGATGAGGATCACTATGTATTGAAGAAAGTTTTTCTTTCAAGTCATTGAATTTTTTAAAAATCTGCATCAATGATGATCCATGAAATAAATATTAGTAATCCTTCCCTCTATCCTGACCATATCATTTCAATTTTATGAATGGAATACTCATTTATTAGTTCATTACTTGAGTGTTGAATGTGATAGAAGGTTATATTTTTCATTTTCTAAGTTTGTATATACCCCAGTGTGACCAGGCATCAACAAACATTTGAACGATCACCAGTGTTCATATAATAAAATCGATTTGAATAGTATAGATAAATGATTTTTGAAGCCTTAAAATATCATGTAAATATTTTAGTTACCACATAATCATGAATTTTGTTATATTTCCCAATTCTTAAATTATGAAATCAATACACAAAAATTAGATAAACCATTTGCTAGACACTTTGAATTTGTGATTTAATTATTGGGTACGGTCTCTACAATGGTATGGAAATGAACTCTTTTGTATTTCCTAGTCCTGTAAGGTTTTCAGATATGACTTTTCTCTTTTTTTAATAAAAATTTATATTTAACTTTTTACATTCATTTTCACATAATTTTGGGTTCCAAATTTTCTCCCCTTTTATCCCCTCCCCCCACCCCAGTACACCGAGCAATCTAATTTTCCCTATCACCAATCTGCCCTCTCTTCTATCATCCCTCCCTTCTCTTGTCCCCATCTTCTCTTGTCCTGTAGGGCCAGATGACTTTCTATTCACCATTGACTGTATTTCTTATTTCCTAGTAGCAACAACAATACTAAACAGTTGCTCCTAAAACTTTGAGTTCCAAATTCTCCCCATCCCTCCCTCTCCACCCATTCCCTTTGGGAAGGCAGGCAATTCAATATAGGCCCTATCTGTGTAGTTTTGCAAATGATTTTAATAATAGTCATGTTGTATAAGACTAACTGTATTTCCATCCTATCCTGCCCCCCATTGTTTCTATTCTGTCTTTTGATCCTGTCCCTCCCTGAGTGTTGACTTCAAATTGCTCCCTCCTCCCATTGCCCTCCCTTCCATCATTCCCCCCTTGCTTATCTCCTTCTCCCCCACTTTGCTGTATAGTAAGATAGGTTTTCATACCAAAATGAGTGTGCATTTTATTCCTTCCTTTAGTCAAATGTGATGAGGGTAAACTTGTTTTTTTTTTTTCCTCAGCTCTCCTCTTTTTTCCTCCACTAAAAAATCTCCTGCTTCCCTCTTGAATGAGATATAATTTACCCCATTCCATTTCACCCTCTTTCCTCCCACTACATTTCTCTCTCACCATTTGCCTTAATTTCTTTTAAGATATGGTCCCATCCTATTCAATTCACTCTGTGCTCTCTGTCTCTGTATGTGTGTATGTGTATGTGCATGCATGCGTGTACATGTGTGTGTGTGTGTGTGTGTGTTCCCACCAACTACCCAGATACTGAAAAGTTTTAAGAGTTACAAATATTGTCTTTCCATGTAGGAATGTAAACAGTTCACTTATGGTAAGTCCCTTATGACTTCTCTTTGCTGTTTACTTTTTCATGCTTCTTCTCATTCTTGTGTTTGAAAGTCAAATTTTCTTTTCAGCTCTGGTCTTTTCATCAAGAATGCTTGAAAGTCCTCTGTTTCATTGAAAGACCATTCTTTCCCCTGAAGGATTATCCTCAGTTTTGCTGGGTAGGTGATTCTTGGTTTGAGTCCTAGTTCCTTTGACTTCTGAAATATCCTATTCCACACCCTTCGGTCCCTTAATGTAGAAGCTGCTAGATCTTGAGTTATCCTGATTGTATTTCCACAATACTGGAATTGTTTCTTTCTAGCTGCTTGCAATATTTTCTCCTTGACCTGGGAATTCTGGAATTTGGACACAATGTTCTTAATTTTCCAGGTCAGTTGTTTTTCCAATGTGATATTTCACATTCTCTTCCATTTTTTCATTCTTTTGGTTTTGTTTTGTGATTTCTTGGTTTCTTATAAAGTTATTAGCCTCCATCTGTTCCATTCTAATTTTGAGAGAACTATTTTGTTCAGTGAGCTTTTGAACCTCTTTTTCCATTTGGCTCATTCTGCTTTTGAAAGCATTCTTCTCCTCATTGGCTTTTTGAACCTCTTTTGCCAATTGGGTGAGCCTATTTTTCAAGGTGTTATTTTCTTCAGCATTTTTTTGGGTCTCCTTTAGCAAGGTATTGACCCGTTTTTCATGCTTTTCTTGCATCTCTCTCATTTCTCTTCCCAGTTTTTCCTCCACCTGTCTAACTTGATTTTCAAAATCCTTTTTGAGCTCTTCCATGGCCTGGGCCCACCGGACATTCACCTGGGATGTCTGGTATACAGAGGCCCAGACCTCCACATCTTTCCCTGATGGTAAGAATAGTTCCTCATCATCAGAGTTGAAAGGCGGGAACATCTGTACCCCATCAAAGTAGCTCTCTATAGTCTTATTTTTCTTCCCTTTTCTGGGCATTTTCCCAGCCAGTTACTTAACTTCTGAGATTCCTCTCCACCCTCGCCTAGATCTGCCCAGCTTGGGGTCTGAGATTCAAATGGGCTTTCCGTGGCAGGCATGGCTGCTATTTAATGTGAGCTTAAGTTCTGCTGCTCTGGTGGTGGCAGGGCCTCCTCCCAGGCTCAGTTCCCTCAGGGGCTTTATGCAGAGACCTTCAGTAATGGGGAGGGTCGGGGAGGGCCGTCTCCCAGGCTCAGTTCCCTCAGGGGCTTTATGCAGAGACTTTCAGTAATGGCCCTGAACTTCTGCCTGCTTGGGGAGTCCCGGGCCACCTCTGCCGCTGCCTCTGCCACTCCTTATGCAGCTGCCTCCTGAGGGGGCCTGAGTCACGGAGACACCCCGCTCCCCTCTCGGCCAGCCCAGAAGTCTCTCTCACTGACCTGTAGCATCTGTGGGTGGAGTGACCTTCCCAGCTGACGGAGATTCCATCCCTGAAGCCTGCACACATCTGCTCCTATGGGGCCACCCGACCAGGACAGTGCAGGGGTGGACTCCACTGTCCGGAGCATGATGGACCCCTGGAGACAGCTCTCCAGGGCTCTCTGGAATGGAAATCTTTTCCACTGTGTTTCTGCGCGCCTTGCAGTGCTCCAGAATTTGTGGGAAGTTCTTCTTGCAGGAAATATATGGTCTGTGGGTTTGGAGCTAGCATACGTGAGTCTTTCTACTCTGCCATCTTGGCTCCACCCCCTCTCAGATATGACTTTTCATGAATCCTTCATAAATGATCTGTGTTGGGTTCCTTCTTCTGCTTCTTTTAATATCTCCAACATAGTGTCAAACTCAAGTTTTCCTTGTTTTATTTCTCATTTTTGATACATGACTACTCTATCCCATCTGGTTGCACATGTTCTTGATAATTTATTTTGTAGAATCAATGAGTCAGAGAGTCTTAGACTTAAGAGATGCTGTAAAGTCACTTAGTTCAACTATAACCTGAACAAGAAATCTTTCAGCACTATGCCCAATAATGTGATCATCCAGCCTTTGCATAAAGATTTCCAGTGGCTTGAATATATTCTTACAACTCACCACATTAGTTCTTGAGTGCTCCCATGCATTTACACAAAGTAATGATTAATAATAATGATATGTTGAGGTCTTAAATATATTTGATCTGAAATGTAGCATTTATTAAGCAACTGCTATATGCCATACACTGTGCTAAGTACTGAGGATACAGGGAATATGCCAAAAGAATTTCTGTTTTACTATTTACTTACCATTCAGTAATATAATTACAGATACTTATATATTAAACAAGTACATCAATAAAATATTTCAAGATCCTACCCAAGTCATATTCTCCTACGAACAGTAGGGGAGAGTGTGTACATACACAGGAAAGAATGTGGCCGAGAAGCACATGAATGAATGAGATCCTGAGTTTCCCAAATTTTGGGAGTAACTCAATTGTAGACTGCAGAGCACAATGTCATTAATCCATCCAGGGACATTTGCATCACATGAAGTTGCTTCTTTGTTGCTCCTTATTATGCTAAAGTTAGACAAATCCTCTTTTCTTTCACACTTACACTAACATAATATTCTTTCAAATTATAATCATCTTTTAAGTGATGTTGAAATTGTTACATTTTTTTTTGAAAAACAGTTTCTTTTAGGCTAATGTGAACTATAAAACCAAGGCCAGATTAACCAGCTGTTTGTTCACAAGATGCTGTGTTGTATGATTAGAACAGTGTTCATAGGAAATGGCTCAAGTTGACCTTTGGCCAAAGTAAATCAGCTGAATCAGAGCTTTACTCACCAGTATTATGTGGTTTCAATTTCAATCTCAACAACAGTAAAACTTCTCCAAACCTGCCTTTCTGCTTTTAACTTTTCCTTCTCAAGCTAGTTTTGGTAGAAGAGACAATGGTTACGTATGAGAAGTTTCATGTATCAAATTCTAGGTAACGCTTAAGGTCAGCATTGGAAAGAGGTCTGTTTTATTGAGTCAATATGGAAATGGCCTCCAAAGGCTTCTTGATCCCTGCCACTGTTCTCTTCCAAGAGCTTAGACAAATATGTTTCTCAGACCTCTGTTTCTCAGACTTCAGAACTCAGACCTTTTTGCCATTCTTTGGTATTTTCACTCTCAGTCTCAGTTTCCTATCTTCTTCCATAGCTTTCATTGGCTTAAATTATACTTTCCTGGTACTCAAAGATTCACCTTTCACTTAAAAGGTAACAGCTCAACAAATTTCTCCTAAGAAATCATCAGTTTCTTTAAAGGAAAGTACCCCAGTCTCCAACTAATTATGTTTTTTTTTTATTTAAAAAATATACTTTACACTTAAAGGAACTATATGCAAATGAAGTGAAATACCACATTGCCCTACATCTCTGTTTTCAAATTAGTTTTCTATCTCATTTTGTAACTGAAACAATTTTTCTTCATAATCATATTTTTCTAGTTTTTAATAAATGTTGTCTCTGTCCCCTTTAAACCATCAAAGTGTTCACATACAAAAATATAGCTTCTTACATCCTTGACAAAGTGATTTTAACTTTAATAATTAAACTACAGTTCATTTTTCTATTCCAGATTGCTGATATCCCATGTATTTTTTTTTCATATACACATTTAAAGTTTCTATTAATCAATTTTTTTTTAATTTCTTCCAGGGACAATATATAACAACACCAAAATTTTTTCTTCCCTTCTCAATGTCAAAAAGCTCCAAAATGAAAATATCCTTAAATTAACAGTACCATTTGATTGTCTTTATCTAATTCATTGATAAAAACATTAAATAGCATTGAACTGAAGACTGTGGAAGACTTGACACTGCAGATATCCTTCTAAGTTCACATTGAACCATTAATGATTACCTATTGGAACAGGAACCAGTTCTTTGGAATGATTACTAACTTCCCAAATTATGTATCTGTACAATTTTATTTTCCATATTTCTCCATTTAGCCACACAAATATTTTGAGACATGTTGTCAAAAGTTTTATGAATCTCTAGGTAAATATTATCTATATTATTCTCCTCCTCTTTCCAGGCCCATTTACTGTTCTAGTAACTATGCCAAAAGCTGAAATAAGTACAGTCTGGGATGATTTGTCCCCACAAAAGTCATGCTGGCATTGTGTGGTCACTACTTCCTTTTGTATGTGTTCATGAGACACCCATTTTAAAATCTCACATTTAAGTTATTCTTGTTAATCCATTGGAACCTGATTTTAACACTCTTAGCTTCCTTCCCATGTTTCTTTTCTTTTGGGCAAGATGCAATTTTGATTCTTTTGAGATCATGGTATTGAATGATTCATAGCTACAGAGAATCAGGAGGAACATATTGATGTTAAGCATTGTACAATTTTCTAAACTTAATCCAGTTTGATCTTTTGTTTAACTCTGGATCTAACTAATTATCTATCAAGGATATTGCTATCTCCCTGTCTTTACACTACCCCACTGTTTCTTTGTTAGTGTCTCTGTTGAGAAGTAGAACATATTCTTGCTAAGGAAAAACCTTGTCGTGGACATTTGATCCTATCTGTTCTCTTTGCTAGCATATTGACACAACTATCATTCTGTCTACTCTGTCTCTCTGCCTCTGTCTCTCACTTTGTGTCTCTACGTCTCTTTCTCTCTCTCTCACCTCTCCCCACTTACTCTTTTCCTACAAAAATGCCACTGTCTACCCTATCCTTAAAAAAAAATCCTAGCTTATCTTTCCATTCCTATTGTTGTCCAGTATATCTCCTGCCCTCCTCAACTAAAATCCTTGATCATATTTCACTTCTGTTTCCTCTCTTCTCATTACCTTCTAGCTCTCCTGTAATCTGTCTTTTAACCTAATCAATCAACTAAAACTACCCCCTCCAAAGTTATCAATGATATTTAATTGGTAAATATAATGAAATCCCCTTTCTCATTTCTCATACTTCTATTACTTCTCTGTAGCCTTTAAACAGTATTGATCATTCTTTCCTACTAGATTTTCTTTTCCATCTAAATTTTCATGACATTGTTCTCTCCTAATACTCTTTCTTTCTCCAGTCATTCTTTCCCAGTGTCCTTTGCTGGATCAACAACCAGATCATGTCCAATAACCATGAGTCGCCTACCCTGCCAAATGGTATGCCCTGGACCATCTTTATTCCTCTCTTCTATTTCGCTTTGTGATCTCACCAGCTCTCATATAATCAATTACAATCTTTCTGCATAGAATTCTGAGATCTACAATTATAGAACACCAGCCTCTCTCCTGAACTCTCGTTTCCTAGCACCAATAACCTTTGAGACATCTTGAACTAGATCTCAAAGGTATTTGAACTCAATATCTTCAAAGCAGAACTTATTTTCCCTTACACTGAAACCATTCTTTCTTCCTATATTTCCCATTGCTTTTGGAGACATCTCTGTGCTCCCAGGCTCACAATGTTGATATGTCAACATGAACTTCTCACTCATACTTATCCCTAATATCCAGTTTCTTGTGAAATCTTATCATTTGTACTTTCATAATATATCTCCTCTACATTCCTTTTTGTTTACTCATGTCTTCTCCAACCTAGTAAACATTATTTTCACCCCTCACTAAAAAAAACTGCTATAGCCTTCTGATTGGTCCTCTTGCCTCAAGTTTTTTTTTCCATTCCATCTATCCTCTAGCAAAAGTTGTTCTTTTATGTAAGTCTGACCATTTCACCCCATAGTCAAATATAAAGTATGTTGTATGAAATTTAAAGCCCTTCATAACCTGGTCAATTCATACTTTTCCTATTTTCCTATATTTTTACTCCTTTTTAAGCACTCTAAAATCCAGCTTCACTTGACTACTTGGTGTTCCTTACAGGTGGTAGCATTTCTTTTTGTCCCAATTTCTGGAGTAGTCGGCCATCTCATCTCCATCTCCTGTCTTCCCAGGCTTTTTTTCAGCTCAAATCACACCAATTACAGGTGGTCTTTCTGAGTTTTCTGACCTTCTCCAAGCCTCTCCTAGTACCTTCCTGCTTTCTGCTGTGTTTGTATTGTCTCCCTCACGGGAGGATGAGTTCTTTTAAGGTACAAACCATGATATTTCTTTGTATCCATAGGAGTTAGCAATAACTCTGGTACTTAATACATGCTTGTTGATTGATAACAAATAGGAGAATTTGGAGAATGCTGCTACTGATAATGAACCTTTCTGTGTAGGTTTTCTTCTTTGACAAAGAGGAACTTGAGAGAGCATCTGCCTTCCTAGTTCATGAGCTGTTATTGTTGTTGACTCATTTTGTCATGTCCAACTCCTTGAGACCCCATGTACCAAATTTAGGCCATGGGGTTTTGTTGGCAAAGATAATGAAGTAGTTTGCCATTTACTCCTCTAGTGGATGAAGGCAAACAGAGGTTAAGTGACATGCCCTGGGTCCTGCAGCTAGTAAGTGGCTAAGGCTGCATTTGAATTCATGTCTTACTGACTCCAGGCTCAGTGCTCTATCCACTGAGACACCTAACTATTTTCTGTTTTATGAATGACTTGATATTGAAATCTAGCATGTCACTGAGTACAGTTATCTCCTGAATAACATCCCATCAAAGAATCATTTATTATTTTAATGTGTATATGAGAGGCAGCTTGTTGAGGTAGAATCTTTAAACTTTAGTTGTGTTCCACTTAATTACTTTTTTTTAATTCAACAGACAGTAGTTACAGAGAGATTTTCTAGCTTCTGAAATTCTCAGTCATTTTTGTACCTGTGAAAAAATAATTCATCAAAGAAAATCATCTTCTAAAATTTTTTTTGTTATATTTTATCCTGTATGCCCTCAATATGTGCATTTTCATGGAGTCAAAAATAGGCATATTACAGCATCTAGTGATTCTTTCTTAATTACTTATTGTGCTATTGAAATAATTTGCGATAAATTCCATTCTTTCAGAATTATTTGCTGTTTGAGATACATTAAAAATTTAATCTTTGAGTGATTGTAAATTGTTTCATCTACGATACAAATTTCTTTTTTATGTGTCCAGTCATGTCTAACTGTTTGAACTAATTACATTATCCTAAGTTCCATCGTCATTTCTCTACATGTTATATTGTATACTGAGGTGGTAGGTAAAATAAAAATATTCTCATGAGTGAGGATAATAGAAAGGTCAACAATTTGTTTGCAATTTGTCTCTGATTGTTTATTTTTCTGATTTTATTTCTGTATATTCTTGGGATGCTCTGTCTTATCACAATATCAAACCAAGTTTTCTAAATGCTAGTTTTATTTATACATGATTTTTATTTTCTTTTGTGATGTGATATTACTTATTACATAATACTTAGCAAATGATTTTGCACTCAAATATATTCATGCTCTTGTCTTCCATAACTCTTGTCAAGGCTTCCAGATACCTTTAGGCTCAGGACGTATTGAATGGGTCAAGTACCACAAACACAAAACTGACAATGTATTAATGTACAAGAAACCATACCTATTGATATAAACAGTCAGTTTGGTATCAGTTGACTGCGTAATAATCAGGGATTGTTTTTAGTATTGTCACTGAGGGAACTTATAAATTATTATTTTTTCTATGAAATTAGAATAGATTTCTTACTTTTATCCAATCCTATTTTTATGGTTAAGAGCATATTTAAATGAATCAAGCCAAAGGCTTACTGTGGTTCCAGTTCAAAGTACTGTAGAAAGGCCAATGTGTTTCATTTTTATTTTTTCTGGTATTTTGCTAGATCTTTTGCTGTGTTTAGTTTTTGAACTAATGTTTTATACATATCTGATTCTTAAATAGTAGCTATATTTGCAACTATTTTTTCCTCTGTCCATTAAGTGATAAAATAGAGAATGAAGTCTGCATATAAGGAAAAAAATACATATTTTTGATGACTTACATGACTAACAAGTTCTGAGATTCTTCAGGAAAGCATTTGTGTAGCACAAGAATAAGATTTTTGAGATTCTTATTAAACTTTGGCCTAGTTCATTCCTTCATCCCGTGCCATATTTTCTAAAAGGTTTTCACTGTGTCTTCCAGCCTACTTTAATATTGATATCATCAGTTATCAAGTTTTATAATGATTCATCAAGGTATTTTTTATATTTCTCTCTACTTCTTTTTTCATAGTGAATGTAGATGTATAAACTGTTGTTATTGTTGAGATAGTCTACTGGTTTTTTAAAATGAGTTTGCAAATCTATTAGTTCTTTACAGGCATTAAAAATCAAAGTGATTAAGTGTTGATCACCAAATGATGAGTTACGTTTCCTTTGGGTTCATGATGAAATCAATACAGCTAACGTCTTTATTTATCTCTTCAAAGAGAACCTGTGAATTGTCCTGTAATATAGCTCCTACTTCTTTAAAAATGTTAGTTATTTTGCTTTTTTTATCTTCTTAATTTTCAAATATATTCTTCCACCCTGCCACCCAGTAAATGATACCCAAAATCCAAAGATAAAGAGGAAAGAGGAGGGTAGTTCAGCAAAACTAACCATATATTTTAGAAGTCCAAAAATAATATTCCACACATATAGTTTTCCTTCCCCTCAATGAAGTGGAGTTTCATTTTATTATATCTTATATTTTCAGTCCGTGACTTGGTCTGCGAAGCATTCAAATATATGTGTGTGTGTATGTGTGTGTGTGTGTGTGTGTTATGTATATGTCTATATGTACTTTTTTCATGCTTTCCATTTATATCACAGTAATCATTTATATTATCTTCTTATATCCACTTTATATTGTACATCAGTTAAGTTTTCCTATGCTTCTCTGAATTCTTCATATTAATAATTTCTTATAGTGTCCCACATAGACCACAATTTGTTTAGCCATTCCCTAAACAATTGACAGCTGTTGGTTTCCTGTTCTTTGCTAATGCAATAAGTACCACTATTAACAATTTGAAAATGTGAAAGAAAATTTATTTTTTCCTCATTTTATTTATGTCTTTAGGTTACAGGTATTTGTTTTCTTAGTGTAATTCCAAATTGCTTTTTTCCCATGATTGTGTCAATTCACAGGTTCACCAACAATGTGATAGTGAGTCACCTGAAACTTCTTCATATTTTCTGGTATTATTAATAATGAAAATGTCATTATGCATATAATTTATTTTTTCACAACTTGTGTTAATTTATTGACCACTGGACAAAGAACACACATCAATTTTATCAATATATAACGTGTATAGATGATATTTTTAAAAAGTTGAATTACATAGTAATCTATACCCTCCTTCCACCACTGACAAAACCAGTGCAAAAATGTAGGGTAATTATAGCATTAATGCCCGTTATATGCTTTCATTCAATTCTCATGTTATTTTTTTCTTTCTACCATTCTGTCATTCAGTTATGGGACATAGGATGCATGCTGTAGGGAATAACAAAGGGTTGAGTGGACAAGGAGGAAATAATAACTAAAAGAAGGAAAATATCACTAAAATGAAACTTCATTACATAGCAGTGTTTCCTAGGTTCAGCCCTGGATTGGCCTAATGATTTAGGCAAAATTATATTACTTTTCATTTTAGTCCCTTTTTGTTTTCAAGGGAATCAAGTGTCTTTTCTACCAATGCTTATAGAGATATAATGGAATTTTTATCATTATAAGAAAAAATAAGAAGAGCACAAATCTCATTTTCAAGAAAAGATAAATATAGAAAAGATCTAACTCATGGTTACAGAATTAAGTGTTAATGATGACCTATACAACATTTAAAATGTTTTTTATTTGAGAAGAATAAGTATTTTAGATTTGTAAACTTATCTCTTTGTAAAGCAGCATTTCTTCCAAAGTCTTTGCAACTTTATTTATTCATTCCTCAGCAATTAAGAGGCAAAAAGAGAAAAAAAAAACACCTAGTCACTTCTTTAATGTGACTTCAAAAAGCAAAAGTATTTTTTAGATCATTCTGTGCTGACAGTATAAATATGATATTATTAAAACCTCTCCTTTATCACATTTTAAATTGTTTAATCCAACTATATTATTTTGAAAGAAAATTTTAAAAATATCTGTGTAACTGATGACATCACAGAAAATTAATTAATACTTGAGAAATGAATCAATTTAATAAACATTTATAAAATATCTGTTGTGTTCTGATCTGTAGTCTAAACACTTGGGAAGGTAGATAGTTTATATAAGAATAGTTTCTACCTTTATCAAGTTTCCAATCTCATAAAGGGATATGAAGCATATTCTATGTACATACATGCAATCATACACATATACATGTATACATACATACATGCAGATATATTGGGAGCCAAGATAGCAGAGTAACTCAGGAACTCCCCTGAAATCTCCAAAACTAATTTCCAAACAACTATTAAAATGATGTCTCAACATAAATTTGTAGCAGCAGAACCAAAAAGACAGGATGAAACAATTTTCCAGCCTAAGATACCTTAAAAGGTCTGCAGGAAAAGTCTGTATCATTTGGGTAAAAGGGCAGCACAATTCAGTGCAGGCAGCATCTGGGGAAGCCAACAAGCAGCAGGCCAAACCCCAGCATGCCAGCACCAAAACCCTGAGCCCCCAAATCCTACCAGAGATTAGTGGCCCTGGCACAGGCCAGTGATGAGTCCCTGTACCTCTGGTGCAGCAAACCAGGATAAAGGCCTTATGCCCCCCAGTGCAAGAAATTAGGGACAGTGTAATTAAATTGTTCGTTCATGCTTCTATATTTAAAGAAACTAGGTCCACGCAAAATGACTGTTTTCAATCCCGTGGTATTTTTGGACCAAAACACCTTTAAAACAATGCCCTCCCCTCAAAAGTCAAAACAACAGGCAAAGCTCAACTTTAATATAAAATTAAAATTCACAAAACATGCTGGAAAAATTGGCAAACAGCAAACGTTAGAAGAACCTGACCATAGAAAGTTACTGTGGTGACACTGAAAATCAAAACAAAACCTTAGAAAAGAACATCAATGTTAAAATTGCTACATGTGAAGCTGTAAAGAAAAATGTGAATTGGTATCAGGCCCAAAAATAACTCATTATCATCATCAACACCAACTTATTCCAATTGGTATATTTCTTCTTTTTCTCTAAACTTCTCTTGTTATTGTTATTCCCCCCCCATACCTTTATTCCTTCAGAGCGTGGGTGATCACATTAGCAATTAGCAATGGTACCCCCTCTACCTATCATTCTGGATTAGAAAATGTTTTAGTGTTGAGAACAAACTGTTCGGAACCAAACTGGTTAGGAATCAGGGAGTTAGAAATATTTTCTTGTCCCAACTCAGACACTACCTTGTTAAATTTACCACCTTTGGATAATAATATACCCTCTACAGGCCTCACTTAATATATCTGTAAATTGAGACGTTTGACCTATATGATGTCAAAGGTTTCATCTATCTCTAGCTTGATTCTAAAATATTCAGTCTAGTTATTAGAAGTAAAATCCCTGAACAGATGGAAATCATAACCATAATAGTCATTATCATCATCGTTATGAGCACCATCACCATAACCATCACTATTATATGTGACATTAGTAGGATATATTACCAAAATTAGATTGTAATGGGTTTTTTGTTTGTTTAATGCTTTGAAATTCTTATGAGTACATTGCCATAATAAAACTACTTGGAATTTTTACAAATCTATCTAATTAGCCATCAAAACATACAAACATAATAAATTAGTCAGGCTTCACTTTTTATAAAGTTCTTAATAGCTCACTGAATGGCTTAAGGGACTGATAACACACAAATGAGCCTTTCACCTGAAGCTAATCATTTGGATAAATAATTATTTGTAGAAACAAATAGATGATCTCATTAAAATAATGTGCATTTAAGTATATCATTCAGGAAATAAAACATTAAATTTTGAATGGGAAAAAATGTTTCTTTATATTACTTGTAGATAACTTTTAACTATAATAATTATTAATAGCTGACAGTTATCTAGTTTGATTTAATATTTGCAAAGGTCTTCATATATGTACCGTACAAGTTTATGCACACACATATAAAATCTCATTTGCTTCTTGTAACTACTTCATTAAATAAGCATGCCAAGTATTAGTATATCCATTTTAAATATGAGGAAACTGAGGTTTAGAGACGTTAAATGACTTGCTTCTAGTTGCACAGCTGTTATCTGAAGTGGAATGTGAACCAGGTCTTCCTGACTGTAGATTCAGTATCATAGCCTTCACCATAAATGCCATTCTTCCTATTCATCATGAAAAAGTTAAAATTGTAATAGAGTTGGGTTGATCCTTCTTTCTAACCTTGGCTCTGCTTCTGTTCTATTCCCGTAGATCATGCTACTCTTAGATTCTCTGGTATGGATGTAAATGAATGGCATGCATCCTTGGCCCTTCATAATGAGAACACAAAAATGGCAAAGACTTCCTTCCAAAATTAATCACATCGAGCCATTTCACAAGCTCTGGCTCTTTTCCTTGCCCTAAACTGACATTTGAAAGTGCCTTGAAATAGGAATCGGGAGACTATTGTTCAAGTCTTGTTCACTAACAATCTGTATGACCTTAGGCTCATCATTTAAGTTCCATGGTCCTGAATTACTTCATCTGTCAAATTTGTCAGTCCAAAAGAGAAAACTCTCTTATACTTTGCAGCTCTGACATTCTGATTCTTTGACTTTTCCCCCTTTAAATAAATGCAAAAGCCTCCCCTTCAAGGACTATTAATAGATTTCTTCAGTGTCTTTGTTATGTTGGAATAATAGGGAATATAGTTCACTGATTAGAATTTATATGAAATAATACTCCATATTGTTATTATGATTTAGTATTGATTCAAATTGTAATTCTTAGTACCTATTTGGAAACTGTAATTAAGTTGTTCCTTCATACTTTGAAGGACTATATTAAAGAAACTAGGTCCATACAAAATAACTATTTTCCATCCCATGATATTTTTGGATCAAAACACCTTTAAAACAAACAACCCTCCCCCCCCCCACAAAAGCCAAAACAACAGAACAAAACTTTCTGTTCTACATATATGAAGGTATCACCAGAGACTTGTGTAGTGTTGGCTGTTTGCTTTTCCTATCCAAGGATGACCATGTAATGAAATCTTGATTGCCTCATGGAGATCACCACATAACTAATGATGTTCATTTATGAAATAGCTAGTCAAAACTGATTTGTTAACCAAAAAGTGTTTATTATATCCTTATTATATCTAGTACATATGGTAATTCAAAGGTCCACGATATGGTACTTGCCTGCAAGTAGATTATGTTCTGTGTAATTTCAGAAACATTATCACCTGATTAAGTGAAATGTGGATTTAGTACCAACACTGGATTTGAACATATGTTCAAGTTAGTTTTAGGAGAAAAGTCATTAAACTTCATAGCTTCACATTTAACAGGACATTAAATTTATTTCCTATCTGTTTTATTTGAGCCAATAGACTACTTTTATATTGTGAAAAATATGTTTTCACAGCCTTCTACTCCATCAAGTTAAGAACATAGTCCATTTTCTTGCCATAGAGTGAAACCCAAATTAGAGTGATCCTCCCTTTGATTTTGGGCTCTTCCAATAGTGTTCTAAATAACAGAATGAACTATTATGCTGCCCCTCAGATGATGGCATGGAAATATCTTTTCAAACAAGACAAATATGAGTATACCTTTTTTCTTTAATGTTCAGAGTTAAAACTATGAACACTCTGAGGTATCTACGAGACTCTTTATGACAAAGATGCTTCTTCCTTAAAACTGAATGTAGATTCAGATATGATCCCATATGAGGTTGAAAGCATATGCACTGAAATACAAAATTTAAGCCTTAAATAATAACGATAATTCACATTTTCTTCTAACTGTAAGGTTTATCAAGCACTATCCTTACATGCTTTGGTATTTAAATGAAAAATCATATGGGCTCCTCACAGGATGAGATCTAAAACTCTGAACCATCTCTGTTAACAATCATTTATTTCTTTTTATCTACCTGTCCCATTCTTTCGCTTATGAAATTATTCTTCAAATTTATAGTGCCTACTTGTGCCATGATCCCTTCCTGTTCTCCCAGTCTATCAGTCTTGCTCTTTCTCCATTCAGTCTTGAACCTGTAATCAGCTTTATCAATAAGGTCTCCAGTGATCTCAGGTCTCTTGTCCTTTTGAGCTGCTTGATCTGTAAATGACTAACTCTGAGTTACCCCTTCGTCTGATTCCTCCACAGTGAAGAAGTGGAAAAAAATACAGTAAATGTATAGTAAGATCAAGGGGTGATGTTTTACTTTTGTTGTTTTCCATTTATTTGTCTTTAAAAATGGGAGATTGGAGCGTGTTTATAGAAAGCAAGGAAAAAACTAGTAGTTTGAAGATAAGAGAAAAGGGATAAAATTATTTTAAAGATAAAATGCTATTATTGTGTCATTCTCTAAAACTATGTTTTTCCACTCTGTCCCAAACAAGGTTATATCTCATGGAATCCTAGATTTTAGTCATGGAAAGAACTTAGATGTCAATAATTCTAACCTTTTTATTTGCAAAAGAAAACTGGGGCCCAGAAAAGTTAAGTAATCTGTGCTACATAGTAAAATTTGAATCATTTCAGTCTAGCATTTTGATCTTCTTGCCTGCAAGTCCACTTATCTATATGGAAGATATATTGTGAATTCTAAAGGAATCTTTAATTCTGCAACTTCTTCAAACAACCATCCTATACATCTCATTTTCTTTATTTCTAAATTTCTTCCCTAGAATTTCTCTTTCTTTGTCCATTTCCTTCAGTTCCTGTTTCCCTTGAAATTACTGCACCATTATTTCTTTCGACCAATACCATTTTCTTGAGACAGTCTCCTTCAGTTAACATTCCTCTCTTCCAGTTCTTCTCTTAGCTGTCCAAACATTCCATTTTGGTCTTCTTCGCTCATTTCTTTTATTTTTCTTGCTTTCTGAGTGTGAGGGTACTTAGACCCTGTCATTGATTCTCTTCTCATTTACTGTTTTCATAATGCATTTGAAGCCTGGAGTTGCATGAGGCATTTTATGTCATTATCTATACTTGCCCTACATTCCTGACACATTTCCCCCCATTAAGTATCTGTACATTAATTCAAGATCCAGAACTTTCATCCCAAGCCTTCCTCAACTGCCTCAGTTGCAAACAATTTCTCACTCATTCTGCTGTGAAGTCCTCCCATGTACTGATCATATTGTATTTTGCATTGTGTGTGTGTTTTTTTTTCATTTGTAATGCTGAGGGGGCATTGAGACTAGCTCCTTGATCCTGCTATGCATACCACCTAACACAAGAGATATCTTTCGCTAACTGCCAGGTTCTCTGACTCTCAGAGAGTTGCCTCTCAATAACTTTACTTCTTTGTAGGTAGAAATGCTTTTCCATCTGGTCTGTTTAGTATGAATTGATCTACTGAGATTTTGATCCCACAGGGAAAAAACTCTTCCACTCCATCTCGTTAATCCCTATTTCAGTTCCTTAGCTTCCATGTATAGTTAGAATATATGTTTAATTATAGGCATAAAACATAATAAAATCATATATATATATATATATAAATGGGAACCAACATTATCTCTCGTTTATCTGTTCTCACAGTAATACATGTTGACCTTCTAAACTGAAGTCAGTTCTGTTGCTAACCCCCTCCCCGCCCACCATGCCTACAATAACATGGGGAAAAGAGTAAGCATGACTGCTCCAGATGTCACTTTGACTGGATCATTCTTGTTTCCATTGCACTTTTCTTTTCAAGTTATTCCTGTTTCTCCCAGTGTGAAATGCTATTATGTTTCATTCTATCCATACAAGCTTTCTCCTTCACCAGGTGTGTGAAAAAAATGATCTAGGCTGTCCTAGCATGTCTAAAGTTGGACAGTCATAAATCTAGCGTTCACAGAGGAAAAGAAAACCAATGTAGCTTGTCACTATTATGTATTAGCTCTTTCAGAATTCTGAAGTTCTCTAGTCCTGACCATGTCCTCCATATCCTCTACCTCAGCCTCTTCCATCCCACTTTTAGGAATGAATTTCCAGATGCCCCTACATTTCTCAGGCAGGATGATGGCATTGACAGAATGAAAGGGAGAATTATATATGGAAGAAAATCTCTGCTAGATTGTAAGTTCCTTGAGGGCAAGAATCATACCTAATTCATTTTGTATTTTCTACCACTTAAAATAATATTATACTTTGCATATCAAAAGTACTTAAATGGTTCTTAATTTGAAGAAATGGAAAGGAAACAGAATATAGCCAGAGAGGAATCAATTTTAAGAGTGCTCATGGAGATGGACAGCTCAACTCAAGAAAAATGAAGGAAGTACTTGTTAGCCAGAGAAGAAAAACATCAGGAAGAATCTTGCAACTAATTTAATAGTCTTTAGAGCAACATCTCCATTATTTGTAAAATGGGACAATAATATTTACACTTTATCTTACAGGATTATTGAGAAAAAAGTAGTTTTCTAGGGGCAAAGATGAAGATGATGCAGAAGTAAAAGGAGGAGAAGATATTTATGTTTCTTCATGTGCTTTTGCATTGTTGGCCATGTTTGGAGTACAATACCTCCTCATCCCCTCTCAGAATTTGGAGCTTCCTTCAAGGCTTAGATCAAAAAACCACCTACCTCTAAGCATGTGCCCCACCCCCCTGCACCCTGATGGCTATACACCAAAGTTATGCCACATGTGCTACAGATTATGAGGGGTCAGGTTCATGGCTGTGTGGTGGTGAGGCTTTAGAACTGGTCATTTTAGAAGGTTCTATCAATGTATAAACACCAAATCAGGTCTAGAATTTGCTGCTTAAGTGAGAGTTCATAAAGCATAGTGAATAAAGCACTGGATTTTTGAAGCAGGATGATGTGGATTTATATCCCATCTCAGATACCTTTTTAGCTATGTGACCCTCTGCTAGTCAGGTAACCCTTTCCCAGTCTCAATTTCCTCATATATACAATGGAATAGTATGTGCCTTACATGATCATTGTAAGAGTTAAATTAGATATTGAACACTCTATAAATCAAATATAAATGTTCAGGTCCAGTGATATATAAGAGCCTAAAATTGAACCTATAGGGAAGAATTGCTTTGTTTTGACCTTGCTGATACTCTCTGCTCATGCAAATGCTGTGCAAAGAGTTTTAGTTTCTTTCCCTTTGGTAGAATAAACTAATCTTGAAGTATTGTTAGTCAGTTTCCCTATTTAAAAAAGGTATTGGCAAATTCAGTTGCAGGAAATAATGAATGTAAATATTGTGTCATATTGGAGTAATGATTAATAATGGCAGAAGGTTTCCTGACACCCTGGTAACCCATTTCCTCAGTTGTAGGTCATCCACATAACACTCTTCATGCATAGTTGTATATTACTTTAAAATTAATTTAACATAATGTTGAATAAGTATTAGATTTGAGCTTAGTTCTTGACAGTACTATAAGTGCCTTTGAAGTAGAACAAATGTGAATGGCCAGAGGACCACAGGGATTTTCTGGGCGTTAATTTCATGTCTTCTCTGCCACTGCCTCCTCTGTCCCCAATTTAGATTGCTTTTAGAAGTTCACCTATGGCTTCCATGACTTGCCCTATTTAAAATCAATAATTGTGCTTTTATCCTTTTCACCCAGCCAAAAATTGTGGCAGAGATAATCATTAAAGATCTTTTCTTCATAGACTATGTTAACTTTCTTCCAATTAGGACAATTGCCATGCAACTGAAATATGTAAAGATACATAGTATGTACACAAACTTAGAGATCAATGAATAATTTAAATCATTTTTTTTTAACAATGCTCAATCAAGTAACAGACCATGAAGCTACAACAAGGACTATGCTATTTTTAGACCTTGTTCTGCTTAACTTGCAGTCCAAAAGATCTGATTTAAAGAGCAAGAACTGAATAAATTATTTATACTCTCTACTTATATTATTCTAGGTCAGTCTCAAAGTTAATAATGGTGAAGACATTTTTCTACACTCTGGAGTTGAAATTCAGGCTGTAGACCTCAAATTTGTGTTTTACATTCTAATTGTTGGCCAACAATAAGTAACACAGTTAAAAAAATCAAGCACCAAGTATTTATGAATATAGTATTAAGATAACAATACTGATAATAACTTATACTTATATATCACTATATTACAATCCTACTTTGATGCTGCCCTGTGGCATGGAACAGACCCTCCTAGCTCAAAGCTAGACCAACCTTTGACAATTCCTGCCAAACTATAAAGTTTCTAAGTATGGATTCAGTAATGAAGTGTCTATCACCCAAAGATCTGTCTAACTAGTTCTGTAAAGATTCCTCACCAGCTAGTGGTGATGGCATGTTTTTAAACAGGTCTTCTACTAAAGTATCAAGAAGTTGTGTTTTGCATTAGTGGAAAAAATATCCACCCTTATGAAACCATAGATTATTGAAATATAAAGTGATATATTTATAGTAGAAACATTATCTAACTTGAAATTAATAGGAACTCTTCAAGTCACAGCAGATAACAGTTATTACATATTTTTACATGTGAAAACTCAAATTTAAAGAGGCCAATTGCACAAAAACAAAAATGGCTTTATCTCAGTCATCACATTTCTTTATTTCCCTGTATCATTTTAACACTATTGACCACCTTTTCCTTCTGAATATTATTTCTTTCCTGGGTTTTCTGGATACTGTTGTCTCCTGGTTCACCTCATTTGCTTTACCATTTTATACGTCCTAGCCCTCTAACCATGGGTGTCTTCAAAAGCTCTGTACTGGGCCTTATCTTCCCTCTCTGATAACCTTGTTTGCTGATCTTATCATTTACCTACTGGTAATGATGAATGTGATTCCTAGATCTATATATTCTCCCTAATTTGCTAAACTTTAGTAACACTTCTCCAATGGCCTTCTCAAATCACCCTAAATATCTTGTTGACATTCCAAACTAAAAATTTTCTAAACAGAATTCATTATCTTTCCCTCTAAAGTCATACCTCCTCTAAATATATCCATTTCACTGAGAGTATCACCCAGGTTTGTAAGTCCTTCTTCCTTCTCCCTCCACCCATCTCACTCCATCCATACTACATCCAATCATCGACAGATCTCATACCAGCACAACTCTTCCTTCTGTTCCTCTTTCTCAGATGACATAATGACCATCCTAAATCAGTTCCTTATGAAAGGACTGTCACTGGACTCCTAGTTTATAATCTTTCTCTTAATAATTGATTTCCCATGCAGTTGCCAAGATTATCTTTCTGAAGCACACATTTGATTATTCTATTTCCCACCTGGTGGTGGTTCTCTATTCCTTGTAAGATAGAAAATAAACCCATGAACTTGGCCTTTAAAGCCCTTTAGAATCTTGCTACCCCAGAATCTAGCCTGCCTCTCTGAGTCTCTTTCATGTGACTCTTCGTGCTATTTTTCAGTTATACTAGTCTACTTGTCATTGCTCAGGTTCAATATTTCACATCCCATCTCTCTGCCTTTGCACAGTTCCCCATGCCTTCAGTGTTTGTCCTTGCCCCTGTTAGAACTTTTGAAAGATTATCTAAATACTCTGCATTTTTGTGGATTAGGGAAGACATATTTTGTTACTTGTAAACACAAGGAGAGAACTGCGCAACCCTAAACGCTATGCAAGCAGGTCTCAAAATCTTATTTCCCTATTAAATGAAATGAAATATGACTGATAATTATAGAGATTTGCAACTAGATTGAGCAATCAAAGGATAAATTGGATGTAGTGCAGAGCTGAAATATGAATGGAGGAAAGCAGTTTACAATGCTAACAGAGAGGGAAGTACAAATTTTATTAATCGATGTAGGTAAGGTTACAGGGACACAGAAACCAAGTTCTGATTGAAACATTCTAGGAATAATTACTTTAGGCTGAACAGGTGCTTTCTATTGTTCTATGTAGGAACAGCACACTTTCCTATGGGAATGTTTCTCCAAGTCCCTTAATTTCTACAATAACTAATATACTCACATGCTTTTGTAGAGATAGCAAACTCTCTAAGAGAATAATAAAATGAGAAAATTAGCAATAAGTTTTATATAGTGATAACTATATGCCAGGTATTATGATAGATCTATGGTGCTGATTCTCTAGAGCATCTGGAACTTCCTTCAAGACTGATTATATGGGTTATTTCCTTTGGGAAGGCTTTCCCGATTACCTAAGTTCTTAATTCTCTTTTTCTTCCCTTTCAAATTATCTTGTATATAGTATTAAGTTTTACAAGTTGTATCCTATTTCACAAAAGAATCTATTCTTCTTGAAGACAGTTTTTATTTTTTTGCATTTACAGCATCTAATGCAGTGCTTTCTACATACATGGTAGAAGCTTAATAAATCCTTGTAAGGGTGACTTGGATTTGCTTGAATGGGAATATCTCCAGCAGTAGACTTGGTCCTGGTATCACACTATGGTAGAGAGGTGAAAACTAAAGCTGAATCTAGATCTGGAACCCAGTTCTGTTTCCTTACTGCACTTCATTTTACACACACACACACACACATACACACGCACACACACGCACACACACACAGACAGACATAGTCTCATACAGGCATTAACAGAGCTACAAGAGATTATAGAGATTATCTAATAGATTATAAAGATTTTCTAATTCACCCTTATTTTGTATAGGACAGAGAGGTTAACTGACTTGTTCAATATCACACAGGTACTCAGAGTCAAGAGATACATGTAAACACACACAAGTATATGTATATCTGATAGGTACACACACAAAGCGTGTGTGTGTGTGTGTGTGTGTGTGTGTGTGTGTGTAATTACATCATGGGGAGGAAGGAGAGGAATCACAACTGTCAAAATTTTACATCAGGAGCTGATGACCATAGATGATAGATAGGTAGACAGATAGATATGTAGATAGATTTTCAAAAAACTTCCTAGGATAAGTCTTAGCACTTACCTCCCTTAGAAATGTTTTATTAAGAATTCCTGGCCACCTTCACACTAACTTCTCAAAAAGATATTTGTTCTCCAAGAGAACACATATTTATGCTCTTAGGAATCTGTGAGTTGATTCACATGTACAAAATAAAGAATGAGTTTAAATTTCCCAGCTGAAGATGCGTAAGGATGCAGGCGGACTTATTTGGGCCAGAGAGAAATACATATGATGATACTTACACACAAACATACATACATATTTGCACTTATAATGTTTTCACACATATACACACATATTTCTGTGGTCTGTATTGGTTGTTTTTACATGAAACCATACAATTGTTATTATTATGCTTTCCTGTGTACTCTGAATAAACAGAATATCTTTCTTTGGAGGACATAGATTTACCTGCTGATGAGAGCTCAAAAAGAAATAGTCTCTTTTTCAGCTTTGTTAAGAGACACTGAATGCCCAAATCTCTGATCTTTCTCCATCTCTAGCACTGATAAAATCAAGGCACTGAAGCCAGAAGCAAGGTTAAATGACCTTCACAAAATTGACTTAGGCCAATTTTCCTAATGCTAAACCACTAGGTAGGTTTCTATGGATAACAAGCAAATAATGAAGCTATTTCCTTCCCACAACGCCAAAATATAAAAAGTGCAGTTTGCCCCACAGGACACCCAGACAATGCCTTCCAGGGTAGTATGACACTGGACAGAGGGTTACTTGGTGCTAATTACCTGGAAGATAACAAAAGTTCACTTGGACAAAACTCATGAAAGTTTCTTAAGCCATTGTCTAAGACGTAATTTTTTCTCCCAGACTTTATGCCCAGAAGCCTTTGTTTTTAATGTGGAATGCACATATATACTTCAGAGTACTTAAAATAAATATAAATATAGTTATAAAAACATCTTTATTTTGGAGACCAGGATAATTGGAAATATTTCAAATATGTTAAATATATGGGGATGTTTTAGCTTTAAAATTTCTGAAAATAAATACATGATGCAGAGAAATTATTAGGGGGAAAATCTTTCCTAGAATTTTAGACCTAGACAAGCCCAGAGATCTATCTGAAAGAGGCAAGATGGTGCAGTAGATAGAGCCCTGAAACTGGAGACCTGGGTTAAAATCTTACCTCAGATGCTTACTAAGTGTGTAAACCTGGGCAATGAATAATCATTTATTAAGTGCTTACTATGTGTGTCCCAGGCTCTGTGCTATGTTAAGTGGATACAAAAACTTCTACTCAGAAGGAACTTACATTCTAATAGGAGAGAGGGAAAAAATATTTTTGTGTATTTATATACACATATGTACACATATACACACGTGTGCATATGTGTTGTTATTTAGTCATGTCTGACTCTGTGACTGTGGACCTTACTCTCTGTGGGGTTTTCTTAGCAAGGATACATACACCCAAACATATACAGACATGATTTTATATATGTGTGTATATGTATACATACATATATAGCGTGTCATGTGTGGATACAAAACAAATATTAGATATTTATAAAATATAATGAGAATAATTCTGACAAAGTAGTCAGACACCAAGTAGTTTGAGAGAGGGATCACTAGCAGTTGGAGAGATCAGTAAAAGCTCCATGCAGAAGCTAATGCTTGTGCCGCATCTTAAAAGAAAAGCGGAGTTCCAGTAGATGGAGGTGAGAAGGAAGTGCACATTGGGTATGGAGATAGTCAATGCAAAGGCATGTAGATGAGAAGTGGAGTACCATTAGTGAGAAACATAGAGAGGACCGGTTTTTCTGAGATTGCAAAGTGTGGGAGGGTAATTAAAGAGGCTAGAAAGTTATGCTGGGCCAAGGTTGTGAAAGATTTCAACAGCTAAGCATAGGAACACATGTTTGATTCTAAAGGCAGGCAGAAGTTACTGGAATTTCTTAAATAGGTCACTGACATAGTTATATTTGTGTTTAATAACTTCTTTACCAACAGTGTGAAGTACAGAGTGAAATGGAGAGAGATCTGAGCCAGGGAGGATAATTAGAAGGTTATTGCAATAATATGGGCACAAGGTGATGAAGGAGAGACCTAAGGTGGCAACTGTGTGAATAGAAAAGGGAGCAGATGTGATAAATGTGTGGAGGTAGAAAGAACGATATTTGACAACTTACCAGGTGCATCAGACAAAGAAAAATTGGGAATCCAATATAACACCAAAGTTACAAACCTGAATGATTGAAAGAATGAGTGATGGAAGAATTTACCGAAATAGGAAAGTTTAGGGAGTGGATGGGTTTGTCATGAAAGATAATAAATTTTGCTTTGACCGTGTTAAATTTGAGATGTCTCCTGATCATACAATTTGAAATGAACAATAGGCAATGGCAATATGTGATTGAAGTTTAGGAGAGAAACTGTGTCCAGATATATGGATTAGGCAGTCAATGCCTCTGGGCCTCAGTTTCTTCATCTATAAATTGAGTCAGTTAACTCATATGATCTCTAAAGTCCCTTCTAGTCCTGTATCTATGATACCAAGCCCTAATCTAAACCCCTTATTTTATAGATAAATAAACTGAGGTCAAGAAAGTTCAAGTTTCTTGACCAGTATCACATTGCCCATTCAAGTTCACACTGCGTTGTCAAGATTGGTAAACTCAGGTATTAGAAGTCCCACTTCAATGTTCTTTCACTACACTGCCTCTGCTATCCTTTAAAATTTCTAATACAGTGAAATTATCTTCTTGTATATTTGGCAGATATTTTATTTCAATGACACTTCATTTTCGTGATTTTCCAAAATCCTGAAGAGTATATGACATTTACACAAACTCCGACGTGAATAATATTTGTAGTACAAATAATACCTCACCAACTCTTGTCACTTTTTTATTTTCCCCTTTCTTTGTTTCTAATAGGCAACCCATCACTAACCAGCAAAGTCAACGTTCTCATCAATGTCCTGGATGTCAATGAATTTCCTCCAGAAATTTCTGTACCATATGAGACAGCAGTATGTGAAAATGCTAAACCAGGACAGGTATTCCATAAATATTGACATCTGATTCTTTGAGTCAGTTAAAAGTGATTTCATGGACTGTTCTCGTCAGGGGAGTGCATAAAGGGATCCACTGCATAAGGTGGGAAGCTGTTGGGAAGGAAACATGGTAATATCATCTTTATCTTCCTCACCATAGTCATCATTATCTGTGATATGTATGGTGCTTTAAGAGTAACAAAATATACCATGTATATTACTTTGGTTCTCACAGCATGAGATTTCTGGCACTATATGGACTTTCTTTGATGTACATAGTCTCAACAAAAATGTGACTATCAGTGAGGCAAGATAGAAAAAGAATACATCCCATCAGGATTTTTCAAAATATACTCTCTGTCTTTCCTATGAGACCAGACAGGGTTTGTGCTATATCGTGCTTTAAGTGGCATATTAGAAATGATCCATGGTGATTTATTGGAAAAGATGTTATGTATTCACTAGGGGTACTAGGGAGAAACATCTTAAGCATTAAATATTGAGATAATTGAGACAGAAAGACTTGCCCCTCCTTCCCTCTTTCAGGGCATCAAATTCAGTTGTTTGTTTTACTCTGGCCTCATGGCCAGTAGCGTACACACCTTATAGGAAAATTATAGTAGTTTTTCTCACATCACCTAAATGCTTATTGGTCATAAGATTTGTACATATTTATGATTGTGTATAAACTATATTTTTATTGAAAACCAATTACTGTGTTTTGAATTACTCTCGTGTGGTAGTTTAGAATGTTGCTATGAATGTATTGAAGGAGTTTGAGTTTATGCCTCTTAGTCTATTTCTAGAAGTTTTTTTTATCTTGGAATTAACAAATTAGTTGTTAGCATTTTTAAACTATAATCATATGTATATTAAAATAACCTTATTAAACATAAGCAAAATATCTATTTATAAGAACAATGTAAATTTAGAGTCACACTTTCCCTTAATGAAAATTATGACTTGATAAGCATCTTTGGGAAAATTCTAGTTCTCCAAATCTGCAACTTTAGAAGCTTGGTGAACAAATACTTGATTAATTAGCCTTTTATTCAAATCTTATTTATTTATTGTAGGTAGTAACTATTTTATGTTATGCTGTGGGTAACCGAGTGATTCAGATTTTTTCCAATGACCAAACCTATATCTAATTGTCACTAAATAATTAAATGTGGTATGGCATGATGCTTTCACATAGGAAAAAAATGTGAATGCAGTCATACAAGTTTGGCTCAAAATTTGTCACCCTTCCCAATCTGATCTGGTCTCTGAGGAAAAAATATAATCATAGTAAGATTACACTAGCCTGAAGGTCTTCAGTTACACAGCAAACATCAGTCCCTTAAAAGACTTTAGGAAAGTATACACATCTTCAGGTGACTAAGGAATCATTTTGGGCACTGAATGGAATAATTTTTTGGACTAAGATAGCACTTAGTGTACTCGCTGAAACTCTAGTGATCTGACAATAAGGCACTGGTGGCAGTAGAACCTCTGGAGAGATGAGCTCCATTCTTCACACCTTCCAGTGTTCCTTTTCTAGGCACAGAGGACTGACAGATTTTCTTCCCTGGCCCCTTCAGAGCTTTTATGTCTGGATATGATGGAGAACAGTCTGGACTTCTAGAAGCTCTCTCGCAGTAACTTTTTCAGGGTCATCTTCTTTCCCAAAGAAACACATTTTATATGTATGCAACAATTCCTTCCACACACAGTTGGAGGTGACCCTTGAGTTTTATCTGGAAACTATTGATCTAATGAGCTGATGCTTCTGATCTTACTGCCAGGGACATTCCCTCTAGGTTGTTAAGTATGAGAAGCTCTTTCCTCGTTGAGCATGACTGAATGAGGTTCCTCTTCTCAGTGAAGTTTCTTACATACTCTAAAATACCATTGTCAAAAATCTTTACATGAGGGAAAATAGGTCTTAGGTCTTACCATCTCTTTGAAATATTTTTTCATGTTTGCACTTTATGCTTTATTGATGCCTATTTTTTCTTTACAAATGCAGGTTACTCTTGCTTTGTGAGAAGTCTGTCATAACCAAGTAAAACATTTAAGACAAACTAATAGTATAGTGACCTCATTGGAAAGTTCTTCTAATATTTCACATACATATCACATTCCAGTCAGTCTATTAAAAAATAACATATCTATTTTCCCTACCTCCTACCTTCTATTCCACAACTATTTGTGGGGAGGGGACAAATTTCGTACAACATACAGGTATAATTGAACAAAGACAAATGTTTCCATTTTCTGTATACAAAAATGTAGACATCTCATTCCTTCATCTCTCTGTAGATAGCATGTGCTGTTCTCAGTCCTCGGGAATCATGAATGATCATTGTGTTGAAGCTTTCAAAACTGTTTTAATCATATTTTTTGTTATATACATTTTTCTACTGATTCTGCTAATTTCATTCTTCATCAATTTACAAAAGTACTCAAAATTATTCATTTTTTACAATATTGACATTAGGGTATATATTTTTTATATTTCTACTCACTTCAGACTTCAGTTTCATATATCATATTTGCCATACTCTGTATATCGAATTTGTCTTTCAACTTCAACATCAGTTCTAAATCTTTAAATGTCTTTTTGAAATCATCTAATTATTATTTTCTTACAGCACTGTAGTACTCCACTATATGAATATACTAATATTTGTTCAACCTCCTCAATATTTGGAAATACTTTTGTTTACTTTCTCTGGCCACCACAAAAGAGCTATTATAAATAATTTTGTACATAAAGGGCCTTTTCCTCTTTCTTTACTGTCTTTTGCCTGTAGGTATTAGACAACTGGGTCAAAGAGCATGCAGAATTAAGTAAATTTTTGTGTGTAATTTTAAATTTCCTTTGAGAATGATTGTATACATCCACAGGACAACCAATAGTGGATCAATGTGTCTTTTCCTACAGCCATACCAGCATTTTATCATTTCACTTTTTTATCTTTACCACCTTTATGGATAACTCATTGAAATCTTATTCTAGGTCTAGTTCTTCATTTTTCATATATCTAGTTGTTTCCAAACCAGAGAATTGGTGAGGCCTGGTATGTAGTCAAAGGATTAATAATATCAGGACTACTAACAGATAACTAATAAAAATTAAAATAGAAAAATTTGAATTTATTTTTTTCTCTAGTAGACTTTTGTTTCAGTTTGAAATATGTGAAAGCACTTGTTTAATTTAAGGTAGAATATTAATTGCACTTTTAAAGCCATCATATTTATTTTAATGACAATTCAAAGCTCTTAAGTTTTATGTTTGCAAGCTCCTTAAAGACAGAGACTATTTTGTTTTTGTGTCTTTGTGTCTCTAGTGCCTGGCATAGTGTCTTATAGTGGACCCTTAATAAATGTTTATTACTTGAACTAAACTGAACTTAACTAAAATGAGCACAAGTCTCATGGGAACTACTTCCTATTCTGTCACGTTGTCAGCTATTTTCTATATATAACTCTTTCAATATTTGGCTGTGAAAACTGCAAGTAACAAACTGGTTTGCAAGGTTTCATTAAATAAGCTCATTAAAATTTTGAGAGGAAGGTTCTTTTGAAAAGGCTGAATGCCTTCATTTTTAATTTCAACTTTGTTTCAGGTAATTCAGATCATCAGTGCTGCAGACCGAGATCTTTCACCTGCTGGGCAACAATTCTCCTTTAGATTATCACCTGAGGCTGCCATCAAACCCAATTTTACAGTCCGTGACTACAGAAGTAAGTTTAACCACCTAAATGTGACCTTTTCTCACATAGCTCCATAAAGTAACAGATTTTTAGTTCATTTTATAAAACTGCTAAAGTTTATAAAATGTGAAAATTCATTTTTGCTGGATTGGGAAAAAAAAGTCGAAGTTTAAGGCAGATCAGTCAACAAATTATTACTCAATTCTAGAGAAAGAGTTGGCCAGAGTCCTATGATGGATCAAGTGATTCAATGACATTTTGGAAGGTGAGAGCATACTAGTGCCTTGGACATTCTTACTTCATATATGCATACGATGAAAGGCAGTGGTACAGTGGAGAGAAAAGCAGACCAGGAGCCTCCTGTTATGGACCTGGATAACACATACTAGCTGTGTGATTCTGGAGAAGTTAATTAATCTCTCAGTGTGCCAGGCAATTCTCTCTAACTATATCTGCATTATTTGATGGAGTTTTCTTCAACCTGACTATGATATTACTGGAAGTTTTCATTTTGGAGTTTCTTTTTGCAAGTAACTAGTTGATTCTTTTTATTTTCATTTTCCCCACCAGTTCTAAGAGCTCTGCATGGGTTTCTTTTAAGATTTCTTAAAATGTGATACTTGATTTTATTTGTTGATGGAATTCAAATTGCTCAATGACTCTTATGATTGTTTTCTTAATCTGTTTTCCAAACCAGTAATTTTTGTTATGAGACACCCTACATTGTATTCTGTTTTTCAGTCTTCGTTTTTGTTTTTTATATTTCTCACGGAGTCATTGACTTCTTTTTGGTCCATTGTAATTTTCAGGGTGTTTGTTGCTTGGGCAAGGTTTTGTACCTCTTGTGCCAAGCTGTAAATTATCTTTCCAATTATTTTTCTGTGGTTCTTATTTCATTTTACAAATATTTTCCCTGTAGTTCTCTCATTTATTAAAATAAACATTTTAAAAATAAAACAGTCTTTTGCTTCATCTCCTCCAAGAATTTTAGTTTATTTTTCCCTCATCAAGTTTTGTTTTTCTTTGAGGCTTTGATTGAAGATGTTTTGCAGTTATTCTCTTCTATATTTGTGTTTTGAGTTTTCCTGATGCCATTATAGCTTTTATTAGTGGCAGTCTTTGTGCTCATTCTTCCAGCTGATTTCTTTACTTTGAACTTGATATTAGACAGCCTCTGACCTTCTTCTGGAGGCAAGGTCTGAGCTGATTCTGTCACTGCTTTCTTGGGGAACTGAGTCTTAGAATATCTCAGAGAAAGCTTAGGCTAGGGGCTTGCAAGCTCTCAGATCTCCCCACAGGGCAAAGTGTGATTGTTGCTCCTGGTCTGAGCTCTGGCCATTCTTGATCTAAGTTTGGATCTGAACCACACTAGGCTGCTATTTGACTCGGACACTGTCAACCAGTTCAAAAAGTCTGCTGGTTCTGAGTCACAGAACTGACAGTATTGCTTTAGTCTGGGATTCCTATCCTGATTATTGCTTTCAGGCTTCAGAATGGACTAGAAGGTGGAAGTGAGACTTTTCTGGGCTCCTGGTCTCAGTCACAGTGCTTCTATTTGCTTCTGAACTTGCTCATCTCGGCCTAGAGCCTGTATCTCCTCTTTATATTGGAACATCACCATTGGATATAGGTCCCCTTCCACAGCTCACACTGGATATGAAACCTATAACTGAGTAGTGAATGACAAATGTGCTTTATGGTACTTTTTCCTGTATCCTCCATTGTCCTGAATGGGACCTCCATTGCCCAGTCCACAACTTCTCCCTGGATTCCTGAACTTTCCATCTACTGCTGGTCTTGACTAGATTCTATCCCCAATGTCCACAGACCTCTCTGTGACTGACTCCCTATTATGCTGAGCTAGGCTGGAAAAATGACTCACTGTGACATTTTCTTGTATTTTCTCATGAGGATTTAGTGCATTTTCTAAATCTGAGTGGAGGAGTTGTGAAGGGGAGCTCCCTGTACTGCTTCCCACTACTTTACCCTCTTGGTTCTGCTGGTCTAAGTTATTGGATTTTGATAGTGGCTTTTAAATGATGAAGGCTTTTTGGAAAACTTGTAGAAACTTCAGTTTACAATTAAAGATTAGTTTTATTTAGAAAAGTAATGGTACAGAAATGTTTCTTCCTAACGCAATGCTAAAATAATCTGCATTTTATGTTATTATGACTTGTTTTTCATGTATTCTAAACAAACTGAAAAGGCATTTTCTTTTATAGAGATATACTGCTTATAATTAGTCTAAGTAATAACAAACTATTTCTCATGCCTTGACCTTTGTGGAAGAATAAGAAGAGAGATCAGTACTGGAGAAATTACAGTAGTAATAATTATTCCCCAGGTCACAGCGATCTTCCTTTACTTGAGCTACTTTCCTGAGAAGTTATTATCTATAGATTCATTAGCACTGACCCCACTCTGATCTGTGGTCTTAATTATTATTTTATGTATATGCAAGTATTATTTCCTGAAGTCTACTATTAACTTTTTTTCAGGGTAAAATCTGTCTTATGCTTATTTTTATCCCTTACAGACCTTAGTGTAGTACCTTCCACATAATAGGTGATTTATCATCTTTACTAATAAAATACATCATATCTGAATATACATATGTACAAATGTACATTCATACATACACAAACATATGAGCATGTGCGTGGTATATACTTATATATATATATGTACATTGTAGATATGTGTAGATAAATAGATGGATGTACAAAATGTTGACAAAAATTTATCAACAGCTAGAGAATTAGTACACTCAGCTGCTTGGTTAAAGTATGTCTAAAGAAAAAGGTGCAAGCAATTCTGTTCAATGTTGTCATTTAGCTCACAGAAAAGTTTTGTGATATGTAAATTTGTTGAAGACTCACTGCTTCTCATGTCAGTGTTAATGTTATGCATAGATGTAGTAATAGAGTCTCAGGCATCTTATTATAACACTGAAGTTATTAAAACCACCAGAGTCAAGCATGTAAAAGCCAAAGTTATTCTGACACATGTAGCAATGTACAGAAAATTGAGATGATTGTTCAAAAAATAAATGCCTTGGCCTAAATTTCCCAGATGATTAAGTTAAAATATTCTACTGAATTGAATTATAGAAATAATTTTTGGTAACCTTCTATTTCTGCATGCAAGGAAATTAATTTAAAGAAAGACAACATTGTGTCATTGAAGAACCTGGGTTCTAATCATACTTCCTCCAAACTAATTTTGTGTCTTACTTTGTGTGAGTCATTTCCTTTATCAAAGTCTCATCATTATTCATCAGAAAAATGAGGAAATGAAGGGCTTGGGAAAGAGGTCTCTAAGGGCCTTTTGTACTCTAGTTTTTTTTAGCTTTGCATTTTATGTTAAATGATGATTGTTATTTGTAGGCATATCAGAGTCATTAGAGCATTCAGGAAGCAAGTTACTTTATGCCTCTGCTTTACAAATATCCATACCTTACTGAGGCACAAGAGTGAAGCTATCTATTTAGATAAAAAAATAATGACACCTGTCTCTACTGGGAAAAGGTGCGGTAGTGGTATTTTGGGGACTGTGGATCATATCAAATATCAATCTTAAGTGCTCAATCCATTCTTGTTATATTTTAAATCATCACTTTATAGTAAGAATACCTTCATGGAGATTCACACTTTGTTTTTAGCCTGTTTTTCTGTGGGATGAAAAATGCCCCACAAAAATATTATTCCCTTGTTGAGATTTTGACAAGAAAAGTCAAAAAAAAAAAGAAACTCACTTTAATGCATTTCTTACTTAATAAAGAAAATATTTTCCTCCTACTTTCATTTCTCCTCTGAAATTTAAAGTATCATGTCAAAAAGGTTTAATAGATAAAAACAGAGTTGCTTTATTTTCCTATAAGATTACTTAGATTGCATATGATTTGATTTTGACAGCATCGGTAAGGAGAGAAAAAGGTTCTATGGACACAGGAAAAATAAAAAGAAAAATATCCACTGGCTTAAGAACAACTTACTCTTGTTTAACAGGTACTAACTTTACTATATTAAGGATGTCTGACAGTAACTATTGTGTTGCAAATGTCATGTTTTGTAGACAACACAGCTGGAATTGAAACTAGAAGAAATGGATACAGCCGCAGGCAGCAAGAGTTTTATTTTCTCCCAGTTGTGATCGAGGACAGCAGTTACCCAGTCCAGAGCAGCACAAATACGATGACTATTCGAGTTTGTAGATGTGATTCTGATGGTACCATCTTGTCTTGCAATGTGGAGGCCATTTTTCTACCTGTAGGACTCAGCACTGGTGCTTTGATTGCAATCTTACTTTGTATAGTTATTCTCCTGGGTAGGTTAATTTCACACTTTTTCTAATGTTTTTTTCTCTGTCCCCATGTCACTCCATGTCTCTTTCCCACACTGCCTTTTTCTTTACCAGCCTTGGTCACTTCAACCTGTAAGTTGCTTTAGCTTTATGTTAACTTTATAGAGAGAACTATCTGGAGTTGATATTTTCTTAGTGTTCTTTAAATACTAGCGATATCTATTCTGTCAGGACACAGAGACATAAAAAGGTATGAAGCTGAAGTTTTAAACCTGTCCAATGGTAAATAGTATCATTGTTAAAGTTTCCGACTACCACGTCTCCTTTTTTTCTTTTGTTTTTTTCTTTTTTTAGAGATAAATCAGTGTAGTACAAAGAACTCTGAGCTAGGAGTCAGAATATCTGGACTCAAGCCCCAAACTCTGCTACTTATTATATGTGAGAACTTGGGCAAGATAGTAGGTATTGCAATGGATAGAAGAGCATGAAGCCTAGAGTCAGGAAGACTTGGGTTCAAATCCAGACTCAGAAACATACTAGTTCTTAACCTTGGCCTCTGTGCAACATTTAGCCTCATTTTTTGGAAACTATAAAATAGGAATAATAACAGCACCTACCTCACAGGGTTGTGGTGAGGGTCAAATAAGACTGTATTCGTCAAAAGCATTTAGCATAGTGCCCAACACATAGTAGTCACTTAATAAAGATTTGTTCCTTTCCCCTTCCCCCATCCTATAATGAAAGTGTTGGACAAGATACTGACAAAGATTTCTCCCAGCTCTAAATCTTAATCTACTATACTAAAATATATACAAGTCCCTTTTAGAGGTGTGGAGTAGTGTGACTTTGTTGTTTCTATCACAATGAAAGTCTTTACAACATATAATCACACACACACACAATGTATCCTGAGTTCAGGTTCTATTTATACTTTTTTGGATAGATTCATGATCTTATCAGTGTGTATACTCTCTCCACTGACACAGAATGCAGTGCCTCCATGACACTACAGCCAGGGAAACTTGTGTCTATGATTGTTCACAAATCTTCCTTTGGAGTCTACCCAATATTCTGTAGGTCTTAGCATTAAATGCTGGGAAAATGAGAAATACCTTCAGAAAACTTCTTATATGCTAATTCACAGTGAAAGTAAACAAAAAGAAAAGACTAGAGTTAAGCACTTTCTCTTTCATTTGATCATTTTGAACTGTGAGCCAGCAGTAATTGCTCATGCAATTCCCATCATTCTCTATCACAAAAAAGCCAACCAAATCAACAAGTACTTATAAAAAGCCTACTGCATGTCACTTCCCTAAACTCTGGATCAAGGCAACACAAAAGATTCAGAGGAGAAAAGGCATTGGAATAAGTACTTTCTATTGTAGTTCTAGACTTTTGACGGTAGTTGCTTTCTGAAGCATTTGCCCTTATTGCTGCTAAAATGCTTATTGGACTGCTTTTCACTTGCCACTACCTGATTCAGAAAGTCTCTCTTCTTTGTTGAGGTCAACCCCTAGAGGACCACAACCTGAAGTCTAACCTAATACAAAATTTTTCAGTAGAAGCAATTGGGATGCTACAGTGAAAACAATATTTCAATCCTTCTGAAAATTTAACCTGTAACCCTTCCCTCCATTTCAATTTAAAATACCTTGTTTTCCTTCCTACAAGCGAGCAGGGTGAGGGATCTCTGTACCTTGTCTGAGGAATGATTGGCATTTTAACTTGGATGACATGTATGTAAATCTGATATATCCCTTTCAGTCTAACTTCAGTAATACTACATGATTGTCATAGGTGTGTGTATAGTTGGTTTTTTTTTTTTAATTTGGTAGAAAACGTCTTGTCTAGCACATATATTTCTTATTCAAGGAAGCATCTTTTAAAAACAAAACAATAAACAGTGCTAAAAGATTAGAAAGTGTGTTAACTACTAGTTAGGAAATGGAGTGTGTTACCTGAAGCCCCAGTTTTATAACATTTTTGTATCTTCACCACTCTTTACACTAGGTGGGGCTCTGCTCCAAATTTTCAAATAGCCCAGATACAAACCATAGAAACTTGCTCTCAATATGGCAGAAAACACAGTCTGAACCAAACATTTCATTATCAAAGCAGATGCAGTTCCTGAGCTGGGAGGCAGAGGTGATCAGGGGACTATAAATTGATTTCTTGGTATGTGGATGAAATTTCAGAAATTTCAGGGGATAGGCGAAGGTTATGAAATCTTTAAGGGTGGTAGACTTTTATGTGAACCATTTGCATTTGAAAGGGTCACACTCAGACACTATTGACAAAGTCAATAGATTTGCCTTCTGGGTTTTGAGAGATTGAAAGTGTTCAACTATGAAGGTCCACAAGAAGCTAGGGAGGAAGAATTTACCTCTTATAACTCACCATTTCCCTGTACCTGTTAAACAATACAAAAGTCAGGAGTAGGGGGGAAGAGTTCTTTCCTTCTTGCTGCCCCTCTAGCAATAGTGTCTTGAAGCAGAAGAGCATGGCAAAGCCCAGTGGAATGGGAGCCAGTTTAGTTTAAAATAGCAAGTGTATTTTATGTATGAGTATGTGTTTTGAGTGGGTTGTTAAAACTTTACCAGCATACCTTTAATTAATTGACCCCAATATCCTTTTATTTCATAACAGAACTGAGGACTCAGATGATGTTCATCCCCTCTCAATTTTCCCCTTCTTTCCCCACACCCCTACACAATTGGCTCAGATTATTCCCTTCCGAAGTGTGGGCATATTTAATGTTGCCCTATCTAATGGAAAACTATGGTTCTCTTAGAAACATTGTGTTCCTGTGTGAAAATTATCTGAGTTGTCTAAACTAAAGCGCTCATTATCTAACTCTACAGTTTTAGGCAAATAGCTGAATTAAAAATCATGTACCTATCTCATTTTTAAAAATATATCTCAAAAACTTTACTGAAATTGTAAACTGGAACCTTTAATGCTTCTGATAAGTGCTATCATGCTAGGTTTTTGCAAGCTGGGGGCATCAATGCAAAGTATTCAGAGAAAATGAGGACTAAATATATGAATTAAGAAAATAAGTAGTTGATTAGCTAGTTACAGAGACTTTACTTTGTAGAATAATTAGTGAGTCTTTTAAAGTAACTGGGTTTCATTAGCTTTCAGCTGAAGGACTTTATTGACATTTCAGCCAAGGGTTGAACTTTCTTGTCAACTTCAAAATGCAATTCTTGTCTCATTTCAGCCATTGTTGTGTTGTATGTTGCCCTGCGAAGGCAGAAGAAAAAAGACACCCTGATGACCTCTAAAGAAGACATCAGAGACAATGTTATCCATTATGATGATGAAGGAGGTGGGGAAGAGGACACTCAGGCTTTCGACATTGGTGCCCTGAGAAATCCAAAAGTGATTGAAGATAACAAAATACGCAGGGATATAAAACCAGACACTCTCTGTTTACCTCGTCAGAGACCACCAGTGGAAGATAACACAGACATAAGAGATTTCATTAATCAAAGGCTACAGGAAAATGATGTGGATCCCACGGCACCTCCTTATGATTCATTGGCAACATATGCCTATGAAGGCAGTGGATCTGTAGCAGAGTCCCTGAGCTCCATAGACTCACGCACTACAGAAGCAGACCAGGATTATGACTACCTGACTGACTGGGGACCACGCTTTAAAGTCTTGGCAGACATGTTTGGAGAAGAAGAAAGTTATAACTCTGACAAAGTCACCTAAGCAGCAGGGTTAACATTGAACCAAGAGGAGAAATTGAAAGGAAACTACAAATGGGGGTGGGTGGGTGGGGAACAGACACAACACCCAAGCTTTATAAGATAAGATTACTTTGATTACTTGGTTTCCAGCAAGTTCCTGTATTTATCATACTGTCAGTTTGGGTTGATTTTGAAAACAGAAGATAATTCCTATAATATGTCCTATGTCCTCTTCCCCCTTTTTTCCTTTTACCTTTTTTTTTTTTTTTTGTTTTGTTTTATTTTGTTTTTGTACTTTGGAAGCACTGAGATGAGCTCAGGCCTATTAGGTACAATTAAATGACATGACAACCTAGAAAGAAGATAGCTTTTTGGCATGAAGGTGGAAGAGTGGTAGATTTTTTTCTTAATTCCACTGAAGTGCCTATTGAAACTCTTATCTTTTAAAGTGGTATACAGTGCCCTCTATTGAGAAGGTGATGCAGGATTTGGAGATAAAGAGGACATAGAACAAAGACACTGACTTCATGTCAAGGAGCAATAGTGACATGCTGACTTCTAATTACTTTGGGAATAAAAAAGAAGAATTTCTGAAATCCATCTATTTATAATTCAAAGGTTTTTTTTTTTTCTTTTAAAAAATGTATTCCAAAATAACACATTTGTTCTCCCCATATTTGAAATAAATTGAAATAAACATGCTAGTATGAAATTCAATATGTAAAAGTTCTCAATTTTTAGAGAAATGTTTGATTTTAACATGAGTGAATATTAAGGTTTTCATTAAAATGTTATCCTCTTTTCAAAAATAAAACAAAAACAACAAAATAAATAATTTTTTCTGAGACCTTAGACCATCTACTTCTGTTTAGACCAAAGCTGATCAAAACAAACTATCAGTACTGGATTTTGGCAAGAGTGATTTGTTTTAATGTTGGAAAAGCAACCAAGGATTCCTAGTCAGCTTTATCCAAGATAAAATTCTGGGGGCCTCCTTCTGTGGGGCCAACTGAAAAAAAAATCTATTAAATCAGTTATATATTGGTGTAAAGACAGGAAAACTGAATATCTAACTTCTTTCCAACTGTAGGATTCAATCAAGTTCCCAATATTTGCTAATAATGAATCCCTCAGGTGATCACATGTATTTGAATTCACACTATTTGAACTTATGAAAATGTTAGAGCTGTCCTTTGGTTCTACCCCAATAGACATATACAGTATGAATTCAAATGCAATGTCTACTTTAAAGGATTCGTTAGTTACACTAATGGGCCCCTATGTGAAATGATTCTCTAAGATATAAGTAAAAATGGGAAACTGTTAAAATTCCATTTCAACTTGTTCTCCTGCAATTACTGCACTCGTTTTCCCTTTTAAGTGTATGCTGGTACTTCATAAGTACTAGTACTTAGGCATATGTTGTCCTTTTACCCTCAGAACCTGGAACAGTCCCTGCCATAGGGTAGAGTAGGTATTTAATAAGTGCAATTAACTTCCTCTATGGGCAGCTAGGTTGTGCAATGGATAGAGCACTGGGCTTAGAATTATGAAGACTCATCTTCCTGAATTAAAATCTGGCTTTAGTCGTTTATTAGCTGTGTGATACTGGACAAGTCATTTAACCTTGTTTGTCTCAGTTTTCTCATCTGTAAAATGAGTTGGAGAAGGAAATGGAAATCTAGTATCTTTGGCAAGAAAACCCTAAATGTGATCATGAAAAGTAAAAAAAATACTGAATAAAAACAATAAGAATAACCTCATCCACACAGTCAGTCTGATGAGTGGTTTGGACTTGAAGTGTGAAACATTTTATATACTCCCAGTGGTGGCTAAAATACTTAGAATCGAAAAGTGACTAATGAAGATCCACACTAAATGAAGACATGGCTCACGTCCGTGTGTAAGGCCTCTGACTGCCTAGAACCTTAAGTGGTTTTATAGGTAGGGTGAAGAAGAGAAAATATTGAAGAAAAGATTACAACTATTAAGAAAAAATGCATACTGTCATGCTAAAAACAAATTATAAGTTAATAATGCATGAGACTTTTTAGTCACATCTTTGCACCAAGGAATTATCAACATTAATCAATCATTATCAATAGGATAATGTTCAAATATGAATGTTAGCATTAAAATACCACATAAAGAAATAACTCTCAAATTTGTCAGTAATTATCATGGTTGTATGCTTGTGCGACAAAGAAAGTAACTCTACCTTTAAAGCAAACCCTCAAAGAAAATTGTTTACATTTTTCCAACTTAAAATAAGTGCCTAAAATTGAGCAGTAAATGCGTAATTATTTGTCTAAAGATGGTTTTAAGTTTCTTAGTGAAGAGGATTGTCAAAAGAATCCCATCATTGGGGCACCTGCTTCTATGGATAGAATAATGGAATTGGGTTTAATGGTTTGAGAATATTTGCTATGGGTAATTATTCCTACTGGGCATGCAGAGTGCATGTGTGTGCCTGTGTGTCTACATGTATGTTCATGTGGATTTGATGAGGGTTGAAAGGGGAGATGAGATCCCCACAAAGACCTGAGTAGTAGAGGCAGGTCACCTGGAATGAATTCGCAGACTCAAGCATTCTTGACATCAAGGTAAAGATTTATTACATTTTTCAGCAGGCAAGAGTTCTTAGGGAACCTGCAACCT
This sequence comes from Bettongia penicillata ogilbyi, assembly GCA_023548195.1. Taxonomy (NCBI): domain Eukaryota; kingdom Metazoa; phylum Chordata; class Mammalia; order Diprotodontia; family Potoroidae; genus Bettongia; species Bettongia penicillata. The sequence continues at coordinate 3,127,197 of JAJHZJ010000653.1, forward strand.
TAGAGGGGTATAGGTAAAGTTCATGTAGGATTTTCTATAGTGAAACATTTTCTAAATGTGACTCAGGGTGGGATTAGGGAGTGGTTAGTTCTTAAAGAAATATGTATTTTTGGTATGTAAGGAGGGATTGACTTCAACCTGAGGTAAATGATCAATGGCCTCAGCATTGATTGATGATGGTCTTTTGAGAACACTATGAAAGTGTTCAGTCCATCTCTCTATGATCGTGTCCTTATCCCTAATCAATGTGGCTCCATCAGCACTGACTAGTTGTGATGCACCATAGGTTTTTGGTCCATTAATAGCTTTCAGGGAATCATGAAATCACTTTGAATTGTTACTATCATCATAAAATTGAATTTTATCTGCCTTCTTCCTGAGCCAGGAACCCTGAATCTCTCTAAACTTTGCTTGTATTTTGCTTTTGATGGAATTAAATACTGCCTTTTTAGAGGTGGATGAACTATACTGCTGGTAAATCCTGTAGAGTTCTTGTTTTTCATATAGCCCCTTCTGAATTTCCCCATCATTTTCATCAAACCAGTCTCGGTGTTTGTGAGTGTTCTGACCTAGATGAGCAAATGAAATGCTGTGCACCAAATCTCTGAAAACTGCCCAATCTTTTCTGCTCCACTGTTGCCAACTGTGTGTTCACTCAACTTTCCTTCCAAGTTAGCAACCCAGAGTTCATTGGGAAATAGCCCGGGGGATGGGGTGCTACAAGAAGGAGTGGTTTTAGACCTAAAACTTCACTAAGCTAACTAGCAGTTAGGATTTACTAAGAAATACCAGGCTACTCTAGTCTAACAATGTCTTGTTAGACTAGATAAATGTAAGGGATTATATATATGTCTAAGTCTAGGATACATATGATGGGTCAATAAGTTACTACTTTTATGTATATTATAACCCAGTGCACAACCCATTCAGCCAGTATTCAGGTGGTTCAGACTAATAAGTCCTATAGGTGCAGCTGGCTGCTCTATCAGCAAGGGAGATAACAGTTGTTGTTGGGGCAGGCTGTGTCCTTGGGCTGGGGAGAAACTGCCTGGGAGAGTGTTTTGAGGCTAGGGAAAAATGTGATTTTTAGAGAGCAGTGTGATTTTAGAATTGGGATCCAAGCACATGCACCCAAGCATCTCATTAGATTTAGGAAGAAAGGGTAAAAGATGACTCTATTGAGGATTTGGAATAAAGGATGAATATGAAGAAATAAAATTTACATTAGTGTCCACAAAATATTAAAGCATTAAAAAAAAAGGACTGCAACATGTAGAGTCAATCCACCGTGGAGGACTTATAGGAGGATATTTCTATCTTCAAAACATCTTTCATATATGTTTCCTTTATTTCCCATTCATATAGCCCTTATGCTGGGCTAGGTTCTTATTATTTCACACCTGGACTATTATAATATCTTTATAGTTAGTCGTTCTACTTTGTGTCTCTCCTTATGATAATCCTTCCTCCACACAGCTGTCAAAGTGATCTGCCTAAAGCACAGCTCTAATGATATTGTGATTTACTCTAGAATTATGTATGAAATCCTCTATTTAGCTTTTAAAGGACTTGACAATCTGGCTCCTTCCTACCTTCCTAGGCTTCGTACTCTTTTCCCTGGACTCTATAATCTAGCTACATTGGGTTTTTTACTATTCCTTTCACTCAACAACCCATCTCCCGGCAATACCCCTTTTCATTGTTTGTCTACTGTCACCCATTCCTGAAAGGTTTGCCTTTCTCACCTCTATTTTCTAACACCCCCCTTTTTTTTCAAGATTGAAAGCCTTTCATAGCTTTAATCTCACCTTTGGTAAGATGTCTTTCCCATTCTTCCTCCTCTAACACCCAGTGCCTTTCCTCTGGGATTACTTTCCATTTATATTACAAATATCTTGTATGCACATAATTGTTTTCATGTTGTCTCCCCTCCATTAACGTTAGCTCCTGATGGCAGTGACTTGATATTTTGTTTTTGCTTTGGTTTGTTTTATTTTCTTTGTGTGCCCAGTGGCCCGCAGAAAGAACTTAACGATCACTTGTCAATTAATCATTTGATTAGAGTAAACAGGCATATATCACATAGGATAAGAAGCTCATACTTTCAAATCATGAACTGTGAGGTGTGGTTAGATAGGAGTTCATTTTTCCCCCTCATTTGTAAAAGGAAGAATTAATCTATAGTCTTTAATGTCTCCTATCTCTGTTATTCTGTGCTACTATGACAAGTGCAAAATAAAAGTTATGGTAAAAAAAAATGGTCATATATATTTTCTTTTAAATTTATTTTTTAAATTAACTTTTTTATTTTTTCTCTCTTGCAAATCCCTCTCCCCAAACTGAAGTGAGGAAAGAGGATAATATACATAGTCAAGCAAAACAAATCCCACTTTGGTCATATCCCAAAATCCATGCATCATTCTGCATCTTGAGCCTGTGTCATTTCTCAGAAAGTGAGTGCTCCATTATTGGTCCTCTGGAATTCTAGTTGTTCATTACATTAATTAAAATTATCATCTTTCCCATTCATAGCTGTGGGATTTGAATTAGAGCTACTGAATCCATAAGTCACTGGTTCCTTCTTCACTACATGCAGGGCTAGTTTAAGAAGAATTACATACACAGCAAGTGTGTTTTATCTGTACTGTATTCCTAGAGTCTCTGACATCATGATCTTGCCATATTCTGAAGTAGGAAGTGTGCATTATAGGAAACTAACCCCTTTGTAATCTATCAGAAAATTTTCATTTATATCTTTTATTAGGACTATTTCACTGACAGCTGTCAATTGGTGGGTGGTAAGGGGTCAGTAGCATAGTGGAACAGCATTATTTAAGGGAAATACTATTAGATTTGGAGTTAGAGGAAATAACCTCACATCCTAGTTAATTTAGTACCTGTGTGAATTGTGTCAAATCATTTAAACTTTCTGTGCTTCAGTTCCTTCACCCGTAAAATGAGAGGCTTTGACTAGATGACTCATAAAGTCTTTCTTAGCTCTAAATTTATGAATTCTGTGGTTTTGTAAATATAGTTTTAGAAGCAATTATAAATTCAAAGTTTAATATTCAAAGTGAATAAAGATGACAATCTTTGTAGAATATATTTAGTTAGACCTCAAGTATGTTAACTTGCTCATGAATCAAAATTACATGATTCATAATCTACATCTGGATGAAAATGGAAATAAAAAATTGTACCTGAATATATACTCTACACAGTATGCAGATATACATCTGAAATATCAATTTTCATGCAAAGTCTATAATAATGACCCTTCTAACACCCTTGAACAAATTCCCTAACCTTCTCAAGTCTTCTATTTTCACTCCATACCAATTATCCATTGTTGCAATGGTATCTCAGACCTTATTATCAATTGAAATGTTTCATACTCCAGATCCTTAAATATCCCGATTCTGATTACAGTCTTTAAATCTTGCATGTTTTTCATCTTCACTGTGATCAGTGTTAATATGAACTCACCCTAATTACTCAACTGGTAGATTAGCTTTCTTCCTTCCCATCCAGGAGCTCATGCCTAGTCACCTTCAAAAGTTCTCCCCTTCCTTCAGTGTTCTAATATCCCTTCTTTGCACATCCCCAACCTAGTACAATCTTCTTTCTTTCCCTATCTTGAGCATTTTTAGAGAAAGACCTATAAACGTGTTGAAGACTGATGTTCAAATTCCAATCTTATTCAGATCCTTAGTAATGCTCAGCAATTCTTTTATTCAGAATGATTTTATAATTTATTTTATTCTAGTTATTCCTGCCCCTTGTAATTATGTTGCCTAAGGATGTAGGTCATAGTTTTAGAACTGAAAGGATCCTTTATAGGCCATCAAGTTCAAGTCCCTCATTTTACTGATGGGAAATAAAGACCTATGAAGGGTAATTGATTTGCCCAAAGTCACATAGATTGGAATCAGGATTTGAACCCAAGTCCCTAACTCAAAGTCTATTTCCTTTACACTGTACACTATACTCTTTGTATGGTAACTATCACATCTATTTTCTAATCTCTCCAAACTCCCAATACCACCATTTTTCTTTACTCTCTCAGAAACAGATTATCCTTTATGAAAGAAACCATGATTATATAAATTAGCTCTTTCACAGAAGACCCTGTCATCTGCTCTAAATGAAAGAGGATATACTTAGGGGAAAGGGGAGAAGGGAGATTTTTTGGAATATATCATTCTTTAAGGAATGAGATAGGCAGACAATATGAGTGAAGTAGCTACTAGGGCTGATCATCATTTATGCATCATTTCTTTTCAGTCGTTCAAATAAGATTGGTTGCATGACTTTTCTCTGATAACACTAAGCAGTTTAAAGCAAGGATAGGGCAAATAAAACACATGGGAAGGGTATCTGACTAAGAAAGCAGGAGTTATTAAAGTAGAGTTTGGTAGAAGTGGTAGATGTCAAGGCTGAATGAAGAGAAAAGGGAAGAAAAATGGGGGAGATGGAATGTGAATAGAGAAATGGGTCAGGTAACTGGACATCAGAATGAGGCCAGAAGGGAAGTTTAATTTGACTAAGTCAATAAGAAAGGGAGAAGTTTTGCATTAAGAATAGAATCTGTAAGTTCCATTTCTTGGATTTCCTGCAGTTCTCTGAGATGGCATCAAGGTATTACCATGCAATTATCACAGAAGCAGAATTGTAAAAGAAATCACTCGAAGTAATGGGGATAAAGATTGGTTTGTTCAAGATGATACATGTGTTGTCAGGAGAGTAAGTCCCTAAGTACCTATAGTACCAACTATAATTAACTCAGGCATTGTAATGGTATAAATGAATGATTGACTCAACAAAAGTATGGAATATAAAAGACCAATTTTACTTAGCTTGTAAGAATATAATTGTTCAATATGGGCCACAAATACATGATCAGACCTGGGATGAGTCAAGCTTGACTTATCCCAGGCTGCCATCAGAGCAGCCTGCTTGAGGTGAGTAAGCATCTGGACAGGTTTGAAGAGCATTGGACTCTCTCCTTGTGATTGCTTGTACTGTAATAAGCCATATGCTTCATCAACCCAGGAGTTATATAGGTAATTGTCAAAACAGTCAAAACAGGCATGTCTTTCTCCTGTACTAATTAAAACCTTGTGGTTGATTCTTTTGTTTGTTTGTTTTCTGGATTTCTCAGCCCCCTTCCTTTATTCTCAACCTTTTTTTTTTTGTTCTCACCTAATTAAATTCTTACTATACCTATTGCCCTAGGGGTCCTTCGTTGATCTAAATCAATGTAAATGAGGTTTCAGTTGGGGTTATAACAAAGTTTTGCTAAAGTCCCAGAGGAGAACAAAAATGGGAGTAGGGGAGATGAGACAGAGAGAAATTCTGCTCAAGGTATTACATTTGATCCCAAATTAGGGTTCAGTTTCAGTTTGTCACTTTGGATACCATTTACATACTCTGGCCCCAGCCTACCTCTCTAAACTTATTTCCTACATCTGTTTTCTACTCTACATTCTACAATATTCTACATTCTAGTTCAAATATATTGTAACATTACTCATTGAGTCCTTTCTCAACAAACATTTAATAAGTGCTTATTATGTGCTATGCCTTATACTAAGTACTGGAGATGAAAATTGATTTTTTTTAAAAAAGACTTTAAGGTATTAAAATTCTATGTAATTTGAATTATGTTGTAATTCAGTGGAAATTGCTAGATTCATATAAGCTATATACAGAATATGATCCTGAGAAGGAGGCTCAACAGCTGGGAGGAATGGAGATGGTTTCTTGTAGGAGGTAGAATTTGAGCTCAATCTTGAAGGAAGTCCAGGAAATGGAAAAAATGTAAGGAATTAGGGAGATTAATCAAGGCCTTTGTGAGGAAGAGCAAGTAGGCCAGTGCAACTGGATCGCAGAGTACATGGTGCGGGGTAAAGTGTAGAAAGATCAGAAAAGGTCAAGAGCTTTAAATGCCAAAGGGAGAACTTCCATCATTTCTCAAACTTCATGACTTTTCTTGTTATCTTCCCTCTGAGGAAGTCCTACCAGACCTTCAAGATCCAACTCATATGTACCTTTCTTCATTCTATTCAACTCCATTTAATATAAATTCATTGTCTACTCTGTATGATGAAGCATAGTTATCCCCTGAAATAAAAATAGAGATATATGATCTCTACCTTCAAAGAGTTCGCATGCTGTTAAACTAGAGAAAGATATTTGAGACATTCAAAGAGAAAGAGATTACTTTTAGAGAGTGGGTAAATTACTTCATACACAGTAGGAGCTGTATTAGCCGTTGTAGCCAGAAGACTTTCAACAGCTAAGAGATACGGGAAGAATCAATTTCAGGTATGAGGTGTGATATTTATGGCACACACAGGAGAAATCAGGATGAGGTAAGATGATTGCCAATTATTTGGTCTGAAATATTAAGTATGTAAAATCTATAGAAAGGGAGGTCTGAGCTTATTTATTTAAAGCTTTATATGTAAGGCTAAAGAGTTTGCATTTTATTTGGATGAGGCCTAGAAACAATGAATATTTTTTTTTTTGAGAAATGTAGTATGAAATCAATGACATATTTTGTCAATAACCATATTTTAGTCATTTTTGTATCTCCTAAATTACCTAACATTACTTTTTACATATAATAGACATTCAATTTTTTTTTGATGGATGAATGATTGAATACCTTTTAAAATGTCATGGTGAATAGTATACTATAGATAGTGACACTAGGGATCACTGATTGCATTCATGGACCTCAGTTTCTTTAGTTTTAAAATGAGAGAATTCCATAATCACAATTTATTCACTTTTAATAGCTTCATTGGAAAGTAGACAATTGATTGTTAAACACAGCTGTTATTTTTTATTTCTGCTTCTGAATTTGAAAGATGCCTAACAAATATGAACCAATCAATAAATGATATAGTTGTCAACCAAGGATCAATGTTTTTCAAGAGTTAGTGAGCCAATAAACTATTACTATTTTATGAACTGTGCTAAGCATTGGGAATACGATACTTTTGAGATCGCCAAGTGAAATAGTATAGAAAGAAGAGAAAGTCCAGAACAGAGCTATGTGGGACAAATATAGCAAATATAGTCGGGATAAATATTCAGCAAAGGTCATGAAGGAGCCGTGAGACAGGTAGGAAGATATAATAGCACGAGGAGAATAATGTCCCAAAAATCTACAAAGGAGAGAATATGGAGAAGAGGTTGGTCAATAATGTCAAAGCATGCAGACTTCAAGAAGGATGAAGGTTCAAAAAATGCCAATATAGGAAATTAAGAGATCATTACTAATTTTAGGGGAAAAATCATTATTGTTTGAACAAATTGTATAAAGCTGAAAAGAGAGTGAGAGGGAAAGAAATGGAGGCAACTATTATAAATGGCCATCTCAAGAAATTCAGCCATAAATAGGAGGAAAGAATAGTTAATGGGAGTGGATGGATTAAGTGATTTTTCTTTTTTCTTTTTTTTTTTCCAAGGGGGATACATGCATGACTTATGTGCAGTCAGTAGAGAAGATAGCTAGTAAATAAGGAGAGACTGAAGGGGGAACCTATCGGAGTGGACAGTGGGAATTATATGTGCCAATACAGTGGCTTACCATTTCAAGGATAAGGGCCACTCCATTATGTGAGACAGTGGCTCAATACATCTGCGAGTTTGGGATGAAAGAAGAGGCAAATGCTAAATGGACTCAGTTTTTTCAATGAAATATGAGGCAAAGTTTTTGGCTAAAACTTAGGAGTATGGGAAACTATGGACAGGTTGAAGGGTAATGAAAAGCTTCAGAAAAGCCACTATGATGAATGGAAAACCGAGTCAATTAGCCAAGTGTAAAAAGGATTACTTTGTTGTAGTGAGGGTCCAGCTGAGATTATGCAATGTAAATTTGTAGTAGATTCACTTAGTACATCTTAATAATTTTCTCTAGGTTTACTCAGCTGTATGTGAGTAGGAATGAAGATAGCAAAAGCAATCTGCTAGGAGTAATCTAGAGCTGAGGCTTGTCAAGGAAAGAATGGAGGTAGTATAAAATAGAACAAAGATCAATGAGAAGCAAACAGCGTAGAGCTCAAGTAGTTCATGAAGGTGTCCAGATAGGGAAAGGAGGTTAATGTAGCCCACCCAGGTAGGAGTAAAGGCTTGGAAAAGAATTAGTAAACTGAGGATTGGGGGATATGATAACGATGAAAATCAGGATTTGGGGGTCACAAGGCAGAGAGAGAAAGAATAACAACAAATACTGATCAGAGAAGGGAATTTCAGAATTCATAAACTTGGAAGTAGAGTATTTGTAGGTGATGGTAATATGAAGTGAATGAAAATCTCCATGTGCACCCATGGCAGAGCAAAGGAGAAAATCATGGGAAATGCACAAGTTAAGGAACTAGAAGGACAAAGGTGTTCTTTCATTGATCATTTTTCTTTGAAATGTTGGTTGACAACCTTTTTTCCTTAAAGCATAAGAAGATAATTATAACATTGAAACATTGCTGCTGTTAGATTGTTAATATCTTTAAAGTAGGGATAATATTTATTCCCCAACCTCAGGATAACTTTGTAGGAAAAAAAATGTGGTAGTTTAAAATAGAGACATCTATTGAAATCATTTGAACTTTATTAAAATAAACTAGTTTAAAAGACAGTAGGGTAAATGATAGGTAGCATGCAAACATTTACTTATCACCAAATTTTAATTTTGTCAAAATTGTTGTGTTTTCCCATCAGTATTTACACACACACACACACACACACACATACACACACACATACGCACACATTTACTGATCACTGTTGCCCTGGTAAAATCTTCTATTACAAATGTCACAAGACAATAAAATGTAGGCAATCTAGTAATGTTTTATAACTGTTACAAAGACTATTGCTTAATGAAAAAAGATATCATATCATGTGCTAAATTATTATCTAGGAAGTGGTACTTGCAATGTAAAGAAGCCATTCTCTGTTGTCTTAGAATAAATCACAAAACTGATTGAGCCAAATAAAGACTGAAATAAAAACTTAGTCGTTTCTGCCTGAAATCTAAAATAAGTGCTTATGTAGAATTCCTTACAATCTTGCAACACTGGAAAGGTCAAATATAATATAAAAAGTTTAGACTAAAGCTATATCCTGAAAAAGTATATTCTTAAGACTGTCTATCAAACTAAGGGATGTGAACTTTGAAGTAATTTCCCTTAAAATTCTAATCCCAAACTACTTTGGATTGCAAACTACTTTAACATGTATATTCATTTTAATTACATTAGCTAACCACTGTAGATGCCAGTGGCAAGTAGCATTAAGTCTCTTGATTTCATAGGAATAATCTGAGAGTCAACAAAGAAGTTAACTATGAAACTCCCTCCCTTTCCACAGGACAATATATTTAAAATATTCCCTGAAATATATAAATTATAATGTTTATGGACATTTTTATTTGAATGATGAGATTAGAAGTCAAATTGTATAAAAGAGAGTGAGAAGGAAAGAAATAAGAGCAACTATTATAAATGGCCATCTCAAGACATTCAACCAGAAATGGGCAAACATAGAACTACATAATTTTTACAGCTAGAAAAAATCCTGGAGAACAGCACTGGATGAATTTGGATGCACTGCCTTATTCCTCCCTTTAATTGAAGGAAGCATATATGGGCTTACTACAGGGTGTCAAAAATTCTTAGTTCATTTTCACTTTTTTGAATACAGAATGCTGCACTAAAATTTTGGGACATCTCTGTATATGATATTAAAGATTACATGAGGAATAGCATCCCATAAAATAAAAATACATCAAGTAATGTCTTCCAGCTCATCTTATGTTTCAAAGAGAAAAGTACTGGAGTTGATTTCAAAAGACCTGGGCTTACCTAAGTAACCCTGAGCAAGTGATTAGAAACACGGAGGCACATTTAACTTCTACATAATAGTAGTACATATCTCACAGGATTGTTTGAATGTCAAATTTGAGAACTGACATAAGCTATGAATTGATGGTGAAACACTATAAAGGTAAATTATTGACATCTATTTTTTTTTCAAGTTAATATAGTGGGTTCAAAACTATGTACTCTGTGTTGAACTCTTTTCATGATTTTTCTAAGGATAGTATATTTTAGCCTGACTTTTGGCAGCATTGAGAGGGAGATGGAAAGTATCCTTGAAGTCTTCTGGATTTTTCTTTTCAACCCTTCCCTCTTCCCCCAATATATATATTTTTTTCTTTTTGAATGTGTGTGGGTGTGCAAACATATACACACTGTTCAATAACACACTGCTTTTACATTCCCTCCCTGGCTTTCTTTTTCTAAATTTGCTCCAACATCCTTCACTGTATCAGAGAATTTTGTACTAAATCACAGAGCTGGACAAGAATACACACATTATCGAGTCCCTTCCATCTATTTGCAATGTATCCAAAAAGTGATTTTCTAGCTGCCTTTAGAGATACTCCTAGATATTTAAAGCTCTGGTACAACTCTGCCTGCTTCTTCCTATATTCTTTAAGTTGAATTTTTGATGTAAGTGTAGGGCATTATATTTATCTCCATTCAATTTCATCTTATCAGATTTAGCCCAGTATTCTAGTCTGTCTAATATGGAATAGAATAAGTATTTTCTTGGTTCCTACTATGTCAGGTGCTGTGCCAGACTCTAAAATTATTATTTCAGTAGGTGCTATTATCATCTTCATTTCATAATTAAGGAAACTGAGGCAAATAGGAGTGAAATGATTTACCCAGGATCATACAACTGATAAGTGCAAAAGAGTGGATTTGAGTTTTTCTTTCCAATACTCTATCAATTGTACTAATGAGCTGCCTTATGTACTATGACTTTATTATTCCTGCTTGCTTTGTGTCATGTACAACATATTTTCTTTCATTAGTCATTGATAGAAATATTGAATAACATTATTTCAAGCACAGACCTCCATATCTAGAGACCTCTCTCAAAGATGATGTCAACATATTATCCTAAATAGCTATTTTTTGAATCTGTCCATTCAACCAGTTTCAAATCTATATACCTATACATAATATAGTTTGCATGTTGCTACCTTATCTAAAAATATAACATGACAAACTGTCAAATACTTTGCTAATAAAAGCTGTTTATGTCTGTAGCATTACTCTGATTTATCACCGTACTCACTTCATAAAAAGAGTAAATCATGTTTGTCTGGCATTATCTATTCTTGAACATCCACTAGCTCTTAATCCTTGTTTTCTTTCTAAATTCTCATAAGCCTTCAATTTAGTGATGCATTCTTAAATTTTTGAGGAATGGAAGTGAAGTGAAGATCATTGACCTAAAGTTTCTAGACTCAATCTCCTCTCCTTTGTTTTGAAAATTGGAACTAAATTTATCAATCTCCAGCTCTGCCATCTTTCTTTCTTTCTTGATTTTTCAAGGATCACTGAAACAAGCTCAGCTGTCACATCTGAGAATGCTAAAAGTATTCTGGGATATAGCTTATTTTGTCATGTTGACATGAATTCATTTAAAATAACCAGAGTACCATCTTACACTCTTAATATTCCTCCCCAATCATCTTGAGAATCACACCTGTGTTAACAATTTTGTACAAGCATTCCCAATCAGAAAATCATTCTTCTTGGTAGATAAAATGGGCAAAACAAGACTAGGGTAGTTAGTTCTACCTTTTTATCATCATTCCTTATCACCATCTCATCCACACTGAGAAGCCATTCAATTCTTTTCTATTATCTCCCTCTTGTTCCAACATGGCTAAAAAGACCCCGTTCCTTGCCCTTAGTATTCTTGACCTATCTGAGCTCAGTCTTAATTGTAATTTTCCTGGCATAGTTTTTATGGTACTATGGCAGTTTTATATTCATCTTTGGTTATTTGTCCTTGTTTGTAACTTCTATTGACAAATTTCAAAAATCTATGTTGATAGAAAAGTTCGTTGTAAGTCCACATCACTATCGTTACACAGAATCACAGAATTTCAGAGTTGGAAGATACCTCAACTATCATCTGGTCCAACCCAAATATGGAAAAACATGCTGACTACAAAATATCTGACAACTGGTCATCTAGCCATCTAGTTATCCAGTGAGTGGGAATCAATTATTTGCATCATATTCCACTATTAAATAAATGTAATTATAAGGAAGGTTTTCCTGATAAGACTGCGTAAGTTTCCTCTGTTGGTCTGCCATCCATTCCATGAAGTTCTTTCCTCTGGGGATGACCTAAGTCTAATCTTTGGTACATAGGATAGCCTTCTAAATACTTGAAGTCAGTGATTGTGTTCTTCCCAAATCTTCTCATCTTCATTTTAAATATTCCCAGTTCCTTCACAAGTTCTTCAAATAGCATGAACCTGAGACCTCTTCCTATCCTCCCCCACTTGTCCCTTCTAGGTGCTCTCTCACTTACCAACGTTTTTCCTAAAATGTGGTGATAGCCACTGAACATAGTACTCTTCATGTTTTCTAATGAGGACAGACAGCAGAAAGATCATCTTCTCCTTATTCCTACATTTTGTAGCTCTTGCAATGTAGTCTAATATAGTGTTATGATTTTGGCTGCCATGTCATATATTTCACCCATGTTAAGCTGGTGGTCCATTAAGTCTTTTCCATATTAATGCATTTTCACATTTCTTTCTATTTTTGGTGTTTTATTTTTTTGTCTGAGACTCATTTGCTCCTATCAGGGTAATTGCAAGAGTATCCTACCTGGTTTTCCTTATCCCAGACCTTTTTTTTTTGCCATCTACTCTATTCTACAAAGAAATATGGGATTGAGCTTTGTAAGTTATAACTTCATGTTTATATTGACCCACTATAAAACAAAACCAAACAACTTTTTGAGTGAGTTTTTGTTATTTGGAATAATTACATGTTAAAAAGAAGAACAGAAAGTTTCTAGTCATAAGAACATAGAGCTAGAGTTGGAAGGGACCTCAAAGTCTGTGTGGTCCAATGCTCTCATTTTAGATATAAGCAAACTCAGGCCCAGGGATGTTAAGTAATTTGTGTAATATCACACAAGTAGAAAATGTCAGAGATGAAGGCCTGTACCTTCAAAATCAATACAGACATTATTTTTAGATGAGGAATTGTGAAGTTAAGTGAATTACTCAAAGTCACACAGTTTGGTAAATAGTAAAATTAAGATTAGAAAAAAGATGAATGAGAAAAATGGATTAGTTATGGAGGTAGGCATAATTATTACCTTTATAATTTGAAAAAAAATTATCTTGCAGAAGAGAAGTTGAGCTTTATTTCAACCCCAAGAGGTAAAATAACAGAGGCTGGGGGCAATATTATAGCTTAATATCAAGACTAACAAAAATGTTCAAAACTGATTTGTGCTTCGTCTATATGGTAACTCTTTCCAGTGATGCAACCCTTCCATATTTAGTTTTATTGAGCTGCTATAGATAACTCCCACTGCTAAGCCTTCCCTAAAAGGATTCCCTGATAGTCAGACTTTTGTGAATTTAAATATGCTACAGGCTCTTATACAGCATATACATAAACCATAAATAGTCAATCCTAAGAGCCTTTCCAGATTTCTCAGTTCTGATGAACTTTCACTTCACTGGCATATTCTAAAGATCCAGGGTCAACTCGATGGTAAGAAAAGTCCTTGGAATTTGGGTCAGGATTTTAGTGTCTTTTTTTTTTTTGCAGTATTTTACAAAGTATTTTACAAAATAAAATTGAGGCTCCTTAACCTAACATTCAAGATACCTTATGATTTGTATCTATGCTCTGGATTTCTAAACTTTTGTGTTTGTTATGAGCTACCTGTTTCTTATCTGAGGACTTAAATGCTTCCTGAAGCCCACCCCACTATTTGAGGTGTCATGAATTTCCCTCTATAGCAATTAGGTTAAGTGATGGGATTGGTTCTATCTTTTTGTTTATTGTGGTAGCACCTAGGGACACTCTTCTCAACTGCCAGGATTGGTTTCCCAGAATATAGCTATTGTAGGTTCTATAGGTATATATCTACTAAAACTGGGGCAACTAGGTGGTACAGTGGGTAGAGCACCAGTGCAGGAGTCAGGAGGACCTGAGTTCAAATCTCACCTCAGACACTTGACACTCACTAGCTGCGTGACCTTGAACAAGTCACTTAACCCCAATTGATTCATCTTGGGTCATTTCCAGTCATCCTGATGAATATCTGGTCACTGGATTCAGATGGCTCTGGAGGAGTAGTGAGGCTGGTGACCTGCACAGCCTTCCCTAACTCAAAACAAAGTCAATCCAAGTCATGTCATCATTTTTCTGATGGCATGGTCTTCTTTGGCAACAAAGGATAAATACACACATCTACTAAAACTATAGCTCATAAAAACCCATCCAGTATTTTTATCTGTAATAATCATCCAAATGACAGAATTGGTTCAAAGCAAAGGTATTTCATGAAATGTGATAAAAAAATAATTATTTTAAAAAGTAGCACCAATATATTTTCTTCATTACCCTATTACCCTATTATACTTTTCCCACAAATACATACTGCATTAATGAAAAAGTAGAAAATCATAAAGAATATGCATGGAAAGGCACACAGATGGGTAGCATGTACTGTCTTGGCAGGCATGTGGCAGGGCCAACTCTTAGAAAACAGATATAATTAGGTCTTGTCATGTTGGGAAGCCCACACAAAGAATATGTGGTCAAGATTCACCTGGGGAGGGTTCTACAAGTAGGCACCCAAAGCACATCTCTGTTATGGTAGTCTTGCTACTGTCTTCTAATGATGTCCTCATGCTGCTCCCACTTGCGTCTGATCTTGTAGTTCCAGCTGAGCGGATGTATTTCCTTCTACTCTTACCATGATTGCTGGGTGCTGCCTAGCTGGACATCTGTTCTACACTGCACCACTATTTGCTGATCTATTCTGGATACCAGTTAGATGCTCACCAGACAGTGATCACTGCTGTCTACTGTATCCTACCTCACTAGATGCTATTCAGAAAGATAGGTAGCATCTGGGAGATATCTGCTAACATATGTAGTATCTATATCCTTCACTGAACTCTCTACTGCCCCCAATTAATAAGGGAAGGAATACACTTTCCAATTTTTCATTCTGTAAAGGCTAGCTTATAAGTCAAATACTGATTATTTGCCCAATAACTAAAATGATGTAATGGAAATAATATTGACTTGGGAGTCAGAATACCTGTGTTGAAATCTTTTCTCAAACATTTACTTTTGTGACCTTACTCAAGATACTTCAGTTCCTTGGGTCTCAGTTTCTTCATCTAAAAAACAAGGAGGTTGGATCTCAGATCTACAAGTATCCTATGAATTGCTCAAGAGATTCAAGGGATCCTAAGTTTTGCAGTTTTTCTGCAAACTCTGTTTCTCAGTTTTCCATGTAGATGAGTGAGTTGTGAAAGTAATAGAGAGAAAATGCCAGAGAGGTGGAAAGTAATTGTTTTTTGTGCCTTGAAATCTAACCTTGTATATGAAAACTCTCAGTGCAACCCCTACTTGGGAGGTTACCTTCCTTATTTTTTCAAATTATTTAGTTATTTTTAGTTTTCAACAGACACTTCCACAAGATTTTGAGTTCCAAATTTTTTCCCCTTCTCTTCCCTCCACAAACCCCAAGACAACATGCATTCTGATTGCCCCTTGCCTCCCTTTTATCATACCCCTCTTTCTCTTATCCCTACCCACTCTATTTTCTTGTAAGGCAACACAGACACCTACACCTCATTTCCTATATATCTTATTTGCCAGTTGCATGTAAAAACAATTTTTAGCATTTGTTTTTAAAAGTTTGAGTTCCAACTACTCTCCCTTCTTCCCTCTACACCCATCCCCACTGAAAAGGTAAGCAATTCCATGTAGGTTATACATGTGTAGCTATGCAAAACACTTCCATAACAATCATATTGTGAAAGACTAACTATATTTCCCTTCATCTTATCCTGCCCCCGCCAATTATTCTATTCTCTTTTCTGACCCTATCCCTCCTCAAAATTGTTTACTTCTAATTACCCTGTCCTCCCATTTGCCCTCCTTTCTATCTTATCCCCACTTATCTCCTTCCCCCCTACTTTCCTGTAGTGTAAGATAGATTTTCATACAGAATTGAATGTGCATGTTATTTCCTCCTTAAGTCAAGAGCAATGAAACTAAGGTTCACTATTTCATTCTCACCTCCCCCCTCTTCCCCTTCATTGCAAAAGCTTTTTCTTAACTTTTTTGTGTGAGATAATTTGTCCCATTCTATTTCTCCCTTTCTCCTCCCAACATATTGATCTCTCACCCCTTAATTTTATTTTTTAGGTATCATCCCTTCCTATTTAACTCACCCTGTGTCCTCTATCGATATGTATAATCCCTGTAACTACTCCAATACTGATCATACGAATATGATCTTTCCATGTAGGAATGTAATAGTTCAACCTTAGTAAGTCCCCTATGATTTCTCTTTACTGTTTACCCTTTAATGCTTCTCTTGATTCTTGTATTTGTAAGTCAAAGTTTTCTATTCAGTTCTGGTCATTTCAACAAGAATGCTTGAAAGTCCTCTATTTCATTGAATGATCAATTTTTTCTCTGAAGTATTACAATGAGTTTTGCTAGAAAGATGATTCTCGGTTTTAATCCTAGCTCCTTTGACCTCTGGAATATCATATGCCAAGCCCTGCAATCCCTTGACATACAAGCTGCTAGATATTGTGTTACCTTGATTGTATTTCCACAATACTCAAATTGTTTCTTTCTGGCCACCTGCAATATTTTCTCCTTAACCTGGGAATTCTGGAATTCAGCTACAATGTTCCTAGGAGTTTTTCTTTTGAGATTTCTTTCAGGAGACAATCAGTGAATTCTTTCAATGTTTATTTTACCTTCTGCTTCTAGAATATAAGGGCAATTTTCCTTGATAATTTCATGAAAGATGATATCTAGGCTCTTTTTATCATGGCTTTCAGGTAATCCAATAATTTTAAAATTGTCTCTCCTGGATCTATTTTCCAGGTCAGTTATTTTTCCAGTGAAATATTGCACATTGTCTGCTATTTTTTTCATTCCTTTGACTTCATTTTATAATTTCTTGATTTTTCACAAAGTCATTAACTTCCATCTGCTATATTCTAACCTTTAAGGAATTATTTTCTTCAGTGAACTTTTAGATTTCCTTTTCTCTCTGGCCAATTCTGCCTTTTATGGCATTCTTCTCCTCATTGGCTTTTTAGATCTCTTTTGACATTAGACTATTTTTAAAGTATTATTTTTTCAGCATTTTTTGAGTCTCCTTTTGCAAACGCTTAACTCGTTTTTCATGATTTTCTTGCATTTCTCTCATTTATCTTTCCAATTTTTGCTTTGCTTCTCTTACTTGATTTTCAAAATCATTTTTGAGCTCTTCTATGGCCTGAGACCAATTCATATTTATCTTGGAGGCTTTTGATGTAGAAGTTTTGACTTTGTTGTCTTCTATTTGTATACTTTGTTCTTTCTTGTCACTAAAATAATGTTCTATAGTCTGATTCTTTTTCCAGATTTTGCTCATTTTCCCAGCTATTTATTTGACTTTTGAGTTCTTTGTCAAGGTAGCTCTCTGCTTCTAGTGGGGGTAGGGTGTGTACTGTCAGCTGCTCAATTCTCCCACAATCTGTGGGCCTAGAGCTCTAGAAACAGTAGCTCTCACTGGCTGCTGCTGTCCCTGGTGCTACTGCTGCCACAGGCTTCTTCTCTGCTGCCTCCTCTACCCCTTCAGCTGCCCTGGGGCTGGAGTTCGACCACTTGACTCTCTCACACAGATCCTGCAGGTTTTTTCCACTAGCCTTCAAATTTGTCCTCAGCGTTTTGGGGTCATGAAGTCTGGAAACTACCACAAGTGCCCAAGATTCAGTTCCCCCCAAGGCCAACTTTGATTCAATCTGTGCATTGTGGCCCACACTAGACTGAGCTCTGCTCCCAGCATGGTGTGATAGATACTTCCTGGCGGCCTTCCAGGCTATTTTGGGCTGAGGATTTGCTTCATTCCATCATTCAGTGAGTTCTGATGCTCCAGAATTTGTTTATAGTCATTTTTTACAGCTTTTATAGGCTGGGTTTGTGGGGAGAGTGCTAGCAAGTCCGAGCTGTTACTAGCCATCTTGACTCCTCCCCCTACTACCTTCGTTATTACAATAGATATTTCTGCCTCCTAACACTCTATGACTTTCCACTAAGTGCTAATAGTTGCCTTAAAGTTAGTCATAATAAAGTATCATGGGGCACACAGACACAATTGTAACTGCTGCTATTGGGGAAGGCTGAAGTTGGTGGATCACTTGAGTTCAAAAGTTCTAAGCTGTGATAAGGCTAGAGTTAATTTTGTGACTGTGCTAAGTCTGGCACCAATCCAATGAGCCTGTGAGAACAGAGGGCCACTAGCCTGCCTAAGAAGAAGTGAACTAGCCCCTGTGGAAAAATCGAGCACTTTAAAGTATCTCCAATGATTAGTAGTGAAATCATGAGCATGAGTGACTGCTTCAAGTCTATCCTTTGATGAGGTAAGGGAAACCTAGCCTAAAAGAAATAAATAAACAGAAATGAACAAATGGATGGGTAGACAAAATTAAACTATATCAAAGCCTCATGTGATATTTATTTTGCTTGTTAAAAATTCAAGTTTTCTCATTTTCAAAGATTTATGAAAAGGCTTACTCCACAAGGTTTGTTTTCCATTCTAAAACAGCAGCAGCTTCTTCACAGGATAATTGTTAGAACTAGCAGTAGGAAGATAACTGGCATACTAGGTACCTCCCAATGCTGCTGAATGCATGCTGAGACTAAATTGTCCAAAAGACTACGAGCTTAGAAAGATTGTCTATCCCTTGGCTAATTGGTGTCCTTGGATCCTCTCGGCCAGATAAATTAAATTGGAAGCAAGACATTGACTGTTTTTGCTTGTTTATTTTGTTTCTTTTTTTCCTCTGTAGAAGTAAGAGAATACTAGTGTCATATCACATTGAGGTCATGGCACCATTTTCTGCCAAATTTCAGAATCTTAGAGTTAGAAGATACCTGAAAGGGAACTTAGATGAGGGGAGCTCACCTTTGATGTGGAAACATGAAGACTCATAACAGGTGAACAGGAATGCCAATGGCAACTGGGCCCCCCACCCTTCTCTACCATATGGGGAGCCAGTTTTCTG
Organism: Bettongia penicillata ogilbyi; assembly: GCA_023548195.1. Lineage (NCBI taxonomy): Eukaryota > Metazoa > Chordata > Mammalia > Diprotodontia > Potoroidae > Bettongia > Bettongia penicillata. The sequence continues at coordinate 3,146,359 of JAJHZJ010000653.1, forward strand.
AGCTTTATTGTTCAATAAACCAAACCCTATTTGGATATGTAAGGTATACATGAATTAGGTGTTTACTTTTCAGTGTTGTGGTTTTTAACAGAACTTACTCTATAACCATTTAGTCAGAACACATTTGCTGCTAAATGTTAGGGAATGAGTGGAAAAGGCTAATGAGCTCTACCCTACTTGAACTATACTCTTTGAACCAAGGAAAATTATATTCAATATTCACCATATTCAACTTTCAACTCTTTTCTCTGTACCTGGGCAGCACAGTGGATAGAATGTTGACCCTCGAGTAGGAAGACTTAAGATGTAATTTAGTCTTAGATTTGACAACAGTGTCACTCTCTGTCCAAGTTTCCTCATAAATTGGGACAATAACAATACCTTCTTCCCAGGGCTCTTGTGGGTTTCAAATGAAATATTTGTAAAGCAATTAACATGGCGCCTAACCCAGACTATGTGCCATTGTTGCTCAATCACATCTGAGTCTCCATGACCCCATTTGGGGTTTTCTTGGCAAAGATGCTGGATGGACTGGTTTGCTATTTTTCACCATTTTCTTCCCCAGCTTATTTTACAGATGTGAAAACTTAGGTAAATAGTGTTCAGTGACTTTCCCGGGGTCACATAGCTAGTAAGGCCGGATGTGAACTCAAGTCTTCCTGATTCCAAGCCTGACGTTCCATACACTGTGCCACCTAGCTGCCCTATTTGTCATATAAATGCATCTTCTATTCCATAACAGATACAGTAGAATGCATAGAAGTCATGAAATATTAAAGTACATGTTGACTTACTTGGGAATATGGTATTGAATGAATCGTAAAACCTATCTCTTGGTCCTTTATAGCAGATGCTTGAGCATAAGCTATGACTATCTTCACAGTATTTTGTTTTGTTTTGTTTATGCTCACCATGAACATTAAGAGGTGACACTATGTCCCCCCATGAAATAATGCTTCTTGTAACCTCTAGGTATGCAATTAAACCAACTCTGCCAACTCATTTTTTTTCTTCTCCAAGAAGAATTTGTTAACTATCTTTTTATTTAATTCTAACTTCCTTATATTTTTTTGATTCTTTTTGTTGTCAACTAGATGATCATTGGACAAATGTATTTAGAACATCCATCCTTTTATTAATGTTTCTAGATGATTTATATATCCTTTATTCCCACTCTGACATTTTCACGACAGAATTGAAAAGGACCACTTTCTGTTTTGGATGTATAAGTTCCTGTTCACAGGCTGACTAAGAATTAGTTCAGTTAAGTGAGAAGAGACTCATTACCAATAGGCTGGTTACTAGGAAATGCAGTTTGTGACAATGACAAAATATGAAAGATGGGAAAAGTAAATCTCAGCTCTGTGTACTAATACTATATATTACCCCATTAACCCCTTACCTTACAATTAAAAATATTTCACATCTGAAGTTTAAGGAATGCTAAGTATTGCTTTGACTATTTGTTTTACAGTAAATTTAAATTCCATTCTAAAGAAAGAAAAGATTCAGTATGAACAGGAAGTTCATAGGTTTTGTCCATCAACATAATTAGAATATATTAAGCACGAATATATTAAGTCTTGTAACTTGAAGTATTAATGGTCATGGGAAAAAGGAGGTTAAGATAGACAGGAGAGGGGGTCATAAAGATTTTACTGAAACAGAGACTTTAAAGCTGAATAATGATAAAAATATTATTCTAGAGAGCAGTCCAGTGATGTTTCTAGCATAGTATAGTAAAAAGCAACTTACCTGTCATTAATGGGGAAGGAGTTTCACTGTAGCTAGTCCTTCGGTACTATAAATTGCCCAAATGATATTAATAGAAATTTATCCCTTCAAATATAAAAGTATTATTTTTATTTGAACTGTTTTTCTAGGAACTCTTTATAAAATATATTGTTTTTTCCCTTTTATACTTGATTTGGGAGCATCACTACTATGGGAGTAGAGGGAAGAATTTCGAGTATATTGCAAAGCAAAAATCATTAAGATGATCTGCTTAGATGATTGGATTTTTGTCTTATATGCTTGCATCTTTTGTCTTGTGTTTTTCTTCTTACTAAATAATTAAGACTTGTCACATAATAAGAGAAGAATCTACTGTTTAGGGACTTTTGGGGAAGTAATGCCAGTTGGTAGGTGAAATGAGCTAGGTATATCTTATTTATATCTTTTGTCTTGCAGAATGATTAGGATTATGATTTTTATTTACAGAGAAAAGTAATATACATATGTGTATGTGTGTGTATGTATGCATGTTTGTATATGTATTCATATGTATTTATATTTTTATATATGTAAGGATAAGTATAAGAATTTGATCAGGAGTGCACAAGACAGTTATAAATTGAGAATGGCCATGTACACTAAGGATAAGAAAATTTTAAAAAAGCTATATGGGGGCAAGAGGAGGATCAAAAAAGTACTATACTGTTGCTTTAAGTGTGTGGGATGAAAATAACATATAGCAGTAAAATGGATGAACTATTGTACACCATTTGCTTCTGCATTATCTCCCAAGGAAAATGCTCTTTGGATAGAAAAGGTGAGATCTATAATGGATAGCAGGGGATAGAAAAGTCAGATAAGTGAGATGACTGATAGCATCCAGCTGACCTAAATAAGTTCAATTCACCAAAATCTTACACAAACTACATTTTAAGATACTGAAAGAAACTACAGATATAACTGCTGAAATACTGTCTTTAAAAAATATTGGAGGAAAAAATAGTATTGTAGGATTAAGGACAATTTTTGTCTGATTTTCACAAAAGTAAAAAAAAATACAACCTATGAAATATAGACCAGATCTTGATTTTTATTGGTGCACAATTCTAGAATATGTGATTAAAGGGGTGGTTTGTGAGGATATATGAAGGAAAGAAGTGATTAATAAAAGGCAACACAGTTTTATCAATAGCATGTTATATCAGGAAAATAACCCTATTTCCTTTTTTGATATGGTAAATTGATTGGTAGTTAGAAGAAATATTATAGAGAAATTACATATTATTTTCAGGAGAATACCTGACAATATATATTTTAATCAACAAAATATACAGGTAGATAGATAACAGTATAGTTAGGAGGATATAGATCTGGTTGGGTGAATAGACTCAAATTATTCAGTCATTCAGTCTTGTGTGACTCTTTGTGACCCTGTGGACCATATAATGTCAATACTGTCCATGCGGTTTTCTTGTCAAGGAAACAGAAGCAATTCACTGTTTCCTTCTCCAGAGCCAAACAGAGCCTAAGGGACTTGTCCAGAATCACACAGTTAGTAAAGAAAGTCAGATTAAGATTTGAACTCAGTTTTCTTGACTCCAGGCTCAGAGCTTTATCCACTGAACCATGTACCTGCCATTATTTTCTCTTGTCAACTTGGAGGGAGTTGTTTTTTGTTTTAAATAGCATTTTTAATTTTCCCCAATTGCACAGCTAGAAAAGTTTTAGCATTCATTTTTATAAGATCTAGGTTCCAAATTTTTCTCCCTTCCTCTTTCCTCTCCCTTCCTCTGAAGATGGTAGACAGTTTGATATAGTTCATACATATGCTATGATGTAAAGTATATTTCCATATTTGTCATAATTGAGAAAGAAAAAACATCAAAAGGGGAAAAAAACACAAGAAAGGATAAAGTAAGGGGGAAAAAGTGCTGTGATCTGCATTCAGAATCCATCGGTTCTTTGTCTGGAAATGGACAGCATTTTCCTTCATGAGTCCTTTGTACTCATCTTAGATCATTGATGCCATGGTCCTCTTTGAGAATGAAATGAGTGAGTGAGCAAGTAGCAGCTCCTCTCCCCTCCTAGCTCTCCCTTCCCCTCCTTTCCCCTCTTCTCTCCTCTGTCACTGGACTCAGATGGCTCTGGAGGAGAAAGTGAAGCTGGTGACATTGCACAGCCCTCCCTCACTCAAATTAATGCCAACTGCAAGTCATGTTATCTCCCTGATGCCATGATTCTCTTCAAATATGAAGGACAAACACAATCTAGATCACTGTGTTGTTGAGAAGACCAGTCATTCATAGCTAATCATCACACAATGTTGCTGATACTGTGTACAATGTTTTCCTGGTTCTGCTCATTTCACTTTGCATCAGTTTGTAAAAGTCTTTCCAGATTTTTCTGAAATCTTCCTATTCAATATTTCTTATTGAACAATAGTATTCCATTACATTCATGTACCATGGCCTGTTCATTCACTTCCCAATTGATAGTCATTCCCCTAATTTCCAATATTTTTGCCAAAACAAATAAGGCTGCTATAAATACCTTTTGGCACATGTAAGTCCTTTTCTTGATCTCGTTGGGCTACAGACTTAGTCAGTGGTATTGCTAGATCAAGAGGTACACATGGTTTGGTGGCCATTTGGCCATAGTTTCAAATTGCTCTCTAGAATGATTGGATCAGTTCATAACTCCACCAACAATGCATTAGTGTTCCAATTGTCCTATTTTCTCCAACATTTATCATTTTTCTTTTTATTTTGTCATGTTGGCCAATCTAATTGGTGTCAGGTGGTATTTTACAGTTGTCTTAATTTACATTTCTCTATTTAAAAGTGCTTTAGAGCACTTCTTCATGTGCCTATAGATGTTTTTGATTTCTTCATCTGAAAACTGCCTATTCATATCATTTGATCAACTGGGTAATGAATTGCATTCTCATAAATTTGACTCAATTATATATATATATATATATATATATATATATATATATATATAAAAGTGATGCCTTTTTCAGAGATACTTACTGTAAGGATTGTTTCCCAGTTTTCTGCTTTCCTTCTAATCTCATTTGCACCGCTTTTGTTTTGCACAAAATCTTTTCAAATTAATATTATCAAAATTATCTACTCTCCATTTTGTAATGCTCTCTATCTTTTGTTTGGTCATCAATTCTTCCCCTCCCCATAGATCTGATAGGTAGATTATTCCTTGGTCTTCTAATTTGATTGCTTCATTGACCAAGACGTATTTCCTTCCTTATCTATTTTACTTATGTCTATTTTTGCTTTTACTTTATCTAAGTTTAGGATTGTACCCCTGTTGTTTTCTTCTTTACTTCATTTGAGGCATAATAGATTCTGCTCCAGCCACTTACCTTCATTCTGTGTATGTCTCTGTACTTCAAGTATGCTTCTTTATAAGCAACATATTTTAGGATTTTGTTTTTTGATCTACTCTGTTATTCACTTCCTTTTTATAGGAGAGTTCATCCCATTCACACTCACAGTTATGATTACTACCTGTGTATTCCCTCCATCCTATTCTTCCTCCTATTTGTCTTCTCTTTCTTTTCACCCTTTTCCCCCTCACTAGTGTTTTGCTTCTATCTACCACCTCCCCTGACCTTCCTCCTTTACCTAATTTCCAACCCCCCTACTTCTCTGTTTGGTAAGATAAAATAAGATTCAAATGATGACCATCACCTACCTTCCCATCTTCCCTTCCATTATTGCCTCTTCATGTGAGATAATTTACCCCATTCAACCTCTCCCTTCCTTCTGCACCCACTGAGTGGAGGAGATTTCTGTTCCAGAGAGACCTGAAAAACCAACACCAGACCCGGAGCAGAGCCCAGCCCTGCCTTGGCTGGGCAGCACTGAGAGGACTAGATCTGAACAGGCTTCAGGGACAGAATCTACAGCAGCCTCACAGTTCCCTCCACCCACAGGTGCAAAGGTCAGTGAGAGAGCCTTTTAGGCTGGCCGAGAGGGGAATGGGGTGTCTCCATAACTCAGGCCCCCTCGGGAGGCAGCAGCAGAGGCAGCAGCACACAGGGGCTCCCAAAGCAGACAGGAGCTCAGATCCATTATTGAAGATCTCCACATAAACCCCCTGAGGGAACTGAGCCTGGGCGGAATTTCTTTTACCCTGCAGGAAGGCAGGGGGAAAAGGGATAGGAGAGGAGCAATAATAGATAAGGCAGCAAATTGGAGAAAAAGATGATCAAAAGCAAACACTATTGTGGGGGGACAGGTCAAGGGAGAGAATAGAATAAATGGAGAACAGGACAGGACAAAGGGATATATGGTTAGTTTTTCACAAAATAGCAATTATGAAAATGTTTTGCATCATTAGATATGTGCGATCTATATTGAATTGCTTGCTTTCTAAATGGAGATGGGTGGGGAGGGAGGATGGAGACAATATGGAACTCAAAGCCTTAAAAATTAATGTTAAAAATTGCTTTGGTATACACCTGAGAAATAAGGTGAACAGTTATTGCGGTACAGAAATCCATTTTACCCTACAGGAAAATAGAGTGGAGGGAGATGAAAGAAGGGAGAGTTGATAGAAGGGAAGTCAGACTGGAGGAAGGGATGGATGAGGTACATGCTGTCCTAATGTGTGAGGAAAGGGGGAGAAAATTAGGAATTCAAATTCTTGTGGAAGTGAATGTTTAAAACTGAAAAAAATAAATAAATAATACATTGTTTAAAAAAATCCTTCTTGAGTTCTTCCAAGAATGCTTTTTTGGGCTTGAGACAAGTTCATATTCCTTTTTTGGAGTTTCAGATGTTGGTATAGTGTTAATGCTGTCCTCTTCAGAGTTTGAATTTTGATCTTCCTGTCTCTATAGTAAGATTCTACGGTCTTTGCTTTTCTAATTTGCTTTTTGCTCATGGTGATTGACTCTTCCCTGGTTTTTAAAGTGGATCTTTCTGGGGCACTAGGCACTCTCTCCTACATTTATTGTGCTGGGAGGTAAGGACCTGGTTAATGCATTTGTTTACTGTGGCCTCTGGTTGTGTCAACTAGAAGCCATATAATGTTGCAACTTTCCTGGTACTGAGCTGCAGCTGACTAGTGTGACCCAAGGCAGAGACTAGGTGAAGTCTTTCAGAGTTTCCCCAGGCTTACACTGAAGCTTCTGGCATGAGGTATGGGGGAAGGATGGTCTGGCTGCTAGAAATCTCCTCCTCCCCTAGGGCTGTACTAGGGTGTGGGCAGTCTCATTAGCTGGTGAACCCTGTCTATGCTGGTGTCTGCCTAATTCCCTTGGCTCTGTTAAAGCACACCTGGGGTCCCTGTGTTAGTGCTTACTGGCTCCACCCCACTAGACCTCAGGATCTCCTGCTGGTCTGCTGAGATGGGGCTTGTTGGGACACTTCTGGTCCTGCCCTTGTCCCAAGCAGCCACAGTAAGAGGGACCCTTCCTGTCGATCTCCCCAGCCTCCTGAGCTAAAAGACTGTTTCACCCTTTCTGCTGGTCCGCTATTCCAGGAGTTTTCCTGGGGCAATATTTTCTGAGTTTTTCAAAGTCAAGAAAGGCAGAATGAGAGCACTTAACATTTTCTCCACCATCTTGGCTCCTGGAAGTGGAAGTCTCAGTTGTTTTTCCCATGAGGTATTTTACATTTCCTTCCGTTTTTTCAATGCTTTGAATTCATTTGATTTATTCATGATGTCTCATAGAGTCATTAGTTTCCACATGCCCAATTTTAACTTTTAAGATGTTTTTTTATTAGGTTCTGTACTTTTCTTTTTCCATTTGACCAACTGTACTCTTAAAGGAGCTGTTTTCTACAGTGAATTTATTTTTAAAATCTCCTTTTTCATTTGGCCTATTCTACTTTTTAAGTAGTTTTCCAAACTATTGACTCTTTTTCTCAAGATTCTCTTCCATCACTTTCATTTCTTTTCCCAATTTTTCTTCCTTCCCACCATATGATTTTAAGTCTCCTTTTTGATCTCTTCTGTGAGTTCTTTCTGGGCTTGAGAGCACTTCTCATTTTGGGGGGGCGGGGTTTGCCCATAGGCATTTTGACATTGTTGTCCTCTGCTCAATTTGTGTCTTGGTCTTCCCTGTCACCATAATAACTTTCTATGGTCAGATTCTTTTCTTGTTTGGTGTCTTTGTTTGTTTTCTTGTTGTTATCTTTCTTTTTTTTTCGATCATTTTACTTTCCTTTATATTTGAGCTCTGTACCTAGGGTGGAAGGGTCACTGTCTCAGGATACTTTTGCCAGTGGCTACAGGCCCTGGCTATCACCTGAAGTTGCACTGATGTTGCCTTGAGCTCACAGGGGACCCTTGTATCAGGTACTATGCTGAGGGATTGAGGTGGGAGTTAGCTGGTGTTGCTGGTGGCCATTGGGATCTAGCAGCTTATCTGGTACTGAGCTTGGGTCCTTATGGTAGTGTCTAGGGTGTGCTGAGGCCTGGTGAGGTGTTTCTGCATTCCTTGTGACTACACTGAAGCACATGGTGGTCTGACCTATGAAGACTGACCAGGCTTAGGGTGAAGCATGGCAGGTAATTCTGGCTGGCTGCTACCTGCTGCCTGTTTGTTTAGGTACTCATATAGTTGCACATGGAGTGTCCTGGTGTTGGCATTTGCCTGCTCACTCATACTGGGATTCAGGATCTCCTGATGGCTAGCTGAGGTGGGGTTTATTGCTTAACGCTGCGATGCTCACCATCCTAGACTTTACTTCTCTTTTACTTGAGTGAATTGGATCTTTCTTGCAGATCCTCCAAGTCTCTTGAGTGAAAAGATTGTTGTACCATGTCTTTTTGTCCTGGTTCTGCTGTCGTAGGATTTGTTTTGGGGCTCAATTTTATGGTTGTTTGGTGGTAGGTATGGGACAATTATAGCAATTTATTGCTTACTTTGTTATTTTGGTCCCCTTTCTCTAGGGATGTCTTTAGGTGAATAAATCAGAGATTTGGATTTGATCTTGTATCATCAAACATATTTAATGGTAAGTTAGGTAAAATAATAAATCAATAGTTATTAAGATCTGTAGATGAAACAGAACAAGGAGGGATAACTAATAAGATAGATGACAGATTCTGGATCAGAAAAAAAATCTTGACTATTGAAAAATATATTGAATAGAGAAGAATGAAATATAATATGAATAAATGTAAAGGCCACCACTTGAATTCAATGAATTGAATTTATAAATACATGATGGGGGAGATGAGGTAACACAAACTTCCTTTGAAAAAATGTTTTTTTCTGTTTTGTTTCTTTGTTTTGACAAATTGCAAGCTCATGTTGAGCCAGCGGTGTGAATTCCAATTGTCCTGTCTTATAAGGAGACACATCATTACCAAGAATGAAATAGGTAAAGGTTTTCAGGGAAGGCTAGTACTTCTGGTGTGAGGGCAGCCACGCCCTTTTCAAGGCTGCTTCTCAGGTTTGGTGTCCTCCTGATTCACCAAATCTCACCTATGACTCTAAGAAGTTGTAGCATGTACAATAACCACATTCCGGTAGACCATTTTGGCAGATGGGCTAAACCAAGTTGAGGGTTACTAAAGCATCTTAAAATAATTGGTGCGTAAGGAGGGAGTGACTCCTCCAAGTATGTGAAAACTACCTTCTGACAAAATGGGTGGATGAAAACAATTTGTTTCAATGTCCAGGAAGTTGGCTGAATCAGGAGCTATGAAGTGCTTAGAGCTTGTTTAGAAATGAAAAACATAAAGGTCATACAATGTATCCCTAGCCATCACCAGCTGTCATGACTTTGTCTTGCCACTGGATTGTGAGTGATGTCTATGGAAGAGAGAGTGAAGTTGACAACTTCATGCAGTTCTGCCTCACAAATTCAATTTCAAAAGACATCACCTCTATCATTTTAGATTTTTACCTATCTCAAAGTCCTGTAGTGATAGGCAACAACCATGCACTTTGTTTGCCCAGATCATAGGCCTGCTTCTTACTGGACTGAAACAGCAGTGGGATTCAGCAGCCCTCTGTGTTTCTGAGCAGCCTTTTCTAAGGACCACCCTGCTTACCTCCTAAAATGAGGAAGGGGCTAGAGAAGATACCCTAAAAACTGTCTACTTCATCCAACCTTGACTTGCTTACAACTGGTGGTGATCCCACCCTGAAGTTGAAATACAAAACAAATGCAAAAGTATTTGTGAAGATGATTCCACTCATCAGCAGTACAGAGATTGTGCTTATGGTTATGGACAGCAAAAACATCAGTAGATCTGAGGATGAACAGCTCTTGTTGTAAGAGAACTCAGCAGGAATCATATCCAAAGGCCCAATTTACTGAAATTGGACCTGGATACATATTTTTTTGGAGTTGTTTTGGTGATGTGGAGTGCTTTGTCACTAGAAAAGGTTTTATAATCAAAACTAATCTGGTCAACAAGCTTGTATATCTACTAAAAGGAATAAAAGAGGCTCATGACAATGTCATTCCCACTTGCAAGAAAGTATCATACCACCAGCATGAGTATGTATGCTCCTACCATGACAAATCCTGATGAAGTAAAAATTTATGAAGACCTAGAGATCCTCATCATAAATGTGCTAAAACGGGACAAGCTTATAATTGACTTTAGTGCCAGAGTAGGCACACACTATCAGACATGACCGGGAGTCCTTGGGAGGAATGGAGTCAGAAACAGAAGCTGCAGTGGTCACTTACTACTGAAGACTTGTGTGCCCCATGACCTTATCACCAACATGGTCTTTTGTCTACCTAAATGCAACAAAACTTTGTGTATACACCCTCCCAACAAACATTGACATTTAACAGACTATGTCAATGTAAGGTAAAGAGACAGGATATAAGAGTGACAAAAGTGATGTGGTACAAACAGCTGGACTGATAATAGACTTATCTTCTTCAAACTAAACATTCACATTCAACAAAAGCAGTGCAGCTGCACTGCCCCCCTCCACCCCACAAGGTAAGATGACTACGTACGGATTTAATGTCAGCAGATTAAAGAGCTTCTCCAAGTGTGAACAGTTCATTGCTTAGTTGGAGGGAAAGCTGAACCAATACATATCTGGCAACAGTGGAACAGAAAAAGAGCGGGGAGTTTTCAGTGATTTGGTGTGCAGCACTGTGTTTACTAATCAGGGCAAGAATATTCACAAATATCAAGACTGGTATCACAAAAATGATGGGGAAATTCAGAAGCTGCTAAATGAGAAAAAGAACTCCACAGGGTTTATCAGCAAGATAGTCCATCAGTCTCTAAGAAGGCAGTGTTAAACTCTATCAAAAGTAAAGTGAAAGCAAAACTTAGAGAGATACAGGATTCTCAACTCAGGAAGAAGGCAAATGAAATTCAGTTTTACACTGATAATAACAATTCAAAGTGCTTTTATGATGCCCTAAGGGCTATTTATGGCCCAAAGACCTATGGTGCACCTCAAATACTCAGCACTATGTTGGTCACTAATAAAGACATGAACTAGGAGAGATGTATTGAACACTTCCATAGTGTTCTTAACAGACTGTCATCAATCAATACTGAAGGTATTAAACATATACCTCATGTTGAAGCCAATTCCTCTCTAGTTACACTTCCAACTAAAAATTAGCATTTTTGAATGCCATTAGGCTCTTCTCCTGAGGAAAAGTGCCTGGTGCCATTTCTATTTCTGCTGAGATTTACAAGGAAGGGGTCTACTGATTCTTTAAAAAAAATAAATAAATAAAAACTGACTTGGTGGATTGCCCACTAAACTATAGGTCTACACTACTATTGTGCTGAGCTCATCATTACATGTGTGTGAAAACTGGACAGTCAATCAGAACCATACCAGAAAACTGAATTGCTTTCATTTGAATTACTTTAGGAAGATTCTGAAGATTACTTGGCAAGGTAAGATACTGGACAGGTCCTTTCTTGAGCTGAACTGTCAAGTATTCACAAACTGTACTGCAGAGAGCACAACTCCAGTTGGCTAGCCACATTGTTTGAATACCATAATACATTTGCCTAAAAGACTTTTACAGAGAACTCACACAAGGCAGGAGCTCACATGGAGCCCAGAAGTGATATAGGGACGTCCTCAAGGGTTTTCTTTATTTTTTTTTAATACATTTATTTATTAAACGTTTTACTTTCATTTTCACAAAATTTTGGGTTCCAAATTTTCTCCTCATTTGTCCCCTCACCCCACCCCAATACACTGAGCATTCTAAATTTCCCTATCACAAATCTGCCCTCTCTTCTGTCATCTCTCCCTTCCCTTGACCCCATCTTCTCTTTTGTCCTGTAGGGCCAGATAACTTTATATTCCCCATTACCTGTATTTCTTATTTCCTAGTAGCAAGAACAATACTCAACAGTTGTTCCTAAAACTTTGAGTTCCAACTTCTCCCCATCCCTCCCTCCCCCCGCCATTCCCTTTGGGAAGGCAGGCAATTCAATTTGGGCCATATCTGTGTAGTTTTGCAAATGACTTCCATAATAGTCGTGTTGTGTAAGACTAACTATATTGCCCCCCATTGTTTCTATTCTGTCTTTTGATCCTGTCCCTCCCCGAATGTTGACTTCAAATTGATCCCTCCTCCCATTGCCCTCCCTTCCATCATCCCCTCCCACCCTGCTTATCTCCTTCTCCCCCACTTTCCTGTATGGTAAGATAGGTTTTCATACCAAAATGAGTGTGCATCTTATTCATTCCTTTAGTCAAATGTGATGAGAGTAAACTTCATGTTTTTTTCTCAGCTCTCCCCTTTTTCCCTCCACTAAAAAGTCTCCTACTTGCCTCTTGAATGAGATATAATTTACCCCATTCCATTTCACCCTCTTTCCTCCCACTACATTTCTCTCTCACCATTTACCTTATTTTCTTTTAAGATATGGTCCCATCCTATTCAATTCACTCTGAGCTCTCTGCTTCTGTATGTGCTTGCATGTGTGTACATATGTGTGTATGTGTGTGTGTGGTCCCACCAACTACCTAGATATTGAAAAGATTTAAGAGTTACAAATATTGTCTTTCCATGTAGGAATGTAAACAGTTCACTTTTGGTAAGTCCCTTATGACTTCTCTTTGCTGTTTACTTTTTCATGCTTCTTCTCATTCTGGTGTTTGAAAGTCAAATTTTCTTTTCAGCTCTGGTCTTTTCATCAAGAATGCTTGAAAGTCCTCTGTTTCATTGAAAGGCCATATTTTCCCCTGAAGTATTATACTCAGTTTGTCTGGGTAGGTGATTCTTGGTTTGAGTCCTAGTTCCTTTGACTTCTGGAATATCCTATTCCACACCCTTCAATCCCTTAATGTAGAAGCTGCTAGATCTTGAGTTATCCTGACTTTATTTCCACAATACTGGAATTGTTTCTTTCTAGCTGCTTGCAATATTTTCTCATTGAGCTGGGAATTCTGGAATTTGGCCACAATGTTCCTAGGAGTTTCTCTTTTTGGATCTCTTTCAGGTGGTGATCGATGGATTCTTTCAATACTTATTTTCCCCTCTGGTTGTAGAATATCAGGGCAGTTTTCCTTGATAATTTCATGCAAGATGATGTCTAGGCTCTTTTTTTGATCATGGCTTTCAGGTAGTCCCATAATTTTTAAATTGTCTCTCCTGGATCTATTTTCCAGGTCAGTTGTTTTTCCAGTGAGGTATTTCACATTCTCTTCCATTTTTTCATTCTTTTCGTTTTGTTTTGTGATTTCTTGGTTTCTCAGAAAGTCATTAGACTCCATCTGTTCCATTCCAATTTTGAGAGAACTATTTTGTTCAGTGAGCTTTTGAACCTCTTTTTCCATTTGGCTAATTCTGCTTTTGAAAGCATTCTTCTCCTCATTGGCTTTTTGAACCTCTTTTGCCAATTGAGTGAGCCTATTTTTCAAGGTGTTATTTTCTTCAACATTTTTTTGTGTCTCCTTTAGCAAGGCATTGACCCGTTTTTCATGCTTTTCTTGCATCTCTCTCATTTCTCTTCCCAGTTTTTCCTCCACCTCTCTAACTTGATTTTCAAAACCCTTTTTGAGCTCTTCCATGACCTGATCCCATTGGATATCTATTTCAGATGTTTGGGATACAGAGGCCTTGACTTCTCTGCCTTTCCCTGATAGTAAGCATTGCTCTTCCTCATCAGAAAGGAAAGGAGGAAATATCTATTCACTAAGAAAGTCACCTTCTATGGTCTTTTTTTTCCCCCTTTTCTGGGCATTTTGCCAGCCAGTTACTTGACTTATGAGGTTCCTCTCCACCCCCACCTCACTAGTTCTTGGGGTCTGAGATTCAAATGCTGCTTCCCAGTTTTAGGGCTTTCAGTGGGACAGGGCAGGGGAAGGGGGGCAGGCTGCTATTCAGTGTGAGAGATTAAGTTCAGGTTCTCAGGTGGGGGCAGAGACACCTCACAGGGCTCAGTTTCCTCTGGGGGTTTATGCGGAGATCTTCAACAATGGAGCTCCTGCCTGTCCTGGGAACCCCTGACCGCTGCTTCCCCTGCAGCTTCCTCCCTAGGGGGCCTGAGTTATGGAGACACCCTGCTCCCCTCTCAGCCAGCCCAGAAATCTCTCTTACTGACCTGTAGCGCCTGTGGGTTGAGGGACCTTTGAGGCCATGGCCAAACCAGGGCTGGGCTCTTCTCCGGGTCCGGTATGCAATGGACCTTTGGTGATGGTTTTTCAGGGCTCTCTGGAACAGAAATCTCCCCCACTCCGTTGCTGCGTGGCTTCCACTGCTCCAGAACCTGTTGCGAGTTCTTTTCATAGGTAATTTATGGGCTGTGGATTCTGAGCTAGCATATGTGAATATTTCTTCTCCGCCATCTTGGCTCCTCCCCCCTCAAACACTATTTCTTATGTGGAACCTTACCAGTAAGGTTACATTACACTTACAAAAGCTCTTGATCTACCCTCAAGCATTTTCTAAAGAACTTTGGAATTAATTCGAGAAATGGGAGGCACTGACACAGGACCACTCATTATTTACATAAAATTTACAAACCTCAAAAGGTATGTTGGGATTTATGGGCTAGATTTTTTCCTTAAGGATCATGCCTTACACCCAAACTATTCTGACTCTCATTGGTTAGCCAATGATAAGTTCCAGGGTTATCCCATTTAGTCATTGTTCGAGCCCTAGTAGGTTCAGAGTGAAAAGTAGCAGTTGTTTCTGTTTTGGCCAGAAACTCTGAGGGTCTTCCACTCCCAGAGTGATTATTTTTTTTGGACTAGCTAAAAGAGGCCATTCTTTGCCTCATTTCTTACCTAGCCTTAATCACAGAACACGAGTTGCCTCAGTCAAACTGAGACATGTTAAAGACGTTAGCTTAAAATGTCAAGGTCTCCTACTGCATACAGTGCCATCTCCAGTAATCCTGATCTATATCTTGCCACAGGACCCAGATGACTCTGGAGGTTAAGGTGAGGTTAGTGCCTGGAGTCTGGTGGTACAGCCCTCCCTCACTAAATCCAATTAACTTGCAGTTTACAGCATCACCTCTCTGATGTCATTTTCCTCTTTGAGAAAGAAGGACAAACAACCACCAATCATTATGATGTGTCTCCATCAAGGGAGGAGCTGTGCTCTCTTAGCAAAGAGGAACTGTAATAGCTCAAAAGAACTGTGAGATTTGAAGAATTTAGAGACACCTCCAAATGTTCATATGGACTATTTGTGCTTGACCCATTATGGTGGAGCCTTCTGAGTTTGCATTGGTCTGATTAGCCACAGTTTGACAAACTGTACTTTGTCTCCAACATATTGATATAATTTTGTTTCTTTTTGAGAATGAAGGACAACCAACCAAATAATATAGAATGATGGAGGTAATTGTTTCACTTTGCTATGGCTTGAACAGGTTACATTGAAATGGATGGACCGAGAATAATTCACAGGCAAAAGTCAATTAGGAGTTTCGAGTGTCATTTATTAGCCAGTCTGGCAGCTGCCTCATGGAAAGACCCAGAGGAGACAGCCCTTAACTGAGGTGGGTGTGTGCATTTTAAGCATTTCGGCACTACCTGGTACAGCCTTGCTGTTTCCACAACAAACAGAGTTCTGACAGAGCAGGGGAGGTGGTGGTGGGGTTGTTGTTAGGCATGGGGTTGTCAGGGTACTATTAGGCAAAGGACCCCAACAGAGGAGAGGTGCCAGGACAGGGACCCAATCAAAGACTGGTTGGGTTCATTCAACAAAAGTAGTTGTCAGGAAGGGGGGGGGGCTCAGCAAAAGGTAGTTGCCTGGCAAGAGGGGTCTAATATTAGGGGGGCACAGGTTGTTACCATGCAAATGGACTAAACAAAAAATGACTGTTAACAATTCATCAGATATTTCACAACCCAAAGGGAAATAAAATTTTAACAGGGGCCCAACAAAAACCTGTTACTAGGCAGGTTATCTAACCCTGCCCAGTAACCTAACAGATATCTCCCAACCTAGGGGCCCAGGGAGGAATAATGTCCACATCAACATCAGGAGGATTGCATTTAATCCTAGGTACCACATTGTAGAAAAGACTTCTACAAACATGAGTATTTCCATAAAAAAGTTACAAGGATGATGAGGAAACTAATGGATATGTCGATTTAGGAATAGTTATAAGAAATTGGAATTTTTGGTTTGGACTAAAGGAAGCTTATTTGGAGACATAATTATTCTTTCAGATTTTTGAAAGGCTATACTTTTAAAGAGGGATTACACTTATGATAGGCCCTAAAGAACAAAACTGTAGACATAAGAGGTAGAATTTGGGTTCATGTAAGGAGAGGCTTCCTATAATTGAAAGACATATGAAAGTTGGATCTATTGGTTTGAGATTAAGTGAAGTTTCTTAAAGAAAAGCAGCTCAACCTTCAATATAAATGCCTCGGGTTTCTTCAGGGACTAACGGAAAGGTTGGTGGAATTAAAATTCTCCTTAGGGATGGGAACGAGACCTTTTCCTGATTCTCTTAGACTGTCCTTTTAGGTACTACATAGACTCTCTTTTTCTTTCCTTTCTTTCTCAGTGATTCAGCCACAGAGAATTCTCTAGGTCCTGTTGATGACCATGGCTTTCTGAGGATTCCTCTAACTCCTGTCTCACAAACTTTCTTTTCTTTCAAGTTTTGCCCTCCTAACTTTCTGAAGCTTTCCTAAGCAACAGAGGCTGGGAGCAAGGTAGATTATGCTGGGTTCCCCAACACTCCTAGAAGGACCATGGGCTGCTCCAACTCAGCTAATTTTTCCAAATTAAAAGACCAGGAATCACTGCTCTGAAAAGGACCAGGTCTCAGAACCTCTAGAGAGATCAGATTTCAACATCTTGCTTTAAAGAATATTAGACTAAAAATCATGGTTTCTACTCGATGCTCTGATGCTAGCTCTGAGACTTTTTCACCCTACAAAATGAGAAGTTTTCTCTTTTGTAAAATGGAGTTGGACTAAAAATAATAGTCAGCTATTAACTTAGATCATTTTATTATGTTAAAAATACTTTTCACTTTATTTTCACAACCATGAGAAGTCGGTATAATTATTATCTCCATTTTACGGAGCAGAACATTGGGGCTGAGAGAGGCTATATAACTTTCTCAGTGTCATACAATTAGAGTTGGAAAGGAGATTTGAATTCTGATCTTCCTGACTCCAGGTTCAGCACCACACCTAGTTACCTCTAGATGTTCTCTCCCTAAGATCTTTTCTAGATTTAATGTAATTTTTACATTTTTTGTGGGGGGAAGGGGAGAGAATGGCTTTAAACCTTTTTCAGTAATTTGCCCCAAAGTAGCTATATGTTTTCTGTAAGAGTTAACACTCTAGTTAGACCCTTAAAGTAATTAGGCTTCTTAAGATATGAAGTGTTAAGACCTTAGTACCTAGGTTCCAAGATTACTTAATTAAAAATTACCTTCATTAAAGTAAGGTGTCAAATAGTGTCCTCTAACCTTCCTCCTCCCCTACCACACCCCCACACTATGATCCTGGTCCTTGTAAAGTTCCAGAGAGGCCTGTATTCTTACTGAAATCCCTGATTTTCTACCTATCCCCACAGAAAGCAGATGTGGACTCTACCCAGTTGTGTGAAATAAAAGAAAGCAGAGGATAGAACTGGGTATATAGTACTGAAAATGTGTTACTGAATGAGCTTTTAGTTTTAGACCTTGGAAAAAAGGTGAATGAAACCCAGGTGGGACCATTCCCATATCTAAAGTCTATTTAGAGCAGAGAGCCTGCACAGCTGTAGTGAATTAGTCCAAACATTTTCACCCTCCTCCCGCTCCCAACCTTTGCAGGGAATCAAGAGATTCTTATTCTGCCCAGTTATTTAAGGGACAGCAAGAGAGCAGAGACAGGAGTTATATTACCCTATACAGGAAGTTGCTTCATTCAGTCCTGAGGGAAAGGCAGTGAAACATAACTGGAAACAGCTCACATTCTAGAAGTTTCTCAAATGTTGCATCTAGGATGGGAAATGTCATTATCTCCCAAGGTAAGGAGGTCAAGGCTGTTGTTCTACAAGTCCAATTCAAATGGTCTGTAACAGTGGTGAAAAAAGAAGACAAGGTAACTGGGGAATAGAAGAAAATAATATAAAAGTGTGTGTGTGTATTTAAATATATGTATCTATACATGTATATATATATATATATGCATATTGACAACATGAAATGGAAATAAATCTCACTTCAGAAAAAAAAAAGATCCAACTCTGAGGAAATGCCTAAGAAAATTTAAGATAATAACAAAAACATGATACTTTTCATCATTCTGTTTGCCTGTGCCTTGTAGGTTTTTTCTCACAAATGAGCCTTGCACTAACAAACATTTTTTTTCTGCACCTGTTGATATGATAACATAGCTTTATATGTTTTTAAAAATTTTATTTTTTTATATTTTAACTTAGAATAAAACAAGCATTTCCATAACATAGTATAATTTTTTTAAAAAGATGATTTTTGATACAAATCTATTATATACATATATATACAAATTATATATAATATATATATTTTAAAAGTATAATACAGCTAATAATGTAAATTTATTTTTTTCCCCCCTTCACCCTGCCCTAGAGATAGCTGCCATGAGACACTGTGTGTGTGGGTGTGTGTCTGTCTGTAAAATCATTCTATACATACTTTACATTCTCCTACTTCTCAGTTGTTTCTCTGGATGCCAGTAGTGTCTTCCTTCATATGTCCCTTGAAGTTAATTTGGGTATTTATAACAGTCAAATGATTTATTCATCCCAACTTGTTGTTAAAACTATTGCTGTTACCGTACTCAACATTCTCTCCATTCTATTCATTTCACTCTTTGTTATTTCGTGCAAGTCTATTCATATTCTTCTAAGATCATGAAGCTAATCACTTCTAATTATTCACTCATGATCATATATCACAACTTGTTCAAGCATTCCTATATATTTTTTTTTTACTTTTTGATAATGTTAATTATTTTCTAGAGGTTGAACCATGTTTGTATCACATATAAAGATACCTTGATCATAGCTAACATTTTAATCGGATGCTATGGTCATTTTTCTAGTATTGTATTTGAATATTTGAATCAGTATTCATCAATGACATTATTGTTTGCTTTGTTTTGTCCATTTGATTTAGCTATTAAGATTATTTTTCTCAAAAAATGAAATGATAGAATGTTTTCATTTTCAATTTATGAAATGTAATACAATGGACATTAGTTATCAAATATTTGATAGAATTCACATAACATTTTATACAGAATATAGATTATTATAATTTTCCCCCCTTTGTTGTTTCCTTTATAGTTATTTTTTTTCTGAAAAAGAATTATTTCAGATCTCAATTTCATATTCGTTTAATTTAGATTTTTAAAACATTTCTACATTTATTATAAAGTCTCAGTTCTTCTGGCATACAATTTTGTGATGAAGGTTCTGAATACTTTAAAAAAAATCTTCTCAATCTATTGTGATTTTATTCCTTTTTTATCTAAATGATATTGTTTTACTTTCTTTTAAATCATGATAAGCTGAGTTAATTGATGAAGTCTTTTCAAAGAACCAAGTTTTAATCTTGTCCATCAATTTTGTAGGGATTTTTTGGGCAGAGGTGGCAATATATCTATTTTCTCTAATTTTCAAAATAATTTACCAATGATTCCTCCGTAAGAAGACATTTAAAGTGTCCTGCTGTTATTTTGAGCTTGTTAGTTCAGTAATTTTGTTATCCTCTAATTCTAAATTCAGTTAACTTATTCTTTTTCTTCCGTTTTATTAGTATACATCCACAGAGATTTATTTGTTTCTTAGTTTTTTCCTCTGCAGACTGTTTTAGAAAAGAAAAGGCCAAGGATAGAGAGAAAATAAATGAAATTAACAACGAAGTGTTTGACAAGAACTGTTGAGAAAATGGGAAAGTGGCTTGGTAGGAATTGGAAATAGACTGAAGTCCTATGTTATAGTCCATAAAAAGACCAAAAGTGGATTTCCTCCCTGACATTCTAAGACATAGCTATGTTCACAGAAATAGTAAGGGTGAGAATCATCAAGAAAAAGCTGATGGAAGCAATTACAATAAAAATGAAATAAATTATTTCAACGACATTAAATTGAAAAGCATCCCACTAACAAAATTACCCCTTCTGTGAGAAAGCTTGAATGTTTTTTTTAATCATTTCAAAGTTTTGTCACCTAAAGCATAGATATTTTCTCTGTATGTTTTGTCTTGTCCCACTTCTCTTTCCAGCTTTATTTTTTAAAATTCATTTGCATGTCTTCATATAGCACACAGGCAGCATATTAAAATAGATAAAGAATTGTTCTTGGAGGCAGGAAGACTTTATTTCAAATCCTACTGGCTATGTGACCCCCCAGAAGTCATTCAACCTCTCAGTGATATACACATCCCTCTTTGTTAACCTGCACTGATAGGGAAGTTTCCTCACTAGGAATTATATACCAATGAAACCAATAATTCCAGGGTCTGTCCTGTGGAGTAGTATTGTCACAATAAAAGATGGAGGCCACTAAGCCATTCCTTAAGGATTTCTGTGGGTCACATTGACTCATTTTTAAATTTTAACATTACCTATTTTATCTCATTTTAATTTATTTTGTTAAATATTTCTCTATTATATTTTAATCTAGCTTCAGGGGTACTCGGGAGTCTTGTGTGCTGCCTGTATGATACTGCTTCTCTAAAGGATATTGAATCTTAAGGGTGTCATGTCCAATGACTGTCATTCCACTGGCATTGCTGATGAAACTATATCACTATAGAAACATTGGGAAATCTTTAATTCCTTTTTACTTTTCCTTGAAGTTTCATCTTATAATTATTCTGAGAATGATCTGGCTTATCAAGATCTTATTCCAAAATTTCTGTACCCAATTTCCTACTAATAGTTTCTAACAATTTTATAAGATAACATTTTTCATCATTTTCTGTCGGTTCTCCTTTATGCCATTTAGCAAAACAGATTATGTTCTAAATTGCTTCAGAATCACAAGGCAGACTCTGATGTGTGTAGTTTTAAAGGAGAGTTCTTAAGAATTGACTCTGTAAGCCCAGGAGATGATTATAGGCAGAGCACATATTTCCTGTAGAAGCAGATGTAAGTACTCAATTCAAAAGGGGATGTCATCAGATTTGTTTTTTCAGTTGTTTTTCAGTCCTATCTAACTTCTTGTGACCTGATTCGGAATTTTCTTGGCAAAGATACTTGAGTGGTTTGCTGTTTCCTTCTCCAATTCATTTTATAGATGAAGAAACTGAGGCAAATAAGGTTAAGTGACTGTCCAGGGCCACACAGCTAGTAAGTGTTGGAGGTTAGATTTGAACTCATGAAGATGAGTCTTCCTGACTCCAGGGCCAGGGCTCTATTTGCTGTGTCTCCCAGCTTCCCTATGTTACTCATAAATAACAAAATCGTCATCATTAACATTGTCACTGATACTACTCCTGAATCCTAACTTCTTATGTAGAAAAGGGGGTATTTCAATTTCTCATACAGGCTGATCTGGAATCTAATTCCAGCTAGAGAGTTGCCTTGAGAGTTGCTTTATGGATGAACCTCAATTTAAGAACTCTCATGTGCAAGACTTTGTGTGTAAACTTTCTAGAGAAAGATGATGATTTTCCACATAATTCACTCTTAGAGCTGTGTCCTTAGAAAGCAAAACCGCGATGTGAGGGTGAGGAATGTGCACTCCTTCCCTGACTCACTAGACAGTGCAAAGGCTTTATTTGTTTTTGTTTTTTGACAATTCAGGTCCTACAGGAGGGAATATTACATTTTTAGCAGCCATACGATTGCTGTAAATGGAGAGTTTATGGGCTACTTTGAGTGGGTTTTTTTTGTGTGTTTTCTGCTACTTTTCATAGACTATTGAGTCATTTGCCTCCTTTGAATTTTCTGTGGTAATAAAATAGACTATCTTACTCTGAGTGTTTTTAAAATTAAATACATATGCAACAACTGGAAACTTGTTTTGTCTGCCTTTACCTGGGGAAACAGGTATAAGGTATGTCAAAATGGTATTGTTCAAATGTCAGTGATTATTTAAACAACATATTTTCCTGCTTTGTTTCTTGAAGTTGTGAATTTTGATTATTTTTGCTTTGACTGATACCAAGACTAAAAACTTTGATTTAGAAAAAAAATCACCTGACAAAGTTTCTTGTAGCTCCTTATTTTAATTTCAGAGAGGTTCTTATTTTATTAAGCTTATATATTATTTGAAACAAAATTGAGTTCTGTTTTCTTTGCATTTTGTTACTCTCTTTTGTTTTACTGGAGAATCTAATCCATTTGCATTAAAAGTTATAATTGATAGATTGGCATTTTTTCCTCCTTTATTACTTTGGTATTAAAATTTCCCTTTTCCCCCAAAAGGAAATATTTATGCATTGGTCCCAGTCATAACTTATTAATATTACATAAAATACCTCATTGTAAAGAGCACTGTATCTTTCATTGCTTTGAATTTAAACCCAGTTTATCCTTTTATATGTGATTGATGTGGTAATGGATTTATCAGAAACAGGAATGCTATATCTCAGATAGAACTAGAGTTCTTAACCTGGAGTCTTTGTATGTTTCTTAATAAAAAACTATGTTTCACTACAGTTAACTTCCTTCCTATCTATTTCATGTACTTAAAACCATTATTGTCAGAATGAGTCCATAGGTTTTTACCAGACTGCCAAAATGGTCCATAAAAGAAAAGAAGTTTAGCCCTTGATTCAGACGACAGTACTAATATCTCTAAAGTCATAGATTTGATCTTCCCATTAAGAAGTTACCTTTAGTATGGATTGTGTCCATAAAATGCACCCTACATTGTGTCATTTTTGTCTCAAAATCCATGACATCAGTTATCAGATGACAAAGCAAAGGAATGGATTATTTCAGCTTTTTAACCTCCACTAAGAAAACTAATCAAAATACACACCCTCCTATTAGTGAGTTAGTGACATTTTAAATGAGTTAAAGCATCACTATTATTTGCATCGAGTAGAATTAGCATAAATGCATTTTTATAAAAATATTTGAATATTGAGTGAGTCACTATGTTGATCTTTAAATTAGTAAACTATTATCTCAATAAGCCATATTATTCTAGATTAGTTAATCAAATATTGTGAATCATATATTTTGTTCATGAGAGTAGGTATTTAGTACAAATGAAAAGCTATTGATTCCCCCAGTCTTTTATGTAGAAACTCTTAAAAATTTGTGTTTTGACTCAAAATAGATTCATTAATTATTATCATTAGGTACCATCAGAACTTCTTTATGAGAACACAAATGAATTAAAACTGTTATTTTTGTCAGAATTAACTATTGTGAAATGGTTTTTAAACACTGACAATTATGTATTTTATCAGGGAGTTCAAAATAAGAATATTTCCTTGCATGTTTCCTGTCATTTTAGGTATAGTGTAGCTTTTATTGCTCTCTGAGTAGAATGAATACTTCCCTCTAGAACCAGATAGATGTTTTGTCATTACTAAAAAATTAAAGAACATGATCACTAGCAGGTCATTTTTTGTGTTCAAACTGTGATCTGATTAATACTTTATAATTCTATCAATAGAAGCTGGAGCATGTTGAGTAGAAATAGATGTTCTTTTCAGATCTAGGAGAATGAGCTTTTCATGAAGTACTATAATTACATTGATGAATAGCCTTGTGGTGGTGTTTCTATCTCATTCAAAAAAAGAGAATGACTGCATTTGTAAGAGTAGGAATGGTGATATTAAAGGACAGACAGATGGTGAGCTCTGTCTTACTTTGGCAAACAACCTAAGAATGGATGGAAACCATCATTGTGTCTCTCATTCTGTCTCAATTTTATATGTCCTGAAAAACAAGAAAAAAATGGAAATAATAGTGAATCTAATTAAATAAACAGTAGGCTATGTAAAATATGACTATTTAGCAATTCTGACAAGGGGCATGTGTAGATAGCATGTATATGTAGTAATTACAGATACATGTCTAGGTTTCTTAATACATCATTTTTACAAAATTGAATTGTATAATGTTACGCTAAAATGACCAAAATTAATCTGAAGGAGACCCACATGAAAGAACGTTACTTTCAATCATAATAAATATAATTGAAATGGAACAATTTTCACAGATGCATAATTTTATATCATATTGGTCTATGTTATAATGCTTTGTTATATCTTTTGTTGTAGACTACATTCAACTGTGAAAGTATAGCTTTGGGATATTTTTTTCATGGTTATATAATGAAAATGTATTCGTGGAGCAATGATTTTCCTATAGATTTAGTTATTGATATTTAAATGATCCTTCATGCCCAGTGATTATAATGATGGTAAATATTACAATGATTCTCAATTAGAAATTATGGCAAAACAGATAAAGTTCAGTTAAATTTTAAAGTTTTTAATAATTGTGTTAATTTATGAGTGTCATGAGATTTGTTTTTCATTATCCCAACCTCGAAAATATATATTTGTTTTCTGCCACAGTCCTATTTTGAAACTTTATGTTGTAGAACTGAGCTTGAGTTCTCACAGGCAATGTCTGTGCAATGCAAGTAATTTCTACCATGAAGCAAAGGATTTAAGTGCATACCTAGTACAGGCTTTCTGAAGAGTAGTATAGCAAAGCACAGAGTGGACTTGTCACCAATAGACTAGTCAGTTGGTGATGAATTATTTGCCCATGTCAAACCATGAAAAGGAGAAAACAAAATGGACCACAATCCTGTCTGAACTCCTTTTCACTTCTGAAATGATAATGGAAGAGTGGTGGAAAAGAGAACAGAAGGTGCTTAGAATAGGACAATTTTTCTACAAAAGCTACACTATGTTCCAGGTCACATTTCTCAAGATTGTGTATGAGGAATATATAAGACATTGTTAAAAATTTTACTTAAGGCCAAGTGTACAATATCTGCCATTCCCACAGTCTATTAGTCTAGTATCCCCAGTAAAATGTCAGACCAAGGAATTTGGACTTTTCATGGTAGAAGTCATTGAACAATTTTGATAAGAAGTAGTTACGTGACTGTGACTCTGTCCTTCTACCTACTTGTTCATAAGTAAGATAAGTCTAGAAGGAATACTGAGGATAGCATGCAAAATACAAGTGTAAAGACTTATTGGTGTGTTATTAGAATTAGTATAGTAGGTGATAATGATATCCTCACCCAAATTATTGGCAATGGGAATAGAAGGAAAATATGTATTTTTTTATATTAAAGAGTATACACTATATGGCAAAGTTGAGATAAAAGGATAGAAGTGCATAACATCCAAAATCTTTTACTTGGGACAGATGTTTTCTGAAGATACTTTATCTAGGAAAGTCTGTTAAAATGCAAGATTGTAAATTTAGTTTTTTAAAATTCAAAACAAGTTTGTCATAAGGGGATAAAACAACCCTGTAAAACTAGTGTTCCAGATTGAGTACATAGAGTATGTGTGATAGAAAAATCCAATGTATACAGTATAGTTAGAACAACATACAGTGATAATATCAGGGCTTTCCCTATTCTATTTTTCCTATATTTTCTATCCTTTGATAAAAATCAAGGGATCCTTCTGAGGTATATGGAACTTCAACTAATTCAAGTAGGAGGGAAATCCCCCTCCCATGGAAGCTGAAATATGGAGTTTAAAAATCATATTAAATATGTAGACAGTGTTTAGCATGGTATTTCATAAAACAGATAATTAAATATGAAAGTTTCTGCTAACCATAGCCAGTTTGTGGCACAGTGGATAGATTGTCAGGCCTATAGTCGGGAAACATCAGGCACTTTCTATGAGTGTGACCCCAAGTCATTTACCCTCAGTTTATCTCAGTTTCCTCAACTGTAAAATTGGAGTAATAACAGGAATTATCTCACAGGGTGCTGTGATGCTCAAATAAGATAATATTTTTAAAAAGTGCTCAGCACCATCCCTGACATAGAGTAGGTATAATGTAAATAGTTTTTCCCTTCCACTTCCACTCACCCTAATACTTGGTATTGCTTTAAGGAATGGCAGTGACAGGAGAGTGGGATCAGATTTCTGACAAAGGTACCTCTGTGTAGGGCTTGAAATTTTCTACTTGATTCAATTTCCAGATGGAAAGTTGGGGCCCTCTTATGAAGCAATTAAACTACTGTGCATAAATGCAACTTTCTAGGTCACATCTCTTTTGATCTCTGTCATCCCTAAGGGTTAAATTGCTCTTTATCATTTATGTGAATTGATAGAATCAGGGGTACAAGCCAAGTGCTACTCTGAAGTAACTCCATATTTACAACTAGGATAGTGGCAGGGGCATTAGAATGGATAAAATTTGCTGTTACTATGAAACTTTGTGAAGGGAGACTCATGTATCTAACTTTTTCCATAGGACCATGGAATGTGGGTAGCAGACAGGTAGAATTTAAATTTGATGGAGGAAACTAGAGACTGATGAAAATGAAGTGGAATTTGTATTCAGAAATAATTTGGTCTTGGAGACGATGGAAATGAAAGCGACAAGGATATCTGTGATTAACATCATTCATAATTATGATTCAGTGTTGGGGGGTTGGAGAAATGATTAATGAGCTGCTCCACTTTTGCCTTCAATTCTTGGCATGGTCACAGAGCTCATCCATGGGCATGAAACATAAAACGTCCTTACAGACATGATGTCACCAGGATCACAGATGGCAATATGAAAGGTTTATATATTATGCCCAGAGGCTATGGCAAAATGTACAGGGAAAGAGAACAGAATAAACTGAGGAGCGTCAAAAAGTAAAAAAAAAAAATCTTATGTGAGCATTCATTTGTAGCTAATCAGTTTAGATGAATTTGACTTTATTCAGTTTAAAATTTTTGTTCTAAATTGATAGAAATGACATCTAGTAGGGAATATGTGGCAGCAAAGGTTTTTAGATGTAGTAAGGAAGTGGGTCCCATTTCATAGCATCATAGAATTAGAATTGAAGGGGTCTTAGAGGTCTTCTAGTCCAACCCTATCTTTTACAGATGAGAAAGCTGAAGACCAGAGAGGCCATGTTTTCTCCAAGGTCACATAGTTTGAAAATGGGCAGCAGGTGGTATAGTGGATAGAATTCCTGGCTTGCAGTCAGGAAGACTCAATTTTGTGAATTCAAATCTGGCCTCAGATACTTACTAACTTGTGTGACCTTGGACAGGTTACTTAATCTTGTTTGATTCAGTTCCTCTTCTGTAAAATGATCAGGGGAGGAAAATGTCAAACCATTCCAGCATCTCTGCCAAGCAATTGCCAAATGGGGCCATGGAATGTCAGGCACAACTGAAAAATGATTTAAACTAACAGTTTAAAAATGGCAGATATGGAATTTGAACCCACCCTATGTGATTTCCATTTCACTGTTATTTCCTTGGCATCACTACCATTCTGGACATATCAGAAACATGCGCTTAAGTGATTTACCATTGATCTACTGGACAGACTGTGAATGGTGGTTCACCATTCTCAGCAATGGTGGGGAGAAATTAATCCAGCAAATCTTTTGTCAGTTGAGTTAACATGCTATAAATATGTGTTAAAGGTTCCAGTGGTCAGTGGAAGCATATGTTCAATCCCAATATTGCAATTAGCTCTCAAACACTTCTTTGATGTCCAGAAGCTCTTCCTCTCGGTTGTTTCTGGGAGTGACTGACCACTTCCTTTCACTCCTTTCTCCTAACTTCTACCTCCCCTCACCAATCCCCAAATAAAGATCTGAAGAAGTAGAGACTCTTTGATCTGGAGGCAGCCCAGGACTACCTGGGCATCTAGATTTCTTCCCTGAGATGCATGCTTTTTATTTTAGTTTTTTTCTTTAAAGGGCTGGAAAAGTGCATGTACTTCAGAATCAATGTCCTTATTTTCCCTTTGACTTGTGTGTCTGTGGATAATACTACATTTTCTTGATAGGTTTGGGTATTTCTTGGAACTTTAATCTCCCCACAATCTCTGTGAAAGCTGATGCTTAGTAGCTGTAGTTTCGACTTGACTCAAGCTTTCCCCCTTTAACAGACTATATCTCCATTACACTAGAATCGAGATTTGGCAAGACCAAATTGATTGATTTTGATACTGCTTTGATCACCATTTAGTGAATGCAACATACTTTCTTGTTAATTTTTACCTCTCTTTCTTTAGACTTTTCATCTAACTGAAATGGTCTCATTTCTCTTGATCTATTCAAATCCTAGCCTTCTGGACACAACTCAAGTACAATGTCTTGTAAAAACTCATTCCTGATTTACAGACCCTTTTAGAATGCCAATGACACTAAATATCTGAAAGAATAATTTGGTACTTAATCAAAGTGCATTATTTACCATTTTATCTTATCAACTGCTACTTCTCATCCTTCTTATTCCACATCTCCTATATCCCCCTGTGTTCTTAGAGTTATATCTTAAATCAAGCTCCTATCTACTCTCCCCTTTGTTCCAATTAGAATCCCTCTCTTCTTCAATCTACCCTTCATACAGCTGCCAAAATACCCTGCTTAAGGCATAGTTCTCATCAAGTAGTTTTCCTAGTAGAAAACCTTTAGAGGCTTTAGTATAACACAAAAACTTGATTGTGCTGCTTAATACTCCATGATGGAGAGACATAAACCCTTGGACCAGAAAAAAAAATCCAAAGAAATGACTGGAGATGGAGAAATAAGCTGTAGTGTTGAGTGTTATGTTAGGAGAACACTAAAGGATATTTTTATTCTCATTCACAGGCAGAGATTTCTGCTTTACCTAAAGGTTTGGAAAAAGTCCATTCTATGACCTTCAGGCTAAAAGAATGTGGCAGCATCTGTTCTTTCCTTGAAGAAGAGAGGTGCCCAGCTATTTTAGCTGAGCCAGAAACTAGAGGCAATGCAGCACCTAGTGGAATTGAATTTGCTGGAGACCATGCCAGTCCCACTAGATTAATGATAAAATGAATGTCTAGAAAAATAAAGTCAAGTGGGGCAGCATCCAGTGGTGACTGAGGCAAGAAAAGAATAATACCTGACAAGAATGATTTAATGATATCACTAGTGACTCTCAAACAAGGGAGGGAAGAGTTATCTCCCTATGTGTGTGTACATTAACCCTTAGTGTTTCTTATACATGTACCCCTCCACACATATTTACTGGTCCTAGGTGTTCCCTGCATAGATCAAGTTTTTCCAGTTAGATTGTATTTGTGGGAGAGCATGCTCCAGCTTTATATCTGATATTTTCATTACTGTACCATTTCATTAAATGTCTGTTTTCAATTATTGTATCTTCTGGCTGACAGGTAAACACAGAGGTGGAGGCTCATGATTTGTGGTTTTGCGGGGTGCAAACACACAATGTACCTTACACAGCTATCTGCTTAAGGGTCTGGCCTAGAATTTAGGGAAGGGGATGTATGGTTCTAGCGGTGGTCCTAACCTTAGTATTATTGTTATGTGTGCATGCTGTTACCTGTGAAGGAAAAAAAATAAGCACATACTATCAATCAGGCACTATGATAGGTGCTAGGGATGTAAATAAATGAAGACATTCTCTGCTCTGAAAGAGTTTACATTTTAATAGAAGGTGACAGCATTTATATAACAGTAGTAGTTGGAGAAAAGAATACTGAGGACCCACAGGGATTGATAATTGATCCAGAATTCAGTTAATTGAAATGCCCTTTCTAGGATCAATGTACTATCATAATAGTAATGTGATAACTAAGTCCACCGCAAGAAGTGGAAAGGGATGGCGGTACTACAGTTCCAGTGGCAAAGTAGATGGCAAAATGGATAGATAAGCACCTGCATATGATGTGAAGTGTAGTCTTAATCTGTTGGTCTGGACCTGGCTATATATTGTGGGTTAATTGAGTTTGTGCTCACTTATCAAGACAACCAAATCCTAGGGCATAAGTTTCAGAGTTGAGTGGATCACAACCTCTGGGGATACAGGCACTTTCTAGAATTCCTCAGCCCCTGTAAGAGTAAGTTCCCTCAGGGAAATAATTATCACTTTTTTTGTCTTTGCGTCCCCAGAAACTAACAGAGTGCCTTGCAAATAATAGGCGCTAACTAAATATTTATTGATTTTGGGGGGTTATAGTTTAGTTTTCCAAAGAAACAGAAATCATCATCTGCAAGACCATGTCTTGTATTTATTTAGGTTTTCAGTGCCTAGCAGTGGTATTTCACAGTGTATACTCAATAAATATTCGATGAATGAATGAGTATATCCATAATTTGTTTAATTTGCTGATATCAATATTGCATTTGTTTTCTCCATGACAACACTAGTATCTGTCTCAAATCTGCATCTAAATATGCATGCTTCTATTTTTGGAGCAGTCCAAAACATATGCATTTTGAGGGCAGTTTAAAATTTCTCCATTTATTTTAATCACATGTACTGAATACTGAGGAAGAAAGAATATAGTTGTAATTTAATGCACTTTTTACTTAACACTACTAATGTTAATCTTCAGGAGGTTACAGAGGTAAAATCATTTCATTGAATCAAAGCTGACTTAACAAGTCTCTTTCAAGTGTAATTAACATTCATTTGGACTTTCTTAGGAATTCAATTGGGTAGGAAATCCTAATAGAGCTAGTATCTTTTCTCTGACTTTCTCTTTCTTATAATTACACACGAAAAGTTATGGGAAATAAACTTTGAGGCTTCTGTAGTTCTTGCCCCTTCTCCCTTTTTGACCTATAGGCCAGGTTTTATCCTAAAATCTCAAAGATGAAACTAGAAAGTATTTCCTCCTTCCAGGGAGATTTTCCTCATGCTCTTGTTTCTCTGTAATTCTCCTGTTCTCCTATCAATCAGTCATCTCATGGAGGTGTATGTTATTTCCACTAATGCACTCTACAACCCACCCCTGAATGCTCAGCCTGCATAACTCTTTCCACATCCTGCCATAGTCTACCTGTAGGTGGGTAGAGGTCTGCTTTACACACAGGTTGGATGGTTTGAAATATTTTGACATCGCAAGGATAGCAATGGAATAAAGAGACCCTATCCGTTGGTCTTCATTTGACCTTTCTTTTACTAACTTTTATTTTTCTGTCATACATTTCTTTGAAAACACTCTTCTACCATTTTTCCTGCAAAACTCCTTATTTGTTATATGTTACAATCTCCTTATGTCTACTGTGTGTCTCTTATTTATTCAATGGCTTCGCATTTATTTCAATTCTCTGGACATTTTATTTTTTCCATTAGTACAATCTCAGTTGTTGGTAGAATGCTGGACCTGGAGTCAGTAAGATTTGAGTTCAAATCTAACCTCAAATCATTCTTACCTCTGTGATTTTGGACAAGTCACTTAACCTCTGCCTCAGTTTGCTCCAAAATGGTGATAATTGCATTTACCTCATATGGTTGTTGTGAGGATCAAATAAAATGACATGTTGAAAGTAGCTCAGTAGGTAGCACATAATTAGCACTTTAAGAAATATTTATTCCCTTCCTTGACTTGCCTCTTCCAATAATTTGGAGCCATAAAACATCACAAGAATAAAATAGATATTGAAAAAAATGAAATATAAGGCATGATCTTAAAAGAATTTTGCAGTTTCCCAAAGGCGATCCAGAATACCTTCTTCCTCATATCCATTTCTGAATCTAGCTTGTTTTTTTTTAAATTTCTATTACATTCATGCACATACATACACATACATACACACACACACATACACACACACACACACATATCCACCCAGGTATATACGTGCATGTGTGTACAATCAATACATATTTATATAAAAGACACAAATATATTTTGTGTAAATCTATATATTATGCATAATATGTAAATATGAACAAATAGAATATATGAATAAAATATCTGCATATACCACATGGTAGGTATATATTTGCATGTGTGGGTATATACACACATGTATATAAATATACATATACGAATATGCATATTGCTAAAGGGTCCCCTGAAATTGTATTTTTGGGTGCCATATTTTCTAGAAACACTGGGGTCAGAGCATGCAGGGGCCCTGAATGAGTCAAGGATTAAGCATCAACCTACTGCTTTCCTCAGATAATATAGTTTGTTGTTTACACCCCAAGCTATATTCCCTGTGTGTCCTTGGGAGGCAAGGCAGGTGATAGCCCATCTGTGCCAGACTGAGAAAGAAGTTTGTGCAGCTGAGGTCCTTTGCAGATAAGTGGGCCCTCCTACCCTGAGAGTCTAGGGGTTCCCAAAGGGAAATAATGTGGCTTTTCCCATCACCTTGCTTCTCACCTCCCAGAAGGATTACTGTGCTTTTCCCTTCCCATGCCATGTTCTTTCCTGTTTTCTTCTCCTTTTGTTGTACTATCATAAATATGCAAAATTCTGTAAGGAAGTGTTACTTGTTCATTTCTCTTGCAATAAACCTGTCTTTCACATAACTCATGACTTTGTGATCACTGTTAACAATATATACTCACACAGGTATAGTTTGTCAATCCAATGGCTTACTATGGTCTAGATGCCAGACTTTCTTCAACAACTTGATTTTTCCAGAGTGGATAATTAGGTCAAATGCTTTTGTATGATTACAGATCTCACTTATGATATCTTGACTTGTTTCTATACTTGACAAGGATTATCAGTAAGTTAGCAAACATTTATAAAGTGCATATTGTTACTACTTAATACTAGGGATAAAAAGAAAGGAAAAAAACAGTCCTTATCATTCCAATTCAAATGTGAGACACATGTAAATAACAGGACATATATGAGATATGCATTGAGGTAATCACAAAGACTGGAACTAGAAAGGATAGGATAGGAGCAAGGTCAAGTACCAAGGCCTCCTGGAGGAAGTGAGAGTTGAGTTGTGTTGAAGAAAGTCAGGGAATCTAAGAGGCAAAAGTAAGAAAAGAAAATACTTCTGACACAGGGAGAGCCACAGAGAAATGAGATGGTGGTGTGCAAGTTGACAAATTAAATGTAAAGATGATCCAGCTTATAAAAAGCTTTGAATACCAATTGGAGGACCTTGCAATTGATTGTGGTATAGGAGAACAGGAGAGCAATATGATCAGACCTGCATTTTAGGAAATTGATTTTGGCAGCTGAGTGGAGGGTGGATTAGACTGAGGAGAGATCTGAGGCTAGCATAACAATTAGAAATCTATTGCCACACCATTATACATGGTCAAAGGGTAAGAAAACACAGTTCTCAAAAGAAGAACTATAACTATTAATAATCACATGAAAGAATTCTCCAAAACACTAATAATTAAAGAATGCAAATTAAAATAACCATAAATTTTTACCTCACACTCAGTAAAATGGCAAAGATGTCAAAGATGAAAATAGTGTTGGAGGAAAAAATAGGCACAGTGATGCATGGTGTGTGGAGCTGTGAACTGGCAAAACCATTACGGGAAGATATTTTGAATTATGCAAATAAAATGCCCTTATTCTTTGAGCTTCTGCTCATAGACAGATGAAATCATAGACCAAAAAAAGAACACTATATTTATAGTAACATTTTTTTCTGTGATCACAAAGAACTGAATCCATTGGAGGAGCCTATATACTTGAGAATATACTCAAAATTATAATGCAGGTATGTCATACAATATTACTATATTATAAGAAATGTCAAATAGAATGAATATAGAGAAGCATGGAAGGTATCATTTAAATTACTGCTAAGTAAAGAAAGAAGAGCCATGAAAACTATATACATAATGACTTTAACAATATAAATATATTGAATAAGATAACAAAATATTAAAGCTGAATTTTGAAATTAAAAAGAAAAAGTATGGCCCTATAAAATAACATGAGAAAATACTTCTCCTAACTTGCTAGAGTAGGTGTCCCCAGATATGGAACACATTCACATAACAACATATTTTCAATGTGTTGATGAGTTTGCTGATTTTTTTTCATTTCTTCCACATTTGTTAAAAAGAAATTCTTTATTATGTAAGTTGGTTCTTGGGGTTGGAGGAGGCTAGGAAAATGTAGGTAATATAAAAACAAAGAATATGATCAAATAATAAGGATGATTAGAATACTATGATTTTTATAACATTTTGAGGTACGAAACACTTTACCTATGTAAACTCCTTTGATTCTCACAATATTGTGAGCTAAGTGCTCTCACTATCCCTCTTCTTACAGATGAAGAATTGAGGAACAAAGAGGTCAGGTTGCTTGAGAGAAGGGAAGGGGAGACATGAGAGATGTTTTGCAAGTTGAAATAACAAGATTTGATGCAAGTTTGGATATGTGAGGTAAGAATGAAGAGTCAAGATGGCAATGAGGTTGTGAGCCTGGATGACTGGGGAAAATGGTTGTCTCCTTGAAGATGATAGGGGAATTTGGGGGGAAAAAGGAAGATTTTTGGGAAAATGATTTCTGTTTTGGATATGTTGAGTTCAGAAGACTATGTGAGACATCCAGTTTGAGAACTCTAATTGTACATGTAGACTGGAGCTTAGGAGAAAAGTTAGAACTAGCCTTTTGGATATGGGAATCACTCTCATTTGGATAATTTAATCTACAGGAGCTATCAGATTACCAAATGAGAGAGGGGGAAAAGAAAAGGTTCTGATATAAAGTTTTGGGCAATATCCATGGCTAGTGAGGGAATCAAATTTATTGAAATCCTTAGATAAAATGTTTTTCATTGAACAAGTTTATTGAGCAGTTACTGTCCATATAGTGTTATCTCATGAGCATTTAAAGATTAGACAACCTTGGTTTCCCTTGATGTACTCACACTTTTCTCCTTCAAAGTACTCTCTCTGGGCATGTATTTGTCTGGTTCCATGCTGCATCTTCCCAAGTGGCATGTAAACATTTTGAAGTCAGAACTTGATTTTCATTTTCTGTGTATTCCCTGTACCTAGATAAGAACTGTTCATATATATGACATTTAATGTATGTTTATTTGATTAAAAAATATGACCTTCCTCTTCATGTGGTTTCAGACTGCTTGGAAACAAGCTTTAAATTTCATTTATTAGAGTTAGGTATCACTTCTTTTCAAAATTGAAGTTTAGGAGTCTAGAGTACCTCCAAATTTTAAAACAAAACATTTTTAATCTATAAATGGATCACTTTTCATTGTACCAACAAAAATAATTATACATGCTATGCTTCATACAATTATAACCTAAAAAAGATAGACAAACAGCTATATAGAATGATGAGCTAAATAAGTGAATTTACAAGGTCTCCCAGTGCATCCTGGGTCATCTCCAGTCATCCTGATGAATATCTGGTCACTAGATTCAGATGGCTCTGGAGGAGAAGTGAGGCTGGTATCCTGCACAGCCCTCCCCTCACTCAAAACAAAGTCAAGTGCAAGTCATGTCATTATTTCTCTAATGGCATCATCTTCTTCCCAATGAAGGACAAATACACATATTTATACCTGGGAAATATGTATGCATATTCATATCAGCTGCTATGGGTATTGCCATCGGCATTGTACTTCCCCACCTCCAATAGTCATATGTTTCTACATAGAGAATATCTTGGTATAGAAGGAGTGGGTTGGGTTATGGCTGTTTGTCCTTCGTTTTGGAAGAAGACCAATGATATTATGGTGATGTCTTGACTTGGACATGCACCGGATTTAAGTGAGAACAAGTTGTGAAAAATTGTCAGTCTTACTCTCTCTTCCTTCTAGATTCATAAAATTCCACTAGCAAAACAAAAGTTAAGACAACTGGCAACTTTCTGGAATACAGTGGATGACCTTGGGATCTTGGATGTCTGACCAATCTCTAAGCACTCCAAGGTACCTGCTTCAGTCACTGTCCTGGTCACTGGAACAAATCATTCTCATCTGCCCTTTCCTTGGGGTGGGGGGGAGGAGAGGGGGGAGTGAAGAGGATGTCTTCACATTCTTGGGGTAGATATCCCACTAACTCACCAACAGGTCTAAAGCCTGTCAGCTACTCTCAACCTAGTTTAGCACTTATTCCACAAGATGGCTTGGTTTTACAAGTGTGAAGTCTCTGCATAAGCTGTATATTCTTGGAGGCATATAGGCTGAGAAACCCAAAGAATGCCTTTAAGAATTCTAAATCAGAGAGCTCTTACTCTTGCCTCTATATACAAGATTAAGTCAACTCCTTGTGACAAGGTAGGGAATCTTTCACTTTTGCTTCCCTTCCCCCACCCATGTACATATATTTTTGTAGTAGTAATAAATAATAAATCATTCAGGGAGTCATAAAGGTAACATATCTCCACTGTAGGACTTTCTCCTTTAAATATGCCTTTTAATTATTATCCCATTTGATAATTATCTCATTTGTAGGTCATCTACAAAGGTCACAAAAGAAAATTGACCCTCTTATAATAAGTACTATGTGTGGTCTGAGGGCAAAGATTGCTACCAACCAGGAAATGGGCGAATGCTTAATGGAAGTAGCATTGAATCGAACTGAGATTGCTTAGAGGAGAGTAATTTAGTGTAAGCCAGGAAAAGGAGAGGTAGCCCTAGATTTATAGAGGTCTTTGAATGCCAAACAAATGTAGTTGAACTTCATAATAGCTAATATTTAGGTAGAGTTTTAAGATCTGCAAAGCACTATTACATATGTTAACTCCTTTGAACCTCACAATAACTATTACGTGGGTATGATAATTATCCCCATTTACAGATGAAGAGACTCAGAGGGACAAAATTGCTAAGTACTTGAGTCAGTATTCAAAATCTGATCTTCTGGCCCCATGTCATGTGCTCTATCCATTGTACCACCTGGCTACTTACTTTGTAGGCATTATGGAGGCATTGAAGATATTTGAGTACAAGAATGATATGACTATATCTCTATATAAGAAATTACTGTTTCAGCTACATGAAGGGTGTTTGAGAAGAGAGAATCTGTGGGAAGACCTGTTAGAAAGCTATTAAGAAAGAAAGAATAATGGAATGAAAAAGAGTGGGGGAAAGAGCTTTGTCATTAGCCAATATGTGTGGTTATGAGGGCCTTAGAATGGTGGCATTTGGGAAACCTGAGGAGGGTAGAATAGAGAGATAATTTTTAGGAATTGGTAACTCTATTTTAATTTGTTAAATTAAATTTGTTAAATTAAAAATTAAAAAGAATGAGAAATTTTAATAGAAGGTATAAACCATAGTTTTGAACAGGGCATATAAAAGTTATTTGATAGTGAAATGGATGGAGTTAATAAGTCACAGGCAAAATTAATTGGAAATTTCGAGAGCGTCATTTATTAGCCAGGCTGGTGGCTGCCTCATGTAGAGACCCAGAGGAGACAGCCCTGAACTGAGGTGGATGAGTGCATTTTAAGCATTTCAGCACCAGTCGGTACAGCCTTGTGGTTTCCACAACAAACAGAGTTCTGACAGAGCAAGAGTGGGGGCTTGCTGCTAGGCAAGAACCCTCAAAGAGAAGGTGGTTGTCAGGGTGGTACTAGGTAAAAGACCGCTAACAGAAAACAGGTGCCAGGAGAGGTATCCAATCGCAGACTGGTTGTCATTCAACATAGAGTAGTTGTCAGGAAGGAGGGGGCTCAGCAGAAGGTGGTTACCTGGCAATGGGGGTCTAACTTTAGGGGGGCACAGGTGGTTACCACGCAAATGGACTAAACAAAAAATGACTGTTAACAATTCATCAGATATTTCACAACCCAAAGGGGAATAACATTTTGACAGGGGCCCAAATAAAAAACCTGTTAACTAGGCAGATTATCCAACCCTGCCCAGTAGTAACCTAACAGATATCTCTCAGCCTAGGGGCCCAGGGAGGAATAATGTTCACTTCAATAGCTTCTTTAAAATAATAAATTCCAAAGGAAGAATAGATTTGTAGGGTGACATTTTAGATAATCTGAGTTTAAGGTACAGGTGAAACATTACTACCCTACCTAAATTTTAGATTACAGGATAATGCATTTGATGAGATTTCTGATGAATTCTATAGTGACACTTTAGAATGACATATGACTTCATAATGGAAGAGAATAACTACACTAAGAAACATTTATGTTATGCCCCTCCTTTGTTTTCTTTTGATTTCTTTTATTTTTTTGGCAGATAAGGGAGCTGTCCATTTGGACTATCTAGAGTTCAGTAAGATATTTTGGAAAGACTCTCAGATAGTGTTCTGGATGTGATAGAGAGATAGGGACTTCATGATCATACTGTCGGGTCAGTTACTACCTGGATGGTATATTCATAAGGGGACTATTTTCTTTTTTATCATCATGTCTCCAGTGCTAGTAGGAGTATTTTATACCTAGGAGATGATTAGTAAATTGTGAGTGAATTGAGTGGATATGATTGACTTGACTGAGTGAATGAAACCCAAGAATGTTAAGTAGTGGACAAATGACAACCTGCCAGAAAGTTTCTTACAGAGTGGTACAGAGTTCTATCTGTGGCCCTGTTGTTTTCAACACTTTTTTCACTGAGTTAATTGAAGATGTTGACGGTGCAAGTTATCAAAGTTTTAGATTGTGTGAAGCTGGAAAAGATAGTAATTTATTGAGTGACAGTAGAAATTTTAAAAAAGAACTTGACACTCCAGAACAGTCTTATCAAACTTAAATAGAAATAGGACCATTAAAACATACATAAGAATCTCTGCTATACATATTGATTGAAAAATCCATATATCCAACATCATTTATATTCTGTTGTATTTATTTTGTTAAATATTTCCATATTGTATTTTACTATGTACCCTTGGGTATGGTGTTTGAAAATTCTGGTCTAGAATATTGAGCTGGAACTAATAAGATGAATTTAATTTTCAACAAATGTGGCAAGAATTTTAAATGTATAGGAGCTCAAAATCCCAGATTAGGAAAGCACCTCAAACTATGTCATTAAACCTACAGTAGACTGAGAGTTTCTTTGACAGAATTGCAAACAAGTATCCATCCAGGCTCTGTGGTACCGAGCAAAAGTACAGAGTTGGTGAAACATGCTTTAGAATAACTATATATGTGGGATGACAAGATTCCCTACTTAAATTAATTACTCAGAGGCCTCTCAAAGTGATGACAGAAGGTTTATTTATTCGATTTTCAAGAAGCGGGGGCAATTCCTTCTACTAGGTGTCCTGGAGCAGGAAAAGCCGAAGACAAAGGAAAAGCAGTGATATATATATATATAGATATATATATCATATATAGATATATATATATCATATATATCATATATAGAATATATATATTCTAACGCAAGTTCCTCCCTTCCCACTAACCATTAGCCTCATTAGCTAAGAATATGATCTTACATTCTAGACGCAAAATCTAGCCAATCCTTTTTGAAATGAAGACATCGAGGAATTATGTAAGTTTTATCCAATCATTGAGACCCTAATGTACTACACAGTTTTATATCCTTATATGGAATTATTCCACTCTAAAAATATTGTAACCTTGAGCCTCTTGGTCTTTCTTACCCTTGGTAGAAGAATTACAATCTGAGAAGTCTTCCCTAAATCTATGCCACTCATATATGTAAATATGATTTGTGGATTTTAGTGAAGTGCAAGCTCTATATGAGTTGACAGGGTTCCTTAGCAACCAAAAACACTTATTGTCACAGATTTTAATTTTTTAGAATAAATTCCTGTTTCCTGACTGGCTGAAAGTTAAAATGAATGAGGATGTTTAGCCTATGGAAGAGAATACTCAGAGAAAATAATTAGAAAATGAGAAGGGCTCTCACATAGAATAGGAATTGCATTTGTCTTGCTTGACCTCAGAGAGCATAAGTAGGAAACAATGTGTAGAACATAAAAGGCAAACAGTCTGGGTGATATGGTAGGAAAAATAAAAGTCCCAAGCACATTAGTCCAGTTTGTCATTAGAAGGGATGGACAGAGTTGGAAAGATTTAATGGACTAAGGGCTACTAAGGCTGGACTATTGATGTGGCTTACTAAACACTTGAACACAAAAAGCCACAAGATCTAACTGGCTTTTAATGCTTGACAGGCAGACCACCTTAGGCAACACAGACAGGAATGCTGCGCTGTGCTGAATCAACATGATGTCCATGCTGAGTATCCTTTCTCTTATATAGCTAAATAAATATTTTTGCTCTATGAGTGTTTCATTTTGTTCCAATATCAAAACACATACCTAGCTACCACACCTGCTTTGGCAGCCCTGATCTGCTATAGTTCAGAATAATAACAAACAACATATAAGAACTCAGCTTACAAAAAAACAAAGCAAAACAAACAAAAAACCCCCACAAGAAACAGCAGATGAGAATAACCGCTGCAACATGCAACAAACGTCAAACAGCTCAGCATAAGAACATCTCAGCAAACAGGTGGAAGGAACAGGCTGGTATCAAAAGAACAACCCCAATAAGCAGATCAGCATATGAACAACCACCACATCAGACATCTCAGTTTGAGACAACCAAAAACAAAACCATCGAACAGCTGCTAAGTATGGGGGAAATCCAGAATAAATAATGACAAAATACAGTTCTGCATAAAGATGACTACAAATAACTGTCATGACCCCACAGCCATCATCAACTCACTCACGACTATTGTTCTGCCTAAATACACAGTGTAATGTTTTAGGAAATCCCTAACACCATGGAAAGACTATTGAAATGAGAGCCAGGAGATCTGGGCTGGATTTCTAGCTCCTGTCTTTATTAGACACATGGCATAAGGCAAGTTATTCAAATTCTAAATCTTATTTCCCTCCTATTTAAACCAGGAATAATAATACTACTATGTATACTTCAGAGTTATTTTAAGGAAAGTAATTTGTAAATACTAAAAAGCTAAATACATGAGACTTGTGTGGAGATGAACTTGAGTATGTGAAAATGTGTCACTGGCGACCTTTAAGCAGAGGCCAGACAAATATTTTCCAGAGATGTTGTAGAGAAGATTCAAGAAAAAGTTGGATAAACTAATCTCTGAGATCCCCTGTTCACTTCTACAGTTCTCAGAGTCCATGGTTCAGTGGTACTGGCAGAACAGATTCCAGAATGTACTCATATGTATCTAACCTCAGGTGCTGAAAAATGTTGCACAATGATTTTTCTTGAAAAGGAAACAACCTGACCTTTACCCCCAATTAAATTGACCATGGAAGCTGTATTGACCACCTTGCCTTCTGCCTCCAGCATAGCTGCAACAGTTCTCCCCCACCTCTGCAATCTGAGAACAAGGTAAAGAGCTTACATATTTCATTGTTCTTGACAGGATCGGCCTAAAAATGAATGTTCACAATCTCAGTTTTATATTGGCCATAGATCACTGATTTTTAGCCTTGGAAGTAAGTCTGGACATTCCAGGCAAACAATAACAGGCTTTACGCAAAGGCATTTTGTAGTATCTTGTCATTAAAAAGCAATGTTATTGCCCCCGGTGATAGGAAACTTAGAAGTATATTTTTTATTATGAAAGGTCAGGATACCAGACCAATCTGGGGTTCAATTTAGGGAAGAAAGTGGGGAGAGAGACACACACAGAATATGTCGATCCAGTGCTTCTGCCATGCTACCATATCTTGTTCTTACCAGGAATTAATGTTGTTCTTAGTGGCAGTTAGTGTAATTTGGTGTAGGGTGTTCTTTTAGAGATCAGCTTGCCCAATGCCCTCATTTATAGGCGAAGAAAATGCAGCAGAGATAAGTAAAGGTACCTACCCACTCCGTCACAGGTCACACTGCTTATCAACAGCAAAGCCAGTGCTTGAGCCCATGGCTTTTAAGTTCACATGTGGTGCTTTCTATTTTATCATATAGCCTCTCAAAGAAATCTTCAACACTGGCCTACAAATATCAACAACTTCAGGGATCAGATAAGATCTACTAGGAAATGTTCCCATTTATAGAATAGGCCATGCAGAGCTAGAAGTAAGATGAGAATCTACCCTTCCAGGGAATAGAGAGAATTCCACAATGTTTTGTTTTTTTTTTTTTAAATTTAGCTACATAACTGGCCAGTAGCTGATTCTACAGTAAAATTTTATTACTTGTTCCTTATTGTCAAATCACAGATCTAAAGTATCCTGGGATGTATGTATGACATGTTAGCATTAGAGCTCTTTCTGGAATTAAGGTTTTTTTTCTTTCTTGTATGTCACCTTAGAACTGTCACTTGGGGGTGAGGGAGATTCTTCACAAGAACAAGACATATCACATAGCAATGAAATTCTAAAAAACATGCACCCTCAAATAACTGAGATTTGCTTTTACTACATGATGCTCTCCCTGACATTTAAAGTCCTTCAAAACAAGGCTTTCACCTATCTTTCCCAAATTCTTTCATTCTAACACTCTCCTTTTACCCAGTTCCCCTTAACCCCATCCCCACACATATAGATAGACTCATCTAGGCATTGTCTCCCAACTCCGTGTCTTTGCAGTGTTTCAAATGACAGCTCTATCTAAATGCCAGCTTCCTTTAAGGATCAGTTTAGATGAAACCTCTTCCGTAAAATCCTGGTCCTTTTGGTTTTGTCTCCCTACTCAAATTAACCCATATTTACATGTATGTCTTATACCTGCCCTAGAATGTATGTTCCTAGGAGGTAAAGACTACTGCTTTTTTTTTTTTTTTTTTGTTCTTGTGACCTCAATACCTTGCAACGAGTAGGCACTTAATATATTCTTGGATTATTTCTGACAAGGTTTGAAAGAAAAATCAGAATACCTGTAGTTTTAATTCATATCTAAACCTGGTGACTACAACATATAACATTTATTAAGTCAAATTCATTTCATTGAAAGAACACTAAAATGAGAGTTGTGGAAGTTAAATATTTCTATCCCTCTAAACAAGCAGAGTCCTGTGGTTTAGATAGCTGCTCCCTTAAAACTAAGAAGATTCAGAAAATTGAGGCAAAGAGAGGAGAATAAATTAGTTCTTGGGTAGCCTACAGTTTTGAACACAGAGGAAGAGAGAAAGGAGTCAAGTTGGTGATTAGGCTGGTGAGGGTCTAGGAAAGCTATGGATAAGGTCCACTTCATGAGACATAATCCAAAAAGAGAGGCTAGAGGCATGACTAAAGCTGAAGAGGCAGCCAGAAGAAAAGAAGTGGATGCAGCTTATTTCCACATCAGGAGTTTTCTTAGGGCATGTCTCCAAGGTGCATAGAGAAGCAGTCGTACTGAGCTTCTGGGTTTCCCTCTAAATTAACCATGCTGTTCCCAAAGGCCATGAGTAGAGCAGCCTTTAGGAACTGCATTTTATGGGGTTTTTTTTGTTTTTGTTTTACTGTTTAAAACCCACCCTGACCTCTTTGCTTTCTTTTAAAAGGTAGGGGATTGACTAATAAACCTGTCTTTCTTTAAAATTCACTGTTCAGGGAATAACTATAGACAATTTATGGGAGGTATGAGTGTGGGGAAAAACTACAGACCTGTTCAGTCATTTCAGTCACATCTAACTTGTGAACTTATTTGGAGTTTTCTTGGCAAAGGTGCTGAAGTTGTTTGCCCTTTCTTTTACCAGCTTATTTTACAGATGAAGAAACTGAGGCAAATGGGTTTAAGTGACTTGCCCAGGGTCACACATCTAATAAGTTTCTGAGGCCAGATTTGAACTCAGGACAATGAATTTTATTGATCCCAGGCACAACACTCTATCCACTATGCCACTTAGCTG
Source organism: Bettongia penicillata ogilbyi (assembly GCA_023548195.1). NCBI lineage: Eukaryota > Metazoa > Chordata > Mammalia > Diprotodontia > Potoroidae > Bettongia > Bettongia penicillata. The sequence goes on from JAJHZJ010000653.1 coordinate 3,190,116, forward strand.
CCTTATGAGTATGACTGTATTGTATTATTTAAATATATTCTGCTTTCATATTCTTTGTCGTTGTTTTCTTTTCCTTTTGCAACTAAGAAAACGTTATACACTTTGCAGAGTTGCTTAGTTGCTAGTGTTGCTAGATTGATGCCATTATAATCTCCTCACACATCTAAAATCTGGTAAAATCACACTTCTAGTAAGATATAGCTTATACAGTGAGGAGGAAGGATCCTGTTGGAATGAGAACTTGAGAGTTATTCGGACTGGATAAATCTAAAGTAATCACACTCTTTATATCAAGGAAATTTGTGCTGTAAAGCACAAAGAGACAGACTTAGAAGGGTTTCTACTCTCTGAGATTCACCAAGACCATGAAACTTTCTGGAAATATTAATTATTTTTATCATCAATAATCTTACTACTAATATTATTTATAAAGTAATAGGAAAATAAATAGAAGGTGTGAGAAGAGGCTCATAAATAGAATGAATGTACTTTGTAGGGGGTGTTGAATATAGAAAAATTGTAGTCTCTTTTCTGTTCTTTGCACCCAAGGAACACAGTACATGATGGGAGCCAAAAAGAAGGAGGTTTTCCTGTCATTCAAGTATTCATAGATAATAAGGTTATATTTATCATCTTATTACTTTCTACACATGCAGAGATTCTCTATCTTGAAATAACTCAAATTTTTGAGTTTTCTTTTTTAATCTTAAGAGACTACAATATTTGGCATAAGGAGACATCAGATAAAATCCTAAACTTTGAGATATTAGTATGCTTTTAGTGTAAAAAATTATCAAAAGAAAATTACAAACTCTCTCCTCAATTTTTGTGTTCTGAGTCACTGAGAAAAATGGAGGAGACAAAGAGTTGATTAACTTGCTTATGTCTGTTTCAGACTAGATTCTTTACCTTCTCCCTTTTCTTCTTTTTTCCCTTATCACATCTTTATTTCTCTTCTCTATTCCCCTCCTCTTCTTTTCCACAGCATTTTCCAGAATCTCTATATTTTTTCCTCCTGTCTCTTGTAACAGAGATAAAACTGAAGTGGATAATATCAAGGACTATTTCTATTAGTTTGTAAATAACATCTGGATCATTGCTTCAGTCCTCAGTACATGGCTGCTTAATTCAGTGCCCCAGAGGTGGGGTATTATATCGGGAACTGGACCGGCACTGACTGGTGATGGCAGAGTGGGTATGTGCAGACATATGATCAGAAGTAAACCACCATCAGGTTTGTAAATGTTCTGTGGGTATGGGCTTAGACTCATGGGTCTAGATTTTTAATTTCTTTCTCAGGTCAGTTTCTTTACAGCTTTCACCAACTCTTGGGTTTAAAATTATTGGTATCCATAGTTCCCAAAGCCACTCCCCCATGTCTTCCTCCAAGGGTTTTTGTTCATTTGTTTCTTTGAATATATGTGTGTATGTATGTATGTGTATGTATGTATATGTGTATATACATACATACACATACACACAGAATATATATAAAACATATATAAATATATATATAGAACATATATATATATATGTATAGGAGCAGAAAACTTACTTTTCAAGAAGTTTGTATATCAATGAGTGAAATATGATTGTTGCTTGGAAAATTGTGAATCTAGGCTCCAACTTTTCCTGTTAGATTCTGCAGAATTTATTATGAAGCTCCAAGAAGAATGATTTGGTTTATATTGAAACAGATGTGAGAGCTAAAATATCAATAAACTTGCTTAGTACAGGCCAGTATTAATTTAGTTAAATAAATTGCTTAAAAATCCCAGCTCCCTGCTGCATTCGGTTAAAACTTTCCTTTGGTTGCCAGTCATTTTCTTTTTACATCTGGGAATGTTTACACACTTTTAAGTTGGAATAACTGGTCCAGCCTTAGTGCAGAAGCATCTTAAAGCAATCATCTTTAATGGCATTTCTCAGCTGGATAGATTTGCTGCCTGGTACTTCATAGAGCTTGTGTCCGTAGATTTTACATTGCCTTAACTTAGTTGTTTCAGCAATTACAGTGGTGATAGCCTGAAGACAGGCAGTGGTTTTCCACTGTGGGCTGACTTCAGGTTGAATTTTTCATTTATCATCTGATTACACAGCTATAACTTGATCTGAAAAGTACTACAATAGTGGTGAAAAATAGGGAATCACCTTTAATGTAATTTCTAAAGAAATTGGCAGGACAATTCTTCTGCTATGCTCTAAAATTAAATTAGCTTTTTCAAAGTAGCAACCACCATATATCACTAGGTCACATTTTTTGAGATCTCAAAGAATAAAAATCTCTGCCATTCATCATTATTGCAACCTGGGTCAAGAACATTTTTGAAGTCTGTCATGTTTTTTGAATACAGCTATGCAGGGCATTATTTCTGTATTCCACTTAATGAACTGTATTTCAACCAGATGATATTTTCCTTCCAGTGTTTTGTTCAAACAAAGGTACACATGCAAGAACAAAATATTGTATCAGAAATAATAACTAAAGTATAGCTATGGTGGTGTTGTGTGTTTAGCTCCAAAATATTAAAACATTATAAAAGATGCTGGTACAGTTGGTTTTAGGCATATTTATAATACATAATACCTACATATGAATGAAAGAATGGATAGATCATTTTGTTCATCTGTTTTCTGGCCTACATATTTTATCACATTGATACTTGTCCTTTTTCTTCATAGGCCCCGTTATAAACTGTAACTTGGCTACTTGAAAATTTTTGTGTGACAGAAAATTTTAGCTTTTTATATAGAAACCTTGATAGACTTTAATCATCAGGGGACTTGGATATTGAGCAAACAACATGTGAAGTAATGACATACCTTTGGTTTAAACAAAACATTTTGTTGCTAAAAATCAAATTTAACTTTCTTTCCTTAGTAATGATGCTATGAAGAATTAAATTTGATGTTAATTTATAGCTTGATGAGACCTTAGAGGACAACCAGTCCTATCCTTTCATTTTAGAGCTAACATCAAATTAGTTTGGACAACCAAGTACAATGGCCAAACTGTGTAGCTTGATTTGGATCCCTGTTGGCAGAGTTGGTTGATTCCTCAAAGGCAGAAATGGCACCTAGAGCCAATCCACATAACTTAATTTTTTGTAAATGGTTAAAGATCTTTCTGGGCCACAATAACATCCTTTTGGACATAATTTCTCTTTCTTTTTAGTAATTTCTATATAGAAGGGGGGGGTAGGTTAGACTCAGTCATTAACCCTCTTAAATTCATAGGTTCCTACCTATCTTTTCTTCAAATCTTTTTAAATTTGCTTTTCCCAATATCTAATTCTCTAAGATGTCCAAAACATGAAATCTCCCTCCAGTGGTTTATCATTTCCCCATGACAAGCTTGTGATCTGGTTCTTAAACACTCCATCTATTTGTCCAGGTGGATAAATTCTTAATAGGGGGAAAGAAAGTTCTTGTTTTTCTGTTCTTCTTCACTGAATGTTCTTCATTATAATTTCTAATTCTGGTTCCTGAAGTTTTTATTCTAAGTATAATTCCTTCCCCACCTTATACATTGTTATGGACTCCTTCATAGCCATATTCTGGTCATGAGCTTTTCTCATCAACTATCAGTGAAACTTAGGAGGTATTACAATCTCTAGTTCTTCTTTCTTGTTGCCCAAACTTTGGACTTTAAAGTCTTCCATTTTTCTTCTGGTTCTTTTCCTTGAATATTGTTTTATGTGAACTTTTGAGTATCTTCAATGTTATTCAGGTATTCAACTTCCTTTGTTGTATCTACACTTGGAAGCTGATTTGATGTAGTATATATAGAAAGAAACACACACATGCACACTATGATGCATAGACATGCATATATGTTTCTATATGGATGAATGTGGGAGCAATGTTTTTCCTTGAAATTCCTTTTTAATTTGAAATACTTTTGTTTAGTTTTGTAATACATTCTTGCTAACCTTTGTTAGATGTACTCACCCCTGATAATGGTCATGTTTTAAGGTGTGGCCCAGAAAACAAACAATTCTTTGGCCACATTTCAGTGGTTCTTTTTCTGTTCTGTATCTCTTACCTTTTTTTGATCAATAGTGAGGAAAATACATCCATATATTATTCATTTTTCATTATCATTCATTTTCCTTGTTTATATCTTCATAATTGTATTTGTACATTAATTTGTGTGTATGTGTGTACACATATATACACACAGGTATATATATATATATAATATATGTACACACACACATATACATATGCATATAGATGGATTCCTCCTGGCAATATCATTTCTTTCTTTGTGAATTACCAGAAGTAGGCAACAAGTCATACATTTTTAAAATTCTTGATAAATTCATTGTTGCCCCATCTACAGGAAGTTGTTCCCAACCTCTCTTAATTCTAGTACATTCCCTCTCTTTATTATTTCTTATTTATCCTATGTATAGCTTACTTTGGCATCTTTGTTATCCCCTCCATTTTGTTTTGTTTGATTTTGGGTGTTTTTGGCTTCTTTTTGTATCCTCAGTACTTAACACAGTGCCTGGTACACAATAGGTACTTAATAAATTTTTTTGTTTTTGTTTTTTCCCAAATGACTGACGTGTATTTTAGCTGTATGTCCTGGAGAAGACAATTCATCTAGTCCATCTTCATGAGGTCAAGTAATAGCCATCTTAGTACCTTTTAGGAGGGAATGACCAGCCACCACTACTCTTCATTTCTTTCCTGTGTGTTCTCTGCACAGATATTTTCTCTATCTCTATTGTATCATTTTTTTGAGAATAAGTAGATGTTAACTCTATGGAACGTCTATCTCCCTCCATTTCATTCAAATTTGTTTTCCAGTTTTTAATATGTGTTTGTCCTTTTTCTTCCCTTGTGAAATATTCTTGTACACTCCCATCACCTCCTTTAGTCAGATTATTTTTGCTCCATGGAATCTCCACTTTTTTTTTTTTTTTTTTTAAGGAACATTTAATTGTCCCTGATAACTTGGAGTTGGAAGGTGTTCCTCAAGGTTCTATCACTTTCTCTGATAGTAGTGAAAACAGTCTACACTTTGGACAGTGCTGTGGCAGAAATTGCTTGCTCAGTGCCAAGTGAAAAAAAATGTTCTGAGTCTCATATTTATCAAAATGTTTAGTGTTCTTCTAACCTATTTGTGGGCATATACACCTGACCTTTAAGGACTTCAGTAAGACTTTTACAAACCTTAACAACACTTAATAAGTTGACACACAAAAACTTCTTTCCTTCATTTCAAAAATTCTAAACCACATTCCTCCCAGGACCATTCTATCTATATGATCTGTTTTCCCTTTCCACCAATCCAATCTAACAAGTTGATATGTGTACCTTCTTATTTATCTTGCCAATTACCTTCTCCTTTTTCTACTCATGAGTCATTATCCTTGAGTCTTTTTCAGGTTTTCACTTTTTAAATAATTTCTTCATTTTTTTATTTATCCCAAATTCAATTTCTGTCTGTATTCACAAATCTAAACTGCACCTTTTCTCCTCTGACTCACTTCCACCTTTTCTTCTATTTTTTTTTTCCCCACAAAATAAAAAAAAAGTAGTTTTTTTTTTCAGGTTGCTTTGTCAACTTCATTAAGATAGTCTCCACTGTTTTATCAGTTTCTTTTGATTTTGTAGCATTTAAAATAATTGTCATTTCTTCTCTATCAATAACCATGGCTTAACTTCAGTCTCTTGTCAGTTTTCACCCATTCATCTCAATGATTTTATTGAATACATTTAAAGAAATATCTTATTTAAGGATGTTAATCTATTTTAATCCCAGTGCCTATTCTAAAGGCTTCAAAATATTTTTCATAAAAGTAATACAAGTTTTCAGGCGTAAAATCAGAACAGAACCTTCTCCAAGATCTTAACTGCACTATTTTAATGGGATTAAAGATGTATACTTTGAAGAAATTACTTATACTGAAGAAAAAAAAGTATAATATGGATACTGGAAGTCTCTCTGAGTTTTAAAGTAACTACTCATTGGTCAGTCGAAGTTCGAAATGTTCCCTTTGGATCGAAAATTGAAATAGAGGTAGTAGAAAAAAGAGGAGTTTTTTGATTTACATTTCTTCTGCCAGGAAAGGAAAAAATGAATAGATTTTTAGGATCATAGAGTGGAACATTAGAAATAAAATAGTTCAACCTCTTTTATGGATAAGGTGACTGAAGTACCATATAAAATATAAATTATCATAAAACTATTTTTTTTTACCTTGAAGTGCTACGTAAATAGGAGAGTTTTTTTTTTTTTTATTTCCTCGTGTTCCCTTCTTTCATAACTTGTCTTAGTCATGTGGGATCCTCCAAGGCTTTAAGGTATCCTTTGATTCAGAAGACTTGAATATGAATTCCATTTCTTCCAGGACAAACTGTAAATAGAACCAGCAGTTTGCCATTTACTTTGCCAGCTCATTTTATACATGAGGAATTGAGGCAAACATGCTTAAATGACTTCCCTAGGTTCACACAGCTAGTAAGTATATGAGTTCATATTTGACCTTGGGAGAATGAGTCTTCCTGAGGCCAAGTCCAGTACTCTATCTAATATGTCACTGAGCATAGTTGGCAGATTTTTTTTATGATCTATCATAAAAATAAACTTTAAAAAGTATTGATAGGACAGAGGTCCTACCAACAATGTTTAGGGGTGTGTATATGTGTGTGTGTGTGCGTGTGTGTGTGTGTGTGTCACAGAGAGAGAGAGAGAGAGATGGACCCCTGGTGCTCAACTTAACAGAATATTGTTTTCAATGAAGAAATTAAAATACATAGGATTCCAAGTAATATTGAAACATAGTTATCAAAAATATATGTTTAAAAGTTTCCTGCACTCAATAAACCTTTTTCCAATGATTTCATTGATAACTCATCTAAAACACACTTTAACAGATCTGACTGATATAATCCTAGAAAACGGAAGTATCCAACTGTTTTATTTCGGACCATTAGTAAAATAAATATTCACACCTATTAAACTCAAATGTTATGTCAAAATTGTGATTTTATGATTTGGGACACTCCCTTCTCCACTGTCCTAGGTCATACTCACTTTATGCCTTAGCAGTTCAATTATTGCATACAATTCTGCATCAAGTAGGTGCCAACCTTTTATAATTGACCCTAAACTTAGCTAAGCTGGTCCTTAAGCCAGACTTAAGATCTAGAGAAATATGATCAAGAAGTGAAATGAAAGTTGAACTAATTTTTAGGGGAAAATACACAAGTTGACAGTTTAGAAGACTGATAGATAAGATAACTTTACAAAAGGTAGCTGAAGGAGATTTCTGACTGTTACTGTCAGGAAGAAGAAAATACATAACCATCCAGCCAGTTCTGGATGCAAAAGTCATTACTTGAAAAACCAATTATAAAGGACATTGCTCCTGCCTTGCACAGAGGAGAAAAGAAAAATGGTTCTAATAAGACTGTAACAAAAAGTAGTAACATAGTCCTTTGAAGAAAAAACATACTCTTTTTACAGGGGATCAGACAAAAGAACTCTAGACTAGCAAACCTCTGGACTCTGTAAATAATGTGTGTGCAATTTGTCAGCAAGTATATGCCTTTATAGTTAATTTTTTCATAATTTAAGTATATTTCCTTACACTTCAAGGAAGTATGACTTTATGAGCTTCAAATAGCTGATTTATAAATTTGCCATGATGTATTACTGACAGGGAATGGGTAGGTGAATACCCTAAGGTGAGTTTTTACTAAGGTATGGAAGAAAGCCTCATGGTCTAGCAGAAATGGTTGGGTTAATCTGTGACTTGTTGGTGTGAATGATCCTTTGAATGAGATCACAGGTAAAATTCTTATTAAATACTATTTTTCAGGTACTATGTTAATCTCTGGGCATTTTTAGCACAGTACCTGACAATAGTAGGTACTCAATGAGTGTTGATTGATTGATGAATGCCAATAAAAGCAACCAAAGCCTTCAGATTATTTTCTAACAAGAAAACAACACATGAAGGAGAATTGGGAAGCAAAAGGGAGGAATATGATGTGGAAATGTCCTGGAAGTGAGAGATCAAGATCTCCCTCATTGTGCTTCAGGGTTATAAGCCAAATGTCTCATGGATGAGGGATAAAAAAGATGACTGAGTGGAGACAATGTGATGTGGAAATAGTTGGGAAATGATGAAAAACTAAGTGCAGTTGATATTGATTGGATCCTCTGCTGTAGATTTTGGAAGAGAATGGGCAAGAATGACAAAGCATAAATGTGCTGCTGTTTACATCAATAAAAGGATTTTCTCCTTTAATAAAATGACATCTACAACTAATATTCCAAAAAAAAAATATTGGAGACCAGAAACAAACACCATTCTGTTTTATATGAAAGGATATTTCTTTATAGGTTATAGAGAGAATTGGAGTCTGTATGTCTTTTCCTTTCAAGTACTATAGCCTTATTTATAGGATACTACTATCTCTCCCTTTACTCAACCAAACATAATCCTACAAAAAGATACTATGTGGAAATAGGTATGTAACTTATATTTTAAAAGTTTATTAATGTCTATTTAAATGTGTTTCAAAGTTAAGAGAAAAAGAAAAGCCTTGACCCTTTAAAAGCAGAGTGTGTCAGAGGCCAGGATTTAAAACTGTTGGAAGCACTTTTATATAGAAAGAGAAAATCATTCTCCTTTTGATTGGTTAAAAAAAATCTATCATAGGAGATCCATGCTGAGAACATGAACACATTATTCAGCTGTAATCCCCTTCTTCCTGGCTTTTGTTGACCTCTGTGGAGCAGAAAGTCAATTTTCCCTAGTGCAGAAGCAGAAAGATACTGGGTAGTTATATAATACAAAGAGCTAATGGAGAATTTCTAAGCCATAATTAGATAGGTAAAGCCTCTGAAAGGCTGAATAAAAGTCACCTGGGTGAGTTCTTGATTATGAATTATCACAAAACATCTCATGGGGATGGAGCCAAATCCATGAGTTATATGGATATTATACAAGTAGGTTTTAAACCATGAAAATATGTGGGTAGAATTTGAAGATTTGTTTTTCCTTAATCTTGGAAAGATTTATCAGAGTTTGTTTAAGCAGTGATTGATGACACTTGAATATTAAAAGGATCTCTTATGATATCTATGACTGATTTTTTAAAGATATTGTTCTAAGTGGCATATGATATTATTTATACACATATATATGTATAGGAATCAGTGTTATACTTCACTTATAATAGACTTTAAATTAATTTAAAATTAATTATTCAAATTAAAATTTAAGTGGTTTTAAATAAAATTTAAATTAATTTTTAAATTTAATGTTAAATGATTAACTTTTCAGTAGTTTGTAATTGCATGTAAAGATGCTGTGAGCAATCTTTTAAAGAAGTAGTAGAATCTCAGAATTTAACTATCGTTCTGTGAGAAGTATGAGAATTTAATTTTCATTTTGGAGAGTTGATTTTTATGGCTTAGACTAAATGAGATAAAGGGACAAAGGAAGAAAACTTCTTTCTTCATAGAACTGCCTTAACTCGAACTTAAAGAAAAATTGTAAACAGAAGTATTGAGAAAGTGGCCACCATATTGAAAGAGGTAATTGAATGGAGGGACAACGTTTCCAGACCTGAAAATTCAGCAGTAGCACAGTAATGAGGATTAGATGTGATCCTGTGAAACAAATCAAAGATGATATAACATAAAATCATCGTATCTTTGTTTTATTATTTTTACATAGTCAGTAAGCTTTTAACCAGTAACCTTAGTGTTTATTTAACCAAATAACAGGATATAGCAGAGAGAGAGAGAGAGAGAGAGAGAGAGAGAGAGAGAGAGAGAGAGAGAGAGAGAGAGAGAGAGAGAGAGAGAGAAAATATGGGTAAACATTTCACAAATTCAATAATATCTAATAAATCAGCCTGGAGGTTGACATTTACCTAATTAATTAGCTTATAACTTAGATAGACATACATATATAAGTATAATATACTGCAATTTTATTAATATGGAAATATAAAAAACCCTGGATTGACCTAAAACTAGTGATTACAATGAATAAGAAAAATGAACAAATAGGTCAAGTGAGTGGATTATCATTGCCCTGCTAACATAGAAATGCATAGAGGTGGAAGAATATGCTATATCTTCTTTAACTGTGTTTTTGTCTATGGAAAAAACCTTCCTGTTTCCATCATGTACTCATAAGCCAGGAACCATCCATCTCTTACCTGTTGGCAGATCAGTTATAAAGTTCCTAGGGCAAAATTGTATTTTCTTTTGAATCTCCTTCATGTGAGTCTTGTAAACCTCAACCTATAAATGCATGGAATTTATTTCATAATTTCTGGCCAGCCATTGTGGAACTGTTGAGTAGGATTAGCCATTAATGTAGAGTGATGACTTAAAGTAGTGAGTGTCTCTTCTTGTTTGATGCCCTTAAAGAACAGAGAGAAACTAGAGAATGGCTGAAGCCTCAAATGCGTTATAAAACCACATTTCCTCAGAATTCACAGGGCTGGAGTGTATATTTTTCTTGAACAGTTCTGTTGTTTTACTTAACTAAGCTACTAAATTTCCTTTTGGTTACAACATGTAAATAAAGAGAGGTTAAATAAAAGGTTTCTTTACCTTCTTGCCCTAACAAAGAGGTTTTTCATAATTTCACATAATTCTAGTGACTCAATTTAAAAAAAAAATGTTATTTTTTTTTGTTGTTTTCTGTATGAATAATAGATTTAGCACTAGAAGGAATTTCAGGGAATAGCTATGTTTGTCTTTTTATTTTAGAGAAGGAAACCAATGATATCATAGGTAATACATCAGTTGTACTTTGCTCTCACAACATAATCTGTCCATGGTTTTTGGAGTTGGACAGCACTGTTCAGGATGGGCAAGGCACGAGCTAGAAGTTTTTTTCATTTGCGTCATAGCAGGGAATATTCATAATGCTGATAGCATAGGTCCATCATAGTATGGGAAATAAATAAACATCCAATCTGTCCTGTAAAGGACAAATTTTCTTTAAAAATATGTTTAAAATAAGTTTAGGTTATTTTTTTCTACAAAAGAATATTAGAAATTTGATGCAAGAATACATCAAGATCCTATGATTTTATTGAATGTAGAGAGATATTTTGATAGGAATATAATTAAATAATATTTTCATTAAAATAAAGAGCATTGTCAGACCTTTGGTCAATATTGTATGTCTTCCTACCAAAAAATTGTTTCAGTTTTCAAAAACACATTTGGAAAAACAAATAGGGAAGACAAAAATATATTGTTATTTTTATAGCAATGCCAAAAAAAAAAGTAAATATGCTTTATAAACAGCTAGCTCATATTTTGGGGATACCACTTCTGATGCAATCTGTACCATAAGATGGGAGAATCAAACTTTGAATGGTATCATCAATGTTTTGCCATTGTGAGTATGCTAGTGGATAAATGGAAATCTTATACCAGTGCCTTTATTATAAGAAATTTTCAAAATGTTCATGAGTAAAACTAATCAGTATATTCACATTATTATTGTACTAGAAATGAAAGTGTACAATTGACTTCTGAACAGTAAAAAGTGATTATAACTAACTAATCTTATAGTTCATAGCTGAACTATTGCTGAAAGTTAGAATTTGCACAGTTAGAAAAATATCAAACCCAAAAATAAGACTTTAATTAAATACTGTATTTATATTTGCACCAGTTTTCCATTAACACTAAATATCCAGGGAGATAGAAGAATTTAGTCTGAGTTAATAAAATTCTCTTGAGCTGGAATAATATAATTCTATTTGCCTAAGACTATATAAATTAACTGAGGTTTTAGTTCAATAATTATCAATGTATTTGGTTATACATGCAAAATAGTATAAGCGTTACATATTTCTTTTCTAAGCAAGTATTATTATATAAGTAGAATTAACTTTTAAAATTAATTATTTATAATTTCTTGCTTTTTATTCCAAAATCCCAAGTTGTCAATTGAACAATGTTTATGGATTAATTTCTCTAGCCCAATAAATTTCACTGCACAGTAATAATAGGTATACTAATTCGATAGTAATTGTATTTCACATTATTCATTCTATGTTCAACAAATTTGTTGATCACCCATTATGTGCAGAATCGTCTTTAGTTTCCACATTGCCAGTGCCTTTCACCCAGTTTGGAAACTGTAGCATTTATAATTTGGATTGTAGACATAGGGATTAAAGAGTATAGTTTACAATTAGACTATATAAGACAGCAATATTTAATTTTAAGAGGAAAATAAAATAAGTAGAAGACATGCAAAAGTTAGCTAAATCAAGGCCTTACTATAAGTAGACTTTATTTACCACTGCAGATATTAATTAGATGTTTAAAGAAAGTTTGTTGAAATAAATATTCATGTTTAAATTCCTTCTGAGTTTCATAACTAGTAAGTCATATTTGCTGTTTTGGTAATTGATTGGTGACCTTGAACAGCCCTCAGTCACTCAAAACAAAGTTAAATATAAGTCATGTCATCATTTCTCTGATGGTGTGGTCTTATTAGGCAACAAAGGATGAACACAACAACAAAAATATTAATTGCCTTGTATAAATCACCTACATGAAGTTTAAATTGTACAGAATAAGTTAAAAAATAAAATGTACATTTGTTAGCATATTATATAGTCACTCAGGCCTTATGAAATGTAGAAAAATATATTGAGAAGTAAAGACTTTAAATTAGTGTACACTCAGCTAGGCTACCAGATGAGAAGTTGTTTTTCTGTCTAAGGAAGAAAATAAAGTTAAAAAGCAAATAATCATTTAAGATTAAATCTATAAAGCTAAACAAATGCATTGAATTATTGATGAAAGACAGTGGTAATGTAGTAAATCTTAATGGAACATAAGGTGGTAATATTTGCATGTTTAAATTTTAGCTATAAAACAAGGACAATTTAAAAAACTTAAGAGGAGTATTACAAAAGAAATGAATTCAGTTTAAATGCAGGAGTATTCTATTTTTGGTACATCAAAAGTTTTCTCATAATTATTACATTGATCCTATTTTTCTTATCCTTAAAGAATCTACCAACTAGAGTGATCAAAATGTTAGTGTAATTGAATGAGGTTATTGAGTCTTGATTTCTGAAAAAAAAATGACAGGAACATAGGCCTTCTCAATTCATGTTTTAAGGAATTTTCTTGATATTGTTTCTGTAACTGTAAGATAATAATGATTGTCTGACTTGCCTAAAAAAATAAAAACAAATTTAAAATGAAGTACATCTAATAAGAAAGATGGTGGGTTTCTTGAATCAATGTAAGTACCCTCATTAGTAACTGTTAAAAAAACACTTTATGTCTGTGCTTGTATCTAAATGAGTCATGACAAAGAATTTTGTGCCTAGAGTAAATTCAGTTGAGTTGAAGGCAGTGGTATCAATTTCACAGTAAAGAGTTCAATATAGGGTGGAACTTCCTTGTTAGAGAGTATGATCCATTTCCCCCCACTTGCCTCCCCACTCCCTCATTGAGTATTCAAATGCTGCAGGCATTCTATTAGAAGAGGAGTCCTGGGAGAGGGTGCTACAGCAGAGGACCATGGGAGTTCTGATTCCAGTGTGGTGCTCTGGTGCATGTGGTGGTGCTGGTCAAAGGAGTGCTATTAGGTAGTATTCATTGCAGGGAGGACATAACCCTCCCAAGGAGGAAATGCATTCTTCTTGAAAAGGAAACATGTTTATTCTCCCTCTAGAGCCTTCCATTGACACCTGAGGAAAAAGTCTGGTTGTTCCATGATAATTATAGTATGTTCTCACTAAGTTCCTGTGGATTCTATTTGCATTGTGAAACTAGCATAATATAAAAATATAGCAGAATATTTAAACAGTATTTTTTTAAAATCATAAATAACATGATATAGCAAGTAGAAAACTGGCCTCAAGATGACCTGGGTTCAAATTCCATATCTGGCACACAATTGGCTGTGTTACCCTAGAAAAGTAATTATGTATTTTTATTCATTTTTGAAAAAAATAATTTATTTTTAATTACTAATTATAGTATTTAAAAACAACAATGCATGTCTAAATATCTTAAGATGCCTACCTTGTTGGATGAATATGATAATAGATCATAGACTCATGTAATTAGAGCTAGAAGATACCATAGATATCATCTAACCTAACCTCATTTTCCAAGTAAGGAAATTGAGGCTTAAAATTGGTATGATCTCCACAACCACGTCAAAAATGAAGAAATTACCCCTGAGTAGTGAAGGCTCTTTGGATCCTTTTTTCATCTTGTTCCCAATCTGCATCAATTGTTTCATCATTTTAATGAAGGGAATTATTAATTTTTAATACTTTTTTTTATTTGAACCTGTGATTTTATCAGTTTAGGGAACTCCTAGAAGAAACTGTCCTCTACCAAAGTAACTAGCACTTTTCAATTTATAATTGTCAAGAAGATTCCCCACTTCCCAACCAAGATTTGACCTCAGATTGCTGGATTCAGAGTCCAGAGTGCTAACCATTATACCATGGAACCACCAGTTAAAGTCATCAACCTCACTTTTTCTTCTAGAGCCATCTGGGTTCAGTGACAAGATATAGATCTGGATGGCTGGAGATGACCCTGGATACAGTGGGAGACCTTGGCCTTTTTAAGTTGATGTCTTTAATAGGTCTCTGACTGAAGCAATATTTCCTTCTCTCTCTCCCCCAACTCTCACCTCTTTCATTCACTTTCCTCTATTCACATAGTCGTAGTGTTTTCATACCCTTATTTGTGCTTTCTTGGCCCAAAGGAAATGTAAACTTTGATCCCTGAAGGCTTTTTTTTGTTGTTGCTGTTCTCAAGGACCAACAGTTAAACCCAAATCACTCTAGCTATTATTGATTGGCCAACAATGGGTCATTGTTTAAACCCTGATTGGCTCAGAGGGAACATAAATAGCAATCGTTTTGGCCAGAAGAGGGTCTTCCCCTCCCAGATGGATTTTTTTTTTGCTAGATAAAGAGAGCATTCTCTGCTTCATTTCTTACCTAGCCTTAATCACTGAATAGGAGTCACCTCAGTCAAACCGAGACCTGTTAAAGACCTTAGGGTTTAAAGGGCCAAGGTTCTCCCACTGCATCCAGGGCCATCTCCAGTTGTCTGTATCTATATCTCACCACTGGATCCAGATAGCTCTGGGGGAGAAAGTGAGGGTGGTGACTTTGCACATCTCTCCCTCACTTAAATCCAATTCAGTTGCATGCCATGGCATTCATCTCATGTCATGGTCCTTGTTGAAAATGAAGTACAAACAACAACATAATCTCAGAGAGTTGTCTGAGCTGTTGAGTTTAATGATTTGATCAGTTTCCCCCAGCCTGTATGTGTCAGAAGGCCAAACTTTAACTGATGGACTTTTGTGCCTCTGAGGCTGTAACTTTCTCCACCACATAGGATGCCTCTCTTGATAGTCATCTAAAAGTGTAATAGTGAAATTAGCTGTCACTTTGACAATTATTTTTTTTAAAATAGCCTTACTTTCAAGTAAGTAAAAAATAATCCATCCATTTAAAAAATATTTGGACATAGCTTCATTCCCAAATAATATGTTACAGGGAAAGCAAGCGAACAAGTGAAGATGTCATTAGAACAGGAAAATTTTAGATGAGGATACTTCTTCCACTACAGATGTGTACATTGTCTGATTATTTGTGATTGTAAAGAATTTATTAGAGCATTGAGAGGATTAGAATGCTTGTCTTGGGTCAAAGTTGGGACTTAACCCCCGATATTCCTAGCTTTGAGATAATCTTGCTATCCAGTGTAGTACTCCACTTCTCAATATCTTATAGATGAGGTTAAAACAAATACCTATCTTTAATGATGCAAGAGAAGAGAAATGTTGTATGAATCTGTAAAGATATAATTGTTAATGAAACTGAATGGTCATAATGACCCCACCATTGGTTAAATCTTATTAGCAACAGTTTCTGTTTCCAGCTACAAGAGGATATGTGGAGATAGATCAGTTAACCAGACCATATTCATCTTTTGTTCTTCTCCAGTGCTGCTTGGGACATAGCTACTATAGCTTGATTCTCAGAAAAAATCCCTTTTTGGAGGTCTTCAACTAAAAATATTTATATTTTTCCATTTAGCATCTCAAAGAATATAATTGTTTGGCCAAGATATGTATGTAGGCTAGCTCTAGTAGAACTTGAGATCTCTCTCCCTCACTCCTAGAGGAACATTATCAGTGCATCCTTGAGGATTGATAATATTTATGGTTATTCAGTCAGAGCTCCAACCATCATACTTTACTTTGCCAGAAACTGTATAAATTCATCCTACCAGGGGTTTCTGGCACACCACTTTTGCCCTCAGCTTTGACAATGAGCTTTTGAAATTGCCCTTATTGAATTGTACCTGTAGTTTCCCTTCTGCCAGGAAATCATCCTCTGTGTTTGTCCTCATAAAAATATGAGCACAGTTAAAGGAAAAGGATGAATCATGTTCAGTAATCAAGATAGAAAATCAATCCCCTATTTGGCCTATAAGGTATAAAACATTAAGGAAGTAAAATGCAATTAAAATACAAAACTTTTACATTGGTTGCTGCCCTTGTTAAGATGAAATCCAATCACTAGTTGTTTTTTTTTTATATTATCAATTTTTTTGTGCTTAGATGGACTTACTGACTAGAGAACTGTGACTGTTGAAGTTATGTCAAGACTTTTGGCTAATGCTTTTCTCCTAGCTTTTATGAAAACATAAAATCTTGGCTTTTCCTTTCAGGAATTAAATAATGTATCATTCAGATCATTTATAGGAGGTGCAATGTATGTAAAATGAACAAGAATTCAATTCCTGGGAGAAAGTTGCAAATGTTTCTATTGAGATGACAAGACTAATTATATTCTGTGTGTGTGTGTGTATGTAGTTCTGCACCCATGAGAAGAAGAGAGAGAAGATATCATCATGGGTTCTCTTTTTTTGAAGGAAAAAATGTTAATTCCTGACAGAATACATCTAAAAAGTGAAATCTTAATTGTTTATCATTTTAGATCTGGTGAAAGCAGAAGGTCATAGACAAGAATTGAAAAATAACACTGCCTTCCTCTGGCAGAGAAATAAATCAGCCTAAAACATAAGGTAATATGTTTAGCTTCTCTTGAAAACCTTATTGATTTTTTTCTCAAGGTTGTCCAATTAGCTAGTTTTAAAGTCAAGTCCCTTCTGTACTCTTTCCTCTAGAATGTGCTTCTGTATATTTTAAATGATGGTTTTTTCCTGAAATGAATAAGAAAAGTAAGTAATAGCATTTTGGCGAATCTCCGATATTCCTGTGCTTTATTTTAAAGTTTTTCTCCCATTTTTGATACTTCCTTAATTTTAATTGGTTTATCTTCACTAACAATAATGTCAATAAGAACATTTTTTGGGGGAGGGGAAGATCTGTTTTGAATGGCACAAAATTATGGGGAACCAAAATTAAACAAAATTAGTGAATCAATACATTGCTGATTTCTATAACCACTATATATGAAACTGTTAGTATATTGTTAAAGATATTGAAAAGGGAAGAAGAGCTGCAATTCCATGTTATGACAAGGACTACATTTTTACCCTAGGGGAGGAAAATCAACAATTGTTAATGTTGGGTGCTTGTTGTTGTGTTTCTCCTTCATTTTCAAAGGGGAATATGACATCAGTGAAATAATGACATGACTTGCAATTGACTTTGATTTGAGTGAGAAAGGGCTGTGTAAGGTCACCAGCCTCACTTTGTCCTCTAGAGCCATCTGGATCCAGTGACCAGATATTCATCAGAATGACTGGCCATGGCTCAGGATGTACTGGGAGGCCCTGGCCTTTTTAGGCCAAGGCCTATTCAAGTACTCATTTTAAGTGAGATAATGCCCATTCGGTGAATATGCCTTTTTAAGAAGTGAGTCAAGGGATGACTGTTTTATTTAGAAAAAGAAAAAACAAATCAAGCTGGGAAGGGAAGACCCTCAGATTGCTGTTCCAAAGAGAGACTGTTACCGTTCATATTCACTCTAAGCCAGGAGGGCCCAAAATACTCCCTAAAGAAAGGTAAATTTTGATGGCCAGAAGATGTTCAGTTAACTTGAGGTATACTGGCTAGATTCTTTCCCTTCCTTCCCTTTCTTCCCTTCCTTCCCTTCCATCCCTTCTCTTGCTTCCCTTCCTTCCTGTCTCTGTCTTTCTTTCACAAAACCTTAAACCCAGTTCACTCTGAAGCTCATAGATTGAAACAAAATAGGTCCCTGTCTAAGCTCCACTGAATGGCTGTTGATGTTGGGTGCTACATTGGAAGCATGGTAAAAAGAATCAGTGACTTGATTAGATAAATCATGATAAAGGAAAATACTAGACAAAGGAAAAAATTATGCAAATAGCCAGAGACAGTTCTTTCAGATTTTCTCATCTGTGCTTCAACAAAGCCATTTTGATGAAGAATCTCTATGGATAGTTAAAATGATAAAGTCTACATCAGAGTTTGAGAATTTATGTGTTCTGTTATTAACCTTTGTGTTTTATTTCTATTCATTCCCTGAGAAGCAAAGAAAGGGTTAACTTGCCTACAAATTTATTTTGCATGTCATATTTTTCATAGAAACTCTTTTCTGTCATTTGGATTGATGGAGATGATATTTCAAATTTATAATATTACATTTCATAAGCCGTGACCTTGCTAGTAAAATCAATTGCAGAGGAGTTACCAATTTCATTGTTAGAATGCATTTCATAAACAGGAGGACCTTATTCCAATGATATCAGTCCCATCATATATCAGATTTCCACTATGTACATATTTCACATGGAATAAACAAGTGTGACAAAACTCTAATCATTAAGATTTTGTAAAAATGTTATTTTGCAAGATGACTAAATGGTTGGTTTTCCATTTCTTATTTAGCAATATCAAAGGGTAAAAACAATGTATTTTTGAATAATACAGAGGGGAAAAAACAAATAATTGCAAGAAAAACCATTTACATAGAGATCAACAGGAAAAATTGAAAAGAAAGAAAGATTAAACAATCCAGAGTCTACCCCAAACCAAGGAACAAGATAAAATGATTTTTAAAAAGAGAACGAGAATATTAATAAAGACAAAAATAAATCTCTATGGATGATAGTGAAATAATGGCATGAATTTATAGAGAGATCTAAGTTTCAAAGAAAGAAAAATGGAAAATAGAGCACTAAGAATAATTAAAAAGAGAAAAGGGAGTTATTTATAATAGCATGACATTTCACAAAAGCAACGACTTTTGTAATAAGAAGTTGTCAGATTCAGAACATAAAAAAATGAAGAAAGAATATCAGGAGAAAATAAAACAAAGATAGTCAAGTTAAAAGAACACTTTTGAGCTCTATAAACCATGGCATAGGATCTTAGCGGAAAGTAATTTGGAAGTTATTTTGGAAACAAAGCATACAAAAAAACCCAAACCCCCAAAATTCGAAAGGATAAAATAGTTTTCAATATTCCACAGGTAGTAAATAGCATCAAACATAAAAAAATTGATTTTTACATAAGTTTTTAAACATAAAATTCAGTGCCCTTTTAACTATAGCATTCATTCTTTCTCAACTGAGCTTGAAGACAATGCAATAAAATTATCGGGCAAATTGGATAATCATTATTCTTCCACGAAAGAAATAGAAACAAATGCATAATATTTGTTTCAAAAATCCAGTCAAAGAAGTAATAAAATTACCTAGAAATATTAGAAATAGAAGATAAACTTCAGACTCATAGCACTCATTGGATCTATGAAGAAAAGGATCACAAGTTCAATTCATTAAGAAAAATTTCAAGTCCCAGCATCTCAAAATTAAGGAATAATATTTTAAAACATCTAGGAGAAACTACTTCCCATCAAAATGCTTCTACTAGTTATGTACAAATAACTTCTAACAAACATTTAAATAATAGTTCTTCCCTTTGATACTTACATTGTTTACAAAAATAGTGAAATTTAGAACTTTACCTCTTTTATGCAATATATATGGCCCATATATCCAAGGCAGACGTGATAAAGGAATGAAAGGAAATTTTCACACAATATCTCAATTCTAAAATAATAAACCGTATATCAGAAAAGGTACCACAATAATGTCTCCCACATTTTTCATTCCGACCACATTAGACTTAGAGTTGAAAATTTGTTCAACATTAGCGAAAAATGTGATTATAACTAAAACACTTTCTCTTTAAAACAACAATCCTGAGGCTTCTGACCCTCTGAAAGTGACTCTATTATTATTTTTTAATTTTCTATTAAAGGGGCCACCCCCTGACTACTTTTTAAAGAGGAATATTCACTGAATGGGCTTTTCCTCACTATAAGTGAGTACCTGAAAAGGCTGTAATCCAAAAGGCCAAGATCTCCCATTGCATCCTGGGCCGTCTCCAATCATCCAGTGAATATCTGGTCACTGCATCCAAATGGCTCAGGAGGAGAAAATGAGGCTGATGATCTTGCACAGACCACCCTCACTCAAAACAAAGTTAAGTGCAAGTCATGCCACTTCTCTGATGTCATGGGCCTCTTTGAAAACAAAGGACAAACATAACCAACAACAACACTATATAAAATTATGAAATTAAAGAAAATGCCTATGTAGCATATTCCTTTATTCTAATTTTATAGATATTTCTAGTAATCTTGAGAGTATGATTTGATTTGAACATTGTCCATAAACCTATATAGCACATAGAGAAAAAAACTAATTTCACTTTAAAAACTGAACAAAATTTGGCAAATGAAATTTGCCTTCATTGAAGATACATCACTTTACACACTTTTTAGAAAATGGCCTTTCTTCCCAAAAGAATAAAAACTTTATTCAATGATTAATTACCATTCCTTAGTGTTGGTAGTGAAACTGAAAAAATAAAGACTGTCGTCAATGTTTTCCTGTGTTGACTTATTCATTAGCGAAATATTTTAATAAAAATTATCAGTAGTATTCAAAATAATATCTAATCCAGTAAAATAAAAATGTGAAAAAATGACGCCACAAGATCATAGCTCTCAAACCTGGAAGAGGCTTATGGATTTCAATTTCTTCATTTTATGGATGAGGCAACTGAAACCTATGGAGATTGTCATTTGACAAAGGTCACATGGATTGTATGAGGGTAAGGATTTTAATTCTATTCTCAAGACACCAAGTTCAGCCCTCTTTCCCCTAAAGTAAGTTTTGCTTTGTTTTTCTGCTATGATGATTACTAGATAGGAAATAATAATGCATTTGGCTGTGCAGGAGGTTTCCTTGTCAATGGAGTCTTTTGGAATAATGTATTTCAAATGTGAAAAGTACTGCATAGAGATAGATGGGGCAGTGATGAAATTCGTTCTTAGGACCTGTGAGTCTGGGGAAATGACATTTTCACATAGTACCCTATGTGAAGTAGAGAAAGAAGGTAGATGCTAAAAACTGCCTTTCCAGTGCACGTAGGAGGGAAGGGAAAAGGAAGTAGGTTAAGCCCAAAGATAATGTCATGAAGTTAACAACTGTAGGTGTAGATAGAAGGATCTAAAGGTAATCAGTTAGACAAAGTGGGCAAATTATTTCATTTTCTTTCATTTTTAAAATATTTATTTATTTCTAGTTTTCAACATTCCCTTTTATGATTTTGAATTGTAAATTTCCCCTTCTCTCCTCCGCCTCCCGTTGACAGCATGCAATCTGATATAGACTATACCTGTATAATCATATCAAACATAACTCCACATTAGGCATGTTGTGAAAGAAGAATCAGAGCAAAAGGGAAAAACCACAAGAAAGAAGAAACCAAAATTTTAAAAAAGAGAGAAAATAGTATGCTTTGATCTGCACACAGGTTCCATAGTTCTTTCCATGGATGTGGATATCATTTTCTATCACAAATCTTTTGGAATTATCTTAGATCATTGTATTGCTCTGGATGTGGATAGTATCTTCAGTCATGAGTCTTTTGGAATGGTCTTGAATTATTGTATTGCTGCAAAGTGTCAAGTCTACCAAAGTTGGTCATTGTACAATGATATTTTAAACAGTGTATAATGTTCTCCTGGATCTGCTAACTTCACTCAACACCAGTTCATGTAAATCTTTCCAGTGTGTTTCTTTTTTTTTTATTTTTTATCTGTCAATATTTTTTTATTAATAAATTTATTTAACTTTTTACATTCATTTTCACAAAATTTTGGGTTCCTAATCTTCTCCCCATTTGTCCCCACCCCCAACCCAATACATTGAGCATTCTAATTTCCCCTATCATCAATCTGCCCTCTCTTCTATCATCCCTCTCTTTCCTTACCCCATCTTCTCTTTTGTCCTGTAGGGTCAGATAACTTTCTATTCCCCATTACCAGTATTTCTTATTTCCTAGTAGCAAGAACAATACTCAACAGTTGTTCCTAAAACTTTGAGTTCCAAATTCTCCCCATCCCTCCCTCCCCACCCATTCCCTTTGGGAAGGCAGGCAATTCAATATAGGCCATATCTGTGTACTCTTGCAAATGACTTCCATAATAGTTGTGTTGTGTAAGACTAACTGTATTTCCCTCCGTCCTATCCTGCCCCCCATTGTTTCTATTCTGTCTTTTGATCCTGTCCCTCCCCGAGTGTTGACTTCAAATTGCTCCCTCCTCCCATTGACCTCCCTTCCATCATCCCCCCACCCCTTGCTTATCTCCTTCTCCCCCACTTTGCTGTATTGTAAGACAGGTTTTCATACCAAAATGAGTATGCATTTTATTCCTTCCTTTAGTCGAATGTGATGAGGGTAAACTTCATGTTTTTTTCTCAGCTCTCCTCTTTTTCCCTCCACTAAAAAATCTCCTGCTTGCCTCTTGAATGAGATATAATTTACCCCATTCCATTTCACCCTCTTTCCTTCCACTACATTTCTCTCTCACCATTTACCTTAATTTCTTTTAAGATATGGCCCCATCCTATTCAATTCACTCTGTGCTCTCTGTATGTGCGTGCATGTGTGTATGTGTGTGTGCATGCATGTACATGTATGTGTGTGTGTGTTTATGTGTGTGTGTGGTCCCACCAACTACCCAGATACTGAAAAGTTTTAAGAGTTACAAATATTGTCTTTCCATGTAGGAATGTAAACAGTTCACTTTTGGTAAGTCCCTTATGACTTCTCTCTGCTGTTTACTTTTTCATGCTTCTTCTCATTCTTGTGTTTGAAAGTCAAATTTTCTTTTCAGCTCTGGTCTTTTCATCAAGAATGCTTAAAAGTCCTCTATTTCATTGAAAGACCAGTTTTTGCCCTGAAGTATTATACTCAGTTTTGCTGAGTAGGTGATTCTTGGTTTTAGTCCTAGTCACTTTGACTTCTGGAATATCCTATTCCATGCCCTTCCATCCCTGTTTTGAGAATTTATTATGGTTCGGATTCGCTCCTGTAAATGACACTCAGACACAGCAGTTAAAAATGAAAATAAAATTTAATTATGTACAATTATATAATACTAAGAAAATGGAAAGATAGAGAAATCTGAGGGAGAGCTGAACAACATCTCTATCAGGGGAAAAAGTAAAAGTCATCAACCTGCCAGAGTAAAAAGGAAAATACAAAGGTTAGAAGAATGCGGGAGAAGGCAGGGCTCCAACTGCCAGGTCATCATCCCACAAACTGCATAGGTTGCTTACAAAGACACCAAATACCACAAGTAACAAGAAGTATACACAATATAAGAAGAATAATAGAAATAGGTAAAGAAAACATCACCGATTCGGGGGAGCACCAACTCTAACAGTCACGGCTGGGGAATCCCGGTTCACAGCCTTTGAGTCCCGAACGGGAAGGTCCCAGGCAGATCGTCATCTCCATGGGTGAGATTCCAAAGAGGCTCTGAGACTTGCTAGCTAATATAGGTCTTTAAACAAAGAAGGCACTCAGCCAACTAGTCTTAGCAATAGGATTCTGCATACGTGACTTAAAATGGGAAATAAGTCAATTAATCAACTATTTGAGTGGAGTGTTATGGCTTGGTGCAAGAAACAGACTGCTCTTTGATGTTTTGACAAGATTATGCAGGAGGGGAGTAGCCAGATCCCCTTGCATAAACAATTCCAGGAGGGGCTAGTTCCTAGAATCACTATCTAGGTCTGTTAGCTTGAGCCAAGTCATAAAGTTCACAGAGTGGTTAAATTCTCAGGGGCCTGCATTTCAGTTCCTAGTCCTCATATCAATTAGAGTGAACTTATTTTATATAAAGAATTTCAATTCTTTGTTCAATCCCTTAATGTAGAAGCTGCTAGATCTTGTGTTATCCTGATTGTATTTCCACAATACTGGAATTGTTTCTTTCTAGCTGCTTGCAATATTTTCTCTTTGACCTGGGAACTCTGGAATTTGGCCACAATGTTCCTAGAAGTTTCTCTTTTTGGATCTCTTTCAGGCGGTGATGGATGGATTCCTTGAATACTTATTTTGCCCTCTGGTTCTAGAATATCAGGGCAGTTTTCCTTGATAATTTCATGGAAGATGATGTTTAGGCTCCTTTTTTAATCATGGCTTTCAGGTAGTCCCATAATTTTTAAATTGTCTCTCCTGGATCTATTTTCTAGGTCAGTTGTTTTTCCCATGAGATATTTCACATTATGTTCCATTTTTTCATTCTTTTGGTTTTGTTTTGTGATTTCTTGGTTTCTCAGAAAGTCATTAGCCTCCATCTGTTCCATTCTAATTTTGAAAGAACTATTTTGTTCAGTGAGCTTTTGAACCTCTTTTTCCATTTGGCTTATTCTGCTTTTGAAAGCATTTGTCTCCTCACTGGCTTTTTGAACCTCTTTTCCCAATTGAATTAGCCTATTTTTCAAGGTGTTATTATCTTCAGCATTTTTTTTTGGGTCTCCTTTAGCAAGGTGTTGACCTGCTTTTCATGCTTTTCTTGCATCTCTCTCATGTCTCTTCCCAGTTTTTCCTCCACCTGTCTAACTTGATTTTCAAAATCCTTTTTGAGCTCTTCCATGGCCTGAGCTCATTGGATATCTATGTTGGATGTTTGGGATATAGAGGCCTTGACTTCTATGTCTTTCCCTGATGGTAAGCATTGTTCTTCCTCATCAGAAAGGAAAGGAGGAAACATCTGTTCACCAAGAAAGTAACCTTCTATAGTCTTATTTTTTTTCCCCTTTTCTAGGCATTTTCCCAGCCAGTTACTTGACTTCTGAGATTCCTTTCCACACCCACCTTAGCTCCAGATCTGCCCAGTTAGAGCTTGGATCTGAGATTCAAATGCTGCTCCACTGCCTCAGGGCTTTCAATGGGGGCGGGACTGCTATTCAGTGAGAGATTAAGTTTTGCAGCTCAGGTGGGGGCAGGGCGCCTCATGGGGTCAGTTCCCTCAGGGGGTTTACATGGAAACCTTCAACAATGGATCGGAGTTCCTGTCTGCTTTGGGGGCCCCTGTCAGCTGCTGCCTCCTGAGGGAGCCCAAGTTATGGAGATACCCCACTCCCCTCTTGGCCCACCAAGCAGTCTCTCTCACTGACCTGTGCACCTGTGGGCAGAGGGACCTTCGTGGCTGCTTGAGATTCCATCCCTAAAGCCTGCTGGGATCTACTCCTCTCGGTGCCATGCGGCCTAGGCAGGGCTGGGCTCTGTGCACGATGGACCTTTGGTGATGGTTTTTCAGGTCTCTCTGGAACAGAAATCTCCTCCACTCCGTTGTTGTGCAGCTTCCACCACTCCAGAATTTGTTAGGAGTTCTCCTTTACAGATATTTTATAGGCTGTGTTTCAGAGCTAGCGTATGTGTGTTTTTCTACTCCACCATCTTGGCTCCTCCACCCTTCCAGTGTGTTTCTAAAATCTGCTTGCTCATCATATCATATGGAACAATAATATTCCATTACATTTATATATGACAACTTGTTTAGTCTTTCCCCAATTGATGGATATCCCCTCAGTTTCCAATTCTTTGCCACCTGTAACAGTAAGCACCCCAGCATATGCAGGGGGACCTACTATGACAGGTTCTTAGATCTGCATTCATAAAAGATCACTTTAATCAGTCACATGTGTCATTCCTTTACCAAGCACATATATCATTCACCTAGTTCAGGGGAATCAACACCCTGATCTTCAAAGAAAATACAGAGAAATTAAAAATTCTCCCTGAATTCAACAGACAGTTGAACTCCAACTGTCTGACCATACTTACTGTGGAGGGAAGCATTGACATCTGGGTTTTTAAAACTGTGGTCTCCTTAAGTGGCTTTCAAGAGTCCTTGTCTGGCCAAATACTTCCAGTCAGTAAGCCCCAAAATAAAACTGCATCTCAGAATCTTTATGTACTTTTTAGAACTAGAGAGCATCACATCCCTTGAGAACCAGTGTCTCATTAAGAAAAGATTTGGACCTTCTTACAAATCTTACCAGGCCTCATAATTAATGGGAAAGATCCTCCTTAATTGCATTCAAATAGAGGCATTATACTTCTTGAATACACTAAAACAAAAACAGCAAAAGGTCCTATTTTACTTGCCATTACACCACCACAAAAGAGCTGCTATATTTTTGTACATGTGGGTCCTTTTCCCATTTTTATGATCTCTTTGGGCTATAACCCTAGAAGTGGTATTGCTGGACCAAAGACAATGAACAGTTTTATAGCCCTTTGGACATAGTTCCAAACTGCTCTCCAGAAGAGTTGGTTCAGTTCACAACTCCACCAATAATGCATTAGTGTTCCAATCTTCCCATATCTCCAACGTTTATCATTTTAACTACTCCATTTTCAATGGTCCTCAAAGATGGTTTTGTATGCTTCTTGATATGTTGCCTTATATAGAACAAACCAATCATAATTTCTTGTATTTCCAGTTCATATCCCCAAACAGATTGAATTTTCATCACAAAGGCCTGTGTGTTTATACTACAGTCATCTCATAATAATGAGAGAATTCCATTGGGGTTTTTAAAATACACTTAAAACCATGTTTGTGGAAATTAGCTTCTTGCATAGATCACCTAATTTTCATTTAGAAATAACCCAGAATACAGTAGTTCTAACAGGTTTCAAACCTTGAGAGGCTTCTTCTGTCTATTTTTAAACTGTGGGTGGGGTTGCAACCTACAGTTGAAGAAATAATGAAAAGGTTGCAAGTGGAAAATTTTCAAGAAGTCCTGCATTCTTTTAAACTTCCATTTTACTCCACTCATGGTTTTTTTTGGTGTTTTTTGTTTTTTCCCGTTATTTTCTCATACTTTTCAATGATTTCATCTCGGTATGCCCCATCTAGATGAACTATTGGTACATTCCTCATGCTGACACAGGTGAATCAAATTTGAATTGTTGAATAAGATAAAAGTTAATGTGAACAGCAAAGAGACAGATACTGTCACATTTCAAATCCTTATGAACTCTAGTCCATCACCATCCCCTTCTCATAAATGGCAATGGTTTTTCTCTCTAAGAATATATTCTACCCTTGGCTCATAAGCATTACCTAGTTGTGCTAAATAAACACCCCACCAAAAGATACTGATAATTTGTCCTCTGAATTAAAGGTTGCTGACCATTGATTTCTCATGAGTTAAAATATTACTTCATATGCTGTGTGAGCAAGGGGTTTTAAATATGCTTCCTGTTAAATATCCTCCTTTATCTTATTTCTTTTATATTATTAGCTGTCATTGTTTTATTCTTGGGGTACAGGCAAACCTGAAAAGAAATCAATTAAATTTCCTTGCAGTTGTTCATGATTACTATTTTGTACTTTAGTACCCTTATTTTCAGGCTTTTAAAGCACTGTGACATATTCTATTTTATAACATATCATTATAAAATTAATGCCATTCTTGCTGAGATGACCTAAAGTATTTAGTATTATCCTAGAATGACATACATTCTTTCACATGGACCACCTTTTCCCACAACTAACACATACTTTATTTTTGAAAGGAAAAGTTATGGGAACTTCCTAGATAAATTGATTTCTAAAAATATTGGAGAAGAAAAGATAATAGCACTCATATGAACAGACAAATGAGTCAAGTTCTGAGAATTTAAGAATTTACTTTACCTTCAAATGCCTATTATTCATTTTAGCTTAAGAGGAGTATCTTTTTCTTTACTTCCATCAAATAAGGTGAAGTGTTTTAGAGAGGGAGGGAACTGGTTTTGGGGACAGAAGAGGATGCGTCCTCAAGCAACTTATATTTTGTTGGAATTACTTTAAAAATGGCCTTTCAAGAAACAAAGTTTATTTCCTTTGCTTCTTATCTCCCAAAAGAATAAAAAAGGAACATTAAACCCTTCTAATAACTATAAGTGAAACAACTTCAGCATTTTAAATACAGATGAATGTGTATATATATAAACTATAAAAAAAACTACTTATATGTATACATACAGATATGCATGTATCTTTCTACACATCCAAAATATGCATGCATGTGCTTTTATAGGTTTACATATTTATTCAAGTACATAGATAGCAAGAATATATAATAGAAAAATATGTACATAATTTTAAATATACATATGCATGTCTATATATTTGTGTATATGTACACATGCATATATAAAAAAATCTTGCAATCTTCCTCTATGTGAGTCTGTCTCTACCTTGGTTTATCTCCCTCTTTCTCTCTGACTCTGTCTCCCTCTCCCTCTGTCTCCGTCTATCTCTCTTTCTCTGTCTTTCTCTCTCTCCTCAGATCATTTCCTGTTTTGGACACATTCAAATTTAATGTACAGGTCATGTATTAATTTTTGATTGATTAGTATTTTACACAGGTAAAAGTCACATGGCATCAAACACAACTCCAACATGTGGGCATGTGAGCCTGACTCTATATTCTGCAAAGTGAAATATGCTTTCATGTATCCTTGTGCACAGATCTATGAATTCCCAATAAAGCAAACTTTCCTTCCCATTGCAGAACTACATCTATGGCATCTGCTCTGCAGATTATAGTCTCTGAGAATTGTCTGGGGCATTGTGAAGTGCCATTAAAATAAACTGACTGGAATATATTAGATTTGATAGCCAATATATGGTAGTGGTACAATTTGAATTCAGATCTTCCTGCCATTGGGGATAGTTTTATATTCAATATGCAATATACTTCTTTGAAATATATAACCATTATAAATCTAAAAGATTGTTAGACTTGGTGACATATGCTGTACATAAGAGTGGGGACAGAAAAAGACACTTTGAAAGCTTTATTTTTAGTCCTATTGTTTCCTGGAAGTGTTAGATTTAGGAATGAGGCTTCCCAGGAGAGTTCACCATTGTTCTTGATACATTGTCTTGAACTGGGAAAAGTTAGCCTGGTGATTACTCAAGAGGAGTACTGGGTGGTGAAGGGATGGGGGGGGGGAGTGTGTGTGTGGGTCTAGCCACCAAATAGCGAAGCATCATGTAGTTTATTATTTCCTTAATTTTATCTTAACTTTTGTCGAAAAAATAAGCAGCAAAAGAAGTATGTTTCTTTTCCTTTTTTGAATGCAAAAAAAACCAAACTGGGACAGAATCGTTTCTGCAGTGTTGCTTTTAATCTTACAGTGTTACCATGATGGTAAATATTGAAAGATCAGGTTTTGATTATCCTGCCCAATTAAGCTAAGAGTTCGGCAATTGTGATGCTGAAATACTGCAAAAGTAAAAAAGTCAGAAAAATGTTCAAATGCAATTTCACAGATAATGAATGAAACAGTAGTACTGATGGACAGGCATTCTCTTACCATGGATTTCTAACCCCATAAATAATAGATTTAAGTATTCTTAGAGAGCAAAGGGGCATATTTAAATGAATAGTAGCATTTCATCTTGCTTTTGTCACAACCTTGGCCAAATTTTAAGGTTTAAAGCTTAAAATTTTCCTAAAGAGATGTGGAGTACCTATGAAGGAGAAATAAATTATGACAAACTATGTGAGAACAGGATGAAGTTAGTGGTTTCATCTACTTTTGTAAAAACTGTCTTTCCATGATAAGAGATGCCTCCAGCTTTTTCTGAATGATTACCTCCACCCCACTGTTTTAGATCAAATGGACTTCCATAAGAATTGTAAATGTATTTATGGAAGCTAGTTTGCTCAGTAGAAAGACCATGAGGATTGGAATCAGGAAAACAAATCTGCCTTGCCTTGTTGTGTTTCCCCACTTTAGGCCAAGGTCTATTCAGGTGCTAACTTAGGGAGAGGTAATGCCCATTCAGTGTGCAAGGTCACCAATCTTACTCCTCCAGAGACATCTGAATCCAGTGACCAGATACTCATCAGGATGACTGGAGATGGCCCAGGTTGCAATGGGAGACCCTTTAGGCCAAGGTCCATTCAGGAACTCACTTAGGGGGAGATAATGCTCATTCAGTGAATAGGTCTGTTAAAGAAGGTCTGTTATGTTAAAGGCCTCAGGCACTTACTAGTTATAAGACCATAAGCAAGTCACTTAATGCCTGTTTGTCTTAGTTTCCTTATCTGTACAATAGGGATAAGAAAAACACCTCTAACGTTCTTATTATCAAATATAATAATAATTTTTAAGAGTTCAACATAGTGCCTAGCCCACAGAATGCACATTGTCATTATAATAGCAATATCATCATAAGTTATATAATAATAATAATAGCTTGTGATGTGGGACAAGTCATTTAAATTCTGTTTTTCTTGGTTTCTGATGGGGTATAGACTCTGGGAACCTTTTTGAACTCCCCTTGAATCTTCCCACTTAATCTGGCCTTTTATATTCATATCTACTACCTTTGACCTAGCCTGGCCCTCCATTGTCTATTACCTCTCTGGATTGCCCTACCTGCTTCCCACCCAAGCCCTCCATTGTCTGTTGCCTCCCAATTGCCTCCAACTGTTTCCCACTCATCATTACATCACTAGTTACCCCAGTCTCATCAAGATCCTCCTTAGACCCTCCTCTGAGACTACTAGACCACTTCTAGATCTTTCCCTGGACATTCCCTGGTATATAAATTCCATCTCACCTCCATGAAGGTGTTCAGATTCAATCCAGCTCTGACTTTGTCTGAGATTCTATCTGGCCAACTTGTCAATACAAGCATCACAAATGGTTAGGCTTCTTAAGAGTCAACCCAATATGATGAACTTTTAATAAACTTTGTTTTACTTTGGCTGAAATTTAACTTAAGTTGAATTCATTTGGCAGGACCTGGTGTGTAGGTATTTTGTCGTCCCAAGCACCCCAAACCTCAACATATGGTTCCCTGAATGGGAAACACTGCTAATCTCAAGTTCTTTTCCAGCCAAGACAGGAAGACATGTATACTTCTCCCTCTCCTTATCCCCTTCTCCCTTTTCAAGTACCATGGAAGTGATTTTTTGAAGGGGCTTGACCTGTCAGGTCCTGGTAGGTCAGGCAGTTAGGAGGCTGTCCCATACAGGTTCTCAGTCAGGTGGTTATGTTGGAGGGCATTGACCTGGGTTCACTTTCTGAAGCACAGAGGGCAGGGACAGATGCCCTGTTCAGAAGTGTGTACCAGATTTGTTCAATTCTCTCAGAGCTAGGGAATTGGGAAAGCTTCAGATGTGTGTGTGTGTGTGTGTGTGTGTGTGTGTTTTGTTTTTTTACCTTGGTTTGTTCTGTTTGTTTTCCGAGGCTTACTCCCAGATCTTCCTTTATGGAGAGACTTCCAGCCCTCCTGCCTATAATGGTTCACTCCTTTGCAATTCGCAAAAGTTTGCCTTTGGGTTGTCTTATGCAAAATTGGGAAAAATTCAGTTTCTCCAAAGAACTTAAAAGAAAAAGTTCATGTTCTTTTGCAAGCTACTGTTTGGCATCAGTATTACCTAGAGGGACACAAAGCATGGTCCATCTTGGGACTTTAAAAATTCGTACTTTTTGCAATTAGAATTATACTGTCACAGAGAAGGAAAACGGATAGATGTTTCCTACATAATGACCTTTGTTGGGCTCTCTCAGAACCCTGTTCTCAGGAAAGATTATGAGATGCTCATAGCCAGAATCACCCCTCAAAGGGGTAATGGGGATCAACTTGACATTTTTAATGACCCACTTTTTATGGCTCCCAGGACTTTGGCCCCCTCCGCTCCCCTGGCCCCAGACACAGATCTTACTGAGCTGCCTCCCTCCTCGGCTTCTCCCCCTGAGGCAATACCCACTCAGACCTCAACTCACATTGCCACAGCAGTCTCTGGGATACCTCCCTGTCTTATCACCTCCCCTCCTCAGGTGCCAGCTGATCCCCTTGTCAGCCACATCCCCTGGTCTTGCAGCCTAATATAGTTCAGCCAGCATTTCCCAACCTCACCCTCACAAGAAATAGGATTTCCTTTCTCTCTTCCCAAGCCCCCATCAGGGGCTTCAGGGCTTTATCCCCTGAGGGAGGTGCTTTTTTCCTCTAGTGGGACAATTAGAGTGCAAGGCCCATTCTCCATCTCAGACTTCATTTGGGTCAAAGAGAAACTGGGGAGATTCAGAAGACCCCACTGGATTTACTGAGGTTTTTGGGGACATATTTCTACAATTTGAGTTTTCTTGGGGTGATTTGCGTGGCCTCTTCTATACTTGTACCGTTGAGGAAAAGAGACTATGGGAACAATACCAAAAGTTTGGGGATTGTTTGGCTAGCGATGATCTCATGAAATATCCCCCTGGACCAGTTGCTGTTCCCACTAATCACCCAGGATGGAATTATCAAAAGAGTGAGGATAGAGGAAAGAGGGATCATATAGTAACTTGTCTGTTGCCTGTTAGAAGGCCTAAGAATTGCATTTCAAAAGCAAATAAATTTTCAAAAAGTTAGGGAAATTACTCAGGGATAAAAGGAAAACTGTGCTTTTTTCAACATTGCCTAGTAGAATCTATTAAAAAGCATACAAATTTGGGTCCTGATTCTATAGAAGGGACAGCAGTCCTTAGCATGTGTTTTATTAATCAGTCTACTCCAGATATTAGGAAGGAACTGCAGAAATTGGCAGCAGGACCCCAAACACCTCAGGTCGAATTACTGGAGAGAGCCTTTGGAGTCTTTAAAAACAGAGACTTAGTCGCAGCAGAGGAAAAGGAACATAGAGAAAGGGTTAGAGACAGAAAACATGCTCAATTCTTGGTCATTGCCATGGTCAGCAAAAGACTCAGGGAGTACCCCTCCAGGGTGCCCTCTTGGAGGAAGCCTGGCTACATGGGCGGTGGGGAAACTTGCCTGAAAAAAGAATATGATAAAATGGCAGTTTGTGTTTTGTGAAATGACTGACGATGAAGGAAGGAGATTACAGATGCAAGAAAGTCAGGCTTTATTCTACCTAACTGCCTATAAGTACTTTATATCCTTTTGTTTTATTTTTAAAGCAACAACTTCTGGAGCCATTAGTTAGCCTAGCCCCTTTAAGAATCTAAGATCTGATAAAGAATTGAACTATGTAATCAAGTTTCCAGGGCAATAACCCCAGTAGAACAAAATTTAAAATGGTTCCCACCAAAACATCCTTGAATACAAAAGGGAATAAAATTATTTTGTCATAACCATACTTACTATGTCCTGCATTCCTTTATGGCATGTCCTTTTAGTCCCTCTAGTTAAAGCCCACTGCACAGTTCCTTGTAACATTTTGTAAGAACTTGTTTGCTTTTGTTTCTTTTGGTTCAGACCTAGATTTCTTTGCTCTTGGCAACTCCCAGTGCAGAAAATTCCTCCAAAAATGAAGAGATTCAACTTGACTGTAACTTATTTTCTTAGGGAACTGAAAGGTTAAGTGGTGGCTAATGGCCATACAGGCTGGGCTTGAAAATTTCTTCTGTCTCTGACATTAAGTATTTCTGTGACAAATATATATAAATAAAAGCATTCTAGGACAAAGAAGTTTCAAGTGTTTTTGTTGGAAAACAGATATAAAACAAAAGTTTTATTTAAAAAAGAAAACAAATGATTCTTATATTAATTCTTTTCTGAAATTATTGGATTGTTAAAACCTATTTGTATTTGTGATATCTTATATTTGCTAATGACAAGTTGATAGAAGAGGAAAAATCTTGGATTTGGACTCAGCGATTCCTATTCTGAAACCTAGATCTGTCACTAATAAGTATGACGTGAATGACCTTGGGTAAGGCACTTCCTCTCTTTGTGCCTCAGTTTCTTGATCTATAAAATGAGGCATTTGGACTGGATGATGTCTAAGGTCTTTTTCAGTTCTAAATCTGTTACTATATTATGAAGAAATAAGGACAGCTCTTCTGCTGATGCATTTGAATTACTTCAGGATAACTACCAGACCATGAAAAGAAGTCCTGAGATGAACTCCAAAGCTTACTTATTGGAAAAGCTTCTTAAAGAAAAATTTAAGGAGCTTAAAATTTTTAATCTTCAAAAACGGGTGCTTGAAAATTGACAATAACTCTAAAACCCCTGTTAGAGCTGCCTAGCAAATTGGAACTAACTTGCTTTATTTTCAGTGCCATGAGAGATAAAACTCATGGACAGGAACTAAAATTGAAACAGGAAGGCCTGGATTTGTAAGACAGGCTTAAGCTTTTTAACAAGAGCTATCAGGTTACAAAATTGGCAGACTAAGGAAGTAGCTAA
The DNA here is from genome assembly GCA_023548195.1 of Bettongia penicillata ogilbyi. NCBI lineage: Eukaryota > Metazoa > Chordata > Mammalia > Diprotodontia > Potoroidae > Bettongia > Bettongia penicillata. The sequence goes on from JAJHZJ010000653.1 coordinate 3,224,643, forward strand.
AGCAGGTCATTTAATATCTGGACTTGTGATTTTATTTCCCCACTATTCCCTTTAAAAGTAAAGAATATCAGAAATAAGCATTATGTTTTTATATTGGCTTACCATGCAATTTGATTCATTTGATAAATATATGGATCTTCCTATTATATTCAAGACAGAGATTAGGTTCTAAGGGATTGAGTGATAAATAAGACTTGGTCCTTACCCCCCAAAGAGTTTACAATCTCATAATATAATAATGACTCACTTAAATATCTTTTGTTGATTAAAGAAAAGTCCCTGGGATTTGTTTAGTTTCCAAATAATAATGCAAGGGTTCAACAAAAGGTTAATGAAATTCTGCAGAAAGCCCTACTCCTAGCAAACACTAAGTAAACATGGTCTCTATTATCAGTGAGTAAAAATGAGCATTTTAAAATTCCTACTGTGCGCAGATGACAGTACTGGTCGCTGAGAAAGAAACAAACATAGTTCACATAATGAGCAGTGTCCACCTCTCCACCCCTTAGATAATTCCAGTTATAACAGGTTGAATAAGAAGCTATTTTAGATAGCTGATTCACAGGACTTTGGTCAGTCATTTTTCAGTTCTGCTTGATTCTTTGTGACACCATTTGTGGTTTCCTTTGCAAAGAAATGGAATGCTGGCCTCCTTTTTTTCATTTTACACATGAAGAAACTGAGGCAAACAAGGTTAAGTGACTTCCCCAGGATCAAACAGCCAGTAAATATCTGATATCTGATTTAAATATTTCTGACTCCAGGACTAATGCTCTATGCATTTTGTCATGTAGCTGATAAATGTACCTGAGAACTCCAAGTCAAGGGCCTGAGGGAGAAAGATTATCAGATGGGATGATCAGGGAAGACCTCTAGGAAGAGACTACATTTAAATATAGTTTTAAAGTATGGGTAGGAATTTAAGCAGAACATCAAGTATATGATGAGGTACAAGCCCAGGGCAAGACCTTTTTCCCTTGGATCGGGAGAGCTTTTGTCCCATTTATCTGAAGGGCCCCTGGAAAGTCTGGCCTTTGAGGGGGACACCCTTGGATTCCCCTTCCATTTCTCCCAGGCCAGATACTCCCTATCTTCTATTTAGCTTTTTTTGATATTCTTCCCTTTGATCCTGTAACCAGCCACTTCCATCGAGATCCTCCCTAGGGTCTATTTGTGTTTACCTCAGGGTGTAGGTCATTCCTATACTGTCTCATCAAGACCATTCCTGGGGCTGAAGACTAGTTGTAGGCACATGGATTCTTCCCTCAGTCTTTTTCTGTATTTAAGGTCCATCTTGCCTTCATGAAGGCACTCAGATTCAATCCAGCTATGACTCTGTCTAGCTGAGATTCTATCTGGCCTGCTTGTGAATACAAGCGTTACAAATGCTTAGGTTCCTTAAGAAGCAACTCAAGGTGGCCAGTCTTTAATAAACTATGTTTTCTTTGGCTTTAAGAAGGCTTGAGTCAAATTCATTTGAGCAGGATCTGGTGTGTTTGTATTTTGGGGTCCCTAGCATCGCTAAACCTCATAGTATACACAAGGAACACAACAGTATAAATGAGGACAACTTTAAATATACACAATTTAAATCTAAAATTATACTGTCAATCATAATCACTAGATTACCTTATTTTATTAGAAACACTTATGAGGCTCAATCCCTGAGAAATGATTTGTCAATAAAATTTATCCATTAACAAGCAAGATGATATAATTAAGACAAGGACAAAAAGCAAAAAAAGGAACTGGTTATTCTTTTAAAAAAAAAATCAGATTGCTACCTGATATGCTGTTGAGATAGTACATTTATAGTATCAAATCATTGAATAAAATCTCTTATATTATCTTGGTAGGCAAGTTGGAGTGTTATGGTCTAGGTAATAAATAAATGGATCTTAGATGGATATGAGAGCCAGTTGAATTCCAGGACCCCCAAAGTAATTCTTTAGCAGTTTAATGTTCGCTTCTATGAAGGTCTGGAATGAAGTTTCCACGGATCTATGGACATTTTGATAGTAATCGTAGATACTACTCTGTTTTTGTACACTTGGTCTGTTAGTTAGATTCATGCTATCAAACAAACACAATCTGTTAGAAATTCTTTTGTAAATATGCGTTTTGCCTCTTAAAATCATTCAAGATATTAGCATTATTTTTGTCATTGATTTAATTATTATGTAATATATCTGGAGTTTAAGTATAAATTATCAGTGCCCTTTGGTTCTTCAGACTTGTTCTCTTCAAATTAAGTAATTTATCAATTTCCTTTTTTATTTCATCTAATGTAGGTTTAAAATGATTTTTTTTATTTGTCTTGTGTTTGTCCACATTACGTTGTTGCATAATTTGGAGAAGAGAATATCACTGATAAAAATATTATGAATCCTTACTTATTGCTAGTAAGGTCTCTTCCTAATACTTTTATAATGTAGTTGTGGGACCAGGATTGTAGGCAGCAGTCACTGTGCTATTTTGTGTATCACAGAGTGTTACATAATTACAGAAGCAAGTGGGTAGTCCAGGTATGAGAAATAACACTATACTTAGGCAGAAACTAGAAACTGTTGGAGGAAAAGCGGTTGTTCTTAGAATGTACTAATTACAGCTTAGTCACTGTGTCCTGCTAAGTATACTTTGCTCAAACTCTATTTAGTTTTTAACTTTGAACCAGCTCCAATTAATTCTTATTCTTCTGCACCTGTTTATGAAGTAACATTTATATTAATGAGATTATAATTTGACAAGACACTCTTCATTTATTTGGAGGAACATGACTGTGAGAGGCCATATGTCTGTGACCTTATTCTTGCTCGTGTACACACGCAGAAGCAAAATACCTTTGCTAAACCAGGCAAATATAGGCTCTCAGATGAATGATTTGTTATTTTTACTGCCATGACTTAGAGAGAACATTACTTTCTGGTAAGCTTGTATGGAAAGTCTTTAGTCACCAACACCCTTTGCTAAGTACCTTCCATCCCCACTGCTTCACTTTTCTCTTTCCCTATATGTGTTGTTTTATTATATTGTAAGCTCCTTGAGGATAGGGAATGTTTTTGTTCTTTTTCATATTTGTATCCCTGAGGCAGCTAGTGGTGTGGTGGATAGATAACCAGTGCAGGAGTCAGGAGGAGCTGAGTTCAAATCTCACCTCAGACACTTGACACTCACTAGCTGTGTGACCTTGGGCAAGTCACTTAACCCTAATTGCCTCATCCTGAGTCATCTCCAGTCATCCTGATGAATATCTGGTCACTGGATTCAGATGGCCCTGAAGGAGAAGTAAGGCTGGTGAGCTGCACAGCCCTCCCTCACTCAAAACAAATTCAAGTGCAAGTCATATCATTATGTATCTAATGGCATGGTCTTCTTTAGCAATGAAAGATGAACACACACATTTGTTTCCCCAGTACTTAGCACAGGGACTACATCCTACTCTCACTCAAACAATATTTCACTTATATGAATTTAAGCATCTGAGCTGTTTTTTTTTTTTTTTCCTATAATGTATATGATGAGTTTAAAACTAAAACAAGTCAACTTTACTGTGGAGTAGTGGATAGAGCACTTGGAGTGCTCTTGGAGCACTTGGAGTCAGGAAGACTTATTTTCCAATCTCCCCTTCATACCAGCGCTGTAACCATTAAATCACTTGAATCTGTGACTCTGTTTTCTTATCTGTGCAACGAGGTGTTTGGGCTCAACTTCTAAGGTAACTTCTACCTCTAAAACTACAATGGTATGCACTGCAAGAAAATAAAATTATATTCTTTATGTGTCTAATCAGAGTTGATGATTTGAACATGATTACTGAATCACAAAATCTATCTTTTACTAGAAGAGCAAGTATGCCTTGAATTGGGTGGTGAAGAGTGGATAAAATTTGAATAGAGAGGAAAGGAAAGCAATACCAATTCTGACAGAAGTAACTCAAGGTTCTCATAAGAACTTAACACTATATGAAGTCACAAAAACTTTTGATCTTTCTTGACACAAAATCGGGGCTCTCTGGTTGGGGACAGAATCTGTTATTTTAATAAACTGTAACAACCACATTGAAATTTTCGCATACCATCTCATTCACTTGAGAACATATTCTTCATTTATTCAGTTTACCACTAGTGAGTATTTTTTACGTGTTTCTTCCTACCCTTATATAGCAGAAATAAAGTAAACTGGTGGAAGAGAAAGGCATTAGACTAATATTCATAAGATCTTGGTCTAGCCAAGGGTCTACACTATCAATAGCTTCTCTAGGACGGAGCATGTAACAAAACTTCTTTGAATATGTTAACTTATAGGTAAAATGGCAGAAAAGAAATAAAAGAGGGAAGGAAATTAGCATTTCTTTGTGCAAGAAACTGTGCTAGGCACTATATAAATTCTGTCTTATCTTATCCTCACAACAACCATAGGAGGTAGATGCTGGTATGTATCTGGTATGTATATAAAATGGTAGGTATCACCATTTTACAGTTGAGGAAATGAGTCAAAGAGAAGTTAAATGACTTGCCCAGGGTTACACTACTAGTAAATATGTGAGGTTAGATTTGAACTCAGATCTTGCTGAATCTAGGTCCAGGACTCTACCCATTGCACCAATGATCACATTGTCTCTTCCAACTTGAAATGATATTGTTCTCTGATTAATACAAGTTATCTTGGTCTAATTCTAGGTAGAAAAATTTAATATTTCTATTATAAAACCTCTTGTTAAATGGAGGGCTCATGTCATGTGTGGTTTAGCTTATGTGGTAATTTTTAACCTGGTTTAGATTTATTACTTTGGGCATCTGTGTAGTAGCCATTGATGACATGTAGAAAATATCTGGAAGTAATTTGTCAAAGTTGACTACTTGTCAAGTTTTCCATCTTTAGAAACTGCAAAAGTAGCTTTAAAATTTCAATATAAGCCCAAGGCTATTCACAGTGATATTTTTATGAAACTCTCATAAAAACAAAGTATAATGAAAGAACCAAAGCAAATGTAATAATCGGGCATATTTTTACCCTTTAATGGATTTGGCATTGATATCCTAAAAATAAGCATCATCTATTGACAGATATTTGACTTTAAATGGAACTTGATTGACTCTTAAGGGATGTGCAAAAACATATGATCAAAAAACCTATCATTATATTTTGATTTTTGTTTCCTTTTATCACATCTTAATTGCCTTATTTTGTAATCAATTAAATGAAGAGTTAGAAATGTTAGTGCAAGTGAGGACTGAAAGGAAAGCTTCTAACTATATGAACAATTCCTTAAAAGCATTTAATGGATAGAAGAGATACATAGATCTTCAGTGTCAAAAGGAATAGTTAATAGTTTTAATTCATAAAAAGTGAATGTCACAAATACCTGCCATAATAATTAGAGCAAAGTTGGAGAAACCCAATATGGCTTTTGGCCAAATGTTAAAGAGTATTAAGAGGGTTCAGCATTGAATAGAATGATTTAACATCAAACACTTTATTTTGTCATAATGTCAGGAAAGGGTAAGTGAAGGGAATAAACATTTATTAAGTTCCTACTGTGTGATAGGCACTGTAATAAGCACTTTATAAATATTTTGTCATTTGATGATCTTGAGAGTTAGGTGCTCTTATCCCACTTTCAGTTAAGGAAGCTGAGGTAAACAGAGGTTAAATGGCTTGTCTACGGTCAAATAGCCACTAGGTATTGGAAGCTGGATTGAATTCTAATCTTTCTGACTCCAGGCCCAGCATTCTATCCATTGAACAAGTCAGTTGATTCTTATCTGGAAATTTTATTAGATATGTATTAGAAATATGTATTAGGAAACTGACAGATGATGACCATGGAAGATAATATTAATTATTAACCCAACAATTAGATATATTTATGAGTGGAAATAAAAGAACTAAGAAGTCACTGAGTGTAATAAATTCTGTTATTGCTTCTTATGATTTTCTCTTACCTGAATGTCTGCTTATCATTGAGCACTTTCTCCAGTAAATTCAAAAGTGTCTAATTCCAAATCATGTGTCTTCAAAGACATTTAATTGATTGCTTTCTTACTAAAGTTGAGTTCCTTTGGTAGCTGGAAGGGGTTGGATTAATGGCCAATCATTACACAATCAATTGGCGTGCTTGTGAGGCATTCTGAATCAGTTAATTTCAGTGCCTGAATAGCCTGTCCTGATAGCATGTCATTTTCCTTATGGGGATCATGTTGACATAGCTAAAATTTTTGAATATTAGTGTGAAGGTAGGGTCATGGAAATATTAGATAAATGAATAGTAAAGAGGATTTTTTAATCAATAACTATAGGTATACAAATGGTAATTTCAATATTGGTCAATCACAAGGCATATATTAATCATGTATATATTCAGCACTGTGCTAGGTATTTATAAGGTATATTAGAGATATAAGACATGGTTCTTGCCCACCAAGGAAATTTTTATTTAGTTTAATGTGGTTCAATTCAATATAATTCAGGAAATATTTGTTAAATACCTATGGTGTTGTGAGAAGAGCTCTGTGGTAGATGTTTGGTGAGGCATACTTTTCAGATGAAGTTTGATCTGTGCCATCATGAAATAGTAATGGTCATGTAGATGACTGAATATTTTCCAAGGAGTTAAATAGTTTCACTTCATCTGAAGAGGTGTTAAAATTTGTAAGCACATTGGAAACCTTGTTGGATACCAAAGGCAACTTATTGGGGGTCTCAAGTGAAATTGGAGAAAAATGACCAACAAATTCCAATTGAAAAAATGAAGCCTTCAGAGCACTGTACTTTCAGTTTGGATATGAGTTAACAAATCATTCAGACACTCTCTGGTGACTAATTGGCAAGTTTTGATAGGATTCCACATGTATTCCCAGGGTAAATTTAGTAAGATTGGTGACAGAATGCCAAAAGTGGAATCAGCAGGATCATATGACACTTCACATTATTTTGTATGCTTGGAGAATGTATGGTTTAACTTTAGAGCCCAAACTGTACAATACCCAAAGAGATTTATACCTCAACTTCAAGGTCAAAAATTGAAAGACTACACCTGAAGAGATTACACCAATTTAGACATTTCTTCAAGCTGCTTTCAGAGTAATGGTTCCGCACCAGAACATTTTGAATGAGTTACACACAACCTCTTTATTTTATTAGATTATATAATTAGTCCTAAATTCACAGGTCAAAAACTGAATAATTTATTGACTCATGACAAAATTTGAACTTTTCCTTTGGACATAAAGCTCTTTATACATTCAGTAAGATTTTCTCTCATCTTACCAATGAAGGAAAAGTCTTAGAGGATTTCATCACTTTGGTTATATTGTCAATATCTTTTTTCACACAAACCCTGGAACAACATGTGTCCGCATATTGTCTCAATATGCATTCTGAAGTGGTCAGCAAAGTCATGAAGAACTGGAATTTAAAAAAAAAAGTCTTTCAAAGGTCATCTTTCATAAACTGGTGTAAAGATGTATTTACCAAGCAAAAATATTCTCCTCTGTCTAGGTTACTCAGTTGATTGTATCATTTGAGAATCTTAATTAATTAATGCCAAATGCTCTACTTTTTTTTTTTTTAAGGAAGTTTGAAAATGAAATAAAAACTTGATTTAAATATTTTCTTACTCAAACCATGCTGAATCTTCTCCACTCATGCACACTCATTGGACACCACTCAGTTAATTATGTGGCAAAATAATTTAGCACATATTTTCTTCAGAAATTAGGAGCTCAGGTATCAGGTTTAAATAGTTTATTTCTAGACAAGTTAACCCAGCTTTATTTAAGAATGATCTTGGGGGGCCGAGCCAAGATGGCAGAGTAGAAGGACGCACGTTTACGAGCTCCGAAACCAAAGCCCATAGAATTAATGTAAAAAGAGACCCCCCATAACTTCTGGGTCAATACAAGGTGTGCAGAAACAGAGTGGAAGAGATTTCCGTTCCAGGGAGCCCTGGAGACCCGTCCCCAGGGTCCGTCGTACCCCAGAAAGTGGACCCCACCCCCAGTGCTGCCCTGGCCTCGGCCCCAGAGAAGCTGATCCGAGCAGGCTTCAGAGACGGAAGCTCTGGCAGCCGGGGAAAGTCCCTCCGCCCACAGACGCTACAGGTCAGTGAGAGAGAAGGCCGGGCTGGAGGAGGGGAGTGGAGCATCTCCGTGACTCGGGCCCCCTCGGGAGGAAGTGGCGGTGGCAGAGACGGGAGCAGGAAGCGGCGGAGGCAGAGGTGTGGGCGGCGGCTGAGGTGGCAGCAGACCGGGACTCAGGAATCCCCCAGCAGCAGGCAGGATCTTCATTATGGAAGGTTCCTGCATAAAACCTGAGGGAGCTGAGCCTGGGAGACAGCCCTGCCCCCACCCCACTCTATTACTGAAGGCTTCTGCATAAAGCCCCTGAGGGAACTGAGCCTGGGAGGTGGGCCCCCCACCCCGTCCCCACCCGCTCCATTCCTGAAAGTATCAACATAAAGCCCCTGAGGGAACTGAGCCTGGGGGGGCGGCCCTGTCCCCACCCCAGCACCTGAACTAAAGCTCACTGATTGACAGCCAGCAGGAGGAAAGCCCATTTAAATCTCAGAGGCCAAGCACTAGCTGGGCGGATCCAGGCGGGGGTGGAAAGGAATCTCAGAAGTCAAGTAACTGGCTGGGAAAATGCCTAGAAAAGGGAAGAAAAATAAGACTATAGAGAGTTTTTTCCAACAAATGCAAATGATCCCGACCTTCGGATCTGATGACGAGGACGTATCCTTGCCATCAGGGAAAGATGTGGAGGGCGGGGCCTCAGTACCCCAGACACCCCAGGGGGGTGGCGGGTGGGCTCAGGCCCTGGAAGAGCTCAAAAAGGATTTTGAAAAGCAAGTTAGACAGGTGGAGGAAAAACTAGGAAGAGAAATGAGAGAGATGCAAGAAAAGTATGAAAAACGGGTCAATACCTTGGTAAAGGAGACCCAAAAAAATGCTGAGGAAATTAACACCTTGAAAAATAGGCTCACTCAATTGGCAAAGGAGGTTCAAAAAGCCAATGAAGAGAAGAATGCTTTCAAAAGCAAAATGAGCCAAATGGAAAAAGAGGCTCAAAAGCTCACTGAATTTAATAGTTCTCTCAAAATTAGAATGGAACAGATGGAGTCTAATGACTTTATGAGAAACCAAGAAATCACCAAACAAAACCAAAAGAATGAAAAAATGGAAGAGAATGTGAAATATCTCATGGGAAAAACAACTGACCTGGAAAATAGATCCAGGAGAGACAATTTAAAAATTATGGGACTACCTGAAAGTCATGATCAAAAAAAGAGCCTAGACATCATCTTCCATGAAATTATCAAGGAAAACTGCCCTGACATTCTACAACCAGAGGGCAAAATAAGTATTGAAAGAATCCATCGATCACCACCTGAAAGAGATCCAAAAAGAGAAACTCCTAGGAACATTGTGGCCAAATTCCAGAACTCCCAGCTCAAGGAAAAAATCTTGCAAGCAGTTAGAAAAAAACAATTCCAGTACTGTGGAAATACAATCAGGATAACCCAAGATCTAGCAGCTTCTACATTAAGGGATCGAAGGGCATGGAATAGGATATTCCAGAAGGCAAAGGAACTAGGATTCAAACCAAGAATCACCTACCCAGCTAAACTGAGTATAATACTTCAAGGGAAAATATGGTCTTTCAATGAAACAGAGGACTTTCAATCATTCTTAATGAAAAGACCAGACCTGAAAAGAAAATTTGACTTTCAAACACAAGAATGACAAGAAGCATGAAAAAGGAAACAGCAAAGAGAAGTCTTAAGGGACTTACCAGAAGTGAACTGTTTACATTCATACAGGGAAAGACAATATTTCTAACTCTTAAAACTTTTCAGTATCTGGGTAGTTGGTGGGACCACACATACATGTACATGTATGCACACACGTACACACATGCACACACATACAGAGACAGAGAGCACAGATTGAACTGAATAGGATGGGACCATACCTTAAAAGAAATTAAGGTAAATGGTGAGAGAGAAATGTAGTGGGAGGAAAGAGGGGGAAATGGAAGGGGGTAACTATATGTCATTTAAGAGGCAAGTAGGAGTTTTTCTTAGTGGAGGGAAAAAGAGGAGAGCTGAGAAAAAAAAAAAAAAAAACGAAGAAGTTTACCCTCATCACATTCGACTAAACGAAGGAGTGAAATGCACACTCATTTTGGTATGAAAACCTATCTTACAGTATAAGAAAGTGGGGGAGAAGGAGATATTGCAAGGGGGGGATGATGGAAGGGAGGGCAAAGGGAGGAAGGAGCAATTTGAAGTCAACACTTGGGGAGGGACAGGATCAAAAGACAGAAGAGAAACAATGAGGGGCAGGTTAGGAGGGATGGTAATCCAGTTAGTCTTACACAACACGACTATCAGGGAGGTCATTTGCAAAACTACACAGATATGGCCTATATTGAATTGCCTGCCGTCCCAAAAGGAATGGGTGGGGTGGGAGGGATGGGGAGAATTTGGAACTCAAAGTTTTAGGAACAACTGTTTAGTATTGTTGTTGCAACTAGGAAAGAAGACATACAGTTAATGAGGAATAGAAAGTCATCTGGCCCTACAGAAGAAAAGAGAAGATGGAGACAAGAGAAGGGAGGGATGACAGAAGAGAGGGCAGATTGGAGATAGGGAAAATTAGATTGCTTGGGGTATTGGGTTGGGGGGAGGGGATAAAAGAGGAGAAAATTTGGAACCCAAAAATTTGTGAAAATGAATGTAAAAAATTAAATAAATAAATAAAATTTAAAAAAAAAAAAAGAATGATCTTGAAGTATCCCTTCAATAAAGGTCTTAAACTGCTTCTACAGTATAAAGGGAAATAACTTCTAATTCCACCATATGTCTTACAGACCCCATGAATATTCAACTTTATAAAATTCCTAGAGTTAGACTAACTTTTTAGGTACACGAAAATGGTTTACTTTGAGTCTTGACACACTATTGTTACATAGTAGATATAGAGATTAAATTAAATTCAGGATTTCTACTACTATTTACAAGTGATAAAAATGCATGTAAAATATAAGCACACTGTATTTGGTGATCCAAAAAGGTTTTATTCAAATAGCTTCAACTTATTAGGAAAAGCCTGAAGCTTGGGGCAGTCACACTCCACATAGAAGTAAGCAGAATTCAATTTTAATGTAAAGTTCAAAGTCAAGAAATAGGTTAGAAAAAAATGAACAAATGACAAAAAAAGAACTTGACCATAAAAACCTATTAGGGCAGTGGGGGAAACCAACATACAAACTCAGAAGAAGATAAAAGTGTGAAAATATTTACAAGTAAGACCTCAAAAAAAAATATATATATATATATATATATATATGTTGAAAACAAGCCCAAGAAAAAAAATACTGGAAGAGTTGAAGAGAGAGAGATAAGAGTGGTAATGGAAAATTTAGGAAAATAAATAATGATGCAAAAACAATGGAGAAAAATCAACTTACTAGAATAGGCACAAAATACTGAAAACATCTTTAAAATATAATTGGCATGTAATATAATATTTTCATAGTAATGTAAAAAAATTACATACAATTTATATATATAATTTTTATATATAATAATATATTTTTATAATAATATAAAAAAATACAAAAATAACAGTTGGCACCAGAGAAGATCTCCTTAAAAACATGATTAGTCAAACAGAAAAAGAGGTACAAAAGGTCACTGAAGAAGAGATAGACAGAAAGACAGAGACATTAACAGAGAGAGAGACAGAGACAGAATAGAATTGGGCAAATAGAAGGTAATCTCCTGAGTCATCCAGAATCAATAAAGCAGTCAAAAGAAAGAAAAAGTAGAAGAAAATGTGAAATGTCGCATTAGAAAAAGCAACTGATCTGGAAAATAAATAGTAAATAGAGATAATTTAGCAATTATTGGAATATCTGAAAGCCAATGTTCCAAAAAAAAAAGAGGCTGCTTATCACATTTCAAGAAATTATAACAAAATTGTTCAATATCACAGATTCAAAAGGTAAGATAAAATTTTAAAGAATCAATTGATCACCTCCTGAAAGTTTTCCCAAATTCAAAACTCTTAGAGATATTATAGCCAAAGTTGAGAGCTCCTAAATCCAGGAAAATTTTTGGAAGCAGACAGAAAAACACAATAAAGCAAACCAAATCACATATTGTGGAGAAACAGTCAGAATGACAAGACTTAGCAGTTTCCCCCATTAAAGGAGTGGAGGACTTGGAATATAATATTCCAGAAAGCAAAGGAACTAGGATAACAACCAAGAATAAGCTATCCAGAAAAATGAAATATAATCCTTCAGGGGGAAAATGGAAATTGAATAAAATAAGAGACTTCCAAGCATTCCTGATGAAAAGGCCAGAGCTGAATAGAAAATCTTAACTTTCAAACAAATGATTGAGAGAAGCATAAAAAAGTCATCATGAAAGAGAAATCATAAGGGACATATGATTAAACTGTTTACATTACCATATGTGAAGCTGACACCAATAATTCCTTAGAACTTTCTCATTATTAGGCCAGTTAGAAAGCATCTAAATAGATAATGGGAATAATTAGAATCCATTACTTTCAGATAAACTAAAATAATAAAAGTTGAGAAAGAAGGATGTATTGGGAGAAGGGGAAGGGGGAGAAAAAACAAGGAAAATTATTTCACATAAAAGAAGTGTGTAATGACCAATGACCTCATGAGGGTAATGTCCTAACATTAGAATGAATTGAGTTTAAGTGAGTCAGAGCTAGACAAAGTCATCAACCTCACTTTCTTCTCCAGTCATCCCAGTCCAACGGTAAGACAAGAGTCTAGATGACTGCCCATAGCCAAGATGCAATGCGTGACCTGTCTAAATTAAGGTCGTTCCCAGGCCTCAGTTTGACTGAGTCAAGACTCATTGAAGGGCTAGATGAGATCTGAAACAAAAAGCTGTCTAATTTACCATTACAATATTTAAACCAATAGAGGAAGACTCTCAATGTTCCTGGCCAAATCAGGAAACAGTCCCTATTTACACTCATTCTAAGCCATCAAAACTAAACAATGAACCAGAAGGTGTAATGTTAATGGAATTTATGTTAATAAGAGTTAAAGATCTTCCCCACCCATTAATAGACTTCAGGTGGAGCCCATTAAGGGGGAAGCTTGATTAAGGGCAACTTATTTTGTAGGAAGACCCACACCTTTCATTAATTTTCTCTCTCTATTAACTGTGTATGCATGTAATGGTCAGACAATTGGATTTGTCTGTTGATTTGTAATCTATGTATTGCTTCCAACTAAAGAAGAGATTTTGAGGGCCATTAGGCTCCTTTCATATGGTAAAGCACCTGGTGCTGATTCTATTCCAGATGAGATTTACAAGGTAGGGGCACCATTGCTCATACATAAACTGACTGAAATTTTCCAGGTTAAATGGCAAGAGGAAGTTATCCCCTAGGAGTTCAAGGATACCTCCATTGTCCATCTCTATAAAGGTAAAGAGAATAGATTGTCCTGTGACAATCACAGGGGGCTCTCTCTCTCTTAGTCATTGTTGGCAAAACTCTTGCTAGAGCCTTCCTTAATAAGCTGATCCTTCCCCTGGAAGATGAGATGTGGTTTCAGAAAGGGCTGAGGAACAGGCAATATGATTTTCGCTGCCTGACAACTCCAGGAGAAATGTCAGGAGCAGAACAGTGTTTATGGATCTGAACCAAGGCCTTTGACACTGTCAGTCATGAGGTCTTATGGAAAATTATGTCAGAATTTGGTTGCCCAGAGAAGTTCATCAGTATTGTATATCAATTTCATGATGACATGTTTGCCTGTGTTCTAGATAGTGAACAATGCTTTCATATCTTCCCAGTCACTAATGGAGTGAAACAGGGCTGTGTGCTTGCTCCCATGCTTTTTAGCCTGATGTTTTCAGCCATGTTGTCAAATGCTTTCAATGAGGATGAACATGGCATCAAGATCAACTACTGTATTGATGGTAAGTTCTTCAATTTGAAAAGGCTACAAGCCAAGATGAAAGTGGAGGGAGTGCTGGTGCATGATTTTCTGTTTGCATATGATTGTGCACTCAATGCAGCCTCTGAGGCTGAGATGCAATGAAGTATGGATGAATTCTCTGCTGCCTGTGCTAATTTTGGCCTAATAATTAACACCAAGGAAACACAGGTGCTCCATCAGCCACCACCACATCATTCATATGTGGAACCATTGGTTACCACAAATGCTATGGATAAGTTCATTTGCTTTGATAGTGTACTTTCCAGGGATGTACACATTGACAATGAGGTTGATGCATGCCAGAGCAAGCTCAGTGTTTGAAAGGCTCTGAAGAAAAGTTTGGGAGAGAAGAGGTATTAGACTGACTACCAAACTGAAAGTCTGCCGAACTGTTGTGTTGATCTTGATGTTGTATGCCTGTGAAACATGAACAGTCTACCCATGCCATGCCAGGAAACTGAATCGCTTCCATTTCAACTGTCTTAAGAAGATTCTGAAGATGACCTGGCAGGATAAGGTACCAGACACTGAAGTCCTTGCTCTAGCTGAACTGCCAAGTGTTCAAACTATGCTTCAGAGAGCACAACTCCAATGGGCTGACCATGTTGTTTGAATGCAAAATGTATGCTTTCCAAAAGACTATTTTATGGAGAAGTCACTTGTGGCAGGTGATCACATGGTCAGAAGAAATGATACAAGAACACTCTCAAGAGCTTTGGATTTCACTGTGTGACATGGCACAGGAATGCTCATCATGGCATGCCCATATCAGAAAAAGTGCTGTACTCTATGAGCAAAGCAGAATTGAGACAGCACAAAGTAAATGTATGATGCACAAATTTGGAGTAACTACCCCAAATATTCACACTGACTATCTGTGCCCAATCTGTGATAGAGCATTCTGAGCTTGTATTAGTCTGATCAGACACAATTGGACACACTGAAACTTCACTTTATCATGGTGATGTCATTTTGGTCCTCTTCAAGAACGAAGGATGACAAACATTGCTTATGGTTAGACAGAAACCCTGTCTGTTGGTCTTTATTTCTCTGTATTTTCTCTGTTGGTGAATGTAAATAAAGTAGATCGTTGACCCCCTTTTAAGTTGTTGTACTTAGAAAATCAGACCTAAGAACCTGTGCCAGCAGGTCATCCTGGATGTGTGTCAGGGTGTTTACTGCTGTAAGAGGCTTGGACTGGGGGCTATTATTAGTCATAGAATGAAAGCCAGAAATTATGTGATGTTCAGTGACCAAGACCAAGTCCATAGGTCTCTTCCACTAATAAGGAACCTCCTACAAGAACTGCTCTGGTTATGGTTGCAGCATCCCATCTCCAACATTTGATATTAGTGAAAATGCCAAAAAAATCATAATAGCAGCATCCTTTTATCTAATTTAGCACCTGGGAAGAGTGCTAACATTGCCCCCCCTGCCAAAAATGCAGTAGAGAAGGAATCAGGAGATATGAGTTCACAATACAACTCTCTCACTTACACACTCTTTAAATCATTTGCACTTTTTCAGTCTTACACATTTGTTCAAATATAAAATGAAGGTAATAATTTTTTCTATGACATGTTTTGTAACTATAGTGTGTGTGTTTGTATGTGTATTCACATACATAAATATGTATTATATACATTATATAAATACATATTATTATATACATATATATGTCAGCTGCAGATATTGAGAGAAATGCTATGTAATTTGACATGTGAGTTATTATAAAGAAAATAAATATCATCAGCTATAGGGCAGCCTGATTTATTCTTTGTTATAGGTACTAAGTGTGATTATCAATAGTAACTGTTGCTGTTTCCTTCGCAGTCTGATGTAGCTATTTTTCTTTGCCTCATTGAAGGGACCATCCCCTGATTACTTCTTTAACAGGCCTATTCACTGAATGAGCATTACCTCACCATAAGTGAGTACCTGAATAGACCTTAGCCTAAAGTGGCCAAAGTCTCCCTCTGCATCCTGGGCCATCACCAGTCATCCTGATGAATATCTGGACACTGGATTCAGATGGCTTCAGAGGAGAAGTGAGGCTGGTGACCTTGGACAGCCCTCCCTCACTCAAAGCAAAGTCAAATGCAAGTCATTTCTCTGATGGCATGGTCTTCTTTGGCAATGAAGGCTGAACACAACAGCAAAGAAACCGATAACTTGGTCATAATAAAGATAAAAAGACTATTACTTCTGTGACCAATAGCCACTGAATAGTGTGTGCTTTACTGGACTATCTATTGAAAAATACATACCAGGTCTTTGTCTATACCCAGATTTCTAAGCAACAGTACTCATGGAAATTCAGCCTATGGAAAACAGATAATACTAAGCTTGTATGGATATAATGTGAATATCTGATTTTGAAGGAGAAAATTTTGACTCGCTGGCAGACAAAAAACATAGCAACTTTGGGGATGACCCTAACACATGAAAACAGATAAATATTGAATCATTTCCAATTTCTGAAAAAAAAATGTATTTTAACACAGTAAGTTAAAAACAGCACTTAACATATTCCAGGCACTGTGCTAAGTGCTTTACCATTATTATCTCATTTAATCTGCACACCAACCTTGGGAAGTGGGTGCTGTGATTATCTAAATGGTACAGAAAAGGAAACTGAGACAGAGATTCAGTGACTTGTCTGGGGTCACACAGCTAGTAAATGGCTGAAGCCAGATTTTAACTCAGGTATTCCTGATGTCAAGCCTCACACATTATCTGCTGTACTTCATTAATTGGTCATTAGTGATAGAAGACATGAATTTTAGTAGCTGTATCAAATAAAGAAGTGATTAAAATACAAATTATTTGAGAAAGTAACAAACTAAATATTGAGCAATCATTTTGTGACTTACACATACATTTTTGGGAAAAAATTTATTTCCTGAAGAACATTCATATTCTATTGTATAGATAGTTATGCAGAACACAAAATTCCTTGGTAGAACAGCCTAATTATTTCATTATTTGTATGATTACATTTTGATGCATATTTAACTATATTCAAGATCACCTCAGAAATTCAGAAATTGATTAGTTGATATTTTAAAAAATAATTTATCCAGAAACAAATTTCTACCTAAAAATGAACTTGGAAATAAATTTTTGCTTTCTCTACATAATGTTCAATAGAATTAAAGGCAGAGACAAGATGGAGATTTAAAGGTGAGATTATAAAATGATCTTCTCCAGACTTGAAATGAAATAAAGAAAAGGGAGAGAAATGAAAGGAATGAGTGTTCATATATCACTTGCTATGTGCCAGGCACTCTGAAGACACATTTAGCCAGAAGAGTAAGGACAAAAATGCAAAGTCTGAAATGGCTTCCTCAATCATCAAAACAACTGCTATTAGTGCTTTTGCATTTAATTATTTGCATGACTTATCATTCTTTTTTTCTTTGTCTATGAATTTACAACTCTATCAGAACATTGGAAGTTGATATTGATTTAAAAGGTCACATTTAAAAAATTCTGAACACATTTAGCGAGATTATAATAATATATGGAAAACGTTATATTACCCTTTAGAGCATCAAAAAAGAATGAATGATAAGGAAAGACATTTTAGATATGTCTTTAAGGTTGAATAAAATTTTAGGTGGAGATGGGAGAAGAAAGTATTCTACTTAGAGAGACCAACATAACAAAAAACATAGAAATGGGAAAGAAATGAGTAACAGGAAGAGTGAGTACTCTGTTTTGGCTGACGTTCAGGGTATATATAGGGAAATGGAGGAATAATATATCATGGACATGTTAGGTAAAGTGAGAACATGGAATATTTTGAATATGTAAGCAGGGGTGGGGAACCTGTGACTTGGAAGCCACGTGTGGCCTTTGGCTGAATCCAAACTTGCTGAAGGTGTGAATATTTTGAACTTAATTCAAAAGTCAATGAAGTTTTTGTAGTAGATTATATGTTTGAATCTATTCATTAAGAAGAATAATGAGGTAGTTTTGTTATAGAGAATGGTCTTGGATTCAAAAGATGTGAGTTTAAATACAACCTCGTATTTCATTAAAAAAATGTAACCATGTAAAATGAAAAACTTTTGAAGGTCTCTTTCCTCATGTGAAAAATGGAGATAATAATGTCTTCTGCCTAAGAAAGTTGTTTCACATGCCTAATGAGATATATAAAGCATTATAAAACTTTTAAGTTCTATATTATTGTGGAAGGAAAAGAACAAATAGGAGAAAGAAATAGATGAGAAAATTTATTAGGAAACTAGCCATAGTTCAAGTAAGTGGAATCTAAACTGAAGTAATAGTAGAACCATACTCTAAAAAGAACCAGCTTAGGAGTTTAAATCTCATGAGTTTGTGAGGGAGGCAAGAAAAGTGGTGAACAACAGAAGGAAAACATGGTGAAAAAAATAATATTGTGTTAGGGAATAACAGAATAGGTAGCCAGAAAAAGAAAACAAATTGGAAATGACTACAAATAATACTTAAAAATGAGGATAGCATGGCTATAAATCAGAAAATATTTCTAAAAGTACTTAGAATGGTTCCTGGCACATGGCTGTTGTTGATCCTGTTTTTGAAGAGGATCAGTGACATAATGGGGTGATGTCTTGATTTGTATATGAATAAGATTTAAATGAGGCAGAATTGCACAAAGTCATGGGCTTCATTCTCTTTTCCAGTTATCAAAGTTCAATGGTAGGACTGAGTCAAGAGAACTGGTGATGGCTCAGGATGCATTGAAAGAGCTTAGCATCTTCAATGTCTGACCAAGCTCTAAGCACTCCAGAATGCCTGCTTCTACTGCCTTCATGGATGTTGGAATAAATTGCACTCATTCATCCACTCCTGTGAAGGAAGTCTTCATTTGTTCTGGGTAGATATCACCCTAACTCACCACTAGGTTTGAGTCTTTCAATTACCCCATCTGCTAAGAGGTTTTTACTGTTGTGTGGTCATTGTTCATGCTATAGCTTTTTAGAGTCCCAGTTGAGATTTGGGTGATAGACAAATGCTGCCTGAAAGAAGACTTGGCAAACTCTCATTTCAGAGGTGCTACTCCTCCTCCAACACTGGATGCACTATATAAGTGCTTTTTCCTTTCAATTATTCCTAGAGGGATTTTAAAATGATTGGAAGAACTAATTTTATTTAAAAAAACCAACACAAGAAAGATGGTTGCAAGGAACTTTCAAAAAAAAAACATTTAGAACAGTGTATAGTTTAGATATTAAGTTCTCTTTTGGGTATGGTAAATTTAAAGTGACTAAGGAATATATAGGCAGACACACTCAGCTGACAGAACTTAATAGAGAAAAAAAGACTGGATATGTAGAATGTGGCATTATCTACATGGAAAAGATAGTGAAATCTATGGAAATTGATGAAATCAAGAGAATTTATATAGAGAGAATATAAGAGCCACTGCAGAGTCTTTGTATTCCAGTCTATATGTTTGCAGGAGACTGAGGGCTTGTCCACAAGATGGAAAGAGAATTGTAATAGAACAATGCCACGATATATTTTTGGGGGAGATTTCCATTCTTCCTATCCTACATCACAATTGCTCTCTATTATAAAGACATTTTGATTAGATTTGTAAGAATATAGACATATGAATATCTCCAACAATTTTAGTAATAATGCATCCCTTGTCAGGAGTCTCCCATTTCTAGATTTTAAGCAATGGTCCAGAAATCCAAAGGCTATTTTCAGACACAGCTTTCTTAACCAGTTGTTCATTTTTAAAGTTGCCATTCTCCTCTGAAGCTGTGGCCTTAAATCAACACTAGCAGTGAAAATATTACCTGTACTCCTTTATTCATGAAGCAATAGTCTTTATCACTATTTTCTAAACTTCTTCAGACAGTGTTTTTTATGCCCACATTAATTACTCTATCCAAATAGAAATCATCTTATGTGACAGCTCCTAATTAGTTCTTTGTCACTTTGAAAGACAGCAGACCTCTCCTATACATAATTACCTTCAGCACGGACCTTTAAACACTACTATTTATCTTTTTCTTTTACCCTTATTGAAAAGTCTGTCAACTGATAGTTTCATTGGTCCACTTCATCTTTCATTGGAGGACAAGTATTTGCTTCTTCAGAGAATTCGTCCTCTTGGAAGAACCATACACTAGTTGCCTTGCTATAAGTCTTTGGGAGTCCTTACTTTTTTTCCTCTCTATGAATTTCTTCAACTCTCCAACCTCATGACACAAAGCTTGATTTTCCTCAGCTTCTTTAGAAGCCCTTCCTTCCTTCCTTCCTTCCTTCCTTCCTTCCTTCCTTCCTTCCTTCCTTCCTTCCTTCCTTCCTTCCTTCCTTCCTTCCTTCTTTCCTTCCTTCCTTCCTTCCTCACTTGATTTCCCTTACATGCTCTTCCTCTGTTTTGTTCTTTGGTTGTTGATTTTTAGGAATAATTTGTTCTCCTTGGTAACTGGAAAAGTAGATAAGAAGCTTTTTTCTTGAATAGTGTTTTATTCCCCTCCCCAATTGCATTTCAAGACAATTTTCAGCATTCATTTTTATAGGATTTTGAGTACTACATTTTATTCCTCCTTCCCTTCCCCCTCCCCTCTTCCTAAAATGGTAGGCAAATCAATATAGATTACGTATGTGCTAACATGTTAAACATATTTCTATATTAGTCACAGTTGTGAAAGAAGAAACAGATCAATAGAAAAACACACACAAAATAAAGTTGGTGGAAAAAGTGTGCTTTGATCTGTATTCAGAATCCATCAGTTCTTTGTCTGGACATGAATGACATTTTACTTTGTGAGTCCTTTATTCTTGTCTTGGATAATTGTGTTCATGAGAAGATTTGAGATAACTGATCATTACACGATGTTTCTAATATCGTATCCTGGCTCTGCTAATTTCACTTTTGATCAATTCGATACAAGTTTTCTCATGTTCTTTTCTGAAATCTGCCTGTTCATCATTTCTTATTGAATAACAATATTCTATTACACTCATATACTACATCTTGTTCAGCAATTCCCCAATTGATGAGTGTCCCCTTAATTTCCAAATTTTTGTGACCACGAGTAGGGCTGCTGTAAATATTTTTGCATATGTGAGAACTTTCCCCTTTCTTATGATCTCTGTGAGATACAGACAATATTGGAGAATCAAGGAGTAGCACAGTTTTATGTCCCTGTCTGCATAGTTCCAAATTGCGCTTCAAGATGGTTAGATCAGTTCACAACTCCACCAACAGTGCATTAGTATCCCAATTTTCCCACATCCTCTCTAACATTTGTCCTTCTTATGTTGTTGTTGCTGTTGCTTTTTTTTTGTCATATTAGCCAATCTGATAAATGTGAGGTGGTACCTTAGAGTTGTTTTAATTTGTATTTCTCTAATGAAAAGTGAGTTAGGACATTTTGTTCATATGACTATAAATCGCTTTGATTTCTTTATCTCAAACTGCATGTTCATGTCCTTTGACCATTTATCAATTGGTAAATGATTATATTATAAATTTGACCCAATTTTCTATATATTTGAGAAATAAGGCTCTCATCAGAGATATTTGCTGTAAATATTGTACCCTAGCTTTTTACTTTCCTTCTAATCTTGAGTGAATTAATTTCGTTTTTACAATAGCTTTTTTATTAACATAATCAAAATGACCTATTTTTTATTTCAAATTCCTCTCTAGCTTTTATTTGGTCATGAATCTCTAACTCACTTAACTTCTCCTTTAAGAATTGAAAGGTGCTATACCACTTGATGCATGTGTGTTTAATATTGATATTACTTCATTGTCTATTGTACTTTTCAACGTGATGGAGTTTCCTTCCTTATCTCTCTTAATTAGGTCTATGCTGTGTTTGAGATCAGGATTGCTACCCTTGTTTTTATTTTTCTTCATCTGAAGCATAATAGATTCTACTCCCACCTTTTACCTTTACTGTGTGTGTCTCTGCTTCAAGTGTGTTTCTTGTAAACAACATATTTTAAGATTCCGGTTTTTGATCCACTCTGCTATCTGCTTCCATTTTATGGGAGAGTTCATTTCATTCACATTTACAGTTATGGTTACTATGTATTTCCTTTCATCCATTTTTCCTCCTGTTTGTCTTCTCTCTCCTTTAACCCTTTTCTCTCCTTGGCAGTGTTTTGCTTTGGTCTACCGCATCCTTCAGTTTGCCTTTTCGTCTCAGTTCCTTCTGTCCCCTTTACTTAATCTCTTCCACTCATACTTTTCTGTTAGTAAGATAGATTTCTATATTCAACTGATTGTGTATATCATTCCCTCTTTGAGCCAATACGGATGAGAGGAAGGTTCATGCCACGCTCATTGCCCACCCTCCCAACTTTCCCTCCATGGTAACAGGTCTGCCTCACTTCTTCACCCTTCCTTCTGCACCCAGTGTACTCTTCTTTCTCTTTTCTTAATTATTTCACATTATCTTTTGTCACTATCTTTTGTCAATCTATATTTCTTCTAGTACTATTAGTGGTACAGTTTTTAATTGCAATTTTAAGATCTTCTTCCCTTGTCAGCATGTAAATAGTTTGACTCCATTGAATCCCTTATTTTTTTTTTTTTCCCATTTAAGCCTATTGTTGCTTCTTTTGGATCTTGATATTAAGATCAAATATTTAGTTTGATTCTGGTCTTCTTCTTTTGAAAGCTTGAGATCCTTGTATTTTGTTGAAGGGCCATTTTTGCCCCTTGAAGTGTTATGTTTAATTTTGTTTGATAGGTGATTCTTGATTATAGGCCTAGCTTCTTTGCCTTCCAGAACAATGTGTTTCATGGCTTTTGATTCCTTAATATTGCAGCTACTAAGCTCTGTATAATCCTGCTTGTGGCTCTCTGATATTCAAATTGCTTCTTTCTGGCCATTTGTAATAGTTTTTCCTTGACCTTACAGTTCTGATATTTGACTGTAATCTTCCTTGGAAATTTTAATTTTGGAATCTCTTTCCTGAGGTGATTGGTGGATTTTTTCAGGGCATATTTTGCACTCTGGTTCCTGGACATTAGGGTAATTGTCCTTGATAATTCCTTGAAAGATGCTGTTTAGGTCCTGCTTTTGATTATGGATTTTAAGTAATCCAATGACTCTCACATTTTCTCTCATGCATCTATTTTCCAGGTTGTTTTTCCAATGAAGTATTTTTTCCATTTTCTTCTTTTTTTTCATTCTTTTGTATTTGTTTGATTGATTCTTGATGTATCATAGAGCCAATAACTTCCATTTGCCCAATTCTAACTTTTAAGGGAATTGTTTTCCCCAGTTAGCTTTTATGCTTCCTTTTTCATTTGGCTAATTCTACTTTTTAAGCAATAGTTTTCTTTTTGCCAGTTATTGAATATTTTTTTCATAATTCTCTTGCATCACTTTCCCCAATTTTTCTTCTGCCTCTCTTATATGAATTTAAGCTTCTTGAGAAGCTTTTCAATGAGTTCTTTCTGGGCTTTGTGGTTTTGTCCATTGTTATTTGACATTGTTGTTCTCTTCTGAGTTTGTGCCTTGATCTTCCCTGTCTTCATAACAACTTCCTATGATCAGATTACCTTTTGTTATTATTTCTTATCTTTTTTGTCCTTTTCCCTTTATTTAAAATTTGAACTTTGCTCCCAGGATAGATGGGGCACCACTTCTGGCTTCTTGTACCAATGGCTGCAGTCTCTGACTATTTGCCTGGTGCTGCACTGATGTTGCCATGAGTCCTATAGGGTATCTTCATGTCCAGTGCTACTCTTAGGGGGCAAGAAGGGAGTGGTGGTTCTGCTGGAGACCATAGGGATCTGGCAGTTATTTGGTGCTGGAACAGAGTATTTGTGCTATTGTCTGATGTGTGTTGAACATGGTGGGGTGGCTTTTTGTTTCCCTCAGACTATACTGAAGCCCATACTGGTCTTGGCTCTGGAGGCTCTGTGTTTGTCTGGGGCTATGCTTAAGCACATGCAGACCTGACTGATGGAATCTGCCCTTTTCCTTAGCTATGTCACAGCATAGGAAGGATCCTGGTGTTTTCATTTGCCTGCTTCACCCCACCAGGGCTCAGGATCTACCTCTGGTTTGCTGAGGTTGGGCAGATATGCATTTTTAATCATCCTTTATCTTTACCTTCTGGGAAAGAGACCTCAACTTACATGTTAGATGTAAAATACAGTGATTGCATGATGACAGAAACAAAGATATCATGCACATCCTTGCACAGTATTTTTTGATCTGTACTGTTGTGGCTGTCATCTTTTGCCATTACATTTCATTGATCTCATAAGAGAGCCTTAGATGCTACTTGACCCAATCCATTTAAATTCTTCATAAATCTGATTTAATTCTACAAATTTCATATATTTTATTTCAGTGTCTTCTACATTCTTTTTAGCTTATTTCCTTGTTTTTGGTTTTTTATTCAATCTTGCAAAATAATAAGTTACTATCCCTTCTGGTCTCATTTTATTCCTCTCTCATGTTATACTTTGTGTAATCTTAAATGCAGTGTGTGTGTGTGTGTGTGTGTGTGTGTGTGTGTGTGTGTGTGTGTGTGTAGGATTTAAAGGGGGGGCGATATCAGCCAAGCAGTCAGTCAACACACAATTGCTTACTATGTGCCAGGCACCATGATAAGGGCTAGGGACACAAAAATAAATAGAAAAGACAGTCCTGATCTTCAAAGAACTTACCTTTTAATGGGGGCATTATGCTAGGAGTGGGGTGAGGAAGAAGGAATTATATGGCAGAGAAAAGCAGATTTGATCCTGGTTAGAATTGAAAAGATGCCAGGCCTGGGTGCTATATTTAAATAGAGGTTCTGAGAGGATCTCTCTGACCATATGGGTTGGATCACTATCAAACTATTCACAGACTCTTAAGTATTCACATTCTAAAGTACCTTACACCTTGACAGAAATCTTAAAAGTCTACATAACTTCTCATCAAGGATCACAGAATCATCAGATGATTAACCTAGAGCTTGAAAGTTCCTTGGTGGTCACTGAGGGATGTTTTAGGCAGAAAGACTTTGGTTATACTTTGGGCCAGTGAAACTCAGCAGTCCATTCTAAATCTACATTTGCTATTTTATGTTCTGTGTTTCTCTTTCCCATTAAAGAAGGAATAATTGTAATTCACAGAAGTTTCCATCTGAAAGGAAAGAGTTCTGTGTTGGTAATTTCCTTTTTATTTTGTACTTTTATTCTCTCCCCAAATTTTATTCCCAAAAAGCTCCTTTAAGAATTACTAGTTATCTCAAGTCTGCCAGTCCCCATCTTCCCAGACCTACTTCACAATGACAACACAGAAATCTAGAAAACAGGGATACTTTATTCGTATGCTCACTATAAATCAAAACTGAAGTTTTGAAAGGAGGTGGGAATGGATGAAACAGCAGAAATCATCAGGAATCAGACAGAGTCAGAGTTGTAGATGCCCACTCTCTATCCAAATAAATTTTTGTAAGTCAAAGACTACAGTTTTCAGCTACTCCCCAAAGGGTCAAGAAAAGAAGATAGAACAACTAATTATCTCCTGGAGGTTCTAACTAAAATGATATTCAGATCCTTAGGTTTGAGTATGCCATTACTCTGGATTAAAGTGAAGGTCAAAATGTAAGCACTTAAATCTATTTTGAGCAGTTAAATGGACATAAAATCTGAAAATATCTATAGCATTTTGTCCCTATTAGAAACTCTATTGCTCCATTTGAATCAGGATAATTTAACCTAAAATTTATTTTAATTGACCAGTTACAAAATAGATTCATCATTTCTTTATATTCATGTCATTTCTTTCAAAAGGATATTTCTATCGAAGTTTCTATTCATCTGCATTTTAAAAAGTTAATTATCTTTCAAGAAATGTTGTGGGAATGTTATTGTCACATTACTTGATAGGACTAGAGGACCTAGGGTTGAATCCCTCTTCTGACACCTGCTAGCTGAACTACTGTTTATGAACCTAAGCTTCCTCTATTATAAAATAAGAAAATAGGGGAGGAGCCAAGATGGCAGAGTACAAAGACACACATACACCTAGCTCTTACCCCACAGTCCATAAAATACATGTAAAGAAGAACTCTCAACAAATTCTACAGCAGCGGAAGCCTCAGAACAATGGAATGGAGGAGATTTCTGTCCCAGAGTGACCTGAAAAACCAATCAGAATGATGTGTTGCACACCACCCACAGAGCAGAGCCCAGCCCTGCCTTGGCCACATGGCACCAAAAGGAGCCGATAGCAGCAGACAGGAGCTCCCAAAGCAGGCAGTAGCCCACATCCATTGTTGAAGGTCTCATCAGAAAGCCCCTGAAGGAACTGAGCCCTGAGTGTCAGCCCTGCCCCCACCTGAGCAGCTGATCTTTATTTCACACTGAATAGCACCCCTACCCCTTCCTAAAGCTTCTGAGGCTTGGGAGCAGCTCATCTGAATCTCAGTCCCCAGTGCTGGCTTGACAGAACTGGAGGCAAAGTGGTTGTGCAGAAGTCAAGTAACTGACTGGCAAAATACCTAAAAAAGGGGAAAAAAATATGACCATAGAAGGTTACTTTCTTGGGGAACAGGTATCTCCCTTCATCCTTTCAGATGAGGAAGAACAAGGCATACTGTGAGAGGAAGTCAAGGTCTCTGCCTCCAAAGGGAACTTAAATTGGACTCAGGCAATAGAAGACCTCAAAAAACAAGTTAGCAGCTTACTAAAGGAGAACCAAAAAAATGATGAGGAAAATAACAGCTTTAAAAAGAGGCTAACTCAATTGGAAAAAGAGATCCAAAAGGCCAACAAGGAGAAGGAGGTTTTAAAAAGCAGAATTAGCCAAATGGAGGAGAAGGTTCAAAAGCTCACTGAAAAAAATAATTCATTGAGAGAGAGAATTGAGTTCAGGGAAATGAATGACTTTGAGTTAAACCAAGCAGTTAGTAAACAAAACCAAAAATTTGAAAAAAAAATAGAATATAATGTGAAACAACTCATTGGAAAAACAACTGACCTGGAAAATAGATCCAAGAGAAATAATTTAAAAATTGTAGGAATACCTGAAAGCCATGATCAAAAAAAGAGTCTAGACATTATATTCCATGAGATTATCAAGGAAAACTGCCTGATGTTCTAGAATCAGAGGGCAAAATAAATATTGAAAGAATTCACAGATCACCTCCTGAAAGAAACCCCAACAGAGAAACTCCTAGGAATATTGTGGCCAAATTTCAGAGTTCCCAGATCAAGGAGAAAATACTGCAAGCAGCTAGAAAGAAACAATTTGAGTACTGTGGAAATACAATCAGGATAACACAGGATTTGGCAGCTTTAACATTAAGGGATCAAAGGGCTTGGAATGAGATAATTTAGGTTATAATTGCAATTATACTCTATTAGAAGAAGCAAAATGAATCAAGTGTTTTAGGGGATGTCATATAATTTTTCCAACAATAACATTTATGCAAAAACTTTCAAAGGTTACATACATTTTTTTCCCAAAGAGCCTTTCTTAATTTTTAAATTTTTGAATTCGACTTTGAAGCCCAACTGACAGAGGTTTTTTATCAGAAGTCAAAGGAACTGGGATTGAAACCAAGAATCACCTACCCAGCAAATCTGAATGTAGTAATTCAAGGGAAAAAATGATCATTCAATGATATATACAACTTTCAATCACTCATGTTGATGAAAAGACCAGATATGTATAGAAAAATTTGACTTCCCAAGACAAGAATCAAAAGAAGCATGTAAAGGTAAACAGGAAAGAAAAATCATAAAAGACTCTCTAAAGCTGAACTGTTTACATTACTACATGGAAAGAAACATATTTTTAACTCTTGAATCTTTTCTTTGTATTTGGGTAGATGGAGAGATTGTACATACATAGACACGCATGCACATAGAGCATACAGGGTGTTATATCAGAAGAGATAATATCTGCACAAAAAAAGAGTTAAGGAGTTAAGGAAGAAAATTCTGGGAAGAAAAAGGGAGAAATGGAATGGGGCAGACTATAACTCATAAAAGAGATAAGAAAAATCATTTAATGAAGGGTATGAGGGAGAAGGGGAGAGGGGGTAAAAATAAAGCTACTCTCTCAATATGTGGCTGAAGGAGAGAATAACATTTTCACTAGATTTGATATGAAAATTTATATCAAATCACAGGAAAGTAGGAGAAGAAACAACAAGTGGTGGAAGGGGATTGTTAGAAGGGAGGTCAAATGGGAGAAGGGAGTCACTAGAAATAAACACTTTTGAGAAGGGACAAGGTCAATTGTAGGGGGAAAAATAAAGGGGAATAGAGTAGGACAGAGGGCAATATAATTACTACTACACAACATGAGTATTATGGAAGTCTTTCACAAAGGAACACATATTTAATATATATTAAATTGCTTCCTTTCTAAGTGGGGCTGGGAGGGGGGAGGGAGAGAAGTTGGAATTCAAAGTATTAGCAATGAATGTTGAGAATTTTTATGTATATAATTGGGAAATAAGAACTACAGGGAATGGGGTATAGAAATTTATCTTGCCCTACAAGAAAAGAGAGAAGATGGGGATAAGGGAAGGGTGGAGTGTGATAGAAGGGAGGGTACATTGAGAGAAAGAGAAATCAGAATGCAAAGTATTAGGAAGCAGGGGGAGGGGAGAGATGGGGAGAAAAATTGGACATGTTACAAAGTGAGGTAAAAGCAATTAGTATTAAAACAATAGACTGAATTAATTACAGAGAATAAATCAATGACATCTTTAGTTTGGAGAAAAGAATTTCAGTCTAAATTTTGTAGAGGAAGGTAACCTTGGGTAAAATTTGACATTGATGGAAAAGTTAAGGTTTTAATGGTAAATTTGATTTTATGATTGCTATTTGATCAGGAACTAGAACATGTATAGAAAGGCAGGTAAGCCACTTAAGATTTGCCTCAAAAGATGTTCCTTAGCCAAAGTGAAATTATAATCATTTGAAACCTGGAACTTGCCATTTTTTAGATGCTATGGGACTATTAAGTGATTGTTTTTCTGAGTCTAACTCCAGGTATTGGTAGCAAGAAAGGCGATCTGAGCCTCCAACCCATGATGTCAGTAAGCTGGTGAGATGCTGGTATGAACTACAAAAGGTGATCTCATGGGAAGGGTGGGAGAGCGGCTGTTCAGGATGGGCTGATGTAGGATTCTCCTGACTCAATTTCCCCACTGACACCTGGTAGACCTTAAGCCTGACTGAGTGCAAGTGCATAATCTAATCCTGCCTGGAACTGACATGAAGTTGGGGAGATATTGTATCCCTGCAACGTCCCTACTCTTGGTGTCAGTTTCTTATAGTCAAATGGTTTGGAAGTTTAATACCAGATCTATTCAATTATAAATTATTGTTCGGGGAACATCTGAGGTTAAGCCTAAAATTAAGCTATTAGGCATAGGACTTTAGACCAGCAACTATAAGTTAGGGTCCTTTAATTCTTAGTAATACTGTGGAGACAATTAGGTCAAGAGCTTGTGAAGTTAGCAACTTAAATATTATTCGTGTCTCAGTTGGTTAATATTTAAAAAAAAAGTTCTTTTGTGGTCCATATTGTAAATGCTTAAAAAGAAGTATCACCTGACTAAAAGTTTGAATGGTTTTATCTATTATAAACTGTGTTAAAAAATGAAAAATAAAAAAATAAAAAAGTAATAATTTAGTATTTACTATGTGCCAGGTGAAAGGGATACAGGAAAGGAACTAGTTAATACTATACCCTAATCTACCTACCCCAGGTTGACAGGAAAGCAGTACAGTATTACCCTTTCTTTGTCATAGTTTGAAGCATGCAGCAGAGGTCAGAACACTGAGGTAGTAATTAAGAGTTCAGGATATTGGTTCTGTCTCTGCTTCTAACTAGTTGAAAAATATTGTACATTTCACTTCATCTCACTGATCCTTAGTTTTCTTTCTTTATAAGTGAACTTGGTTGGATTAGATGATTCAGCTCTACTAATTTACCATTTTAGAGCAAACTATTGTTACAAAAAAAATGAATAAAAATATTCCAGCCCATTTAGAATATCTATATCATATTCCTGATTTTCCTATGGAATAAATTTATTCAGTTTGATTTAAAAAAAATTAAACAAAAAAAATACTAGTTGTACAATTTATCTCATAAGACTATTGTGAGGAAACTGAGTTGTAAACTCAAAAATGTTTAAGTACTAGAACAATTATGAACTGATAACATTGTGATTATTTTATTCACAATTGTTTTCAGACTTTGAAGGAACTATGTGACAATCACATAAACAACTACATAAGATAAAAACAAAGGTCAAATATTGTTTCATTTTTTGTTGTTTCCAAATCAGTTAATAATTGGATATAATAAAAGAAATAATTTTTCTGTTCTTTAATTCTTCTTTTTAAGTTTAGAAATGCTTACTTTCTACTTTCTTTATGAGTGCACCCAATGAATATGATGGATTTTTTGCAACAAAGTATAAGCAATTTTTTTAAGAACTTGAAATTTTGTAATAAAACTATCCTGTGCCTTGAAAAACTGGGGAACTTTTATGCAGATTCAGAAAATGAAACTGTTAGTGAAGATATTTTAAGCTAAGATGGCTTTAATCATCTGATAGAAGATGAGTTTCTAACTGTATTAAATTAAAAAATAGATAATGATTAAAAACTTAATTTGTTTTGTCTGTGTCAATTAGACTTTGGGGATTGCTTTGTTATTTCTTTGTTTTATTTTGGTTTTGAGTTATTTCTTTTATTGAGATTTGAAAAAAATGAATTTAATTTAGAAAACAGAACATAAATTTTAAAGTGTATTCCATAAAGAATTTTAAATTATTGAATAGTAAGAAAAAATAAATCTAAGCTTTTAAAGCAAAATGCCATTAACATCAGACATTGCTTTCAGCTATTCTGCATGTTGACTTTCAGTTAGTCATCCAATAAACTGAACACCAACCTTATGCTAAGCATTATTCTAA
This sequence comes from Bettongia penicillata ogilbyi, assembly GCA_023548195.1. Classification (NCBI taxonomy): domain Eukaryota; kingdom Metazoa; phylum Chordata; class Mammalia; order Diprotodontia; family Potoroidae; genus Bettongia; species Bettongia penicillata. The sequence goes on from JAJHZJ010000653.1 coordinate 3,255,561, forward strand.
TAGATCCACTTATGAAAACAAAGCTGTTTTGCCCTCAAAGATATATTCTATTGGTGGTAACAGCTTATACATCTATAAATATATGCAAAATATGTATAAAATAAAATGTAAAGTTACTGGGGAATAGAGGCACAAAGAAAAATCAATAAAAATTTTATGTAGAAGGTAAATTTTTAGCTTCATCTTGAAGGTATTGCAGAAGGAGGAAGCAATTAACGAGTTCATTGGTGATATTCAGAGCAGATTAATAGGGACAGAAAATAGAGAACAAGTAAGAGTTTTGTGTAAGGAATAGCGAGAAAGAGGCAGAGCCAAGATGACAGAGTAAAGGCAGGAGCTTGCCTGAGCTCTCACCCAAAGCCCTACAAATTCCTTTAAAAAAATGACTCTAAACAAATTCTAAAGGAGAAGAACCCACAAAAACACGGAATGAAACAAATTTCTCACCCAAGACAGCTTGGAAGGTGAGCAGGAAATGTCTATTTCATGAGAGTGAGAGATGAGTACAGTCCAGCTCAGACTACAACCAGACTAGACAGGGCCACAGAAACCTGGAGCAGGTCTCAGATGAGTGAATCACCTGGTAAATGTAGTGGTTTGCAGACCCCTCAGCCCAAAGATGCCAAAGACAACTTAGAAGGTCAACAGGTAAGATTGGAGCACAGGGCAGGCCAGCACAACTTTGGCTACAGCAAACCAGGAGCAGGCCTTGGGAGTATCTGCAGCAGCAACTGCTTCTGAAGTTCTCAGTCCACAGATGGGAAGGGGGTCAAACAGCTGTTCAGAAGGAAATTGTAGTGGTTGTTTTGCTAGCACTAAGGCAGGACTCTGTTGCTTTGCTTATACTCATATTCAGGTCATAGTTCTCACTGTCAACCCCAGGATGAGGGGGAGCACTAGCATAGCAGAACTTATGAGAGTAGTGGAGGGAGGGACCCTACTCACAGTTCCAGGACAAAAAAGAGTGCTTTTTGTCATTCACGGACCAGAGCAGTGTCTAAAGGAGTAATAAACACCTCTCCTTAGATTATGCCATCTTGGAAGAACTGAAAACCTAAAGGTCCCCAGAAGTATCTCTGAAAACAGCTACACAAAAACCTTGAAACTTGGGATAGTTCACCCTCCAACCTGGAATCAGAGCCCTACTTTAACAAAGAATTAAAAGTCAAGAAATAGGCTTGGAAAATGATCCAACAATAGAAAAACAACCCTCTGATCATAGAAAGGTATTTCGTTGGCAAGGAAGATTAAAACACACATGCTGAAGAAGACAACAGTGTCAAAGCTCCTATATTCAAAACCTCCAAGAAAAACAATATGAATTGGTCTCAGATCATGGAAGAGCTCAAAAAGGATTCTGACAATCAAGTAAGGGATGTAAAGGAAAAATTAGGAAGAGAAAAGGGAGTGATGCAAGGAAATTATGAAAAATGAATCAACAGTCTGGTAAAGGAGACACACACACACACATACGCACACATACACACAATACTAAAGAAAATAACACTTAAAAAAACCAAACTAGGCCAAATGATAAAAGTAGTCCAGAAAGCCACTGAGGAAAAGAATGCCTTAATAAGCAGAGTTGGCCAAATGAAAAAGTTCACTGAAGAAAATAATTCCTTAAAAATTAGAATAGAACAAATGGAACCTAATGACTATGAGATACCAAAAAATTATAAAACAAACCCAAAAGAATGAAAAAAAATAGGAGACTGTGAAATATCTCATTGGAAAAAACAATTGACCTGAAAAATAGATCCAGGAGAGATATTTTAAAAATTATTGGACTACCTGAAAGGCATGATAAAAGCAAAAACAAACACAAAAAAACCCTGGACATCATCTTTCAAGAAATTATCAAGGAAAACTGCCCTGATATTCTAGATCTAGAGGGCAAAGTAGAAATGGAAAGAATTCACTGATCACCTCCTGAAAGAAATTCCAAAATAAAAAAAATGCTAGGAATGTTTTAGCCAAATTCCAGAGTTCCCCCGTCAAATAGAAAATATTGCAAGCAACCAGAAAGAAATAATTCAAGTACTGTGGAGTCATAGGATAACACAAGATTTAGTATCTTCTACTTTAAAAGATCAGAAGGATTGGAATAATATTTCTGAGGGCAAAAGAGCTACAATCCCAACCAAGCAACACCTTTCCAGCAAAACATAGTATACTCTTTTTAGGAGGAAAAATGGAAATAGAGGACTTTCAAACTTTCTTAATAAAAAGAACAGAAGTGAATAGAAAATATGACTTTCAAATATAAGACTCAAGGGATCCATAAAAAGATAAAGAGAAAAAGGATATCACAAGGGGTTTATATTATTAAACTATTTATATTCCTATATGGGAAGATGATACTTATATCTCATAATACCTTTCTCATTATTAAGGCAGTTTGAAGGAATATATATAAATAGTAGGCACAGATGTGGGTTGAAGATGAAGGGATGATATCTAAAAAAAATAAAATTAACATATGAAAGAGGAATATACTGGGAGAAAGAGAAAAGAAGAGGTAGAATGGGGTAAATGATTTCATATGAAAGAGGCAAGAAAAAGCTTTTACAGTAAAGGGGAAGAGGGAAAGGTGAGGAGAAGTGAGTGTACCTTACTCTCATCAAACTTATTTCAAAGAGGGAATAACATTCACATTCAATTAGGTATAGAAATCTGTTTTACCATACAGGAAAGTAGGAGGGAAAAGGGATAATGGGAGGTGATGGAAGGGAGGGCAGATTAGGAGAGGGAGGCAATCAGAAACAAAACACTTTTGAGCGTAGAAGGTGAAAAGAGAGAGATAAGAGAATATAAGGGGGATCAGATGGAGGAAAATACAATTAGCAGGAGTAATTGTCGAAAAGAATTGAAGCAAGTTTCTCTGATTAAGGTCTCATGTCTCAAACATAAAGAGAACTGAGTCAAATTTACAAAAATTATGTGTCATTTACCAATCAATAAATGATTAAAAGATATGATGTGTTTTTAGATGAAGTAATCAAAGTTACCCATAGCCATATAGCCATATGGAAAAAAAAATGCTTTCACTCACTATTGATTGGAGAAATGCAAATTAAATAATTCTAAGGTACTGCTTCATATGTGTTAGTTTGACTAATAAGACAGAAAATGTAAATTACAAATTTTGGAGGAAATATGGGAAAAATGATATATTAGTGCACTGTTGGTAGAGTGGTGAACTGATTCCACCATTCTGTAGAGCAATTTGAAACTATGACCAAAGGGTTGTTAAACCATGCATACCTTTTGACCTAGCAATAGCACTGCTAGTTTTGTATCACAAAAGAGATTTAAAAAAAGGAAAAGGAATTATATGTACAAAAATAGTTATAGCAGTTCTTTTTTTGGTGGTAAAGAATTAGAAATTGAGGGGATGTCTATCATTTGGAGAATGGCTGAACAAATTGTGCTATGTGATTAATGTGGAACACTATTTTTTTAGGAGTCAACAATGACTTTAATCAGGCACACGTATCATTTGCTTAGTTCAGGGAAAAAATCAGCACCCTGAACTTCAGAGAAAATACAGAGAAACAAAGATCAACCAAGCCTTCTGTCTGACTATATATACATACATACATAGTTACTAGAGAAAGAAACACCAGCATCTGGGTTTTCAAAACTGGCGGTCTCCTTAGTGGCTGCCCAGAGTCTTGTCTGGCCAAACAAACACTTTCAGTGAGTAAGCTCCAAAGTAAGATCTCACGTCAGAGTAGCAATACAATTTTCAGAGGCAGAGGGCATCACAACCCTTGAGAACCAGTGCCTCATTAGAAATTAACTAAAGGTATAGGCCTTCCAAAAAAAAAAAAATCTCCCCTGATCAAGTTTTCATTAATGAGCAGGCCCATTAATGGATAGGGAAAATCTTTAACTCTCATTAGCATTACACTGGGACCCAAGATCTTTCACATTCATTATATGGGTAACTAGCATTAATATTTCTTAAGTAAATACAACATAATTCCCACAAAAATATCATGAACTTCGCATTTGCAGAATATATAACATAATATCCCACTTTGGGGATTGAGCAACCAGCTCCTCCTTCCTCAATCCAAAACAAAATGTCCAAATAATGTCCTCCCCCCACTGCTGTTGTAGGCGCTTTCAGGTGCAGGTTGTAATTAACCAAGTCCCAATCTTAACAAGGATCCAGCCCCCATTTCCATGTCCAAGGGAACATGGGCAACAAAACCATCAGGGTGGGATCCTTGGGGGTACACAGCACTTCCCCCCACCCACCATAGGCAACCCCACCTTCTAGGTCCCAAACTCTCCCAGGAGAATGCTGCAAAAAGCACACTCAGTGCCTTGCTGCACAGTCCCCATCTTGCTTGGGGCTGAACTCTGAGCTCCTGATTCCTCCCCCAGTAGGAGGAGTCAGCTGCTCCCAGCTCCTGCCTGCGTCTACTCCCATTCCCCAGTTCATATCTCCAAGGTTGGCACACAGGCATGTCTTCATTTCTTCTGGGTCTGTACACAAGTAGTCTTCCACTCCTTCTCCAGGGCTCCATTTCAAGCTCTTACCACTCCTACTCAGACTCTGCACACAATACAATCCCAGGGTGCTCCTGAGGCTCTGCAGAAACACGGGCACCACAGCTGGGAAACAATGAACAATTATCCCAGCCCCCATACTTTCCCTTTAGTTTGTAGACCCTGCCCAACTATTCCATAATGTAACAACAAGGTCCCTGTCATACACAGGATGGCCTGCTGTACCCATTCTTAGATCTGTTTTTCTAAAAGGAAAGCAACTTTTGAGGGTTCAACAATCACTTAATTGAGAACATATAGCCTTCATTTAGTTCAGGGAGGACAGTCAGCACTCTGAACTTCAGAGAAAATATAAACCAAGAAACAAAGATCAAGCAAAAGATTGGACTTCCAACTGTCTGACTGTAAGCAATACATACATCACAGATCAACAGACACATCTAGCTGTCTGACCATACATAAATAGTTACCAGAGAGAGAAGCACCAACATCTGAGTATTCAAAGCTGGGAGGCTCTTTAAAGGCTGCTCAGAGTCTCATCTGGCCAAATGAACACTTCCAATGAGTAATCCCTCTGGATTACTATTTTGTTATAAGAAGTGATGAGCAGGATGTTTTCACAAAAATCCCAGAAAGACTTGCAAGGCCTAATGCTAAGTAAAATGTCCTGTGTAAAATGTAGCAGCAATATTGTAAGATGATCTCCTGTGTATGAATTAGACACCATTGTCAATAAGACAATGATCCAAGATAGCTCTGAAGAACTCATGCTGAAAAATGCTATCTACCCCCAGAGAAAGAACTAATGGTGTCTGAATACAGACTGAAACATACTTTAAAAACAAAATTAAAAAAACTTTTTTTCTTAAGGTTTTCTTTTGTCTATATTTTCTTTTACAACATGACTATTATGAATATGTTTCGCATTATTACCCAGGTATAATCTACATCAAATTGCTTGCTTTCTTGGTGAGGTTGGTAGTTGGGTGTGAAGGGAGGAAGAGAGAGAATTTGGAACTGAAAATTTTAAAAACAAATGTTAAAAATTGTTGTTATATGTACCCGGGGAAAAAATGAAATATTAAATAAAAATAGAATAACAAGAAAGTGAGTTTAGCTATGCTATAACATGTGTGCAGGTATGCAATATGTACTAAGCCTGGAAATGTAGAATGCAGTCAGATTGTCAAAGGCTTTAAAAGCCCTTCAATTTATTACTGATCCTAGAAGTCATAGGGAGACCATAAATTTATTGAGTGGAGAGTGGTGATAGCATTGTTATACTTCTGCTTTTGGAAAATCACTTGGTATTTGTGTAAAAGATAGTTAGAAAAAATATTCAAGGCTGGGGTGCCAATTCAATGGCTTGTCTAATAGTCCAGGCAAGAGGTAAAGAAGGCCTCAATTAGCTTAGTGTCTGTGATTACACAGAAAAGTGATACATACAGATAGACCTATCAGGAAGTTCAAAACTTTATGGGATGAACTAATCTCCAGAAAGTACCAGTGCTGATGTGGTTGACTATGCTGATTCTGTCACCTACACCTTGCCTGTTTAGAAAGGTTATGTTCTTCTCTATGCCATTCAGCATCTTAATTTGCTTTGCTATGATATCACAGACTATGTCATGAAGATCCTCACTGAAAGAGGATAGAGCTTTATTACCACAGTTGAGAGGAAACTTTTGCAGGGTATCAATGACCTGTGTTATATATGCCCTAGTCTTTGAGCATGAGATGTTTACAAGTACCTGTAGCTCTTCTCTGGAAAAGTACTGTGTAAAAAATAGGAGTTCTTTAATGGACAAGTTGTCACTACTGGCAAAAAGGTTCAAATTGCCAGAAACTCTCATCCAACAGTTTTTCTTGGGTATGGAGTCCTGTGAAATTATGAAATTACCTTCAGCTTAATCATAAAACATTGTGTTGAAGTCTTAATGTTTTGAATGCCTTGAGGTCCTGGTGGTATCACCATATATTCAAACAATGTTGAAAGATTAATGAATGAAATTATATTCCTAGCCCCCAACACTATGAAAATCAACATCAGTGCTCTATTTGAAGACTAATACTTTGTCGGGATTGGAGGCGACATCCTAGCCTCTCTGTTTACTTGCCAGGAGATGTATATCTGCAAGAAGGAGTATGACAAATCTGGGCCTTCATCATTGACTTCAGGTACAAATGTTCAAAACCCAATGGCATGCATATGCAATTCATGAAAAGGAGCAGCATGTGATTAGTGCACTCCCCTTTTTTCATAGATTAAGGAGAAAGAGGAAAAAATGTCTTCCTATCTGATCATCATGTAAGTGAACAGCATTATTCATAACTGGCAGAGAGATGAGTGCTGATACTATAGTATCCATTCTTCCCTATGTGGACTTCAGTCATTACACTATTCCTCTCTTTCACCTACAGTCTAAATGAGCAAGGAAGGGGAAAAAAGATTAATAAAGAAAAGCTAATGTCTGTCTTTTATCCTGTTGCAAAGCTCCCTACTACAGAAAAGTCTTGTCAATCTTGGTTAAAAGGCACTCTCCATATTACCTGTCTCACAAAAAAGTTAGGAATAACTTTAGTGTTTTGGGGGGTGGCTCATAATTTTTCTTTGTTTCCCTTTCAGCCCTTTCTAGATCATTCTATCCCATGGAGACACTGAGTGCCATAGGACAAAGAGCATCTTTCTAGGCTACATGTAAATCTCAAGGTACAAAAAGACATTAGTTGCCAGTTAAGAAGCTGGAGGCAACACAAGATCACTCTCTAAGAGTAAAATGAGAAATTGAACCAAAACAATAGCAATCTGTAGTTTTGTCTTCCATACTTTTTATTTCTGATATATGAAAGAGGAACAAGGAGCTCTGGTAAACAAACAAGCAAACAGAATAAAATAAAAAAAAAACAAAAAAACCCTACAAGTAATGAAACATAGAAGAGTAAAACAGAGATAGGTTTGAAATAGAGGAGTCAAGTACTTAACTGAAGTAGGTATAGATACATGCCTATTTAAACACATAGAGTAAACTGGTCTGATACTCTTGAGCTATTCTAATGCTCTAGAAATTATTTTTTTTTTTTATTTTAAATAAACATTAGAATTGAGCATGTGTGAGAAAGGAATTTTTTAATGAAAGTATGTGTATAGCCACATGATTGAAATAAGTAATAGTAAAACCTAATGAAGTCTGTACTTGAAATTTTGCACTTAATAAAAACTATCTACTACTTAATATTTGCTAGGGTTATATATTTTAATAGATGTATTTTCATGTTAAATATAAACATTATAATATTCATGATTTTTGCATGGGACATTATTCATGAACTTTAGAGTTTGGACCATGGGAACAAAGCATCAGTTCTGTCACCTGGCAGCAGCACACTCTATTTGCTGGTAGAGTACCTTAGTAAAGTCAAAAACAGCTTTGTTTTCAATTAAAAATGTCAACATTTAAATTGTAAAGTGATTGCAGCCTTTACAGGCAGAAGTAGTACTTAATAAGAGATCTTTAGCTAACAATGACTATCACACTTACATTCCTAGTGGTTTGGGGTAATTTTGTGCTATCTTGGAAATCTCTTGGTTTAGCATCATCAAAACAGTGTCATTTCTAATAACCAGGTTAATCAGAATCATTTGAATGAGTCAGTAATTAACTTTAATACCACTTTGTCCATTTCCCTCAGGACAGACACTAAATAACTAAATAATTCTTTAGCCAGAGAAACTATGGATATCTTATCACTTCATTAGTGTACAATAATTTCTCAACATTATGACGCTAATAGAAACAGTATCACAATTTACTAATGACAAAGTCAGAGATGACTTGAAAATTTTAATGGCTACAAAACACATGAAAATATAAAAAAAGCAGCAACAGAATTGTTTTCCTCTCTTAAAATTCATACTGAGGAAACTCACTCCTAATAAAACAAAAACCTACTATTACAGCAATTATAATATATAAATGTTTTTAGGCACCAAGTTGAAATTTTATTTTTGATTACCTACTTGAAATTTGTATTGAATTTTCTTTCTAACTTCTTTTTGGGAGAAAATTTCTTATACTCTACCTAAAAATGTTAATGAAGAAACAGGATAAGAAAGAAACAGGTTTTCACTAAAATTGGATTCCAATTTCAATTCTTCTTCCTTCTGTCTCTGCTGTCAAGTACTGTGGGAAGTGTTTATAACATTTCTCTGTGTACTCTACACTTAAATATTGTCTCAAGTACATCTTGAAAGGGGAAGAGGTAAAGGAAGAAAAAATGATGTAAAAAGAAGAAAATGATGAAAAGTGTTGAGGTATATGGGCAACATTTGAAAGAGCCTTTCTTTAAGCCATAGGTTCTTAACCATTTTCTATCATAGACCCCTCTGAGAGTCTGATAGAATCAACGGATCCCTTCTTAGAATAGTATTTCAAATATATAAAATATATGAGATTACTAATAAAACTAGTTCTTTTAAATATAGATATCAAATATGTTTAAGTTCACTTCTTTAATAGTACTGATACTATGTGACTAAAGCTATCTGGTGCCTTTGGATCATCAAATGTTATTCAGGCTGACTGAATACCAAATACTTTTGTTTCTAGAATACTGTTGATCTCAGGCTATGCAGAGGTAGACTGAGGAACTTGTAAGCAAAAGAAGGGAGATGTCTTGCTGAGGTCCTCATCAAAGCAAATACTTTAGCTTACTGTAATAGGAAAAGCAGAAGATTTGCCTGCAGGGGACCTGTTTTCAAATCCCTACTTACTACCTATCTCAACTTGGTCAAATTGCTTATAGTCCCTGGATATAAATTAATTTTTGACTTATCTTTTGCCAGTAAAAATGATATTATTTCCTTGCTGTTGCCAATGACATCTTTTTTTTTTTTTGCATGGATGATATATAACATGAAATGCAATTGTGTTTTTTAAAATGCCATTTTTAGCTCATGTTAGCAATCAGAAATGTCATAGCATTGGTCTCAGGGAAGATATTTGTATGTGGGAACTAGTAGGAATTTGATAAGGATCACATTTCTCAAAAAAACTGATGGAATTATGTGAAAGATATTGGGTTTAGTTAATCAGATTTTCTTTATGACAAAGTTTTCAATAGTGTAAAGCTGTGATTCTAACACCTAATCTTAGGGACAAACTGCCCCAGACTTCCCTGTTTGGTGGCCCTCTTTCAATCCAATTATGTTTTCCCACTCACCCTTGTCATTTCTCAATGCCCAACTTCTCAGTGGGCAAAATGGAAATGGCTCTGGGAAAGGGGCTGCAATTTTTGATAAAGATTTCTCCTTGGCATATGAGAATAATTAGAAAGCTGAATCAGATCAATACTCTTGAAATACATCTTGTTTCCATGTGTAACAAACTGTCATAAGAAAAATTAACCTGTTCTCTGTCTTCCACTCTCTAGAAGCCACACACAAACACACACACACATACACACACACACAAGTATATATGTGGCCTTAAGTTTTGAATCAATTTAGGTTCATAGATCAAACTGCAGAATTATTGTTTTAATGAAAATATGATACACCAAAGGGATTTGATGACTAGACAATTTCCTTTATAAATTAGAGATAAATACAGCATTCTTCACTAAACTGATCATTTTGTCAGTTACAGATTGTTGTAGAATAGCACCCTACTGTGACATCCATTTTATTCTCTATCTTTCCACTATAGATATTTGAACTGAAAAAGAGAAGGCTAACAGGAGATTTAATTGCCTTAAATAATTTAAAGTCTTTTCATGTGAAAGAAGAATTAGACTTCAAAGGTCTGAAGTAGGAGGTTTGGATGGAAGTGTCAGAGAGTAGGATTTCTGGTCAAACATAAGAAAAAATAATATTTTGTTAGGAATGTCCTCAAATGGAATGAACTACCTCAGGATGTAGTGGGCTCTATATGAAAAAATACACCCTTATTGTAGATGTTGTGTTAGAAGGGACTACTTTTCAAAAATTTTCTTATGCATTCTGCACAAGGTTCCCATCCTATCTGTTCAAAACTTTCCTGCCTTCTTTCTGAAGTGATAAAAATACCTAGAGAAAGAAGGCAGAACCAAAATTCAGAGTACAGGAAGTTACAGCGTTAAACTCTTATAATATTCCCCCTAAAATTTTTTTTAAAATAACTCCTCAAATCAGATGTGGAATAATAGAGCTAAAGTTTAGAGTGAGACATTTTTCAGGCCTAAGAAAACTAAGAGGTCAACAGGAGAGATCTGTGACAACAGAGTAGGAGCTAGCCTGGAGCGCTTTACCAACAGTGGCTATGGATCTTGGAGATGATTTAGACAGCAAGAGCTTCAGCTTTTGAAGCTCTTAGCATAGAGACAATGGTAAGGGGATTGGAAACCTGGTCCAAAAGAGATTATGACCATTTGCTGGCACTGAGTGCAGTTGGCACTGAATGGAAACGCTATTGCCCATATTCTGTTCTAGGTCATAGTTTCAGGATGGAAAGGATAACTTGTGGCCAGTCACAAGGGATCATGGACCCTTGTCACAATGCTAAGGCAGAGAGAAGCACTGGAACTTGTGACTGCTGAGGAACATTCTTTCTGGGCAAAAACCAGAGCACTGATCAGGGAAACAGTGACCATTTGTCTGTGGATCACACCCCCTTGGAAGCCTCAAAAACTTCCAGATCCCCAGAACTAGTTCTGAAAATAGGAGCACAAAAAGCCTGAAATTTCAGATAATGCCTCTCCACCCTCAGATGAGCAGATCCTAGCTTTATCATAACATTCAAGGTCAAGAAACAAGCTGGAAAAATGAGCAAAAAACAACAACGAAAAGAACTTGAGCATAAAAAAAGTATTATGGTGGCAGGCGAGATCAAGACAAACTCGGAAGAAAATGACAATGTGAAAACAGTTACAAAAGAAGGCTTAAAGAAAAAAATGATAATTGGATTCCCAAATCATTAAGAACTCCTGGAAGTGCTACAGAAAGAGATGAGTAATAGAGGAAAAGAAATAAAAATGATACCAGATAATTATGAAAAGAAAATTATCAGGTTGGTGAAAGAGGTGCAAAAAATAGTGAAGAAAATAGCATTTAAGAAATAGAATTGGTTTAATTTTAAAGGAAGTATTAAAAACTATAAGAAAACTCAAAATGTCATTCAAAATTTTCTTATCAAATTACATTTGATTCTGTTTTTATAATCTTAACCTGTGGTTTCATTACCCTTGTGAAGAAACTCCATGTAACAACGCAGATTTGTATCTAATTTGCAATTGATCTTCCTAGAGTTGATTGTAAATTCAAATGGCTAATTAAGTGTCTTAAGTCAAACATCTAGGATAAGTCAGTTAAGATTTGAAGTCAAATCATCTTGACTTTAAGAATAGCAATCTATGCCACTGTGTAAAGAAGTTATTACATGTTATTATAAATAATTAACTTCAGAGCACATCCTACATTCTGATTTCTAGACAATTATTTGAAAGGTAAATTTTAATCGGTATTAAAATGGGCATTCTTCACTTTTGCTTCCTTATGACATGGAAGTATTTCTATTTCAGAAATTTGATTGTAATAGTACATTTCTCCATAGAGAAGTCTGGATTAAGTTTTAAATATGTAGCTATCTATGAATCTAGAAAAACTTGAATATGACTTTCAGAACATTATGTCAAGTCTCCAAAAGTAAAGTTTTCTTTTTGTAATGAAATGCTCAGAATTCAAGTGTTTGATGTCTAAATTGAGTGATGATATTTATGGTCATCAATAGATGGCAATTTTTCAAAGTTCAAGGCTTTGTCTAATGTAATTATGGCCTTTCCATTTTCTCCATAAGGACTAATCAATCATTTACTAAATTTATTAAATATCAAGTATGCCAGTAGGGCTGAAAAATAAGGATATGGTGGGGAGTCGAATTTGAAAAGACCAGAAAGCAAGGTAGGACATTATCAGATTTATTCTTTAGAAAAATTATTATGGCAGCAGTGTGGGGGATATACCAAAGTAAGAAGAAACATAGTGTAGTGAGACCAATAAGAAAGCTATTGCAGAGGACTTCTGCATTCCATGACCAACAAGGTGAAGGAATATATATATATATATATATATATATATATATATATATATATATATATATATGTTTTTTTTTTTTTTCTGATCCGCATGATATCTCCAATCTTCTTAAAACCGAAATTTTTTGCAAGTGATAAAACAATTTTATTTGCCTCTACCATCTAGGACACAAAGAAATATAGTGAAGTAATAATCTTAGGTACTAACATTAGAACAGTAGGGATAGCTAGTTGGCACAATGGATAGAGTGCTGGACCTAGAGTCAAGAAGACTCCTCTTCCTGAATTCAAATCAGGCTTCAAACACTTACTAGCTGTGTGACCTTAGGCAAGTCACTTAACCCTATTACCTTAATTCTTCATCTGTAAAATGATCTGGAGAAGGAAATGACAAACCCCTCCAGTATCTTTGCTGAGAAAACCCCAAATCAGGAAAAGAAAGGTTGGACACAAATGAAAAAAAAAATGATTCAGCAGCAAATAACAGAAGGGAAGGCTATTGCTTCATCCCTAAAAGTTACTCACAGCCCTTCCCTCACTATCCACTATGTTCCCACAGAGCTGTTCAAGCCAGCCAAAAGATTTATAATGGCACTCTACCTTTTTTCCTCCCCAAGCAGGTGGAAAACTAAAAGATAGAAGATTATCTTTGCTGGGATGGTGCTGAGGTAATTTTCTGTGCTGTGAAGTGCTCCGTGAGAGAACTGAAGAGCAGAGAAAACTGGAACAGAACATATTTGTGCCTATGGGACACATCACTATGCTTAAGAGAAAGAGTGCTCTTACGACTAAAGCCAGTTTTCTTCTATGGTACTTTGACTGATAACAGTGAAACATGAAGTCCCTAGTACTAGAGTAGCCTGAGATGAAGATAAGCCCCCAGGGAAATAACCATCAATCAATCAATTAATGAGCATTTATTAAACACCTACTATGTGTCAGGGACTCTGCAAAGCACAGAAGATACAAAAAGAGGAAAATAATATTTTTTCTCATTAAAAAAAGCACACAATATATAGAAAAAGTGAAAGGATAACATAAAGGTAGGGAGAAGCCAAAATTTCAAAGATGTGAGGAGGAAGAAAACTTAAAGAATTTGAGCATAAACAGATAAATGGGGGAAATATTAATAACAGAGAAGAATGCGGCTTCCTAATCAACTAAATGAGTTTAGACATTTCAGTGTAAATATTATAAAATTAAAGGAAAATGAATCAGCACCTGGTGAAGACCTGTTGTTTGTTCTACCCACCCCCATCTCCACAAGAGTATGTAGAAAGACGGTACCATCTTCCCTAACGGTTAAAAGAGAAGTAAAAATTATGAAAGCAAAAAGCATGGCCTTCATAGCGAATGTGCTTGGAAAAATAGAAAATCTCTAATAATGGCAGATACAAAAGAGAGAATAATTGATAAAGAAGGCAAATGCAGGGTGAAGTAAAGATGGCAGAATGAAAAGTCATACCTGCCAAACCTCTCCCAAAATCTATCATATAAAATTAACACATAAAACACTAAACAGAATTCTCACTGTACAGAATTCTGATGAAGAAAGCCAATAAATACTAATAATATGTAATTTGTCCACATAGGGCAGCCTAGGAAGTCAGAAAGGAAGGCCTTTCTATACTGAGGGAATTGACCTGAATTACAACAGGCCACAAAAGTGAAATTGATTATGGACTTTGGAGCTGCAGCAGTACCAAAGGACAGTAAACTGAATAAACAACTGGTCAGAAAGTGATCACAGGGGACTCTTGGACTGACATTGGCTGTAGGATGCCTTTGTCATTTCTTTTGCCTATAAGGGCACAGTTCCAGGGTGGAAAGAAGTGTTCAAGAAGATGGAGCAGGGACCCTGTTGGTGAAAAGACCAGAGTGCAGACAAGAAGACTTCACCACAAAGCACACCAAATTGAAAGTAGCAAAAATATGCTGGCCTCCAAATTGAGCTGTGAAAGCAGGACATACAAGAAAAGAAGTCAGGCAGGTCTCTTATTTCCCCAAAAGATGAGCAGAGCCTAACTCTAACATGAGATCCAAAGTCAAGAATGAGCCTGGAAAAATGAGCAAACAGAACAAAAAAAGAACCTGACTAAAATCTGTTACAGTTACAGGAATGTTCAAGATACAAACTCAAAAGAAGACAATGACTTGAAGATGTCTACAAACAAAACGCCAAAGAAAAAAAAAGAATGTTGGACACAAGCCCAATGTGAAATCCTAGGAGAGTTAAAGGAAGACATTACTTTATAAAAAAGGAAAAATGATTTTAGAAGCAGAATAAGAGCTGTAGAGGAAAGACTGGGAAAAGAAATGAGAGTAATGGCAGAAAATTATGGAAAGAAAATGAACAGTTTTTTGTAAAAGAGCCATAAAAGATGCTGAAGAAACAACTCCTTGTAAGCAGGATAAATCTGTGTAAGATGCAGCAGTTTATATACAGGTATTTATATGTATATGTACACTCATAGGTATGGACAGAGGGCACAGGATTAGCTGAATATGAAAGGAGAATACCTAAAAAAATAAAATTAACCTGTTGAGTGGAATATACTAGGAGTAACAGAAAGGAAGAAAGGGAATGTAGCAAATCATCTCACATAAATGAGGGAGGAAAGAAATTTTACAATGGAGGGGTAGAGTGTGGGGATGAAAGGGAATAAGTGAGCTTTACTTTCATGGGATTTAGCTTAAGGAGGGAATAATGCATACCCAATTGGGTATGGAAATCTATTTTACCCTTCAGAAAGGTAGGCTGGAAGGGGATAGGAGAGGGAAGATAATAGAAGGGACAGCAAATTGGGGAAGGGGATAATCAGAAGCAAACACTAGTGTGGGGGAACAGGTCAACTTAGGGAATGGAATAAATGGAGGACAAGACAGGACAGAGGGAAATGTCATTAGTCTTTTGCAACATAAGTACTATGGAAGTGTTTTGCATGGCTACATTTGTATGACCTATATCAAATTGCTTGCTTTCTCAATAAGGGTAGGTAGTGAGGGAGGAAGGGAGAGAATAAGGAACTCAAACTTTAAAAATGAATGTTAAAAATTGTTTTCACATGCAACTGGGAAATAAGATATATAGGCAATGGGGTATAGAAATCTATTTTGACCCACAGGAAAATAGAGGGAGAGGATGGAAGAAGGGGTGGTGATAGAAAGGAGAGAAAGGAGGACAGACTGGTGGAAGTGGTGGATGAGGTACACACTGTCCTGGGGGGAGGAATTCAAATTCTTGTGGGCGTGATTGTTGAAAACTCAAAAATAAATTACATATATTCTTAAAAGATATAGCAATTATGACTATTTAGGAGTAGATGACTAAAAATTTGATTTTCCAGAAAGCAAATGAATTAAGATTACAATTATAAATAATCTACAAAGCAAAATTTAGTACTGGGTGAAACAGCACTTTCAGGCATTTCTGATTAACACCAGAGGTGATTACAAAATTTGACCTTCAAACAAAAAAAAAAAACTCAATGGAATTCTTACTTTAAGTTTTCTTCATCTCACCTTTGTCTTTGAGGATTTCTGATTTGATGTTTCATTGGGGATTTTAAATTTGTTTTCTCTTTTTATTTTTTAGTTGATTACACAGTTCATTAATCTCTTCTGTTTGTTTTTTCATTTATGTAAGAGTTTAGAGATAAAAAAAATTCCTGTCAATACTACTTTCACCACACTTCATAAATTGTGGTATATTTTTTCACTGTTCTCATTCTCTTTAAAGAAGTTATTGATTGTTTCTGTGGTTTTTCTTTGACTCACTAATTCTTTTGAATTAGTTTATTTAGTTTCCAAGTAATTTTTAATCTATTTTTATAGTCCTCTATTTACTTGCTAAAGAAGGTCATTGTACTAATTCAGGTGAAAGGTGATGACAACCTGACATAGGGTGGTGGCCACGTGGGTAAAGCAAAGAGGATGATTATGAAAGATAGTAATGTAAATTTTACACAATCTATGTTTCCTGAAACTAAAAGGCTAATTTGGAGAGAGAAAATATGCAAAAACAAAAGCAATAAATTATAAGCTGCTACTAATGTCATGTGCTGAAGATGAACAATTACTCTATGAAATATCAGGGACTTCATAGAGGAAGTGACATTGGAGTCGAGTTTTAAAGAATAGGTTAGAATTTAACAAATATTTTCAGAAACCATGGAACCTTCAGGTATTGGAAGCCACATGAGCCATGCATGGCACAGAGTTAGGGAAATGGAGGGCTAGTTCAATGGAACAATAAGAAGTCAAATTTGGGTATACGACTGAGTATGAGCAAGGTGGGGGCAATCTATAAAAAACTTCTAGAAAGTTGTGAACTTTCTAAGAAAGGAAATTGTTCGTCAAAGAAACTTTAATTTCCATTTACCTATAAAGGACAGACCAAAGATTTATTAGCTGAAGAATAATGCAAATATTTTAATTTTTATTTTACATTTTCATATTTTTAAACCTGACAGTTGTGTGAAAGATGGATTGGAATGAATGTAGAGTGGTCCTGCAAGAACCACTAGTAGGTTAATGGTTCAATCCAGGTAGGTAGTAATGAAGGTAATGAGACTAGAGAGGAGGAGATGGAGATGGAAACTATTACGCAAATAGAATGATAATTTATGATAACTAACTGGATATAAGCACTGAATGGATGAGAGCAGCAGGGAGTGAAAACACCAAGATAATATCAAGATTTTGACCATGAAAGACTGAAGGAATGGTGGTGCTTTTAAATCCTGAAGTCAGAAGCTAGAAAATGGGGAAAATCTATGAGCTTCCAAATAATACTAGTTGATGGATTATTTTTTCCTTACACTAAGGACTGGAGCTGGGAGCGGCAGGTAGGGAGACCCATTAGCAGTATACTGAAATATTCTAGCTCGTTTAAACTAGTGTTATGACTGTGTAACAGGAAAGAAGATTCATATAAGAGATAAAAGAAGGGAGAAATGGGAAAGCTAATGACATAAGCTTTGGCCATATTTGGTATGAGGTACTGGTAGAACATTCGGGTATAAGTAGCCTATGGAAAAGTCAGTCTGGTAGTTAGATTCAGGATTAGGGAAATGAAGTCTTAGCTGTACCTCTTTTAAAGATCATGGCAAGGCCAGTCATTATATCAAGAAATAATTCACTCACCTCCGTTCCTATGGGAAGGGGGAAGCCATGTTTGATGCCCCAAAATGCAAAACTTTTGAAGCTGAATAGAGGGAGTCAGCTTCCTAGAGGGGAAGTAAAACAGGGAAGAGGGAAATAATGAGAAACAAAGAAATGATACAGAATATGGACAGGCCTTGGGATCCCATCAGGAACAGTATATATCAACTTTCACCTTAATTGTTCAAGAAAAATTTTCTCAGTAAGCTGCCTGAATTCAAATGTGTTTGTGTCAGGAGAACAACTTATCTCACAGATATTATGCCCTGTACCCCTGAACTAGAGCTGAGAACCCCAGTGCCTCAGGAAGAGGTTTTCAGGAGAAAGCACCAGAGCTTGGTAATTGGAAGAATGTATATTGATGGTACACAATCGTGTCCAACTTTACACGACCTCAAGGACTATATTTGGAGGCAAGGATAGCACACTATATAGAATACTAGGTCCTTAAATCCTCTACTATTGCCCCAAGTCTGTCCAAGATCATATTTATTGTTTTCATGACACTATTAACTCATCCTCTGCTGTCCCTTCTTTCCCAGTGAGTTCCATCTTCCCATAATGTGTCCAAAGTATTTACATTTCAGCTTTCATATTTGATCTTCCAGTGAACAGTCTGAATATTTTTCTCTGAGTATTGACTGGTTTAATCTCCTTTCTGTGGAAGAACTCTGAAAAGGCTTCTCTAGAATGATGATCTGAAAGCAACAATTCTCTGGCACTCAGCTTTCCTTATAGTTCAACTCACAACCATCCAACACTCCTAGTAAAACTATAGCTTTGTCAGTAAAGTGATATCTCTGCTTTGTAGTAGCAGATTTGCCATAACTTTTCTTGCAAAGATCAAGCGTCTTTTAATTTCATGGCTACAATGACCGTCTGCAGTGATTTTTGAGCCCAAGAACATAAAGTCTGACGCTGCTTCTATTTCTTCCCCCTCCATTTTCCAGAAATTGATGGAAAGAGTTGCCAATATCTTAGTTTCTGTTTGTTGGTTTGGTTAGCTGTTAAGTTTTAAGCCAGCTTTTACACTCTCCTCTTCAACTCTCATCAAGAGACTTCTTAATCGTTCTTTACTTTCTGCATATTATTAGCATTATCTGCATATATGAATTTGTTCATATTTCTCGTAGCAACCTTAATTCCACTTTTAGATTCATCCAGTCTGGTATTTTGCATGATGAATTTTGCGTCATTAAATAAATAATGTGGTAATATGTAGTCTTGTTTTAAACTTAAACCAATCAGTTGTTTCATATTTGGCTCTGTTGCTCCTTGGTCTGTATGCAGGATCCTCAGGAGACAGGTAGGATGATTCAATATTCCTATCTCTTTGAAGACTTTCCACATTTTTTTTAATCCATAAAGTAGAAGGCTTTAATATAGTCAATGGAGCATAAGTAGTTTTGTTTTTTTTTTCTGAAACTCCCTTGCATTCTCCATAATCAAATGCATGTGGTATGATTTGTGAGTGGTGGATAGTAATTTTCTCCTTATCTAAACCATAGCATTTCATGATATTTCATTTGGGAAATGACTGTCATCTCTAAATGTCAAGTTTTTCCTCTAGTAGAGTATAAATTCCCTTCAATTCCTTGTGTGACGTATGGAGAAAATATTCTAACAAACCAAGAAGCCTTAGAACAAAAAGAAGAAAAATAGTTTCTAATTTTGATTGGTCATGTGCCTTCTGCCTTGGCAAGTACTGAGATGCGTATCTGGTACAGACATATCTACTCTTCATTCACTAAGTGCCTTTTCAAGGTGTTCAGTATCTGACTAAAGCTGTGATCTTGGTGATCAAAACCATTTTGATGATAGATATCAATAAATTTAGAGAAATTATATTTGAAATATGTTGGAATATGTAATTGTATGCACTTTTATGTGTTCAGTAGGGTTGTAGAAAAAATTCGACTACTAATAGGCATGTCCATGAGGCCACATATTTTCTAGAAGCTACACTGATAGCCATAGATAACTAATAAGCAATTATAGATGAATATATAATAGCTTTTAAATTGATAATAAAAGGGGATATTTTCAAAGCATATCTACTGAAAAATTATGGTTTTAATTTGATTATAGGGACAAAAATCATAGAAAGACAAGGAATGAGATCCAGTTAGAGGGGAAAACTCTTTAATGCCCCTGTTGTGAATCAGGACTGCAAAATCCTCCCAAATCGATAAAAATAGTTTAGGGGTTCTAAAATATTTCTTATTGCCATTCCATGTCTAATGTTCTTCATTAGTTAACTAAATCAGTGATTACACTATTTTCATTTTTGATGTTTCTATCCTTTGATGGTTGTTATCTCTATAAAATCTATAGTATTCTGTTATTGGAATTGTGCATTGACCCAGTGGAAAGAATATTGGACTTAAGGTTTGTGGAACCTAATTTCAAATCCTGGTTTACAAACCTTCTATTTGGGTAAGTTGAATGATTTTTTCAGCTTCAAATTACTCATTTTTGAAATTGGAATATGAATAATACCTTTTTCATAGGATTGTTGTGAGGATAATATGAGAAAAATATATGTTATGTGTTTTACAAACTAAAAGATGACAACTTAACTGCGATTTACTTATTATAAATAAAAACAATTATATAATGATTTAAGGTTTCCTAATTGCCTTACACATATTATTTCATTTTATTGTTACAACAGCTTTGACATATAGTTATTATTCTTCTTCCCATTTTACAATGATGAAGCTGAGTCAGACAAATGTTAAGTGACTTGCTCAAGCTCACACAGCTAATAAAGTGTCTAAGGCTGGTAATCCTTGGCTCCAGTTCTATTACTCTATCCACTAGCACATTTAGTTCCTCTCGGATATGAATGAACTGGTGACGTAGATATAACAAAAGACAGTACATCAATGTCCTCAATAATAACATAGTACTCTGGCTTATTAGAATTTTTATTAGACATTATAACAATATTATATAACAATATAAAATATCTAATTAGAATGACTAGAATTATTAAAACAAGAACACTCACCCCCCTACACACCCTCATCAAGGTCTTGTTGGATTTTCAATCAACCATTAACTTAACAAGCATTTATAAAGTTCTTACTATGTGCCAGACAATACTCTAGGCATTTGAGATACCAAAGAATAAATGAAACAATTCCTATTGGCAAGAATCCTATTCTAACAGGAAGAGAAAACAAGTACATATTATCATACAGGTATATATTAGAGACAATATGGGCACAACAATAAAGCAAATATTGCAATAAAGTAAGCCACGTGAAACTATTTGGTTTCCCAGTGCCTATTAAAACTATTTTTATACTGTTTTAATACATTTTTATAGTCTGTTAAGTGTGCAATATTATTATGTCTAACAGCAACAAAAACAATATACATATCTAAATTAAAATATATTATTGTTACAAAATACATTGTGTGAATCTTCAGCAAGTCATCATCTTTTGCTGAAGGAGGATTTTGCTTCAGTGTTGATAGCTACTCACTCATCAGGTGGTGGGTGCTGATGATTGAGGTGACTGGCAATTTCTTAAAATAAAACCACAATGACGTTTATCATATGGAGTGACTCTTCGTTTCATTTGAACACTCAGAGGACATTGATGTGTCATTAATTAGTCTAGTTTCAATATTTTTTTTTTGTTTCAGAGAATAAAGAAACTCAAGTATTGGAGAACAATTGGTCAATGGGGCAGTCAGAACATATGTAACCATTATCGATTAAGTTCATTGTCTTATATGGGCATAATTTATGGTGCCCCAAAACAATTACAACAGAAGCATCAAAGGTCCATCATCACAGATCATCATAACAGATATAATAATAATTAAAAAGTTCAAAATGTTGTGAAAATTGCCCAAATGTGACACAGACACATGATGTGAGCACATGCTGTTGGAAAATTGGTATTGATATTCTTGATCAATGCAGGGTTGCCACAAACTTTAAATCTGTTAAAAAATATAATATCTGTAAAGTACAATAAAGTGAAGCACAAGAAAACAAGGTATGACTGTATACAGAAAAAATGCAAATATAACATAGGGTACCTTTCAGTGGGACAGTTGGGGGAGAAGTAGGAAAGACTTGGTGTAGAAGATATTGTTGTATCATGTCTTGAAGAAGGTAGGATTCTATGAACCAGAGGAAAGAAAGCATTGGATCAATGGAAGATTTATGTAAAGACAAAGATGATGCTGAATCCCAGAAGGGGTCTCTAACAAAAGTAAGTACCCTGATGAAACTAGTTACCATCAAAATACATATATAATTCAGGATAATGATTTAGTTATCCCTTGGACTTATTTTTTCTAGGCTGAATAGACATAGTCTCTATTGTCTTTCTATATTTGATTTATATTTTTTTCACAGTTTTATGTCTTTTTGTGAATGATCTCATATTGTAAAGCTCATGAATGGTCATTACTCTGTTAAGGGACTGTCAAATGTTAAGCAGGTATGTTTTGATTTTATATCAGAAACACTCAATTTGATATGAGGTGTAGGAAGGCATTAATACTATAATATAGTCAGGCCCTGTAATGATTATAAGCTTTATATATAAGTAAGAATCTTAAAGATCTTTTAGTTGCAGTTTACGGATTAATCCAGTGAGGCCTTCAGAGGTAAAATATTTTATCCAGAGACACACAGGTAGAAAATAGCAGAGTTGGGGATTCAAATCTAGGTCTTCTAACATAACATAAAAGACTGGATCATTGTCTTATTTTTATTATGTTTTTCATGATCTTATTTGTTTAAACTATAGCGCTAGCAGTGTCGTTCTGATAAATGTTTAACAATTAGCTATAAAGAACAAAAGAGTATGATACACTTTTAAGTTTAATCTGCATTTTTGATATTTTCACCATCATTTTCTTAACTTGCTGGTTCTAGCACAACCCTGGTTCTGTTGCTAAGTGTTTTTTAATTTTTTTGTTTTTCAATTTGCTATCTATCATCAATCTTTGTTCCTTTTCTGAGATGATTATATGCAACTATTTATCTACAGCTTGCACACTGCTCTGAGTTTACCCTTGCTAAACTATTTTCTATTGTTTTGACCATTTTTCTTGTTTATAGGGATGATGCGAATGCTAACACCCAATTTCAATGCGATGAGTCTTTGCTATTTTTTGCCTAGCCTGTAGTGTATACGATTAGAATGGATTACCCATCAAAAGTGTTGAAACTTCCTCCTACTATAAAAGGAGAAAATGCTTACTAACCTATTTTTGATTACTATAGTTGTATGTGTATTCATATAATAGACAATGTAACCTAGCAGATGGAGAGTTGGTCTTAGAGACAGAAAGACTCATGTAACATAGTCTAGTGTTACCTCTCTCTCTCTCTCTCTCTCACACACACACACACACACAGAGTCTGTGTGAGACCTTGGGACATGCCACTCAACTTTTCCATGGTCCCAGAAAAAAATAAGACTATAAGTTACAGAACATGACGTGTACATTGTTTTATAGAATTGGGTCACTTCATATTGAAAATACAAATGGAGTCACAATTTTGGTATACTTTGTCTCTCATTTCCTCAAAACCCTCAAAAAAAGTAATTGTGGATTATTGTGTTCTTATCAAAAAATTTCTATGGTATCTATGTTCTGATTAACTATCACATTGTGGCTTTATATAATATAATATGTTTTCTATAATGTCAGCTGACATTGTCCTAACCTGCTACTCAGGCAGAATGTTAGTCATATGAATGTGATGTTGAGTCTTTAATTCTAGTTCCATAGTATTTAAAGTATAATGAATGTTGATGCTCAATGTAGTTGAACTCATGAGTGTATTCTCCTTCAGTAGCAATAAAAATGGGTTCCAGAGAGTCTCCCACAATACCACTAGGATTTATAGATCAACCAAAAAGTCAGTCACAAGTGATAATTTCTTAGCAATCTCACAAATGATTTAATTTCTTTATAACAGATTATAACATCTGTAAGTGAAAGGATTTGGGCCACAATACACTGATGCCTATCTGCATAGAAAGGATCCTACAATGCAAAGTAAATTCTTTAAACTGAAGCCCTATATTTGTAACATTTTCCAAATGTATCAATTCACTTAATTGCTTCTACTTCTTTAGAAATAGGAGGTTTAATTTTTTATTTCCTCTTAGCTTGGAAATAATTGACCAAGTCTTTTCCATGCCAGATTTTCATTGAACAACTCTTAAAAGTTAAAAATAAGCTCTTAAAAACCTTTTAAAAAAGGAATGTTGTGATTCATCCTGACATCAGCATATTGATATAGAAAGCATGGAGACTTTTTCCTATAAAAATGTTGGAAATGTTCTCCTTTATCATGGATATGTTTCCCCCTTTTAAAATCTCCATATTTTATTTTACCTAAGTTTAAAGGATATGCTAAGCTATCAATACAAGCATACACAAAAATGCAATTGACCAAAAGATAATTTTTAATACTCACCACTTTACACAAAATGAATTGACGTGTTTTCACATTAGTACTTTTTAAAATTTTACATGCCTGATAGAGTAAACCTTTGAAGTTATTAGTTGATAAATGTAAGTGTTATACCAGGCTTGGGTATCACATCTCATCTCTTTCATCTCCTAGAAATAATGTTATCTGCGGAATAAAATTCTGAGTCTCCATTCAAAGGAAATACAATGGCCTAGATCTGTCAGAAATCTATTTTTTTTTTTTTTGCTGGCTTGTATCTACTATAGTCTGTTTCTAATCTTTAGTGGATTAATGAACTGTATTCTTCCATCACAGAAATGGTAGTGTTTCATTGTGGTAAGTTAGATAAAGAAAAATCAATTCTTTCTGACCAATGATGATATCACTGAGTTTATCATTGTAAAAGTAACTGAAGTATAAGGAAACATAGTATTCCTAATGTACATTTTACTAGGGCATCTCTCAATCTGATTTTGTGGGTGGGAGAAAATATACCAATATATGCTAAGATACACTTGATCTGGAAACCATGAGGCCAGGATGAACAACAAAGCATATGCACCTGGGTACTAGGAAGGAGATAGCATCTGACCTCAAAACCTGTGATCAGACTTCTGGCTTTGCCTTAAGTTTTCACCATTGATTGTACTGTCCAGAAACCTGCAAAATGTATATGTTTCTTCAGGCATCTGTTAAAATATCCCTCTCACTATTTCTCATGACAAAAAATCTTATATAAGAAAGTTAGAGCAATATTGTCAGGGGAAGAATGGCCTTTGTACAAAAAATTAGGATACCAATGAGAAATCAGTAAAGGGGTAAATGTAATATGTATATCTAATACTAAACATAATCTCATTATGTTAATCATTGGAGCAATGGTCTATTTTGTTAATAAAATAGACAAGTTCAATATTTTTTACTATTAAAGAAATCATATTAATCATAATTTAATGAAAAGCAGGTATGCCATCATTTTCTGCATATATATCTATATCTATATAGATACATGTCCATATAGATATATGTTATACACCCATTTTTGTGTGTCTGTTTATATTCTTTGTTGTATTTGTATAATTATACATAGCTTTGTGAAAATCTGGTTCTGAAATGCAAGCAAAATTGAGTATTTTTTTTTCCTTTTTTAACATATTAGCTATTGAAACCTACAAACTCTTTCTTGGCATGGCAATTTTGTTTTCCTCAACATTTTTAAAAAAAATTGGTTTTCATATGACTACTACATTATATTGCAACAATTTATTGATCAATCACCTTTATTTATCATGTAAATTATTCATTTTAGCACCTCATTTTACAAGGTTTTCAACATATTCTTTGCATTCAATCACTCTCTGAAAGAACACAAATTCTACAAAATATACACTAAGGTATGTCAGTAGGATAAGAAATTTTCACAAAGAGCCCTTTTCTATTCTTGGTGCATGACACCATCTTAAATAACAACTTGTGAGCTGAATTCAGGAAGTACTTGAAGATGCAATTTTCGTGACAGAAAAGCAAACTGCTCACATTTCAGCAAAACCTGTTCCTAGTGGAGTGTTAGAAGAGGGAATAATTAGATATTCTCTAGCTGAGCAAAACAACTGGGCTTCTATCACTGTTACCACACTAAAAGGTAAACTATTTCTTTAATTTCAGAATAACCCAAAGGGAAACATTCTCATTATTTCCCCTGAAATTGGTTGATGAGAGGAATATGTCACACTTGAAATACTTAGCATTTTCTAATTCCTAAAGACAAATAGGAAAAAAAAAGTTAATCTGCAGTTATTTTTCTTAATTTATTAACTTTTCTTTAAGGCATTTTCTGATTTCACATGCATATCTAAATACTTTACTAATATTCTATTTAGATGTTTCTTCACAACTGTAATAGACTCAAACAACTCAGAAGAGGAAGGAAATTCTTAGGCTATTTTATACAGACTCTGTCTGAATAAAAATCCCTTTTATGACTTATCTAGCAAGTGGTCATCCTATCTGCTTGATGCATTTTCCAACCATCTCCAAGAATAAATATTTCCAAATAAAGTCCTTCTCTGATTTATATTATGTTATGAAGATGACCCTGTGTTCTCAAAGGTTATGGCAATGAAACAAAAACTCTGGAACCAATATTCATGTGTTAGATACCCTCTGAGTCTACTTTCCCATCTCCCACTTGTATCAGTCAATTGGCTGGCCAGAAGAGAGTTACTACTCTCCATCCAGGGTTTGAGAGATAATTCTGAGGTTTACTTCATTACATTGGTTCTCCTGATGATGAACCCCTGTGCTATTGATCAACAGTGAGAGTTTATTTTTTTTATAAAAGGTATTTATGATTATATCTAGGAAGGATAGTTGTTACAGAACACCTCTCTCAACCAGGGGCATGCTCAATCCTTGCACACTAGAGTTTCTTGAGGAGAGTGGGATCAGTATTAAAATAGAAAGGTAGAACAACTCATATATAGAGAAGAGGGTAAATGGGCTCACTCTTAAAAAGTGTGTATGGTCAAAAGGTAAACATAGGTCCTGGAAAGAATTTTCTTCCTTTATGGAATCTGAATGGTAGAAATTTCCACTGGGATCTTCAAGAGAGTGACTTTCTATAGTTCTGAAGCTGCCTTTCCTCAATGTGCAGTTTGTCTTCAGTGAGATGCTCAGTTCTTGAAACAGATACTGCAATCAAACATTGATGATCTGGGATAGTGTTAGCAGCTGACACTGCTACTTACACAGTGACTTTGCTGGGACTTCTGCGTCTTCCTACCTTTTGATGTTTACGTACTCAGACACTTGGTCATTTTGGAGAAAATGGGGAAAAATAAAGAGGGAAATAGAAATAGGAGGAGAGTTTAGAAAGAGAGTTGGAAAGGCAAGGGAGAAAGGAAGAGAAGAAATATTGAGAGAGAAGAAAAGGGAGGAAGGAAGAAAATTGGCTCCAATTATACATTATTTTTCCTTTTTCATATGTAACTCAAGAGAAGTGGAGTGTTATTCAAGCAAAGATCAAAAAATGAGATATTTTGTAATGTTTTCCATTGTGGAATTTCCCTTTCTCCAATACTTCTCTATCCTTTCCCAGAGACTCAAAGGCACTAAAATTCTTTCAAATTGATCAAGGGCTTATTCACAGCTATTTTACTTTTGATTGATTGTATAATCCAGATGTCTGGGCCTCGGTATTAAGTGGTGGGGACTTTTGGAGATGAATCCAGAGCCAGAAATTATCAAATTAGAAGAAGATACATTCAAATAGTTATCAAATTTGATTTAATGTTTTGTCCAAACATTTTGATTCCTTCAAATTGTTGGATATTCTATTCAAATACTTTATCATAGGTATTATCCTTACTCAAATATTTTGAAATTGTCAGAGCTTCATTAATATGTATACTGTCTTTAATAGTATACCGTAAATAATACAAGCCTCTTATTTCATCTTATTTTGGTATTGCATGATTTATTAGCAAATTGTAAGGGTATGTTTAATTTAACTCTAAAGACTCCAGAAAAGGTAGATAGCAATGAGTTTGTAATTAGTAATAAGATATTCTTATTATTTATTCATTTTACTGATTGTGAAATATCCCTCTTTTCCTCTTGGAAAGTTTGTGCCACCAAGACTGGATGGAGTGTGGAGTATTCTACTGCCTTCTCCATACTACTATTCCAACTAGAAAGTTTTCCTTAATCTGTGTTTTCCTTTGAGTGATTTCATTGATCTTTTCTATTTCAGGAGAAAATGAAAAAAAAAAACACTTTTAACATCATGTTGTGTTTTAAAAATCTATTCATTTATTATTTCATTTTGGATCTCTTTAGTAATGTAGATTCTCATTTGGTTATTAGAATAAATATAATTGAAATTATTATCCTGGCTACTGAAGTAAATAGGGGAGTTTTACTTAAATTACATGGGAACTTATCTCCTACTACACTTTGGACAGAATATAGAGCCTGTCTTCCTCTATGCGTCTTCTTCTTAGGTGTCTAAGAGCACTAGAATTGCTTTAAACAAGGCTTGGATTTTTTCCCATCAGTTGCAGAAGTCCCCAAAGAACTGCATAAACCTACATTTTGGTTGTGAACACAGTAGCAGATTTCCACTGCTAGGTTTTGATCCAGGTTCAAACAGGAGGGATATTTTTAAACTCTTTTTCTCATCAAATCTTTTTAAAATGCTCTGAAATTCGCATTACTCTTTTTTTTTTTTTATAAAAAGCAATCAATAGAACTCAAAGGATTTTTTAAAATATATTTTTCTTTGAAGTTATCCAAACTCAGAAAGAGACTTAAAACTTTTTTCAAGATGCTTTATGAATAAGTAAATCGTCATAGACAGCAATGATTTTCTAAGAAAACCAATCTAAAGCTGAATACTGTTAGCTACCAGCATAGATTGGCATTCACTTTATCATTTTAATTTAAATTTCATAAATATAGCTTTTAACACATTATTTTCTTTGAAAGCACAGTATAAATTCATTTACTTGAACCTTAGCTAACAAAATATGAACAATTTTAATTAAGTTTAGTACTGTGCAATAGCAAGGACCCCAGTATACACAAGATGGCCTACTGTACAGGTTTGTAGATCTGCTTTTCCAAAAGGAAATCAACTTTTGATGGGTCAACAATCTCCTTTAATAATGCATATATATATATATATATATAAATATATATATATATATATATATATATATATATATATCATATAGTCAAGACCCCATATTTGACAGATAAAGAAACCGAAGCCTCATCAATAAAAACATTCTTATTTTGTTGAGGGAAGACATATTAATCCATTGGAAAAATAGAACGTATTTCAAAGAAATTATGAGATTATTTTTGATAGAGTAAAATAGAATTATAGCTTAGTTGTACTCTACTTTGATTAGACTGGTTCAGATCAAGGTGCACATTTTA
The DNA here is from genome assembly GCA_023548195.1 of Bettongia penicillata ogilbyi. Taxonomy (NCBI): domain Eukaryota; kingdom Metazoa; phylum Chordata; class Mammalia; order Diprotodontia; family Potoroidae; genus Bettongia; species Bettongia penicillata. The sequence goes on from JAJHZJ010000653.1 coordinate 3,284,716, forward strand.
AGAAGGTCAGTGAACAATTGAGTTATTTCAAGAGAAGAATGAAAGTGAGGGATTTGAAATTATGGCCTGCAAGGATTACAAGCACTTATTTTGGACTGAAAACTCCGTACCATTAGTGGAGATTTCAGACAAAGTAATTGCTATCTATAGTCATATGAAAAAAATGCTGTAAATCACTATTGATAAGAGAAATGCAAATTGAAACAACTCTAAGCTACTGCTTCTTACATGTCAGATTGGCTGATATGACAAAAAAGGAAAATGTCAAATGTTGGAAAGTATGTAGGAAAATTAAATCATTAATGTACTATTGGTGATGTTGTATACTGATTCAGTCATTCTAGAGAGAAATTTGAAACTAGACCAACAGAGTTATAAAACCATGCATTCCTTTGACCTATCAATGCTGCTACTAGGTCTCTATCCCAAAGAGATATAAAAAACAAAACAAAAAGAAAATGGACCCATGTGTACAAAAATACTCATAGCACCTCTTTTACCTGTTTTGAAAATTGAGGTAATTTTCATCAATTTGGGAAAGGTTGAACAAGTTATATGTGAATGTGAGGGAATATTATTGTGCGCTAAGAAATGATGAACCAGATGCTCTCAGAAAAAACAACAACTTCGAAAGAATTATATGAAATGACACAAAGTGAAATGAGCATACTCAGAACACTGTGCACAGAACAACAATGTTATATCATGACCTACTATGCAAAATTTAGCAACTCTCAGTAATACAATAATTCAAGACAATTTCTTAGGACTTATGATGAAAAGTGCTGTCCATTTCCAGAAAAAAAGAACTGGTAAAGCCTGAGTGTGGATCAAAGTTTTTCTTTTCTTTTCTTTTCTTTTCTTTTCTTTTCTTTTCTTTTCTTTTCTTTTCTTTTCTTTTCTTTTCTTTTCTTTTCTTTTCTTTTCTTTTCTTTTCGTTTCTTTTCTTTTCTTTCTTTCTTTCTTTCTTTCTTTCTTTCTTTCTTTCTTTCTTTCTTTCTTTCTTTCTTTCTTTCTTTCTTTCTTTCTTTCTTTCTTCCTTCCTTCCTTCCTTCCTTCCTTCCTTCCTTCCTTCCTTCCTTCCTTTCTTTCTTTCTTTCTTTCTTTCTTTCTTTCTTTCTTTCTTTCTTCCTTCCTTCCTTCCTTCCTTCCTTCCTTCCTTCCTTCCTTTTTTTTTGCTTTTTTGTCTGTGTTTACTTTCACAGAATGACTTACATGGAAATGTGTATTGCATGACTTTATGAGTGTAACCTATGCCAAATTGCTTACTTTCTCAATGGCGGGGGGGGGTGAGGGGATGAGTGAAAAAAATTTGGAACTCAAAATTTGAAAAAAAATGTTAAAATCATTTCCTATGCAATTGGGAAAAATAGACTATTAATAAAGTTAAACAACTCAGTGGAGTAATTTCACTAGGAAAAAAAGAACAGAACAGAGTAAGAAAAAATAAAGAGGAAGATCACAGGCAAAAATAAAAAAATAAGCAAGGTCAGAGGGAAAAAGTCAAATGAAAGCAAAATCGACTTGAAATGGAGTTAACATTTTAAAATACATTATAAAGTTAATTTTCCATGTAGTTCTCACCAAGGGACCATGGATCTTACTTACTGTGTGTGTGTGTGTGTGTGTGTGTTTTATTTAATCTGAAAAGTCTAGAAAAATTTGCAGGAAAATAAGATAATTTTTTTTATTTTTATTTGTTATAAACGAAAAGCAAATAGCAACTATTCATTTAAAAAGTACAACAGATGTAAATAACAAAGAGGTAGAGAGCTCAGCTTTTTTTTTTTTTCTTAATCTATGTAAGATTTGCAATAACCTGTGCTGGTTGGAACCTCTATCTATATCTTGGAGAAAACTTCCAGAATTCAGGTTGCCCACATTTTCTGACTGAAATTAGACTCTATGAAAGGTTAAATTAGACTCTATGAAAGAACTTTAAATCTTCTGGAACATCCTCTACTGTCATCTGTGGGAGAATAACATTAGAAGTCACAACCTAGGACTGAAGTACAAAGCAAATGCAATTTGAAGAAAAGAATATGAAAGGTACAGAGCCAAGATAGTGGAGTGAGAGCAACTACTCACCTAAGCTCTTAGCCAAACTCCTTAAGACACCTCTAAAAAGAAAATCTGACCAAATTTTGGAGGTATAGAATCCAATAGGAGACAGACAATGGCAGATTCACAGACCAGGACAGACTAGAAGGTTGACAGAAAGGATCTGTTCCACGGGAGTGGAAGAGCCTACAGCATACAGCCCAGTATATCTCACCATGCCATGGCTAAGCAGGAAAGCCCTGGGGTGGCTTAAGGCAGTGATAGCATGGTGCAATGGCTGAGTGGCAGCCCAGAGTGAGACACCAGTGGAAAGGAGTGAGTGACAGTTGCTGAGCCCCAGATATCAACCACAGCTGCTCCTGAGACTATGAGTTCACAGATTAAATGTCTGTAAGTCAAACTTCTGGGAGCCAAAATGGTGGAGAAATTGGTAAATGCTTTCTCACCCTCCCCTTGTTGATCTCAAAAGAACGATAAAATATTTCCCCAGAAAAATCCTGGATAAGTGGAATTAACAGAAGGGGCAAACAGTCTCATAGCACCTGAGGCTAGGAAAATTGATAAAGAATATTCCTTTTATTATGTTAGAGGAATGGAGCTGTCCCAGACAGCTGGAGCTCCAGCAGGGTGGAGCCTCACACTAGGACTCAGTTAAGCCTCAGTGCTCCAGGGAAAATAGGAAGGCACTACAGCAGCAAGGGTTACCAAGCACTAAGCTTGCCTTTGCTCTAGCTCAGCTGAGGAGATCTCCCATGCACCCCTCCCCCACACTTAACAAGCTAGTCCCAGGGCTAATCCAGGAAAAACAAAACAAAAAGAAAAAAAGTCACCTGCCCTTAGCTTCCTCATACCAGCCAGCTCAACACAAGGTTCTCCAGCTTCTAGCTGAAAGAATCAGAGGCTGCAACACACAAAACAGCACCATCATGAGCAAGAAGCAAAGGAGGAAGGAAAAGATCATAGACTTTTTCTATGAGGACAAGGACCAAAAGATGAATGACAAAAAGGTCAGTATTGAGACTGTCCTCCCATCTGAAACTTCAGAAGGTACTATGAACTTCTTGCATGCACAAAGAACTCTCCTGGAACAGGAAAAGAAGGAAATAGAAGAAAAACTGGCCAATGATGTGAAAGGTATGAAAAAAGAATTCTATGAAGACAACAGCTATTTAAAAAGGAAAATTGAACAAATGGAAAAGAAGCACAAAACCTAATGGGTTATAGTTGTAAAATTGATAATTGTTTGGTCAATTTGATTAAAAAACAGAAAGAAGAAAACCAAATTACCAATATCAAAAATGAGAGGGGTGAACTCACTTCTAATGAGGAGGAAATTAAAAAAATTGTGATACATTACTTTGCTGAACTTTATGCCCATAAATTCTACAATCTAAATGAGATGGATGAGAATTAAACAACAAAACAAAACAAAACAAAACTATAAATTGCCCAGATTAACTGAAGAGAAAGTTGAATACTTAAACAAACCCATTTCAGGAACAAAAAATGAACAAGCTATCAATAAACTCCCTAGGATAAAATCTCCAGGGTTGGATGGATTTACAAGAGAATACTGTCAAACATTTAAAGAATAGTTAATCCCAATACTGTATAGACTATTTTGCAAAATTAGGGAAGAAAGAATCCTCTGAAATTCTTTTTAGGACCCAAATATGATTTTGATATCTAAACTAGGAAGAGTCATGACAGAGAAAGAAAATTACAGAACAATTTCTCTAATGAATATAGATGCAAAAATATTAATTAAAATTTTAGTAAAAAGAATACAACAAATTATCACGAGAATAATGCATTATAATCAGGTAGGATTCATACCAGGAATACAGGGCTGGTTCAATATTGGAAAAACTAGAAGCATTATTGATCATATCAACAATTAACCCATCAGAAACCACATGATTATCTAAATATTTGCGGAAAAAGCTTTTGACAAAATAGAACACCCATTCCTATTAAAAACACTGGAGAGCATAAGAATAAAGGGAACTTTCCATAAATTGTAAGCAGTATCTACTTAAAACCTTCAGCAAGAATTATATGCAATGGTGATAAGCTAGATGCATTTCCAGTAGGATCAGGGGTGAAGCAAGGATGTCCATTATCACTACTATTATTCAATATGGTACTAGAAATGTTAGCTGTAGCATTTAGAGAAGATAAGGAAATTGAAGGAATTGGAATAGGCAAAGAAGAAACTAAGTTTTCACTCTTTGTAGATGATATGATGATACATTTAGAGAATGCCAGAGATTGAAGTAAAAAACTACTTGAAATAATAAACAACTTTGGCAAAGTTGCAAATAAATAAACCCACACAAATCTTCTGCATTTCTATATATTAGTGACAAATCCCAACAGCAAGAGATAGAAAGAGAAATCCCATTTAAAGCTAGGGTAGACACTATAAAAGATTTGGGAGTCTACCTGCCAAAACAAACCCAGGGGCTGTATGAACAAAATTACAAGCTTTGTTTTGCACAAATAAAGTCAGATTTAAGTAAGTGGAATTATATCAGTTGCTCATGGGTAGCCTGAGCCAATATAATAAAAATGACAATTCTACCTAAATTAATTTACTTATTTTGTGCCATACCAATCAAACTATCAGATAATTATTTTCTAGAACTGGAAAAAATGATATGAAAATTGATCTGGAAGAACAAAACATCCAGAATATCAAGGGGACTAATGAAAAGAAACACTAGGGAAGGTGGCCTAGCCCTACCAGATCTCAGAATGTATTATAAAGCAGCAATTATTAAAACCACTTGGTCCTGGCTAAGAAACACAATGGTAGACAAGTGGAATATACTAGGTACGCAAGATACAGTAGGCAATGAATATAGCAATCTCCTGTTTGATAAACCCAAGGACCCCAGCTTCTGGGATAAGAATTCACTTTTTTGACAAAAATTGCTGGGAAAACTGAATAAAAGTGTGGCAGAAACTAGGCATAGACCAATGCCTGACACCATACACAAGAATATAGTCCAAATGTGTACATGATCTCGATATAAAGATTGATACTATAGACAAATTGGTGGAGCAAGGAACAACATATTTATCAGATTTATGGAGAAGGGAAGAATTTTTGACTAAAGAAGAGATAGAGAGCATTATGAAGTGCAAAATGGATAATTTTGATTCCATTAAACTGAAAAGATTTTGAACAACCAAACCTAATGTAATCAAGATTCAGAAGAATGTAGAAAAGTGGGAAAGAACTTTTGCAGCTAGTGTCTGTGATAAAGGCCTCATTTCCAAAGCATATAGAGAACTGAGTCAAATGCAAGAATACAAGTCATTCCCCAATTGATAAATGGTCAAAGGGTATGAACAGGCAGTTTTTGGAGGAAGAAATTAAAGGTATCTATAGTCATGAAAAAATGCTTTAAATCACTATTGATTAGAGAGGTGCAAATCAAAACAACTCTGAGGTACCACATCACATTTATCAGATGACAGAATAGGAAGATGATAAATGTTGGAGAGGATGTGGGGGAGTTGGAACAGTAATTTATTGTTGGTGGAACTGTGAGCTGATCCAACCATTCTAGGGAGCAACTTGGAACTATGCTCAAAGGGCTACAAAAATATGCATATCCTTTTACCCCAAAATTTTGCTTCTAGGACTATATCCTCAAGAGATCCAAAAATGAGAAAGGGTCTCATATGTACAAAAATATTTATAGCAGGAATCATTGTGGTGGCCAAAAACTGGAAATCAAGGGGATGTCCATCAATTGGGGAATGACTGAATAAATTATGGTATATAAATGTAATGAAATGCTATTGTGCTATAAGAAATGAAGAACAGGAAGATTTCAAAGAGGCCTGGAAATATTACATGATGTGATGCTCAGTGAAAGGAGCAGAACTGGGAGAACTTTGTGCTAAGCAATGACCACAGTGTAAGAGTGTTTTTTCTGGTACACTTGGAACTTCATTGCAATGCAAGGACTTAAAAAAATTCCCAAGTGTCTTTTAAGGCAAAACGCCTTCCGTGTCCCAAGAAAGAACTATGGATTTCAATTGCAGAATGAAGCAGATCATTTTCTTTTATATTATGTATGGCTTGTTACATGATTTCTCCCATTAATTTTAATTCTTCTACACAGTATGACTATAGTGAAAATGTGTTTAATACAAATTTAATACAAGTGTATTCCTAATACATTTTAGATATATATGTGTAGAACCTATATAAAATTGTATGCTGTCTTGTGGATGGAGAGGGAAGGAGTGGAAAAAAAATCTATGTTATATGGTAGTGATTGTAGAACACTGAAAAATAAAATTAATTAAAAAAGAATTCATTAATGTTAAATATGACCCCTTCTCAAAAAAGAAAAGAAAATGAAGATATTCCTCCTGCACTTACTGGCTAGATATGTGGTTTTTGGCCTAGATGATAAAAGGGCAAAGGAATAAAAGGATAAAAGGAATTACACAAATGCAAATACATTTCTAAAGTAATGCTGATGTTTGTAGAAATCTCTGTGAGTTTTGCTGGGGAAAACAAATAGTTATCACCTCTCTTTCCTCCCTACTCCTTTTGTCCTAAGAGGTTTAGCCAATTACATCCATTTATAGCAATTATTTTCACTTATAGTCTAAGAACAGCGTAATGGCGCCTCAAGTTCATGGGGTCTTCTCCTCTGCTGCTTTATTGAATTTATGTTAAATGAAATGTTAAGAATACAACCCAATCTCTCAGAACCTTTAGGTAATTGCTTAAAATTTAGGCAGAGGTTTCACTCTGTGCATTAATGTAAATCTGTAGTCATTTCTAATTAACCCCTTACTTCTTAATGATTGAGGAAAAAAAGAGTATTTGTTTAAAGAACTGAGCAGAATATGTTACAATTTCTATTAATGTACAAATATTGAAAGTGAAAACTATAAAAAAGAATATTTTTTTAACTTTTTTTTAACTTTACTTTAAAAAAGGAGAGAGAATCAAATTTCTCAGTGAATAGAATGGTAGACAAAGACTAAGGAAGTATTGAATTCAAATTCAGCTCTGTCTTTCTATGTTGCCTCTTCTGTAAAATGGAGATAATAATTGCACCTACCTTCTGGGGCTCAAATGATATATATCATCTATATATAAAATATATACATTGTGATATACATACATATGTGCATATACATTTATAACTCTACATATATATACATATATGTAATATATGTAATACATAGCTATCTATATCTATCTATATATAATTTGAGGCTATAGATATTTGTGTAGAAGTACATACATGCATATTGCTTTGTTAATTTTAAGGCACTTATTTGACGGCTAGCTATTATTATTTTTATTACTGCTGTCAGGATCCCCATGCCATGATTCCTCTCTTTTTAATATTAAAGGATCTCCTGTTTTCTGTAGCTAAAACCCAGCAAGCAAGCTGTGCCCTGAGTTTGGCGCCACAACAATCCTTTGTGGTCACCCTCTGGATGAATTTTGCTGCAGAAAATCCCAGAATTGTTTCACAACAGCCTCAGGTGGTTCCTGAGCTCAGGCAAGCATTTGTAGGAACTATGTTCCTGGCATGAATCCCTGATAGAAATCAAACTTATCTCACTGTCACTGCTACAGCTCACTATGTAGCCACTGCTTTATGTATCAAGACTTTACGTATCAAGATTTTCTAAAGCAGGTTTCTTCCTAGAGGAGGTCCAGGCATAAATGTCTAGTTTCCTTCCTCCAATGGAATAAAGAAAACTTTTTGGTTGTAACACCCATCAGGTCTTTGTTTTTGTTTTGTTTTAATTTTTTTTTCCAGTTGGGGGATTACCTCCATGAGTCCTTGGGTATTTTTCGGAGTTGTCAACAGTTGCATTATCTCCCTGACACTTTGATCACACATTTATTTTCAGGATTTGATATTACTTTTCCCCTGCCCCAACCTTTATCCTGTTACCTCTGTGTCAACAGCACTTTCTGCCTAAGTTTGTTAAACATTTTTGGGGTTGGGGAGGCTGAACTCACTGCTGTTGCTGCTGAGATATTTGAGGTAGTCATTACTTAAGTCTTTCTCAATCAATTAGCTAACTTTTATTTATTGGGTCTAGACTATGTATGTCTCTTTAAAAACTGAGTGTGAAACTCAATTCTAATGGCTCAGAGATCTCTCTAGCCCTAAACTACCTCTTAGGAAGGACAGAAAGAGAAGAATGTTTGTCCTTGTGAATTACAACTATCAATATTTCAGTTCTCAAACCCCTGTCACACTAAACATAAAGAAAGGTAGAGGAAAAAAAAAACAAATATGAATTAAACAGTAGGAGTTTGGTTTCCTCCCCACCCCTTAACTGTGCGACTTTTGAGACCCAAGAATAGAAGTTGTGCAAAGCAAAGTCGCATGTTGCTTTTTAATAATGGTTACATATACTAGAGATCAGTTGGTTTCTACAACATGGGCTAGCATGATGTACTTAAAGTCATTAAATTGTAATAAAATATGCATTTCAAAACCATCTTGCTACCAAAAGCAGTTCTGTGGTTATACAGTGCCTCTATGTCTCTCTATTCTCTGTTGTCTGTCTCTGTACACACACACACACACACACACAAACACACACACACATATACACGGTGCTATAGCTAAACTATTAGTTTGACCATGCTAAGTACATACATAGCCAGTACATTTTCTTTTTTATTTACTGCAGTTGCAGTAGACCTTGTTTAAAAGAGGTGGTTGGTTTGCTTATTTATTATATTTAAGCAATTTTTGCTTGCTAAGTTCTGATATGCGTTCCATTCCAATCCCTCTCAACCCTAGAGCATTTTGAGGTTTGGGGAACAAAAATGCCTTTATGAATGTGTAAGCATTTCTTTAGATTGAGGAAGCTTAGAGTGAAGGAGGATGTCTTCATAGCTCTTCATCAGTAGGGGGAGCTTTTACTATATTCAGAAAATAACAGTATTTGGAATTTATGTTTCACAATAGGAAAGCATAGAAATGAAACATTATGGCTCTTACAAAATGGGTTTTTAAAGAATTAAACTGCCTCTGATTCCATTTTCATGGATGACATGGTATCTTTTAACTTGTTATACACTTAAACAACTGAATAGAAGATGGAGCATTGCTTATTGCTAACTTTACCTGAAGAGGCTTAGTTCCTTTATTAGATTACAGAATGTGGTTTATATCCTGGAACTGTTTAAGAACATTCTACTGCTTCCTGAGAATTATTTTATAGTTGTCAGCTTTATTTCTTTTAAAGGAAAGAGATCTCTAGCAAACAATGGACTGCTTATTGTAGGATAAACCAAAGTATGTAATTCTGAAAGCGTTAAGGTGTAAATACCCATGACCTTGAAAGGAGAACTGCTGTAATATAAATTCAGTATCCTTACCAAGAATTCATCAGCAGTCTGAATAAATGATCAGTTAACTTAGAGAAAGATATTACGATTCTAATTCTGAATTTTTTACTTCTGACTTTTAGACTTCTCCTCAACACAGTACTCATATTTTTTTTAAAATTCTTGTTAAATAATTCAGTTTTCTTATTTATCTAGGACTAAAATTGTTCATTTGCATAACCCTTCAGATTTTATCAATGTCCTATTATAATAAAATTGTGAAATGGAAAAAAAATGTCTCTAGATTAAATGTGGATGGGATGATCAGATGAGTGTGGTACTGCAGTACCATCACAAAGCTAAGAAGATTTGGACTTTTCATGGGTCTGTCCTTGATGAATAAGCAGATAAAGTACCATATGTAAAGGTTTTTCTCCTCCTTTCATAAAACAAATCTTTACCTTTTTCACCCCTGTAAACGATTTGAAATGATTTTCCTTCAGAATCTATGTAAGGAAAACATTTTTTATTTATTTTAAAATTTCTTTTTAGCTGCATTTTCTATACTGGGAATAAAAAAGCTAGTATATTTTCCAAATGTTTCCTTTAATTCTTCATTTAGGACTTGTTTTTTTCTAAGATATAAATTGAATGGTCTTCTTTTGTTTAAACTCCTACTGTCTCAGCATTCTTATGGTTCGACTTAATTACTTTAGGGAAATGATTTCAAGTATTGTTTCTTAAGCTATATCTTCACAGTTCATGGTAAGTAGAGAATTGAGTACTTATCTTATTTCAAGCACTATAAAAAAAACAATCCAGATAATAAAGGCCCCAAATGGATTTACAAGGAAAGGGAGTCTCTGAATTTGCTAGTTCCCCCTGAGCCACTACTAGCATGGGGCAAATGGAGCTCTTGAGGTGCTGGTATAAGATGGCAGGAAGGTAAATTCTGGTACTGTAGATCTTTAAATAAAAAGGAGAGGCAATACTTCTCTCCTGTCCATTTCCCCTACCACTTATCAGGAAATACTCTTAAATGAGTGATCTAGTAGTAAGTCAGCAAATATAGCACAAAGAAACAGCTATTTCACACCAAAAAATGTATGTGCTTTATTGAACTTCATTGAAGAATATTATTTACAGTTAGCAGAAGTATTGGGGGTTAGATGATGTCAGTAGGTGCTACAGCCAGGTAGTACATTGGGTACAGTGTCTAGCTGAAAAGTCAGGAAGATTCTTCTTCCTGGGTTCAAATCTGGTTTCAGATACTTACTAGCTGTGTGACCCTGGGCAAGTTTCTTAATCCTTTTTGCTTCAGTACCTCATCTGTAAAATGAACTGAAGAAGGAAATGATGAACCACTCTAGTATCTCTGCCAAGAAAACCTCACATGGGGTCACAAAGAGTTGAACATAACTGAAGAAGACTGAATAACAGACAACAGTATTATCTACAATCAGGTCCCTGTCTATGTACTTTTCTAAAGTTGTGGATGGACTAGGAGAGCCAGACATTTGTCTTTCATCAGGGAAAAAAGCCTAATCTCTTAGGTGTGTCAGTGTTATGTGCTAGCTTTTCTTTCTCTTATAAGTCTAGGACTGTGACTGGTAGAGGGTCAAGTGACCTCTACATCAAGCTATATGTATTGTCATGTTTGAACATAGTGTAATTGAATATTATAGATAGTAGGATTGGGGAAGGGCCCAGGGGTGGGGAAAGAGGAGAGAGTAGGAGTCTTTTTGGCCCCATGACTGACTCAGAAAATTTCTTATGCCTGATCTCATGTTGTTAACTGAGATCTAAGAAACTGTCCCAGAGCCTAGTAGTACATTCCTACACACAGATAGCTATAGCTGTTTAGAGAATTGGATGAATCTTTCTGGATCATGGAATGCAAGTTTACCAAAGAATAAGCTTGGTGTTGTTTGTGTTCATGACCTGAGTTTCTAACGTAACTCTTAACTATCCCAATCGAGCTTCCAGATTTTAAGTCATGGTATTGAGATAGACATATTGCATAGTTAATGTTCACTCAAAACTTTTTTCAGACCTTGCATCTATGTGACTGATCAATAGTCACCTGCTTGATAGACACAAACTTTATTTTTGCGGTGATAATAATTATTCAATCCTAAATGTTTCCATGTTTCCTACTTCTCTGGTAAGAACTCTGCTCACTGCCACCTTACCAAGAGGCTTTTCACTGTTGTACCCATTTCCTTCAGTTACCTTCCTTCTCAACCTCTGAATAAGGCCTAATTTTCTGGGATAAAAGCTACTCTCTTTCCCACTAGGACCAAAATTTTCCCAAGTTCAGTTACAGCTAGCATTGTTTCTGATTTATACTATCTGAATTAAACTCCTGCATTTTCAATTACCCATTTAATTTTTTTTTCTGTGGCCAGCCAGTCAAATAAATCTGTTTTTCCCAACTCTCTAAATAATTTTCTTTGTTCAATATTCTATATATAAATAGATTTACAAAAATTATGTTGTCTAAATAATATATTAACTCCAGTCCAGTCAAGAGAAATTTTCTACTATAGTCTGGCAGATGTGGCTATTTAAAAATTACAAGAGACATAGTTTCTAGGTAATTTCCCCATTTTATTAATAAGACCAAGACATTTATTAATAACTAGATGGTAATTTGTCTCTCTTAGACAAAAGATTCCTAATGGCAGTGGACTTAGAGTTTATATGCTCTATGAAGAGTAGTTATTCTTGAAGGGTGTCAATCACCTCTGAGTGGTTAAAACAATGGGAGATGGGTTATATTAAAATGTGGGTCTTGGGGTTCTTGACTTAGGTCACCCAAATCTTTGTCAAAGAGACATCAATTTCCACATTACTTGTCCTGACAAAAGGTAGAATCATCATTTTCCTAGACCTGTCTGAGAAAATACAATGAACAAGAATACACTCATTAGCCCAAACTTGCAAGGTTTCTCCTGTCTGATTAAATATTGGTCTGAGTAAATATTTTTTTTTAAATTAATTAATTAATTTTAAGTTTTCAACATTCATTTCGACAAAATTTTGACTTCCAAATTTTCTCTCCATCTCTCCCCTTCCCCCACTCCAAAACACCAGGCATTCTGATTACCCCTTCCACCAATCTGCCCTCCCTTCTAACACTCTTCCCTTCCCTTATCCCCATTGCCTATATTTCTTATTTCCCAGTTGTATGCAAATCACTTCTCAACATTTGCTCCTGAAACTTTGCGTTCCAACTTCTCTTCCTTCCTCCCTCCTCATCCATCCCCACTGAGAAGGTAAATAATTCAATATATGCTTCATATGTGTAGTTTTGCAAATGACTTCCATAATAGTCATGTTGTGTAAGACTAACTATATTTCTCTCCATCTTATCCTGCCATCCATTTCTTCTATTCCCTCTTTTGACTTGTCCCTCCCCAAGAGAGTTTACTTTTAATTGCACCCTCCACCCATTTGCCCTCCCTTCTATCATCCCCCCACAACTTATCCCCTTCTCCCCTACTTTCCTGTAGTGTAAGATAGGTTTTCATACCAAATTAAGTGCGCATGTTATACCTTCCTTGAGCTAAATATGATGAGAGTAAACTTCACTTTTTCCCCTCTCACCTCCCCCCTTTTCCTCTCCATTGGTAAAGCTTTATTTTTGCCACTTTTATGAAAGATAATCTGCCCCATTCCATTTCTCCCTTTCTCCTTCCAATATATTCCTCTCTTACCCTTTAATTTAATTTTTTTGATATGATCCCTTCCTATTCAACTCACCCTATGCTCTCTGTCTGTCTGTCTGTCTGTCTGTCTGTCTGTCTCTCTCTCTCTCTCTCTCTCTCTCTCTGTATAATCCCACCAACTACCAGATAATGAGAAAGGTTTCAAGAGTTACAAATATTATCTTTCCATTTGGGAATGTAAACAGTTCAACTTTACTAAGTCCCTTATGATTTCTCCTTCCTGTTTACCTTTTCATGCTTCTCTTGATTCTTGTGTTTGAAAGTCAAATTTTCTTTTCAACTCTGGCTTTTTCATCAACAACACTTAAATATCCTCTATTTCATTGAATGACCATTTTTTCCCCTGAAGTATTATACTCACTTTTTCTAGGTAAGTGATTCTTAGTTTTAATTCTAGTTCCTTTGAATTCTGGAATATCCTATTCTAAGCTCTTTGATCCCTTAATGTAGAAGATGCTAGATATTATGTTATCCTGATTGTATTTCCACAGTACTCAAATTGTTTCTTTCTAGCTGGTTGCAATGTTTTCTCCTTGACCTGGAAACTCTGAAACATGGCTACAATGTTCCTAGGAGTTTCTCTTTTTGGATCTCTCTCAGGAGGTGATTAGTAGATTCTTTCAATATTTATTTTGCCCTCTGGTTCTAAAATATCAGGGATATTTTCCTGAAAGATGATGTCTATGCTCTTTTTTTTTTTGATCATGGTTTTCAGGTAGTCCCATGATTTTTAAATAGTCTCTCCTGGATCTATTTTTCAGGTCAGTTGTTTTTCCAGTGAGATATTTTACATTATCTCCCATTTTATCATTCTTTTGGTTTTGTTTTGTAACTTCTTGCTTTCTCATAAAGTCATTAGCTTCCATCTGTTCCATTCTAACTTTTAAAGAACTATTTTCTTCGGTGAGCTTTTGAACCTCCTTTTCCATTTGGCTATTTCTGCTTCTTAAGGTATTTTTCTCCTCATTGGCTTTTTGGATTTCTTTTGCCAATTGATTTAGCCTATTTTTAAAGGTGCTATTTTCTTCAGCATTTTTTTGGGTCTCCTTTAGCAAGCTGTTGACTGACTTTTCATGATTTTCTTGCATTGCTCTCATTTCTCTTCCCAGTTTTTCCTCCACCTCTCCCACTTGATTTAAAAAAATTCTTTTTGAGCTCTTTTATGACCTGAGACTATTGCGTATTTATTTTGGATGTTTGGGATACAGAAGCCTTGACTTTTATGTCTTCCTCTGATGGCAAGCAATGTTCTTCCTCACTTGAAATGATGAGAGAAAATACTTGTTCACCAAGAAAGCAACCTATAGTCTTATTTCTTTTTTCCCTTTCTTGGGCATTTTCCCAACAAATTACTTGACTTTTGGGTCCTTTATCAAGATTATAGTATACTCAGGGGACCTGTAAGATCTCAGTTCCTCCAAGGTGGCACAGTCAAGCCTGCACACTGGTCTTGGAGCAACCAGAAACTTTTCTGCCAGAATCTGTGAGTAGTAGAATTTCCTCTCCACAACTGCCTCCAGTTCTGCCATGCCAGTGCTCAGGGCTGAGATTCAGATCAGCTGCTCAATTCCCCAAGGGACTTTAAGCTGAAGGCTCCAACAATGGACACTGCCTGCTGCTTGCCATAACACTGCAGCCACCATTGCCCACTGATGCTGCCGCTGCCTACCCATGCCTGGACCTGTGGCTAGGGGAGGACCCTGCTCCTTTCTTCTCCTTTGGAAAAGCCCTCTCACTGACCTTTGAAGCTGCCTTTGGCATAGGTGGGTTGAGGGATCTGAGAACTTGTGCTGATGCTGGGGACTCTACCCCTGAGACCTGCTTTGATCTTGCTTCTCCCTGTGCTGCGTTGTCAAGGCTGGGTTCTGCTCCATGTCTGGTGTGACAGACATTTCCTGTTGACCTTCCAGGTCACCCTGGGCCAGAAATCTCCTTCACTCCATCATTCTGTGACTTCTGTTGCTCTAGAATTTGTTTAGAGTGATTCTTTACAGGTATTTTGGGCTGTAGGGGAAGAGCTAGAACATGTGCATCTTTCTACTCTGCCTTCTTGGCTCTGCCCCCCTCCCCACAAGTAAAGCTTTAAGAGAGATTTCTAATATTGGTTGTTTTCTGTATGGGAAAGTACAAAAGGGGGAAACCTCGGTCCTAATATGATAATTTAGTTAATTGCTATCTTTAGTTCTAGAAGAGGACTAAAATGACATCACCCTTTTAGAGTGAAGTTACTTTGTGTCAGTGTCAGAAGTGTGTCAGACTGTGACTGATTACACCAATACAATCAAAATGTTCTTCTACAGGTAGGATACAAATAGTGCTTGTGAACATTTAGGGTGGATCTTCTAAATTTGAGCATCTAGCATTTAATTTGTTCTACTTCAGTTCTATTGATTACCCACTCATTATCCCCTGGACATTGTCTACATTCAGTCAGAGTCAATCTTTCCTCCCCCCCAGAACCCAGTGAGGCAGGGCAGCTCTATGCCCCTTGTCAACCTGAAATATTTTCAGAAGATAAGACCTTTGCTTATGTCCTTAAATGAATTTGGATCCCCATTATTTGAGGAGGGACTGATGAAGAATAGATGGCCCACTTTTTTTTTTCCCCAAATGAATTTGGATGCCTACTTCTTGAGGGGGAATATGATGTGATCCAAATAGAGTGGTCAATGAGAAACCCATTATCTCAAGTACCACTTAAAGTGACTTTACAAGATTGTCTCCTAAAGATGCAAGCAAGCTGCTCAATGGAATATCCAAACTAACCCCTGGGCTGAACAATGGAATAATGCTTTGCCTAGATATTCCTGAAACTCTGGACTACTGTCCTTGGTCACCTCCTCTCTCTGACCACATAAGAGCTTATGCTCAATAAGAATCCTAGAGGGTCTGGCTGTAAGACCCCCAAAAGCACAGGGCCAATGAGTCCCCCAGTTGTGACTGTGGAGGGAGATATCCCTTCCCAGGTGGAGAAGGGCAACTCAAGCCCCCCACAACTTTCCAGCACCACTCTTCCGTAATCTGATCCAGGATGAGAGGATTTTCTCTCTCATTATTTGCTTTATTATTATTATGATCTTCCTTCCTTCTATCTTTCTTTCCTTTTTTTCCTTCCTTCGACAAATATTTGAGTCACTGACAAATGAAAAGCCAAATGTGATATTTTGTGATGGAATCAGATATATGAAACGTGGTCCTTGTCTAGTCAAAATGGAAGAAAAATTCTGAAGGCTGCACCTCTAACATCAGCACAACCAGTCACAGCCTGGTCATCTCCCTAGCCCATACCCAATCATATTTGACAATTATACTGAAAGATCCCAGGGTATATGTTCCTTTTGCCTTAGCAAGCTATAAAAGCAAGTCAATAATTATCTAATTCTCTTTCTGTCAGCCCCAAGCCCCAAGGCAGAGGACTTCACTGGCAAAATACTGAATTTGCAAATCTCTCACTTTCCTCTCTTGTTTGGTAACTTATGATCCCCTCTTGGGTATCCTATAAGCAAGGACACATGCAAATTAGCAATCTATTGATTAATCATTAGCTATCACTAATTCTGATAGCTCTTCTGCCCTTTATATCTAAACTTCTCTTTTGCCCTACCTAAACTCCTTGTAATGGCTGGATAAAATAGGTGTCTCTACTTTTTCTCAATTTCTTAAGCAGGAGAAACAGGCCTTAATATTAAACAATAAAGATTAATTAAAGAACAATCAAAATTTTATTAGAATTACTTCAGTCCTAAAATTCCACTGAGGTTAATCTCTCCAAAGTTACCAATGGTGTCTTTGTTGCCAAATTCAATGGTCTTTTCTCAATCCTTATTCTGTTTGCCTTTGATGTTGATCATTCTCTCCTCCCTGACACTCTCTTCCCTAGTTTTTCAGGATAGCACTTCCTCTTGGTTTTCTTCCTACCTATATGACTGATCTTTGTCAATTTTCTTTGTGGGATTCTGTCTAGATCATGTTCTGTCTAGATCATGCATTCCTTCAGTCTCCCGCTCTGTAGCCACTTCTTGTATATTACTTTACTTGTTACTATCTCTATGCTGAAGATTCTCAAATCTACCTTTCATGCCCCCAAATTTTACAGCTCACTACCAATCTTGTATCTCCAACTGCTTCTCAGATATTATAGCTTCAACTTATTAAACTAAACATGTCAAAATGGAACTCTTTACCTTTCCCCTTAAAATATTTTCACCACATGAATTCCCTATTATAGAAGGACAGCACCATCCTTCTAGTCCCTCACGTTCTCAGCATAGTTGTCATCCTTGTATTCTCACTGTCTCTCATCTCCCAAATTGATTCTGTTGCTAAGACTTGTTCTTTTTTTGATTTTATTTTTCCCCCTGAATGTGAATTTGAATATGAACTCTTCTCTTCTCTGACACTGTCACCACTCTTGTACAGGCTCTCATTGCCTAACATCTAGATTATTTCAATAACCTTGTGGGTCTTCTCACTTCATCACTCATCATTCTAATACATCCTCCATTCAGTCACCAAAATGACCTTTCTAAATCTCAGATCACCTACCCCTATTCAATATATTTTAGTGTCTCCTTTATCTCCTTTAAAATCAAATACAAAATGATGTGACTTTCATAGCTCTTCATCACCTAGTGCTTCCTACCTTTCTAATTTTTTACACCTTACTCCTTGACATGTACTCTTTGACTGAATGACATTGGTCTCATTGGTATTACACTAACAAACTCCACCTCTCTGATCTAGGTATTTTCTCTGGATGTTCCTCATACCTGGAATGTTTTCCCTCCTCAACTCTTCCTACTGACCTCCTTGGCTTCCTTTTTGTCCCAATTAAAATCTCACCTATGCAGGAAAACCTTCCCAATTCTTTTCTTTTTTATATTTCATTTTTTCATGTGAGTTCCTTGAAGGCATGGTCAGTCTCTTGCATCCCCAGTTCTTAGCATAATGCATGATATATAGTGGGTTCTTAATAAATGTGGATTGATGATTGTTATGGGCTACAAAAATCTTAAAGCACTATACCAATTTTATTTGTTGGTTTATTATTAAGCAGCTTCAAGAGTTAAAGTAAACAGAAAGTACAATAAACTTTTAGGAAATAAATTTTGGGAAACATTATATACCTTCAATTTAGAGAGCATGAGGAAAAGTGGAAAAGAGAAATGATTGGTTGGAAGTAGCGGGATGTTTGTTAATAGAAGTGGTTTAGCTACACGTGTAGGTGTCTCACTAGATAAAACACTGTACTTGGAGTCAGGAAGATGAGTTCAAATCCAGCCTCAGCCACTTATTGAGTGAACTTTGGTAAGTCATTTAGTTTCTTCTTGCCTCAACTTCCTCATCTGTAATATGGGAACTTTCATAGCCTCTACCTTGCAGGACTGTTGTGAGGAACAAGTAAAATAATTTTAAAGTGTCTAACACTGTACCTGACCCATAATAAGCATAAGATAAATATTAGCTACTTTTACTAATAGTATATTGACTTACGTTGTTATTTAATTGTATCCAAAAGTAAACTTTTTATAAGCTGTGTAAGAGTCAGGACTGTGATTTCAATATCCTTTAAGACCTTTACAGGATTACCATAGTACAAGGCAAGCATAAACAGTCAGTAAGCACTTAACTGATCTGACTAATTGTAATACCTTTTCAATACCAATGGGTTCTATGAAAACACAATTCCGGAAGCTTAGCTGATAGCCATGCCATATTTGGAAAATTAAAAGTCCAATTCAAAAGCAAAGCATGACTAAACAAATGATCAGTAATAAAGGAATAACAATTCTCTCTTCCTTCCTCCCCACCTCTATACCTTAGCAGCAATTCCTTTGAAAAAATAAACTTGTCCGTGAAGAGATGACATATCTAAGAATAAGGAGAGGATGAAAATCAGTCTGACAGGTATGTGTAATACCCCCCTTTTCCTCTGAGTTAATATTTTGTTATTGTTTTTATTTTGTTCTTTTTCTTTTTAAAAACAATCTTCCTCTTAATTATAGGAAAGGGACTATAAGTCTGAGAGAATGCATTTGAATCTAATATATGTTTCAAGCAAGCTGCTTTACCAGAAGTTGATTGAGTTTGCTTTCTTGTGAGGCTCTAAACAACCAATGGCACTTAGAGGTTGACTCAGTTTCTGTTCATGAGGTGGAGATTCCTTATAGTATTTAATAGTGATCTTGTGATGGGATGCAGGCTCTAGTAACCCCCTTGAACCTTCCCACTTGATCTGGCATTCACCTGAGGCCATAAGCCTTTCATTATGGTTTTGTCCAATTGCCTCTGGCTGCTTCCGCCTCTTGATTCCATCAAGACCCCATACTTTCTTAGCTCTGACTTCTGGTCACCCTATTCCCATCAAGATCCTCCTTAGACTCCTCCTCCTCCCTAGACCCACCCCATCTCCTGGACTACTAGACCACCCTTAGATCCCTCCTACAATCTTTCTGTATATAAGACCCATTCCCTTTCCATGAAGGTGCTCAAATTCAATCTAACTGATATTCAGTCTAGTGGAAATTCAATCTGGCCCACTTGTATTACAAGCATCACAAATGCTTAGCCTCCTTAAGAGTCTACCTAATATGACTAATCTTAAATAAACTTTGTTTTACTTTGACTGAAAAAAGGGTGGAGTCAAATGTATTCAGGCAGGACCTGACATGTTACCATTTTGGGGTCATGAGCACTCTCAGGGAACTGAGAAATGTCATAGAAAAATTGATTAGTAATTGCCATGGCAACATTATGCAACGATATGAACAGAATGCTATTAGAATGCTTTAAGGAAGTGAGATGAATTGCAATCCATCCCCTGAAATCCTATAGAACTTTGAAATTTTCCTCTCAAACTGAAATTTATGCAACAAATCCCCTGCTTAATCTATTTGGCAATGTTGAACTTTAAGGCAAAGATCGGAACTGCATACCAAGGTGGGGTTAGGGGTTAGGGTAGTACACCTTTACCTGGGGTTCTGTTTAATTTTTTTGTCATTCCATGACTTTTGGAGTTTTATTTCATTCTATTCCTATTTTTCTAGATCTTCCTTTACTTAATATTCAGTGTAAACACAACCATGTACAGCAATAAAAATCTTGAGAAACAGTAGTTAATATTGTTAGCTATAACAAAACCATCTAAGACAAAATCATACCCGTGTAAGAGCATTGAATAAACCTCTGCTTGGTAATATTTCTTTTTTTCTCATTCAATGACTGGAGAGATTTATTATATAATTATTTGATTTATAGAAATTGGTGTGATTACTGCCACTCTTGGAGAGCAAACCAAAATCTGAAAAAGTTTTATAAAGAGGGGAGAGCTGAAAAAAGATGTGATGCATTTACCCAAATTATATCTGTATGATACCTTATATAGAGTTCAAACAAAGGCACAAAGACAAAACCACTGCATGGAGGCAGTTTCCACACATGACATATGTCCCAGGGGTTATTTCAGATGTATATCAACAGATAATCCTAAATATTTCAATGAGGTTTAGAAGAAGTCAAAACTTCTTGTTTTGACCTAACATGTCTGACTTAATCAACATAAATTGTCTTACAGCATCCTCATTTTGAAAAATCTTATTCCGTACATCTCTAGATGCAAAATGCATATGTTCCAGTGTTCAATAGATGGAATATAGAGTTTGATAAGTGAATGATTTTTTTTCCTAAAAAATTGCCTTCATTGGTATGACAACCTTCCATTCTTTCAAGGAATAACAGATGGGTTGACAAAACCTTGCTTTGGCATGACTTACTTTTATAGTAAAAAAAATAAAGTTATTTATGTTTTCAGCAGAATGAGACAATGTACAAATTCAAATGCTATGCAAAGACTACCTGATCATTTCCTGATTATTTATTAAAGTTCCTCAGAGATGGATTAGCATTCTTAGTGCAAAATTTATTATTGCTTCAACTGTTTAAAAATGAGAATCATACCCAGTTATTTGAAAAACGAACTGATGGATTCTCTACTTTGTGAATTTTTCAGGTACTGCTAGGCTTTCTGTAAAAATACTTCCTTCTATTTTAAGGGGAAAAAAGACATTGCATTTCATCGAATTCTGACAGCAACACTGCTCAGATAGGAGAAAGAAGTGATTTTCCTCCTTTTTGTGATATGGACAGGGCTTCTTCAACTTTCTACTCATTATCCCTTCAGCGCTTCTTAAACTGTGGGTCATGACTCATATAGGACCACGACCCCATGTTGGGTAACCACCCACAGTTTACGAAGACTGAAGTAACAATAATTGACATTTACATAATTCTTCAGGACCTTTGAAATGTTTTATCAGGTGTCACAGATTTAGAGCAGAAGGGAAATGCAAAGGTAACAATTCAATCTGCTCATTGTTGCAGCGAGGGAACTGAGGCCCAGTGACATGATTTGGTCAGGATGACACAGTTTGTGAGTGGCGGAACTGGAATTTAAACTTAGGTTCTCTGACGCTTCCTACTATCATGCACATATGCATATATATATATGTGTATATGTCTGTATATATGTGTGATATATATCTTACACGTATCTTATATATGTAACATTGCATCTGTACATATATAAATGAATATACATATATGCAGATACCTGTGCAATATACAATGTATATGCATGTGTATAAAATTGGTATGCAGATATATTATCATATATACCCACATACGTAGATAACCATATATGAATATGTGCACAATACATAAATATGCATATATGGATATGGATATAGCAACAGATATTAATACAAACATTTGTACACATGATTATGCATGTATGTATATAGATATAATTGATCCTGTGAAAATGTAAATAACTTTGTTTCTATCATAAAAGTAACCGTCATTATCGACTTCATTTAGAGTTTTAGTTGTTTCATTGACCCTGTCTGGTTAGTGTAGTTTGCTGGATCAGTGCTAAGGATGTCAAAGTTTCAAACTGTACTGTTAGAGGAGTCAATTGCTTTATGCTCTCCCATGTCTACAGATGTCATCCTTTGAGTTGTCTAGCTAACTTTCTTACAATGTGTAATATCATTGATCACAGGGAGATCTGGGATAGAAAATATGGAAAGATTAGCACAAATTCACCATTATAATTAGAAAAACAGCAAGAAAGGCATATTTTTTGCTGGCTAATTACATGGTTACTGTGTTCTTAGTATTTACTGTACTAGAAATGAAGAATGAAATTAAAGGAGAAATGAGAGGCAAAATCAGTCATCTATTTTAATAATAATTTGAATTGGTGTATGACAGATAAAGGTAATGCATATATATCTGGTTAGGAACATACATTCCTTCTTGTCTTGAAAGCATATATATATATATATATATATATATATATATATATATATATACACACACACACACATATATATACAGCAAGTTACATTTAGAAGCAACCACTTTACCACTTTATAAATAAAGATGAAGTACACAGGAAACAAATTGTAGGGAGGGAAAAATCTTTAAAAGAAAGCACTACCTCACATTAGCATGTAAGATTTAGCTGAGTAAAAAGGTTTTGAGAAATGAAGTTCCAAAAACACATTACTTCAGACATGCTAAATAGGAAAGACATTTTACCATTGTAGCACATTTTCCTAATACCTTACAATTCTAGGATATTCTGACTAGATGGAATTAAAACTTTGATGAACGGATAACTGCTGTGGTACTGGATTATGCCATTTATTCCATGACTATCATGAATTACATTGATGGCATACTTAAAGTTAGAGGAAGCATTAGAGGTGTACTTAAGAATGAGAGCCATTGCTTCTAAGTCGCATGAATGATCTAATAAGGACATTTCTTTATGTTACGTTCTAGCTTCACTTAGCTCCTGCTCTTACCTTTATGCTGTTCTTTTGATGCAGAAATAATATTGTAAATTGAGTTCATTTTACTAGTAAACAGATTCATCAGTTGCCTATATAAAGTCTTATTAGGGCTAATGATAAGCATATGTATATACATACATACACATATACGTACATACATACATATGCATATGACCAAAGATATCATTGCCATCATTCTACTAGAGTACTTGAAATAACCAGCCCTATAGAGCTAGATGCAATGGTATTCCAGGAGAGGAAAGTGAATTATGGAAAGGCAAGCTGATAGAACCAAGGTCACACAATTGGTAAGCTACAGAATCAGCTTTTGAAACCACATCTTTCGAATCTCCTCATGTCCTTTCCATTAAATCACATGAACATTCTCATTTTACCTTTCTTTTTTCTTTTCAAAGTATTTTAATTAAGAACCCTGGATTTAAATGTCTCACAGGCATTGTTATCAGCCAGTTAATATATCTGTAAGGCTTGACCTCTTGTCACTCTTTTTCATTGTTAGATAGAGGACAACAGTCCCTGGAGAGGATAAGTCACAGGAAAAACATGATTATAAAGGGGAATTCCATTATTATAAGGGAAGTTTGAGAGAAGAAAGTATGGTAAATAAGGAAAGTATGAGGGCTTTGTGAACTGGGAGTGAAAGGAGTCTTTTGAAGTCTCCCATGAGGGAGAAGCATATAAGAGAGACAAGCAGTGGCAGAGTGTTCAAAGATTGATTTAACCTACTTCGAAATCTGATAAATTTGTTGATTTGCTGAACCCTGAGGTAAGAAAAATCACACAATTCTATTATCTGCAGACCTTAATTAAATTCTTGGCAATCAATGTACACACTTATCAAATAATCAGAAAACCAAGATGGATATTGTCAAATGATATGGTTAGGATCCACAAATAACCTTGAAAACCTAGAATGTTGGAATGAATCAGATGAAATTTAAGAGGAATAAACATAAAGCATGACACTTTGTTGTTTTTTTTAATCTACTCAATAAATGCAATGCAAAGTACTTTTGTCCACAGAACAATTTATCTGAAATAGGTCTATAGGTTTTAATGAAACCTAAGTTCAATATACATCATTGTTATTAGTTATAGCATAATTAGTTAGTATTGTTATATATCAGGACAATTTTGAGCCATTTATTTAACAATCCACATCACTGGATTTACTTGTAAAAGTATAATTATGATAGATTTCACTGAGTATCCTTTCCAGAAGAATGAATAGTGGGTTTGGAGCAGATATTGTTTTTCATATTTAAAGCACTTGGTTTGGATGACTTATCTGACCACAAAAGACATTGCCCACACTTCTGTTCCTGTTCCTGTTTCCAAAATCGCTTTTATTTTTCCTCCAGCCTCTGACAAGTATAGACTGAAAACTTTAGAGTATATTAATTTGGTTTCAGATGCCTCGTATCCTTATGCTGATGGGCAAGGCAGTTGTTTGCTACTGCTACCAATTCCTATAGTTATTTACTCTGATACATTCTGTATGTCTAAGCAGGTTTCCTACCAATTTGATTCAGATTGTGTGTGTATGTGTGTGTGTGTGTGTTTGTGTGTGTGTGTTTGTTTAATTTTGGGATAATACCTTGAATTACAGCAGCTGCGGTTGATTTTTCATTTTTTAACTGAGTTTTACACATAATGCTGTTTTTTTCACAACTTTCCATCAAGACGTCCAAATAATGAGTCATAGACTCAACTTAATCTGCTTATAATTATTAATTTTTTCCTCAATGTCCCTTTCTGAAAAGATCAAAATATAGTAATCAATTCCTAGTTTGGAACAAAGTCCTGATTTTGTGTTGTCTATATATTAGTAATTATAGATTTTGGTTGAAATTACACAAAAGGGGAAATAGGAGAATCTAACTTCTAAAATATTATGAGTCACATTATGAACTATGAACAAATCTTCTCACGATTGTGTGTACATTACTTTTATCATTGTTTCTTTTGTGAAATATTCCAGAATCTTCACTGAAAATGTTGTCCTTTTCAATGACTGTGTTTCTTTATCTAAAATCTTAATAGCAGTGTAAGGGGTAGCTGTAAATTGCTCTAACTAGGATTCCCTTAGATAATAGACAAAAAATCTGTTAGTTTATGTCTCTACCTACCATTAAGTCTAATCTTATAAAGCTCTACTTGATGGACTTCAGCCAAGATGTTGTCAAACTTATCTCTTCCATAATAACAGTTTAGGATGTATCGACTATGAAATGAACTCTCATAGACTTTATATTCACATGCATATAATACTCTGAATAATACATTTTCATCTCCTTGATTTTTTTCTAAGATAGGTCGTATTACTGTCTATAATTATGGATTATCATATATTTCATTAAAAAATAATTCTTTTTTATTTAGTAAAGTAGAACATTTCAGGCATAGTTGCTGGACTCTTGAGACAGCAGGGCACAGAAACATGCTATATCTGATTGCCATTCTCTGTGAGAGTGGGAATATTAGACATTCCCCAGCTAGAATTATCATTTACGAAGAGCCAGTTTTCTTTAGAACTTAACAGTTTCCCCAGCGAATCCTAGCTATGGAAAAAACCAATCAAACCAATAAAAGCACCGCACCATTGCCTCTGAACCATTGTAGTTTGGATCTTGTCAGTCATTCTTCACAAACAGTTTATTGAGCCAAATTAAGGGAATACAAAGAAATACAAAAGAGGAAGTCACGATACAGTAGGAGAGAACACATGAAAACAAATAAATTCTGCTCTACCAACAGTACACTAGTTTGCCTACAACCCCTCTAATACTGAGTTTTCCTTTTTTTGTCTTGTTTCCCCAATTTGTGGGGTACTAAAGCTGAGACTTATTTTAATTTGCATTTTTCTTTGAATCTTTTAATGGATTGCAATTCTTCTTTTGAAAAGTCTTTGTTCATTTCGTTAGGTCACTTGTCTGTTGTCTAAAGGCATTTGGCTATATTAATTAGATATTTACTTTCAATGACAATATGGTTGTTTCTGTGTTGTTTTAATTCTATTTGATTCTTTATCGCACACTTGAGAATTTCTTGGCAAAGATACTGGAATAGTTTGCCAGTGTCTTCTCCAAGTCATTTTACAGATGAGGAAACAGGCAAACAGGGTTTAGTGACTTCCCTAGTGTCACATAGTAAGTACCTGAGGCCATATCTGAACTCAGAATGATGAATTTTCTTGTCTCCAGTTCCAATACTGTATACACTGTACCTAGCTTCCCTCAGTAGTAAAAGTAGGTTGTAAATGGCTAAAATAAAATATTTTCAATCCAGAAGTTGCAGTCTTTCAAAACTAAGCTCCAACAATTTAACACAGAGTGATTATAATTTTTGAAATTTTAAAGGTTTATTTCCTAATATATATTTATTCAACAGACCTTTATTAAATATCTGCTTTGGGCATGACACTGTTCTAAGCATTAGAGGACATGCAAAGTTTATCTAAGACAAAGTCCCTGTCTTCCTAGAACTTATTTCTTTGTAATAGAATAAAACATAATAACAGTGATTACAGAAATATACATTAGAAAATTTAAAAATAAAGTGCTTTGTGTGATTAGAGGAGAAATGTCATCCAGGAAGTACTCCCAAAGGAGGGATTCTTCCTATATAATTTTGAGTTCAGTGAACATGCATTTATTAGGCACTTACTATATGTCAAGTACTTCATTAAGAATAGGGACACAAAGAATACAAACAATAATAACATCTTCCCTGCTTTCAAAAAGCTCAGAGTTTAATGGGAGAGAAAACATGTAAACAACTATGTGCAAATTTGATAGTGAAAAAAATATGGCTTTCTTGTTACTTTTCCCATGAAGGCAGAAGGCAGAGCATATACATAATAATGGTTACCTAGAGGATACTTGTTGCTGATGAACGGGAATAATAGGAAGCTTCAGATATTCAAAGCTTACCTTTTATTCCAGGTAGAATCAATATAACGAAAATAACAATGGTATTCATAGGCAGTGGTGCATAACAGTTAAAAAGTGTAGAAGGCATGTTTATTATTGCATTTCATGTTTTTCCATATAGTGCAGTTGTGGTCCATTAATTTCTTAAATGCTACAACCAGTAGTTAACAGTGCTCATTTTAAGTCTTATTATTGGTATTGAGTTGTAGAATTGAAAGGACTATTGGGTAGATGTTATCAAGTTTAATCCAAGTATTTTAAAAAGAAGCAATCTTGCCTCTAGTCACACAACTAAATAATGATATTGCTTGAGATAAAAATTGGAGATAATTTCTAAATTTCCAATTTAGCAAAATTTGTCCTATGCTAATTTATTATTTAGGTAGAAGAATGGTGACAACGACAGGGACTGGAAATGTGCCTTCATGGGAATAAGGAGCTCCCTGTAGAGGAAATTGCCTCTATTTAGATAAGCATCATTTCTGCAAATTATTAAGCCTTAGAATTATTTAGAATACTGATAGCTTGAGTGATTTGCCCACACTCACATAGCCAGTATCACTTGGAGGCTGAATTTGAACACAGGGATTGTGAGAATTTGATATTGACTCAAGATCTATGTTAAACTGTTTTTATTTAAATCACAACATTTCAGCTAGTCATTTGTGTACAGATTAAATCAACTATCTAATATTATATTTCAAATAGTGTGCTTATGTTCAACATTTTGCAGGTCCCAAGTTCTCTCTTTCATCTTCTTCATAAGTTTCTTCCACCTGGAAGGGTGAAATAGCTATCCCTAAATAATGAAAATAGTAATGAACACGACTTCAACTCCAAATTCACTACGAGCAGTTTTAAAGTGGTAATGACCCCAAAATCATTTTCACTAAAACATCAACAAAAACCAAATTAATCACTTGAATTGAATCATCACTTTTTAGTCTTGTGAAGTTGAAAAGAAAATATTTTGTAACCTGACAATTTCTCTTCATTTTCCAAATTTTTAATCAGTATGAAGGTAAAAATTTAAAAAAATAGCTAGAAGGTAAACAGAATGGTTAGAAGAGATAGAAAGAGGTCATTGCTTAGGACCCTAAAATTAGGAGTCTATATGTAAAGGATTTGCTAAAGTTGATATGTAAACCTCTAAGCAAAATAATAAAGAGGAATAAAGGATACAAGCAAAAATACTATTCTGAAGCAATGATTTCTGAGTTAGTACAACTATACTAAAAGTTTAGAAGTAAAACTTTGCGTCAGATTACTTAGATTCTATTTTTTACCATAACGTGCTACCAAAGCTGGATCTAAAACATGTGTAAAGAAAACAAAAAAATAAAAAAAATCAAATTATATAGTAAATCTGGACAGCATAAAGATAATATCTGAAATCTATAAAATAAATATATATACACACATACATACACACACACACACACACATATATATATATATATGTAGAGAGAGAGAGAGAGAGAGAGAGTGAGAGAGAGAGAGAGAGAGAGAGAGAGAGTCTACAAATGTCTACTTCACTTCTGGGCCTCTGCAGACTTGTCTCTGTAGTGTGCTAATGGATTGGATGAATAAAATATGAGGTGGTTGATATCTTATCTTTAGAGGTAAAACATTGAGTTGACATTTACAACATTTGAAAACCTTTCATGATTTTATGAATTTTAAAAGCAGTCTGATTGCATTGCTGTCACCAGAGGGAGTACTGGTACCAACATCATGGAAATGTGACAATTCCTGTTGATATAAAGTATTGTCTAGGGAAAAAAAAATAATAGAGTTTGCATGAAAGAATAACCAATTTATTAGTGAGAATAAAATTTATAGTATCAACAGATTATAACATTGTCCAAACTAAATTCCTATGAAAGATTCAGATGCAACCAAGTATTTTGTTTGATCTTTCCTACTTGCTATATTTCTGCTATGTTTCTCAGGAAGGATTGAATTACAGAAAGCAAATTCATAACTTGATATTCTTGTACTTATGGCCAAAAAAGCCCCATAAAAAAAGAAAAAAAAACTATTTGAACTTGAGGAGGTAATAGCAGTGATGGCATATAGAAAAATCTGGTTTTGAGTCCACTAATGCCAGGAAAAGAGCAAATCTATCATCCGGAGAGTCTTTTCTGTGCCTCTGTGCAACTAAAGAGAAAGACAGACTTTAGGTGAAGATCATAGGGATGGGGCCAGACAAAAGTCCACAGCAAAGATTTTTGGAGGACTGTGAGGTATGAGAAGAACAACCTGTAGATTAACAGAGGGAAGAAGTATATTCTTCTCTTGCCACTCCCCCACCCCCCATCCCCAACCATATTGGTAACCTATGGCAAAGCTCTAGTGTCCCTTCTATCATTATAGCTCTGATGGAAAGGCTTCAGCAGCAAGGCCATTTTAAATTATCTGTAGTTTATCCAATACTTCTCTATTACCTTTAAGGAAAAATAAAAGGTATTTCAAACTCTGCACAATTTAATCCCTTCTTATTTTTTTCATTCTTACACATTCCTCCCATCTATAAACTATATGCAGCCATACTGATCTGCTTTCTCTTATTTAAACCTGAGGCACCATCTCTCCTATCTTTGTTTTTGTATTGCTTATCTTCCAAACCTATGATGCTTTTCTTTCTCATATTTATGTCTTTGAAGTCCTGACTTTCTTCAAGACCCAGTTCAAACTCGTCTTCTGAAGGAGCCCTTTCGTGCTTCAACTAACTGCTTTTGCTTTAACTTCTAAGAACACTTTTCCTCTTCTCTGTATATTATCTTGTATATACCTGGTTATGTCCATTTCATCTCCCTCATTACAATGTAAGCTCCTTGAAGGCAGAAATGTTTTTTCTTTTTTTCTTTCTTTAATCACAACTCATCTTGTATTTTTCTGCATTTGGTTTTGCTACAGTTGAATAAAAAAGCCAGCGATAGGCATTGGTAAAGATATTAGAAGTACAAATCATGGATGATAGCAATTTTTGAAGTCCCTTCAAATACTAAATGAAGGGGAAAAGAAGAAAGAAATGGGGAAGAGATAATTAAAGCCCAGAAAGAATTAAAGAGGGCAAAAAGAATGCCAAGTAGAATACATATAGGAAAAAGTGAACCAGTGAATATGGGAAAAATAAAATGATGAAGGAAAGAAATTGAACGTGTACATAAAAGGCCACAGTCAAAGAATCACTATTAGAAAGGCTACAAAATTTTGAGAGACATCTAACTTAGGTTTATAAATTGGAAAATAGAAACACTAGTTTCACACAATTTTCATGGTAGAAATGAAAAAGATGTCGTGCAGTTTGGAATCTTTTCTCTTAGCTAGTGACTTTCTGTAACTGGAGTATTCAAAGAAATCCTCTACCTCAAACAAACAAGTAAGGAAATAATTTGCCCATTTTTCTAACTACAATCTGACTGCAAGAATACAATAATAGTAAATAGATTCTAACATTATTTCTGCCACTAACTAGCTATTTTGACATTTGACAATTTGTTTAAAAACTTGGGACTCAGTTTCCCTGGATATAGCAAAATGAAGTTGGACAGAGGTCTCTTTTATCTCCAAGTATCTGAAGACATAATTATAATTACATGAAAGGAAGGCAGATCCCTTCACAAAACAGAAGAACCCTTGACAATGATACCTTGCATATTTTAGATAATTGCAATACCTTTTTTGAAACTGAACTGAATTGTAACCTTAGGATCCTTGACTGATTAAAAAAAAACCCAACAGTTTTTAAAGATTGACCCTCTGCACCACTCCACTGAAGAACTGATACCAAGATGAAGGTTGTGGGGAATGCTGGTTACAATCAAAATCTGGATTCAAATGTAGCTTCTGATATTTCTAACACCTAAACAAGTCTCTTAACCTTTCTGAATATCTCCTGAAGTAAAAAAAAAAAAAATCATTACTTAATCCTACTGTAATATCTTAATATAATAATTAAATTATTTCAAGCACAGGGGGCAATATAATGCCCTTGGTTCCACTTGGTTCTTTTTCTTTGGCTTAAAGAAACTGATTTTAGATGAAAGGTTTAGGCTTCATTCACAATTTGTGAGCCCTCCAGATGGAAAATTCCCTAATACCTAGATAGAAGTCAGGTTGTCTGCCTAACGTTACATTTATACCTATTACAAAACAACAGTAGCAAAATAATAATAACAATAGATATAAATATTATTTATATGTAAATATAAGTAAATAAAATAAAAAGCCTAGCCTCTTTTTTGGTTTAGGTAAAATTCAATTTATAGGAAACATTTATGTAATGAAACAATATTTTATTGTACTGTCTGCAGATAGATGTTACAGTGTTTGTGACATTCAGAGGAGACCTTGGGGAAAGAGATGACTTATTCTTGGGGAGTCATCAGTTTGAATCCTCTGTCCAGAGATGCATGTAGAACCAGTCAGCATACTTGCTATTTCCTGTTTTCTAGCATAGCTCAGTCCTTGCTTAGCTCTTCAAAGGTATAGTGGAAATATCATATTTGATGCTACCTCTCAAATCCAGAAACTCCAAATCTCTTCTGAAATTGCTTAGGCTATTATGCGGTCTTTCATGCAGTAATTTTGATTGATTCTAGGAGGATATAGTCTGTTCACAGTCAGTTTTAATTGGTTGATTAAATCAAAAAAGAATTCTTACCTAGCTTTTAGCTATCATCCTATATTTTCTGTTTTCCTAGCTAAAATCTTGGAGAAAGTCACCTATAATTTATGTCTCTACTTCCTCTACTCTCATTTGATTCACAAATACAACTGTGGGAAGCAGGTTCTATTATTGTAGATTTGCAATCTGAATTTTGGCCTCATCATTTAGCCAAATCTTTTTTTTTTTTTTTTTTAATGTCATGAATGATGTAATTGTCAGATCGCATCGCCCATTCTAAATCCCTGTTTTTTTTGAATTCTTTGTAGCTTTTGGCATTGATGCTTACCCTCTTCTGAATAGTCTCTGCTCTCTGGATTTTCATGACACTAAATTATCCAGTTATATTTTCTGTCTATTTTTACTGGCTCCCCCCTTGCCTGAAATGTCGCACCTTTTGAACATGGCTGCTCCATTCTACCCCCTCCCACTGGTTATGCCTTCACTCTGTAATTACTTAGCATCTATTTTGCCTTTATCTTATATACATGTATCT
The DNA here is from genome assembly GCA_023548195.1 of Bettongia penicillata ogilbyi. Lineage (NCBI taxonomy): Eukaryota > Metazoa > Chordata > Mammalia > Diprotodontia > Potoroidae > Bettongia > Bettongia penicillata. The sequence goes on from JAJHZJ010000653.1 coordinate 3,316,828, forward strand.
GTTTATATGATGTCTCTTCTGTTAGAAAGTGAGCTCCTTTAAATATTGTGTATGTGGGGCTCTTTGCCTTTCTGTTTATTCCCAGCACTTATCACAGTGTCTGGAATGGAATAAATGCTTTAAAAGTATTTGTTAGGTGAATGACCAATTCATCAGTATGTAACAGAGTGTAATTCCCATGTGGAAGAGACTGGAAAGTCTGCTTCTAGAAAAACATGCTGCCATTAATGGAAGTGTCCTGCCCTTCAATTTGGAGCATGTGAAGACTTTTTGTAACTGGTTCCACTTTTCCAACTATCTAATGAGAGGACAGATTATTTTTAGCTGGGTAGTCAGTACTGGGGTGCATTGAAAATGTAACAATAAGCCAGAGTGAGTCTTGGTTCTATTTACAGACTAACTGGCATTGAAAAAAGAGAACAAACTTTCATAGATCCTTGGGTAGAAGAGAAGACTCAGGCTCTTTCTCACCCAGAGGAGGCATGAAGCTAACAGCACATAGCCCTTCTATTGCTTCTGTCTCTGTAGTGACCATTCTTTCCTCCTTTTCAGAGGAGCCAGGGGAGTATGGTGCATAACATGAGGTGCCTAGGCTCAGTAAGACCTGAGATCAAATCTAGTCTCTTGCAGCTACTTGTTGTTAAACCCTAGGCAAGTCATTTAACCATTGTCTGTCTCAATTGCATCTGAAAAATAGGGATACTAATTGCACTTGCCTCCCAGATGAGAATTATTATTTTCTATTAATAAGCAATTATTAAATTAAAATTAAGAATTTTTCCAGTCTGTTTCCTCATTCAGAGACCAGCCCTTACAGGTCAGTTAATCTGAAGGACATTGCTGAAATTATCTGGTACTTCCTCTGTGATCTTGCATGGGACCTCACCCAAGTAGAAGACACAGAATCTATTTGAGGTGAATTCTTGACCTTACTAAGTAAGTCTGTGATCTTGTAGATACGCCATTAGAATTTAGGGCTACCCAGCTTATGAAGAAGAAAACCAACCAGAGTGGACTAGGCAGAGATAGATTCCCTTTTCCAGATTGCTGGAGGCAGCTGAATCTCATGATCAAGTCATGTTTCTCAACAGAAAGAGTTGCAGACTTTTACCCCATCTGCTCATTAAAATGTCCATTCCGTTATTAGTTGTTCACCAATCAAGGTTGATTTTCATCTGTTAGGCGCACCTCTTTTACCACATGTTTTAAAGATTCAGAGATTTCCATGGTTTTGTCTTTGATTACTGAAACTATTGACCAACTATTTATTCATTCTTTGCCAACCTAATTAATAAATTGATTATTAATTACCCAGAAACTCTCTCTCTTGGGCTTTTCTTTTCATTCATTCCACAGAGGTGTGAGGATGATATTAGATAAGATTTGCAAAACACTTAGCATACTGCTTGACATGAGGCAGGTGCTTAAGAAATGCTTGTCCACCTCCCATACCCTCTATTAGTCAAAGGAGATTGATTATGGCTAAGATTTTGTGAGTTTCAAAAGGATAAGAGATCAAATAGCCAGTAATCTGAGAACCTAATGCCCTTGATGGGATTTGCTAGAAACCAGGTGTTAAGTAGCTAAATCCCAAACTGACTGTAATCTCACAAACATCAGAAGTTTTGTAGAAGGAGTTTCAGTGACTGATCTTTTCAGAAGTGAACTTGGATGATGTTCTTGTCAACTGTCCTCAGTTTGAACCCACCTGAGTAGTATAAGTAAGACTGTACATACAAGCTTTAAGGGAAGTGCTATAAATTTTCAGTAAAAATTGATTTGTAAATGCTAATTGAAGTTAGTTAAGTTAAATAGGAGAATTAATATATGGAAACTACTAGTGAGAGGAGGGCATAGAAATCGCCAGAATAGTGGCTTGAGCTATACAAGTATTTTTAGGTTTTTTTTTTTTTTGAAATCTGCCTATTCATTATTTCTTATTGCACTACAGTTTTCCATTACATTCATATACCACAGCTTGTTTAGCCATCCTCCAATTGATAGGCATCCCATGAGTGAGTTTCCAATTTGAAACATGAAAATGGTTGCTATAAGTATGTTTGCACATGTAGGTCCTTTCCCCATTTTTATGAATTCTTTGGGATACAGATCTAGTAATTATATTGTTAGATCAAAGGGTATGCACACTTTGGTTGCTCTTTGGACATAGTTCCAAATTGCTTTACAGAATGGTTGGACTAGTTCACAACTCCACCGACAATGTATTAGTGTACCAATTCTCCCACATCTTCTGTAGCATTTAACATTTTTTCCTTTTCCATCATATTAGTCAGTCTGAAAGGTGTGAGATAATACCTCAGAGTTGTTTTAATTTGCATTTCTCTAATCAAGAGTGATTAAGAGTATTTCTTCATATGTTTATAGATAACTTAGATTTCTTTATCTAAAAACTGCCTGTTCATATTCTTTGACCATGTATCATTTGGGGAATGGCTTATATTCTCATAGTTTGACTCAGTTCTCTACATATTTGAGAAATGAAGCATTTATCAGGGACACTTGCTGAAAATATTGTTCCAACCTTTCTGCTAATCTTGGTGTTATTTGTACATAGGCCTTTTAATTTACTGTAATCAAAATGATCCATTTTACATTTTTTAATGCTCCCTATCACTTGTTCAGTCATAAATTCTTTTCCTCTACATATATCTGACAGACTATTCCTTTTCTAATTTGCTTATGGCATCACCCTTTATGTATAAATCATGCCAAAGGTCTGTCATATCTAACTTTTCTAATATCCTATTTTCCTCTTTAGCTTCTTTCTTGTTTAATTTTTAGTTGGATTTATTAAATTTTAAGAGATTGAATTGATGTCTCCCAGCAGTATAGTTTTGCTGTTTGCTTTACTATTATAGTATTTGTTTGTTGTTTATTTCTTGCTCTAACTCACTTAACTTCTTTAAGAATTTGGATAGCATTTGGGGCATATATGTGTAGTGTTGATATTGCTTCAATGTCTATGGTACCTTTAAGCAAGATGGAATTTCTTTCTTTATCTCTTTTAATTAGGTCTATTTTTGTTTTTTGCAAGATAGAATTTCTTTCCTTATCTCTTTTTATTAGGCTTTGCTGAGATCTAATTATGTCTATTTTTGTTTTCTGCAAGATAGAATTTCTTTCCTTATCTCTTTTTATTAGGCTTTGCTGAGATCAGGATTGCTACCCCTGTTTTTTTTTTTTTAACTTCATCTAAAGCATAATAGATTCTGCCCCAGCCTCTTACCTTTACTCTGAGCATACCTGTCTCTCTGTTTCGATTGTTTTTCTTGTAAATAACGTTTTGTAGAATTCTCACTTTTGATCCACCCTGCTGTCTGCTTCCATTTTATGGGAGAGTTCATCCCATTTACATTACAATTATGATTACTACCTGTGTATTTCCCTCCATCCTATGCTTCCCCCTTTCTGTCCTTGTTCTCCTTTCACCCTTTTCCTCCTCACCAAGGTTTTTTTTCTTCCTTCCTCTTCTCCTGATTTGCCCTCCCTTCTGTCAGTCACCACTCCCTCTTTATATTATCTTCTCCCTCCTACTACCGTAACAGGTAAGATTGATTTCTACATTCAACTAATTGTGTATGTTTCCCTCTTTGAGCCAATACTGTTGAGAGGAAGGTTCAGGTGATGCTTGTCATCCTCTCCTCTTCTCGTACACTCTAACAGGTCTTTCTTGGCTGTTCATGTGAAATAATGTGCCGCATTCTACCTCTCTATATGTGTCCTTATACTCCCATTATACTCCTCTTTCTCATCCTTTAATTTTTTTATGTCATTCCCTCAAATTCATCTTATACCTGTCTATGTATAATCTTTCTAGCTGTATTATTAGTGATACAATTTTTGGGAATTACAAACATCATCTTCCTGTGTATGAATGTAAATAGTTTAGCTTTATGGAAGCTCACATTTTCTTTTCCATTTTTACCTATTTGTGCATCTCTTGCATCTTGATATTTGAGGTCAAATTTTTAGTTTAGTTCTGGTCCTCTCCTTATGAAGGCTTGAAATCCTTCTATTTTCTTGCATGACCACTTTTTTCCCCTTAGAGGGATTAAGCTTAATTTTTCTGGGTAAGTGATTTTTGATTGCAATCCTAGATCCTTTGCCTTCTGGAAATTTGTGTTCCCTGTTCTTTGACTCTTTATTGTTGCAACTGCCAATTTCTGTGTAATCCTAATTGTGATCCCCAACATTTGATTTCTTTCTTTCTGGACACTTGCAGCATTTTTCCTTGACTTGATAGTTTGAAAATTTGACTATCATGTTCCTTGGGATTTTTAGTTGGGGATCTTTTTCCTTAGGTGATCAGTGGATTCTTTCAACACCTATTTTTCTTGAAAGATGCTGCCCAGATCCTCCCCTGATTATGGCTTTCAGGTAGTCCATTTTGTCCATTGTCTTTCCTGGATCTATTTCCCAGGTCAGTTTGATTTTTTACCATGAGGTTTTTTACATTTTCTTCCAATTTTTCATTCTTTTGAATTTGATTGATTTCTGATGTCTCATGGTATCATTAGCTTCCCCTTACCCAATTCCAACTTAAAAGTTCTTGTTTAATTCAGTTAGCTTTTGTACTTCCTTTTCCATTTGGCCAGTTCTAGTTTTCAATTACTCTTATAAGCTCTTGAGTCTTTTTTTCGTAATTCTCTTGTATAACTCTCACTTCTTTTCCCATTTTTCTTCTTCCTCTCATTTATGATTTTAATGCTCCTTTTTGAGCTCTTCCATGAGTTCTTTCTGGGCTCGAGGCCCCTTCCCAGTTTTCTTTGGCACTTTCCCCACAGTTGCTTTGACATTGTTGTCCTCTTCTGGATTTGTATCTTGGTCTTCCCTGTCACCATAATTATTTTCTATGAAAGGATTCTTTGTGGCTTTGTTGTTGTTGCTTTTGCTCATAGTTTTGGGGGAGACTTCTACATTTTGAAAAAAAAAATGAACGTTTTACCTGGTAGAAGGAGTACTGTGTGAGGCTTCTTGTGGTAGTGGTTGCAAGCCCTGGCTATTTATCTGGTGTTGTGTTGGTATTGCCCTGAGGCCCCTGTCAGGTGTGTAGTGAGGGAGTAAAGTGGATAGTGAGTATTGCTGCTAGAGGCCACAGGGGTCTGGCAGATTACCTGGTGCTGAGCCGGGGTCCTGGTGGTGGTGACTGGCATGTACTGATGCCCAGTGGAGTGTTTCAGCATTTCCCGGGTGCTATATGAAACCAGTGGAGATCTGGCCACTGCAGGATGACTGTTTGCTCAGGGCTGCAGTGATGCAGGTGGAGATCTGGTCTACTTTCTTTTCATACTGAAGGATATTTGTTTGCCTGGTCGAATCTTGTTTTCTTACATAATTTTCTGGTAACCAAGGAGTTATATAATGATGATATCACAATGATATGATTGATAGACATACAGAAGAATGGATGGGATGACTAATGAGCTAATTAATGTGGAAGTTTCAGTAGCTAAATACACCATATCAATATGAAGTATTGTCAATGATATTAATAACTAATAGTGTATATAGCTCAAATGAACTAACGAATATAGCTTTCTTTGGGAACTTAAAAATAAATGTGAGCTGTCATCAATATCAACATCCCAATTCTCATTATCATTCACTCTTGTGTGTGAGGAAGCATAGGTAGTTAACGAAGTTAGTTTCAGACATAATTCAGAGGAACAGCAAAATATTTCAAATTTCAGATAGAAAAATGGATTGTTAAAATCAGAACAATAGATCAATTGCACTTAATAAAAACATGAAAAGAATGACTGCAGTCTTTTTCATATCATGTATCTATTCAAAGGTCTTTAGTGTCTCCCTTTTTCCACTAAGATTTTCTTAGCTTCTCCCTTCCACAATCTGGCTTCATGCTACCTTTTCAGGGCTATGTCACATTAGCAGTCTTCAAATCCTCTAAATGACAAGTGTGAGACAAGTACCAACAACATTCTCAAGGGAGGTTAAAACCAGATTAAAATGTAATTGAGAAATATTTAACAAAATAAATAATAATACAGCAAAACATAGATTAAAACATTAAATTTTAAAACCAAGTCTATATGTGGGTTGCAGATATTTGAAGGAATATCAATAGGAATGCTCTGACTGGCTATCTAAGACATGTTTAGATTGTGAACAGGCTTGGGATCACAGCAGATTGGGTAATTTCCTAGACTGAACCATCCAAAAAAGTTATTGGTCCCTATGAGTAGTCTAAATATATCACATGAAGACATTGGAGGACTCACAAAATATATGTAATATTTTATATGTGCTCCTGTCTAATTGTGACCTCTCTATGGGTACCCACTCTTTCAACTGAGGCTATATAAATTTTTATCTATTTTTTTCTTACTCAATGAACTCCAGTGGTTCCCTATCACCTTCAGTATCAAAAACAAAAGGCTTAATTTGGCCCCTTCCTAACTTTTAAGTCTTCTTATCTCTTACTCCCCAATACATTCATGCCAATCCAGTGACACCCTCTCCTGGCTGTTCCACCATTCAGACATCTCTACTGTAGGCATTTTCTCTCACTATCTCAAATGTCTGGAATGCTCACTCTCTATTACTTAGTAGGAATACTGATTTCCTTGCTTCATTTAAATTCCAACTAAATTTCCATCTTTTACTGAAAATGTACCTCAATCTATTTTAATTCTAATGTCTCACCTCAGTTATTTTTTCTGTTTATCTTATACATAGAGTGATTGTGTATATGTGCTTTACATGTTGTCTTTCCAATTAATTTGCAAGATTACCAAGGACTATCTTTTGCTTCTTTTTTAAATTTGAAAAGAAGAAATTTGATTTGAAACTAAAATCCAACTACATTTTTTCCTCCATTTATTTTCTTGGAATTTTCAGATATTAGGGGTATAGACTGAACTTGTGATTTCTTTGGTCTTTGGTGGTTGCAGTAATAAATTTCTACCATTACAAGTCAATACCTTTGCTACAACTTGCCTCTCAGATGTTAGAAAGATAAACTACTGTATTAAATCTTTATGAGCCAGCAATATTATGACATGGGAAACTATGCATAAAAAATTTATTTTTTGTTCCTGTATCTTATGTAGTTGGGATTGAAAGTGTTAATTAGCCCATTGAACTGCTTTTTTTCTACTTAAATATCTATCTCTGAGTAAGCAATTACTTACTCCTCCAATTTGGATGAGGGCAAGTGGTCACTAATTAACTGGATTTTCTTTTCAAAAACATTAGACAGTATACTTAATTAATTTTTCTCCACTTTTTTTATTTTTTAAAACTTTATTCAATGTTATTTCTAAGGAAAAATGAGAGAAGAAATTTTTTTAGCATGCATGGAGAATTTTCAAAATAGTTCTAATTGTATTTAAAGAGGAAAAGAGACTGAATGATGGAATGACAGATACTCAAGGCTTCCATTTGGATTGTCTGAATTCTCAGACTTACTCTGTTACTAGTTTACTGAGTGATCCTTGTCTAAGAAAATAAGTTTGGCTAGAAGTTCTCTCAGGTCCTTTCTAGTCTGAAAAATTTATGAGTTTGTAACTCCATAAAATTTGTACATTTTAAATTATTCACTGTTGATTTTTCTGTCACAACAATCTTTTCTTTCATCCTTTTTTTAGGTGATTAAAAAAAAAATATCCAAGCAAGATTAAGCAAAAAATGGCAGTCAGGAACTTGATGGTATTTATGATTTTCCATGGATCTCAGGAGAGTAACATGTTGGTTTTCTAAGGGAAACTAAATATCAACAGCATACAAGGAGAAAATAGTATGAGTCTGCTCTAAAAGTCTGTAGATGAAAGGCTATTTGTTGCCCCACAGAATAATGAGGTGAAGTTTATGGTCTTAAAGCAACCCAGTATTACAAAATAGTGTTCTTTGTAAGGCCAGGTGACAAATAGTGCAGAATTCTCAAATACAAGTCATTTTCTTTTCTGTCGTACTCTCTTTCCCCTTTTCTCTCTTTCCTTCTTGTATTTCTATCTGACTTTTCCTTATTTTTTTGACTACCTTATTTTCCTTTTAAGAAAATTATAGAAAGCATTTGTCAAATGTTTTAATTTAGACCTTTTCAACTATACTAATATGTGTTGGTTTTATCTTTCACTTAATATTTATCTATTTCATCATATTTTCTTTTTTTTTTAAGCTTTATTTTAGATTCAAACACCAGAACACAAATACAGACTAAAAAAAAGAAACAAAAACATATCATAAGCTTAATTATTAGAACGTAAATACAAAGTTAGGCAGGAAAAAAGCACATCATGTGCATAGCAGAAGATAAGAAAGAATTTAAAACATGTAGCAATAACTTCTCATTTGAAGAAATCTGTATGATAAATAATACATATTGTGCTGAGAATTGTCCCTCTTTTCTTTTTTCCTTGTGAGTTTTCATTTGTGTTCTGCTGTGCCCTTTAATTTTTTTGTTCTTTCCCCTAATCCCCCAAAAGTTTACAATAAAGTTTAGATATGTTTTCTCTATAGCTATAAATATATACATACACATATACATATATACACACATATAGACACATACCTTCTTAAACTTATTCTACTCCTGGTCTTATCCCTTGTGTCCTACCCCTCCTGCCTCCTCTACTTTACATCTACCCACCACCTCACCCTCCTAGTACTTGCCTACTTCCATAAAAAGATCGCTCCCCTATCCTTCCATTCCCATAAATCTAAATACCCTTCTACACCCCCTTTAGTCTATTCTTTCATTCTCCCTTCTAAAGATCTCTCCCTTGTCCTCTCCCCCATTGCTATGCCCCTGTCATTTTATTTATTCTGAATTTAGAAGACTTGTACACTTCTAAATATGTATGTATTGTTCCCTCTTAAACCCATTCCCAATGAAAGTAGGTTACCAGAACTACCAGCCCTCGTCCCCCAACTAATTCCTCTGTATCAATTCTTCCTCTTGAACCTATATTTTGTACAAAATAATTTTATATTATGTTATATAATTATGTTATGTAAATTTTATAATATATAATTTATTTTATATAAATATAATTTATATTTTTATATTATATAAAAATTTATATTTTGCATAAAATAATTATTCTTTTTAACTATTCCTAAATGATTTTGCTTTTTAAATTGTTTATCAAATGGTCATTTTTTTTTCATTCAGGGGAATACTCAACTTTGCAGGGTATGATATTTTTAGCCAAAGCCCCAGTTTTTTGCTCTCCTGTTGAGAGCCAGGATGGAGTGCAGTTGTCAAGTTCAGGATAGACCTTCAGGGAAACTGTTCTTTGAGACTGTCCTCATTATCATCGGAAATGGCTCTCCATGCCCCCCAGATGTTGCTGTCTCTGTGAGATAGATAAGAGAACTACAGAATACAAGGGATATGTCCAATAGATGCCCTCTAAGCTAACAGTCTTTAAAGACAACAAGACTGGCCAAATCACTAGGACAGGAGAAGAGTGGAATGTCACACAGATTTGCAGTTTCTGTCTATATATATATGCTGATCTTCAGATCAATAAATGGAGTTGGTCCATCTTCCCTCTCCCGTCTGTCTCTTTCTTCTTCACCACATCACCGAGCCATGTGAGGAGGCAGACCTTTCACTACACTCTTTTATATATTGTGTTTCAAGATCTGCAGTCCTTTAATGTCCCTGTTGCTAGGTCTTGTGTGAATCTAATTGTGACCTCACCATATTTAAATTGCTTTATTCTAGATGCTTTTAATATTGTATCCTGAACTGGGAGTTTCAGAATTTGACTATGCTATTATTATGAGTTTTTCTCATAGTATCTCTTTTCAGTGGTGACTGATGAATGTTTTTTGTTTTTGTTTTTCTACCTCAACTCCCCCACCCTTCTAAGGCTTCAGGACAATTTTCGTTAATTTTTTCTTATATTATTGCATTAAGATTTTTTTTTATCATAACTTTCAGTTAGTATGATTATTTTTTCAAAATATTTATTTATTTATTTATCTATCTATCTATTTATTTATTTATCTTTTTACATTCGTTTTCACAAAATTTTGGGTTCCAAATTTTCTCCCCTTTTATCCCCTCTCCCCCACCCCAATACACCGAGCAATCTAATTTTCCCTATCTCCAATCTGTCCTCTCTTCTGTCATCCCTCCCTTCTCTTGTCCCCATCTTCTCTTTTCTCCTGTAGGGCCAGATGACTTTCTATTTCTCATTAACCCTATGTCTTCTTTCCTAGCAGCAACAACAATATTAAACAGTTGTTCCTAAAACTTCGAGTTCCAAATTCTCCCCATCCCTCCCTCCCCACCCATTCCCTTTGGGAAGGCAGGCAATTCAATATAGGCCATATCTGTGTAGTTTTGCAAATGACTTCCATGATAGTCGTGTTGTGTAAGACTAACTGAATTACCCTCCATCCTATCCTGCCCCTCATTGTTTCTCTTCTATCTTTTGATCCTGTCCCTGATTATTTTTATATTTTCTCTTCATCTACTTTTTAAATCTAATATTTTTTCTTATAAGATGTTTCTCTTTTTCTTCTATTTTTTCATTATTCAATTTTTGATTATTTATTTCCTGGTCTCTTATAATTTCACTGGCTTCACTTTGCCCATTCTAATTTTCAAAGTGTCATTTTCTTCCTTAAGATTCTGGATCTCCTTTTCTAATTGGTTTACTTTCATTTCTTAACCTTATTGTTTTTCTTAGATTATTCTTATTTTTAAAAAGTTTTTCCTCCATATCTGTCATTTGATTTTATAGTCTTTTTAAAGATCTTCTATGAATTCTGTTTGGGCAGGTGACCATTTGATGGCACTCTTTGGGGGTTTCTTTACTTCAATATCCCCCAGCTCATTTCTCTTCCTGTAACAGTCTTCTGTTGTTGGATTTTTTCTCCTTTGCCTGTGCATTTTTTTGTAGTAATAGGTTAATTTTTGCAATCACCTGTAGCCTTGGGGTATGGTAAATGGTGTCTCTGGCCCCAGATCTTCAGTTCTTCCCTCTCTCCTGGAACAAAAGTCAAACCTCTAACCTCCTGTAAGTGCCTGTACCCAGAGGCTGTGGGCCCCATTGCTTCTGCACTCATGGGGCATGTGCCGGTTCCTACTTGCCCTTGCCCTTCTTCACAGTGCAGCTGGGTCTGGTGTTTCTTATCAGTAGAGGTTCCCTCAATGTTTCCAGGCTCAAACTTCCAAATCCCCTCACTATCCGGGGGTTAAAGTTCCTGTGGCTAAGGCTGAGGCAGCCTCTCAAACCAACTAACCCCAGGACTTGCCAATTTGTTGTTTAAGTGGCTTAAGACTTGTTAAAACTGAACTTAGTTTAGAGGTGTTTACTCTTCATAGGGACCAAACCTTGTACTGGGCTTTTCTTCCTATCTTCACAAATTGTCTTAGAAAGATCCAAGTTGTGCCTCTATTCTTATTTAGGTCCACACTTTGTTTACCCTAAGGTGCTAGTCTAACTTTTTAGTGGGGGAAAATCTTAAGAGCTTGGAATTTTCTAATTTACTCCACCATCTTCCCAGAATGCTTAGATTTAATAACATTTTCAAACTACTGTGGAATAATGAAGACAAATATAAGGTAGTTCTTTCTTGCAAAGTAATTTTCATATAGTTGGAGTGGTAAGACGTACCCATATATACAACCTCGAGGATGAGTGATGGAGAGAGCCTTTACTTTACATAACTCTTCACAGCAAACAAAGGTTTCTTTTTACTGCTTTCTGTCAGGTATTGGGACATGTCAATTATATGTTGAGAAAAAAATTATATTGATATATATATATGTATATGTATATGTTTTAAAAAATATTTTCCCAATTTTATGTGAAAACGTTAGTATTCTTTTATTTAAAATTTTGAGTTCTACGTTCGTTCACTCCCTTCAAGCAATTTGAGATAGCTTATACATGTGCAGTCATGCAAAGCACATTTCCATATGAGTCATACTGTGAAAGAAAATACAGAGAAGAAAGAACAAGAAAAATAAAGAAAAATTTTTGATGTGCATTCAGGCTCTACCAGTTCTTTCTCTGGAGATGGACAGCACCTCTCCTCATAAGTCCTAAAGAATTGTCTTGGCTCATTGTATTGCTGAGAATGTCTAAGTTATTTATAGATTGATATTGCTGTGTACAGTGTTCTCCTGGTTCTATTTCTTTCATTTTCATCAGTTCATATCTGTCCATTTTTTTTCTGAGAGCATCATGCTCATCATTTCGTGAAGTGCAATAGTATTCATCACACTCATATATAGTAACTTGTTCAGCCATTTCCTAATTGATGAACATTTCCTCAATTTCCAGTTCTTTGCTGTCACTAAAAGAGTTGCTAAAATATTTTTGTTCATGTGGGTCCTATTTCTTTCATTTTCTAAATCTCTTTGGGATACAGACCAATCAATAGTATTGCTTGATCAAAAGGTATCATGGTTTTATAACCATATGGTCATTGTTCCAAATAACTCTCCAGAATGTTTGAAACAGTATACAACTTTACCAAAAGTACATCAGTGTTTTAATTTTCCCACAATTCCTCCAACTTTTGTCATTTTCATTTTCTGTCGTATTTGTCAATCTAACATATGTGAGGTTGTTTGCAGGGTTGTTTTAATTTGTATTTCTCTCATCAATAATGATTTAGAGCATTTTTATATGATGATACAACTTTGAATACTTTGTCTGAAAACTGACTGTTTACATCCTTTGGCTATTTATCAGTTAAGAAATAGCTCTTATTTCTACAAATTTAACTCAGTTTTCCATATGTTTGAGAAATAAAGTATTTATCAGAGAAACTCACTGTAATTTTTTTCACAGTAATGTTTACAAACTTATATTTCCCTTCATCCTATTTTTTCCTCATTTATCCTATATTCTCTCTGCTTTTAGTCTATCTATTCTCAAAGTGTTTTGCTTCTGAGTTTTACCCCACCCCCCAAACTGCCCTTCCTTCTATCAGCTTTGCCTTCATCTCATACTCATCCCTTTCTGCTTTCCTGTATGTAAGATAGAATTCTACACCCAACTGAATGTCAATGTCATTCCCTCTTTTATACAATTCTGATGAGAGTTTCACTTTCTCCATTTCCATATCCACTGTAAAATCTCCTTCAGGTCTCTTTTAAATCTCAGATAATTTATCCCATTCTACCTCTCCCTTTCTCCTTCCCCAAGTGCATTCCTCTTTCTCATCTCTTAGTTTTACTTTTTAGATAATCATACCATCTTAATTCAACTTACACCTCTGCTTTCTGTTTATGTATACTCCTTCTAACCACCTTAATAATGAGAAAGTTTTATGAGTTATACATATAATTTCCCCTGTAGGAATATAAAAAGTTTAGCCTTATTGATTTCTCTTTCCTGCTTGTCTTTTTAATGTTTCTCTCAAATCTTGTTTTTTGAAAGTCACATTTTCTATTCAACTCTTGTCTTTTCATCAGGAATGCTTAAAAATTCTATATTTCATTGAATATCCATTTTCCCCTGAAGGATTATATTCAGTTTTTCTGGGCAAGTGATTCTTGGTTTTAATGCTACCTTCTTTGCCCTCTGCAATATCATATGCCAAGGCCTCTGATCCTTTCATGTAGAGGCTTCTAAATCCTGTGTTATCCTAACCATGACTCCATGATATTCGAATTGTTTCTTTTTGAATACTTATAATATTTTTTCCTTGATCTGGCAGGAATTTGTCTATAATATTCCTTGGAGTTTTCATTTTGAGGGCAAGCAAAGTAGGAACTTTTGCTTCTTTTGTTTATACCAAGAAGTACAATGCCTCTGAGCAAAGTGATTAAGAAGGATCTTTCCCACTTATTGTTGGACCTGGGAAGATGTGTAGGAAGGTCCACACCTTATTCTCAAGAGATGTAATGCTTTCTGGTTTTAAAAAGTGTGTATACATATATACATACATACATGCATATACATATACATATGCACACACACATATATATAGCCCGGCAGTTATATCTGTTGAATTGTTTGCGATGGATGTATTGCTTACTGTCAGGCAGTTTGGAAGTACTGTCGGTTGATTTAGTTTTCTCTGTATTTTCTCTGACGTTCAGCGTACTGACTTTTTTTCCCTTGAACTAAGTAAATGGTACATGTGCTTGATTAAAGTGATTACTAACCCTTCAAAAGTTATCTTTTTTAGATTTGCAGATTTAAGAATTTGTGATAGCAGCCCTGCCACCTCCTGGTGCTCTCTCCAGTGTATGTTGCAGTGTTTACTGTTATAGTATCTCTTTCAGGAGGTGACCAGTGACTTTCAATTTCTATTTTACCTGATTTTGCCCTTAGAATATCAGGGCAGTTTCCCTGGATAATTTCTTTAAAGATGATGTCTAGGCTCTTTTTTGATTATGACTTTCATTTAGTCAAATAATTCTTAAATTATCTCTTCTATATCTATCGTCCAGGTCTGTTATTTGTCCCATGAGGTATTTTACATTGTCTTCTATTTGTTCATTCTTTTGATTTTGTTCATTGTTTCTTGATGTTTCGTAAAATCATTAGCTTCTACTTCCCCAATTCTAACTTTTAAGGAATTATTTTCTCAGTGAGCTTTTGTATCTCCTTTTCCATTTGAACAATTCTACATTTTAAGGAGTTCTTTTTGCATATCTTTCCCCCCCATTTGGCCAATTATGCTTTTCAAGGCACCCTTCATTTGAATTTTTGTAACTCTTTTATCATTTTGGCCTATTCTGTTTTTTTTTTTTTGAGGCATTATTTTCTTCATTAGTGTGTGTGTGTGTGTATGTATGTATGTGTGTATGTGTCTCCTGTATGACAATGTTGACACTTTTTTCATGATTTCCTTGCATCATTCTAATTTCCCTTCCAAATTTTTCTTCTATCTCTCTTACCTTATTTCAAAATCCTTTGAGTTCTTCAATGGTCTGATATTAATTTTTACTTTCTTGTCTTCTCACTATGTTTTGATCTTCCTTATCACCATAGTAACTTTTTATGGTCAGAATTTTTTTTTCTATTGTTTGCAATTTCTAGGCTATGTCTTGACTTTTAACTGCATACTTACATGATGCTCTGCTTCCCAAGTGGAGGGACACTGTCCCAAATCTCAGGTTTTTTGTGCAGCTTTTTTCAGTGGTAATTCTGAGGACCTGTTAATTTTTAACTCTTCCAAGGTGGTATGATCAGGTGAGAGATGTGTTTGCTTTTTTCCTGTACTGTGCACTTAATTGTAAGTGATCCTATGCACTCTTTACAAAACTGAAACTATGATCAGTGTCTTGGCTCCCCTATTACCTCAAGCTTTGCTCTGGTAGTATTCCTTCTCTCACTGGGACTAAGATCTTGAAATATGAGTAAGCCAAATATAAGCAGTGCAAATGAATCCTGCTCCTGGGCCCAGGAAAGAGACTCCAGTAAATCTTCTTCTGACCTGTTGTCTAATTGCCTTACCATCTGTTTGCTTAGAAGTCTTGAACCTACCACTGCTGCCACTGATTAAATTGCCTCAATGCCTGTTCCTTATTTGCTGGGCACCAGTCTGCACTTGTGCATCCTCTGTTGGACTGCACTTCTCTCTCATTCTGGTAGAATAGACCTTTTCTGCTGACCTCCTGAGTTGTCTCTGACTGCAAAATTGTTTTCTTCTGTCTTTTTTGGGTGATTCCACTCTAGGATTTGTTTAGAGACATTATTTAAAGTTATTTGGAGAGGGTTGGGGGAGAACTAAGGAGAGTCCTTGCCTCTGCTCCACCATTTTGGCTTCCATGTATATATCTGAAAGGATAATTCCTAGTCCCTCAAGCTAGGACTAGTGGAGGGATACTCTACAACTCCTCTTTGGAAACCTCATGTCTTTTTAGCCTAGCCTTTTCTTTCAAGGGGCTGCCTTAACTTTTTCTTCTTCTTTTCTTTGGTGAGAAACTTTGTGAGATCTCAAAAGTTTTCTGACATTTTTCCCCAACCCTTCCTGGGCACCCAGTAAGTAGGGCTTTGGTTGCTGTAAGAGTTTCAGTAGAAATAGTGACAGAAATAGTAACAGACCTGCTAAGAGAGTGAGAAAATACCACAAAGCACTGGGTGTTAATCAAGTCATACATAGGGAAGATGTAAGTAAAAGAGCCAATGAATAACTCTTTTGTAAGTGTTCTAAGAAATTTTGCATATTAACCTATCGTTAGATGATAAACATTTTATAATTCTTTAATACTTAGCATTACTGTACTGTGTGAGAATAAAAATTGTTTGATCCATAATTGATTCATGTTTTTACTGTGAGTACATATTTTTACTTTCTCCCTCTCTGCAGGGCAGAACTTCTTAGATTAAAGCCAAAAATAGAATAGTTTTTCAGGTATAAAATAGAGGAAGAGGGAGAACTGGAGCCCCAGAGAGCCTAGTCTTCTTGATAGGGAGATAGAAAGCCCAATAGCAATTAAAATAAGGCCAGGTAACATAGGGGAAGAGGAAATGGTCAAGGTCAAGGTCACCAGATTTGGTGGCCTGAACTTAATAGTACCTGGTTGTCTGGGTGCTCAATATACATGAAAAGTTAAGATAAGTTAAGATAAAAATATTAAATAAATCATGAATGGTGGAACACATTTAGAAATCTTGCTTCCAAAAACCCGAGTCTGATAGCTTACTTGAACTCAAAAGTTTTGAACTACAATAGAGCCAAAATATTATGGTGTCTCCACTGAGTCTGTGGTATCAATAAGAAGAACCTTTGGAGGTGTGCCAGCATGGTGCCTAGGGCGGGAAGAACCTATGGGAAACAGGATAAGTCAAAGCTCCTGTGCCAGTCACTTACTAGAAATAGTTCTATGAGTATACAGTGCTCCTCTAGCCTGGGGAGAAACACACACACACACACACGACGAGAGAGAGAGAGAGAGAGAGAGAGAGAGAGAGAGAGAGAGAGAGAGAGAGAGAGAGAGAGAGAGAGAGAGAGAGAGAGAGAGAGAGAGGGAGAGGGAGAGAAAAGGAAAGAAAAGAAGAAAAGTTAAATAATGTAATAATAAGTAAGTAAATGATTAATGATCTACACAAATACTTCTGTACTAAAGGAATTGTATGGAAAAGAATTATTGCAGAAGTTTAGTAGAATGGGACACTATTATGGTGTGGAGTGGTTAGTAATGGTATAATGGATAATGGCAGAGCTTGATGTATAAACATAAAGAAACAGTAATGACTAGAGCACGGAAATAATTGCATGTACATTAAGTGCTAAATAAATAAATGTGTAAAAAATGTATCCTGGGATATGATTCCATACTCAAATGATTTCATATGAAATCTCACCATTTCTTATATTTGTAGTATTTTTGTTTCTCCTCACATCTTCAGTGTTTCTACATATATTATTTTGTTTAATCCTCAGAATATTTATTATATTCCAAGGCAACGTCGTATAGGGCAAAGAACACTGGTCTAGGAATGAGAAGATCAAGTCTCTGAATAAAAGAATATTCACTGTATCCACCTCATAGGAATATCGTGAGGGTAAAATTAAAGTAATTGAAATAAATAACAACCCAAAATATTGACTTAACACTTGCTCTGTACAAGGTTAATTGCTTCTGTGATTTCAAAGAACTTTGTTTGAAAGGAAAGCCAAGGTGCTCAAATTTTCATGGGCTCTTTTCCACTTAAGAAAATTGTTATCCTTTGTATAGTAATTTTGTAAGACACTGGTATTTTAATACACTGTGGCATCTAGTCTTAGATGAAATTTTATGAATTCTTTTTCAGGAACTAAATTGTTATGTTAGTAAAGTGGGAAATGGGAAGAATTTTATCTGTAATACTGATTTCCATTTTGAGATCCAATTCTATTGACTAATGGTTGGGACAAAATGAATATTAGGGACAGTTATGCAAATGTAAATAAAAACGCAGTCACATGTATTTGTGGTGCTGTGATTTTATCTTACAAGTCTGAAAAACAGCTTGTAATTATGCTAAAAATAAATAACATATATCCATTATTTTAGGGCCAGAGAGTTCACTGCTATGTATACATTCCAGATAGAACAACAATAGAAAGGTTCCAAATGTCCTGTATTGCATTTTTTTTATCATTGTTTCATTTTGATCTCACTTTCACGGTATGATGTACAATGGTGAAATTTGTTATTCTTGTTATTAATTACTCATCCATCCTACCCTTCCAGTTTAAATTGTATTCTCTTTCTTCTCTTTCTCTATTAATTATAATCTACTTCCACACCAGACTTTGTATGTGTTTTATGTATATATGAGTATGCTTAATTTTCCTTTGTCTGATTCAGATATAATTATTTTTTCTTTAATCTGGATACTTTGGATTTTGGTTATGAAGGTGCTGGAAATTTTTCATTTCAGGAGGTGACTGTGGATTTCTTGTATTTTCACTTTGCTCTCAGGTTTCAATAGATGCAGATGATTGTGTGTGTGTGCGTGTGTGTGTGTGTGTGTGTGTGTGAGTGTCTGTGTATGCTATTTAAGTTTAAAATTTGGTTGTGATTTTAATAATTGTTATGATTTTTATATTTTATCTCCTTGAAATTTGTCTCATAAAATTTTAATAATTGAAGGGATCTTCAATTTGTTTCTGAACTCCTTGCCCTCTACATATACACAAATAACTGTATTTTGTTTGAATGTTTTCTCTTATCTAGAGTCATTAATTTCTCTTTGGCTCCTAATTTTCAAGGAGTTTAATCTGAAATTCTTTCATTTCTGGTTGTTTTTTCCTTTAATATTTCAAAATGCAAATATTTCCATTTTTTCCAAATATTGTAGTGATCCTTGTGGGCAAGATATTTTAGTTTTGTTTATTCTCCTGGTGGCTCAATTAAAAAACACTTCTGTTTCCTCTTTTCACTATTCTGAACTGGGAGCTGACTCCTTTGCTTGTGGTGATCCTCACAAGTCCAAACCAGATTTTGTCATTTGAGTAAGTGGATTTTCTTGGATGATCCCATGTATTTTGTTTTTCAGAGGCTGTCTTGGCCCCTTTCCTTGCTATGCTTTCCTCTGTTGCTTCTATGTGTGTTCCCTGGGTTTTGGGTTGAGTAAAGGATTTTTGTATGCTGGGTCAGGCATGGATTACCGGAGTTCTGGTTTAGCTCCACAGTCTTATGGAAACTGTGAATGATGGGGTATAAGCTACCAAGGCCTTACCTTGGGTTCTGATCTGGCCCTGGGTCCTGCTTTGGACTTTGTCTGTAGGTGTACCTTGCCTTTTACCTACTCTGACTTCTCTCTGCTAAGACTATTCCATGATTCTGGAAGACTTTTTATACAATCCTAAATTTGATGGTGAGTAGCCAAGTTATGCAGTGGATGGAATGTCGGGCCTAGAATCAGGAGTATCTGCATTTAAATCCAACCTCAGCCACTTAGTAAATATGTGACCCTGGACTAGTCACTTAACCATGCTTGCCCGCAGTTTTCTCATCTGTAAAATGAGTTGTAGTAGGAAATGTAAACCATTCTTTGTCATTGCCAAGAAAACCCCAGAAGTGGTCACAAAGACACAACTGAAATGACCGAACAACAACAAAAGCCTGGATGGCAAAGCTTATAGCTGTTTCTTTGGTTTTCTTTATTATGGTTCCTTTTGTTGTACTTTTAGAGCTTTGCTGGGGTGCTTGTAGGGGTGTAGGATCCTCTAAATCCTAACATCCAGCTATCTTCCCACTGTTCCCCGGTATTTTTTTCTCTGTATAGTCACTGTCCTAGATTAGACTGAAGTATTCTATGGGACAGAATTGGACTCCTGATTCTTACAGTGAGAAAAAGCAGGAACAAAGGGAATGACAGTATTAGATTGCTTTTATAGTCATTAGGTGGAGATGCTCAGATAACAGCTAAGGATGCAGAGGGTGATCAACGTATACAATGTGGGAAAAATATAGTCTAGGGATCAGACTAACCAATTCAGTCCCAAGAAAGCAGAGGGGATTTTCTTTTTATGAACTTTTTGTTATCTTGTAGTTACAGAAAACTAGAGCTCTCTGAAAATCTGGCCATTTCCAGTATCATATGTTCCTTCTCTCATATGTCCTGTGACTTTGAATCTGGAAGGTGTTGTCATATTTCTTGCTCCTTTGACCTCCACCAATTCCAGATAGCAGTTCTTTTGAGACAATTACTCTGTGACTTCTCTTTCTTTAAGATTCATTAGATGCTCTTCACTATGTCCTAACAAACTAACTTTTTAAAGTATTTCAGTATTTCATTTGTAATATTTCTCTCCAACTCAACCACTGACCTCATACTTGGTGATATCATTATATATGTCTATATCCACTCAAACTTCATTGCTTCTGGTTCACCAGTCTTAACTACCACCATTTTCCTCCATGTCATTGTGGTGATCATACCTTAGATTTCACCATCTCCCATAATTTTCCCATTTCCATTGCCATGTTAATCCTCTGTCTAGAAACATTTCATGGCTGATTTTAATACAAGGTCTTCAATTTACCCTTGTTGAATCTCTTATAATCTCTCTCCTCCTTACCCATACCTGATAGTGTGTTGGTTCCAAGAAGGCAGTGTCAGTTTTGCTTTTGCTTCCCTAGGGGCTATTTAGGCAGTAGTTGACATTTAAGAAAAGTTTATTTTGTGAATGGCATATAAGTTCTGCCCCACTAGGATATAAAGTCTTTGAGGAAAGAAACATTTATTTTTATCCTAAACTCCTAGAATAGTGCTTAGTATGTAATAAATGTTTAAGCAATGTTTGTTGTATTAATTTTTTAAAATTAGATTGAGTTACATACAGAACTCACAGCTTGCCTCTCTTGTTTCCTGTAGATGCATTTGGTCGTTCTTTTGTCTTGATTGTCAGGATAGTAATGCCTTTTAGCATTGCCTCCATTATTTGCTTCGGAACACCACAGACATTTCTCTCTAAGTCAATGGCCATCTTTCTGCTTCAGCAGAAATTGTTTTTCATGTATCACAGTGATAATAGATTTCATTTTACCTACAAAGATAATAATACTGACCTAATGTTAGCAATATTTATGCTTTGATTTATCTGTTTAAGTATGCTGGTGTGTTTTAATGAACCATCCCCAATATATTAGCAGTTGCATTATGGGAGGAAATACTGTGACTCAGGATTACATAATACTTTTTCAACATGCAAAAACTATTCCATGATCCACAAGAGGATCAAATTTTAGTTTCTTCAACTGTATTTTTAAGCAGCTCATGAAAAGTATGATTATTTTAACATGTGCTTTCAGATAGTACTAATATCCAGAACCATTTTCTCCTACCAGATTTTGAAGCTCTGAAAGGTGCACATTGAGTTCAAGTGATTATTCCATACTGAAGGAAGTTTTCACTATTTCTTTAGAATCACAGTTCTTAGAGCTAGAAGGGACCTTAAGAGCCTGTGAGGTCTAGCCCTCTGACTTTCAGCAGTGAGCTATCATCATCATCATCATCATCATCATCATCATCGTGATCCTCCTCCTCCTTCAAAGATAAAAGACTCATTTTTGGAAAAGTTATATGATTTGCCCAATAGATGGAAAAGTGACAAAAGCTGTTCTTTCATACCCTTTCAATCACATATCATCCATTTTAAGTAAAGAAGCATTAATTCTTGAAGGAAATCTATAGCTTTTTTAAACTTCTCTAAAACCATGCATATGCAAATTCCTATTTTGGTCTGTCAAAAAATGAGGGGCTTTCAAACACCTGAAAGGAAAATATTGAAATGTGCATTGATATATTAAAAATAATTGCTATATAAATGTATATTCAATAGTCATCAAAATTTTACAGTGTTGGCGCTGGGACACTCGCAATTTTATCTCCTTAATGCCATCATCTTCACAGACTCATAGAATTTAAGAATCTGAAGGAATATTAGCATGCATCTTCAAACCATAAACTAAAGGAATCCTTTTTAGAACATAATCAATGACTTGTAATCTAACTTGTGCTTAAGACTTTCCACAAGAAAGAATCTACTGCCTTTTAAGGGAGTCTATTCTAATTTTGGACAGCTTTTATTGTTAGGAAGTATTCTTTTTTTATCCTGATATCAAATTTACATTTTACTCTTTTCAACTTTTAGTAGAACTCAATTAGTCCTGGTACTTCTTTCTGTGCAGGATAAGTCTTACCCTCTTTCTACATTATGCTCCTTTAATTACTTCAAGACACCTATCATGTCCAACTTGAGTCTTCTCTTTTTCAAGTTGAAGAACTCCAAATCCTTCAAATGGACAGAAAATCTTTTAGGTTTCTGGGTGACCTCTATTGGACATTTAGTCTTTCTTAATCACGATGTCAAGAACTTAATATGATTCCATAGATAAGGTCCAACAAAGGCAGAATGGAGTAAGACTTTCACCTTCCAAATCCTGAAAGCACTCTCTCTCTTTCTCTCTCTGTCTCTCTGTCTCTGTCTCTGTCTTTCTTTTTGTCTCTCATTATTCAGTCCAAGATTGCATTAGCCCTTTTCTGCTGCCACAGCACATTTTTGACTCATTGAGCTTGTGGTCCACTTCAGGGCTTCAAAACAAATTTTAAGAACAATTGCTATGTAGTCATACTTTGACCATCTTGATTTTGTGAAGTTTATTTTTTATACTTAATATAAGACTTTCCCCCATTTTTTATCCTTGAGTATAGAAAGACAAAAGCCCCCCACACTCCATATGCAAAAGGAGCTCACATTTTAATAGGATAGATAACATGTAAACCTTAGGGATATACAAAATACATACAGAATCAATAGCAGATAACTTTAGAGGGGAAGGATCGGCAGAGAACAAGAAAGCCCTCCTGCAAAAGATGGCATTTGTCTAGAGCCTGGAAGGAAGCTAGGCAGCCTAAAAGATAGGGGAAGAATGTTACACCATTAGGGAATAGTCAGTGCAAATGAACAGATGTGGGAATTGAAATGTCATGTATGACAAACAGTAAGTAGTCTAGTATGACTGGATCCTAGAGGTCATGGAGGTTAGTAAAATATAAGAAGACTGGAAAAGTAAGAAGGAAACGCCAGACATGGTCAGACTTGAACTTTAGAAATTCACTCTGGTAGCAGAATGGAGTATGGGTTGTACTGAGGAGAAATTTGAAACAGGAAGATCATTGGAGAGTTCTGGTAATAATACACGAGAGGTGATACATGCCTGAACTAGAATGGTGTCTTTCTGAGTAGAAAGAAGGAAGTTTTTGAAAGAAATATTGTAAAGGTAAGAAACAACATGATTTGGCAAATTAATGGACATATGGGGTAAGAGAGAGGTGAGGAATTGGGAGTAACAACAAGGCTGTAAACTTGGTTAACTAGGAATGATATTTACTTTGACAGCAATAGAGCGGTTTTGGGAAAGGCATTTACTATTATGTGCAGCCCCTGAAAGTAGTTTATTTGAGACAGAAGATTAAATTCAACAAGGAAAATTCGGAGTTCTCTTACTATCTACTTATTTTGAATATCAATTCCCTGTTAGTTTTTTATTTTTATTCTTTCATTTCTGGGGTCTAGTCATTCTACTTAGCAGAAAAAAAAAAGAAACAGGTTCATGTTTTCTGTTGCTGGGTATTAGTATTTCATTTCTCATCTTTGAGTTTCTTTTTGTTTTCTCTCAACATGGCTAAAACACCTCATTTGATAAGAATTTCACAAAGCTTAAACCCATAGCTATATAAGTATCAGGCTAATTTATAACCTGAATGGTACATTTACGTTCAATATCAGCAATCTACATATAGATGCTAAAAATGCTATATATGAATTTGTCCCTGGCTTTTACTCCACTTAAAATCAGTGGTACAGTGTGGTATTAATAAATGATCAGAATTTTTGATGCTTAGAAGTATTGATCTGTTTGCTAAATGTTTGGATAAAAATATATGCAGATGAATGGATATTGACAGTACACATAATCCCTTGATGTAATTAATCTTTATTGGTTTAATAGGATCCTCAGTATATTCTTTGTTCATTGCCCCTCTACTCTCCATACTACAGACCTACAAAGGGATCACAGAGGAGTGAGGGTGATTTATTTTATTTTTCTTTGCTTTGTAGATTTCCATGGCCAAGACATTGATTACCATGAAGTTGATGAACTCCAGCCATTATCAGATATGCCAAACCTCGTAGAGAAAATACTTTTTGTCAGTGCTAGTATAGCCAAAGCCTTTCCAAAGTGGAGAAACTGTCAATGCTTGCTTAACACTATATGTAATGTCTCCTTTGTACTAAAATGATGCGTCACTTAGTAGAAGTCTACATCTACAATAAATAGCAAACTACATTCTCTTAAACTTTATGAACCTGTAGACAAAGGAAAATCTTACTTTTTCCTGCTCTTTCTAAAGGGCAGATATCTCATGGTAAGTCCAAACAGGTTTGCATTAAGAGGGATAAGTACCAATAGAGTTGAACATTCTTCTACTTTCATACCCTTCCATGATCTGTCCTCCATACAAACACATGAATATACTGGAGAAAAAGATGTTTTTTTCTTCCTCAGGACTTAAAATGGACTAGATTTTCTTTTCTACCTTAAGACCAAGTTTGGATGTTCTCTTTAGATTTTAAAAAAATCATAATTTCCAGTATCCCATAAGATTTGATAGGTTGTGTTATCATCATTCTCTTGAATGAAGTTGTTGATTGTTTCTATAATTTGCTGTTTAACCCCCTCATTTTTTAGGATTAGATTGTTTAGTTTCCAATTACTTTTTGGTTTATATTTTCATGGTCTTTGATTACATATAAGTGTTATTGCATTATGACCTGAGAAGAATGCATTGACTATCTCTGCCTTTCTGAACTGGATTGTGAGGTTTTTAAGGCCTACCACATGGTCAGTTTTTGTATATGAGCTATGTACGACTAAGAAAAAAGGTATATTTTTTTCTATCCCCATTCAATTTTCTCCAAAGAGCTATCATATCTACTTTATCCAGGGCTCTCTTTACCTCCTTAACTTTTTTTTTGTTTATTTTTAGGTAAGATTTACCAAGTTCAGAGAGGAGGAGTTTGAAGTACCCCACTAGTATGGCTTTGCTGTCTATTTCTTCCTGTATCTCCCTTAAGTTGTCCTCTAAAAATCTGGATGCTATACCATTTGGAGCATATACGTTTAGTAATGAAATTGCTTTGTAGTCTATGGTGGCTTTTAGCAGGATATAGTTTCCTTCCTTATCTCTTTTGATTAGATCTAGTTCTGCTTCTGCTTTATCTGAGATTAGGATTCCTATTCTTGCTTTTTTTTACATTTACTGAAGCAGAAAATATTCTGCTCCAACCTTTTTTCTTTACCCTGAATGTATGCTCCCATTTCAAAGTGTTTCTTGTAAAT
Organism: Bettongia penicillata ogilbyi; assembly: GCA_023548195.1. Lineage (NCBI taxonomy): Eukaryota > Metazoa > Chordata > Mammalia > Diprotodontia > Potoroidae > Bettongia > Bettongia penicillata. Next base: position 3,342,137 of record JAJHZJ010000653.1, read on the forward strand.
GATACATTGTTGGAGTATGGTTTTTAATCCATTCTTCTATCCACCTCCGTTTTATGAGAGAGTTTATTCCATTCATATTCACAATTATGATTACTATCTGTGTCTTTCCCTCCATCCCATTCCCCATTGTTTTTACTTTTAATTCTCTGTTCTCCCTTCCCCTCCACAACAGAAATTTCGTTTTTGACCACAACTTCCCTCAGTCTTCCCTCACTTCTTTCAGCCCCCCTCAATTTTAATCCCCTTAGAAAAAGTTTTATATCTTTGAATGCCTACATGAATGAAATAGAGAAAGAGGAAATCAATGAATTGGGCATGCAGCTGAAAAAGTGTGAGAAAGAGCAAATTGAAAATCCCCAGGTAAATACCAAATTAGAAATACTGAAAACCAAAGAAGAGATTAATAAAATTGAAATTGAAAAAACTATAGAAGTAGAAAATAAAATTTGAGTTGATTTTATGACAAAAACAATACAATTGATAAACCTTTGGTCAATTTGATTAAAAATAAGAAAAAAAAAACAAATTGCCAATAACAAAAATGAAAATCATAAACTCACCTTCAATGAGGAGGAAATTAAAACAATACTAAGTAATTACTTTTCCCAACTGTATGCCCTTAAATTCGACAATCTAAATGAGATGGATGATTATTTTAAAAGATATAAAATGCCCAGATTAATAGAAGAGGAAGTTAAATACTTAAATAACCCCATCTCAGAAAAAGAAATTGAACAAGCCATCAGTGAACTCCCTAGGAAAAAAATCTCCAGGGCAGGATGGATTCACATGTAAATTCTATCAAATATTTAAAGAACAGTTAATTCCAATACCATACAGATGATTTGAGAAAATTGGGGAAGAAAGAGTCTTCCCAAATTCTTTTTATGATACAAATATGGTTTTGATATCTAAACCAGAAAGAGTCAAAAAAGAGAAATAACATTATACACCAATTTCCCTAATGAATATAGATGTAAAAAATTTAAATAAGATTTTAGCAAAAAGAATACAGCAGTTTATCATAAGAATAATAAATTATGATCAGGTAAGATTTATACCAGGAATGCAGAGCTGGTTCAATATTAGGAAAACTATTAGCTTTCTTGATCATATCAACAAGAAAAATAACAGAAACAACATGATTATCTCAATAGACGTAGAAAAAACTTTTGATAAAACGCAACACCCGTTCCTATTGAAAACACTGGAAAACATAGGAATAAACTAAGTTATCACTCTTTACAGATGACATGATGCTATACTTAGAGAATCAAGTAAAAAACTACTTGAATTAATAAACAACCTTGGCAAAGTTGAAGGTTATAAAATAAACCCACACAAATCTTCTGCATTTCTATATATTATAACTAACAAAGTGCAAGAGACAGAAAGAGAAATCCCTCTTAATGCTATTGTAGACATTATAAAATATTTGGGAGTTTACCTGAAAAAAAAAACACACCCAGGGACTATATGAATACTATTAGAAGACACTTTTCTCACAAATAAAGTCAGATCTAAGTAAGTGGGAAAATGTCAGCTGCTTGTGGGTAGGCCAAGTCAAAATAATAAAAAATGACAAATCTACCTAAATTAATTTACTTATTTAGTGCCATACCAATCAAACTATTAGACAGTTATTTTCTGAAGCTGGTAGACTGCAATATTTATTGACTATTGTGTCTTAAGTACCTAACCTATTCCACCGGTCTACCCTTCTGTTCCTTAGCTGTTTCTTAGCCACCTATACAAAATTGTATGCTGTCTCAGAAAGGGAGGGGGGAAGTAGGGGTAAGGAATGAGAAGGAGGTGAAGAAAATGTAAGTTATATGCAAATAATTTTAGAACACTGAAAACCAAGAAAATAATTAAAAATAAGAAAAAAAAATCCTGCTTTTCCTAATCTCTCCATATAGATTATGAGGTTTCTTAACCTGGGGTCCATGAACTCTAAAAATTTTTTATAATTATTTCATTATAATTTATTTCATTTATGATAGTACTATTAACTTATTTTATTCCCATTATTCTAAAAGGGAATCTATAGGTTTCAACAGACTATCAAAAGTTCTAATGACACAGAAAAAGTTAAGAACATCTGATTTGGAAGCCTTTATTTTCACACCAATCTGTCATATACCTTTGGTGTTCACTATGTACTATAATATTCTAACTTGTATAATAGTTAGGTGTGTAACTTTCTCCTTCTTCTGCATTGAAAGTTCTCAGAAAGAAGAGACTGTTATTTTCATTCTTTTTATTTCCATCACCTCATACAGTGCAATGCACATAGTAGGTGCTTATTAATTTTTTGAACAGAATTACTTTGAAAAAGAAAAAAAGTGTTAGGACCTCTATACTCAATGCTAACTATATGTCTTTTTGGAATATATGACTATATTATTTGGAAGAAGGCTAAGAGAAGACTCAGAAGAAGAGCTCCCCTTGAATTCTACTGTCAGGATCCAGGTATAGAATCAGGAGAAGGGGTGCTGCTGCTATTATTTCTCTGAATTTTGGCTAAGATCAAGTGTAGGAAAAGGAGTACTGCAACCACAACTAGAGCAGATCCAGTATAAAGTTCTTTCTTAGCAGGAGAGCCCCATGTCCTGGGCTTGGTCATAATCATTGGATTCCACATAATTTCTGGCTTTCATTAAATGATCAATAATACCCCCAGCCCAAACCTCTTTGTCTCATTATCTAAGTCTTGTTGACTTAGAACAAGTGTAAATATTAACTGTTTTCTGTTCTGGACAGAAACTTTGAGGATCTTCCTTTCTTAGATGGATTTTTTTTTGTGATGGTAAATTAGGCAAACTTTTGTCTCAATTTTTACCCACTCCTTAGTGATAGAACTATTATTGCCTCAGACATAATGAAACCTGGGAAAGACTTTAATTTAGAAAGGCAAAGGTCATACATTGTATCCTGGGCCATTGCAAGTCATCTTGATTTTTTGTACATCAATCACTTCTATTAAAATACAAGGGAATCTGCTGTTCCTCCCTACTTATGATTACTGGTATATCAGCTTTTATGTGAGTCCCCCAAGGACTTTTAAAGAAATTCTGCCACATTTTGCTTTATAACTTGGAAACATAATAGCATAGAAATAAAGCAGTATGCCTAAGAGAAAAATCATGTGTGCTACAAGGCCTCAAGGCAGAGAGTCACATCACTTTTTAACAACTGATTTGTTTTAAGATAGCCTAAGGGTTTTACTTGTCAGGATATGCTACACCAAAATGACAAATCATAGATTCAATGCTATGTCTTGAATATCAATAATTCTGAGTTTGTAGGACAAGGAGGAAGATGATATCACAGAGCTGAGAATTCTCAATAGAACATATAGCATCTCCACTTTCTTGAAATCCAACCAAAGATTCACCACTAAGCCTTTGTTTTTTGGATCTGATAAGCTAACTTTTCTCCATGTTAAAAAAAAAAAAAAGGGTACATAGTCAAATTGATTCTTGACAACTTTACAGACAATAACTATTTTCCTGGAAGAAGGGAAAACAAATTATCTCTTAAGAATGTGAAATTCACTGCTTTATACAGATTCATGTGCAAGTGTGTCTAACTGGAAGAATGACATATCACATATTTCAGATTTGGATATTTATACAATTATCTACAGGAATGGGCATGCCAAGGGTGGGGAACTCATGACTTCAACACTATATGTGGTTCCCTATGTTCCTCACTCCTGACCTAGACAATGGCAGTGAGCCACGTACTGGCCTTAATGTCACCATTTCCAACTCTGCCAAAATAATATACTAACACAAACCACTGTGAAGCACTCTCCTTTTTTTTTCTCTATTCTCTTCTATTCATCTCTTCTTTCAATTAATGAAGGAGAGAGAGTATGGAAAAGGGAGATTTTTTTTTGTTTGTTTTTTTTTCTTTGTATTGCCATTCACCAAATTTTTCTTCTGTGGTCCTCAGTTCATCTATCTATAAAATGAGACTGTTGAACCAGATGACTTAGAAGTTCCCTTCTAAGCTTACATTCTATTTTTCTATTTCCTTCCCTGTCCATTTGTTGGTAGGAAGCATGAACAATGTTAGAAGCAGTTGTGGAGAGCCATTGTAGTTCATCCTCCATAGCATTGTAGATAGAGTGCTGATCTTAGAATGAAGAAGACCTAAGCTCAAATCCTTCCTCAGCTATTTACCATTTCTTTGATCCTGGGCCAGTCTCTCTTAATCTCAGTTAATAGTAGCTAACTCATGGTGTCTTTATAAGGATTACTGGGACACCCTGAAAACACATTCCACCTCCATCCATTTATACTGGACTCTGCCAACATGGACAAAAGTTGTTTATGGTGAAAAATAATTCATATCTTTAAAAATATTGTGTGTGTTTAGATAAGCTTACTATTCAAAATGACAATCTTCTCTGAAAAAGGAAAGTTCTTTGAAATAGGGAGTATCGCACCGGCTTTATGCACCTAGAAGATCAGTTGATGTAAAAGTATTAGGTATGGGATGAATAAATCAGGTGGTTATGATTTTGGAATTGGTGGAAGATCTTTCATTAGTTCAATTCATGCCTCAGTAGCTAAATGTAGATGTAGACTGTACCCTGCTATTTTTTTAACATCCTGTACATCTGGCATTCACTTTAATATATGATGAGTCAGATAACTATGCAAAATATTTTAACATGTAAAATCTTCCTCCCACTTAGAAGCTCTACAACGTCAATTACAACACAGAACTGAGTGTTCTTTATAATACAAATGAATAAAAAAGAAATACAGCATGTAATTAATTATTCAAAAATTTGAAAGGGGATTTTATAGTTAAAACCTATCAGAATGTATAATTAGATGACATCTGAACATTCTATTTATTTAGGACTTTGGAATGAAAATGGCCTGTTTTTTTCCATATTAAATGTTCTTTCACAGGAAACATAATGTATTCTAGGATGGGTTCCCAGGTGCTGTTAAGTAAGTCCATTCTGCCTTATAATTTGTACATCATTTTCTCATATGTTGCTATTTGTGTAATTGATGAACCAATTCATCCTATGTTACAAGCTCTCTGTCTTTGTAATGTCTCAAGATGATTCTCTGTGTAATTACACTGATCCTGAAACTGTACATAATGTAAGGAAAAGAGGATTATTGTAAATGGGCTTCCAAGGCTGTGCCTTTTTATTCTAAATAATGAGATGGAAAAATGTCATTCTAGATGTACCAATGGTTCATCCTGTCACATAATCTATCTCTGGAAGGGGGATTGCTTCACTCCTCCTGACCCCTTTTTACCCCTTCTTCTGGACATTCAAAGTTATAAATATTTTCTTTCCAAATGTGACATTTTGGAATAAATATAATACTTATGATATATTATGAACAAAGTGACATACTACCTGACTATCACCTCTCTAATCTTGGACACTATGCCTGTTGTCCTGCATTGCAAATTTGTTTAAAATTTTACTTACTGTCCAACACAGTACTTTTATTAACTTTTAGCCAGATGAACTATTGCATGAACAATCAGATGATCTTTAATTTATCAAGCCATGACTACCATGTTTGCAAAGTTGATCTTTTGAACCCAAAGTTTAAAATTGTTTTATTATATACATGTATCTCTGTTAATATTTGTGGTTTAATTTTAATTTTGTGGTTAATTTTAATTTTACCTTTTATGTATTTTTTTTTGGATTTGGATTGTCAAAGATTGTATCTCTTATTTTTGTCTCATATGCTTATTTATTAAGGATCTCACCTATTCATATAATTCATTCACAAATGAATGCATGTTAAATGCTATAAGCACAGGTATAGACTCCTAAGGTTCTCTACTAGAGACTGCCCATTTTGAATGAAAAAGAAATCATTAACTTTTAGCCTCTTTGGCCATTTAACCCAGTTTTTAAATCCCCTAAGTCTATGAGCAGCAAGTCAATATACCTTGCTTGTAGTCTACAAAAATAGCCTGAGAGAATTTGTTAAAATATTTTGCTAAAATGTAGGCAAACTCAATCTGCAGTATTCCCCAGATCTACCATCTAGCAACAATGTCATAAAAAAAAACTTAAGTTTGTCTGACATAACCTGTTCTTTATGAAGCAATGTTAGCTTTGTGATTACCATTTTCTTTTCTACATCTTAAGAAAAAATTATTTTAGTGTTATCTTCTAGAACTTTGCCAGGAATCAAGGTTCAACTTACTGATATGCAGAAACCATTTTCTTCTTCTTCTTCTTCTTCTTCTTCTTCTTCTTTTCTTCTTCTTCTTCTTCTTTTCTTCTTCTTCTTCTTCTTCTTCTTTTCTTCTTCTTCTTCTTCTTCTTCTTCTTCTTTTCTTCTTCTTCTTCTTCTTCTTCTTCTTCTTCTTCTTCTTCTTCTTCTTCTTCTTCTTCTTCTTCTTCTTCTTCTTCTTCTTCTTCTTCTTCTTCTTCTTCTTCTTCTTCTTCTTCTTCTTCTTCTTCTTCTTCTTCTTCATCCTTCTATCCAGTAGTACCTCTCTTTTATTCCATCATCTTTCAGAGATAGTTGACAGTGGCACAAGTATTTTGTCTGCAATTTCTTTCATTATCTGAGGATGAATTTCACCTAGCTTAAAAAAGCTGAAATGATCAATAGTACCTAGGGACTCTTATAAACATCTTACTAATATTAGGTAATTATTAGTTTTTGTCTGGCCTTTATGCTTCAGAGATTATGTTACTTGACAGAGCAAATAGAAGTAAAATAAGAGTAGGATAATAAAAGTAGTTCCTTTACAAAGTAAATTTAAGAGTTTTAAAAGCATTTTATATGTGTTATCTCATTTGATTGTCCCAAATCTGAAAAGAAATTTCTTATTATTATCAAGGACATGTTGGCAAATGTTCTCTGGGTATCATGAAAATGCATGATACAATTTTAGGTTTAATGGTATCATCAACATTTTCTCCAATCCTTCATAGGTCTAGAATTCAGGGATAAGTAAATTATGCACTTATCAGAACTATTTTTATATGTTTTATAAACTATATGAACTTTTATTTTATTAAAGATTAAAAAAAGTCTTAGCTCACTAGCCAAATAAAAACAGACAACGGGCAGGATTTGACTTAGTGTGTAAGTCCTTAATTTAGACAATCCACCAAAGGGTAAATGAAGCCCTGATTTGTAGACTTTGCTGATTTCTGAAATGTAAATGCTCAAACTAAAAATTGAAAAACTCTCTTATAAGCCAGCATGTGCTGGCTGCAGCATACTTCTGGTTTTCCCATTTTATAGATGGGAAGATTAAGACTGAGAAAGACCAAGTGATTTGACCAAGGTCAGACAGAGAATAAGTACGTGAGGCAAGATTTTAACTCTAATATTCTTAACTCTAAATCCAGTGCTGTTTTCACTATGTATACCCTCATTCTGTATATCATTATCAGATATGCTGGAATCTGAAAATGATCTCATTGCTTTCTGAACCTTGTGTTAGTGCTTTATAGTCCATGGCATCATCCTAATTTATGCATCACCTAATGGAACACTTTCAGAAATTCACTACTTCAAAAGGTAGTGGATTCTAGTTTTAAACGTTGGGGGAAAAACACTAAAAATAAGGAGGTAAATCAAGTCTACTTCAAACTTTCATCTATTGATAAAACACATTTCTAGAGCTATGCAAAACAGTTTTTTTCTTCATACAGTTCCCATTTTTAGTTTACATTAAAATATATTTATTTTAACATTCTTTTTAAATTTTGAGCTCCATATTCAATCACCCCTCCTTCTTTGAACTAATTCAGATGAGAAGGAGATTCAACCATTGGCTGTCATCTACTCTTCAAGTAGTCCCTTCCACTAACTTTCTTGTGCACCTCTTTTATGTGAGTAAATTTTTCCGATTTTGCTTCTCCCTATCCCCTTTCCCCAATAAATCCCTCTTTTTTACTTCAACATTTTTTTTCCTTTTGGTGATCATGCAAATATAATTGATTCAAACTCATATGCGCATTTATTTTGACTTCTTTTAACTGATTTAATAACTATAATGTTCTTTTCTTCAGTGAACTATTTTGTCTCAATTCTTTAAGTTATTATTTTCTTGAGAAGTTTGTGTCTCTTTTACTAAGCTGTTAATTCCCTTTTCATGATTTTCTTGCATCCCTCTCATTTATTTTCCCAACTTTTCTTCTACCACTCTTAGCTCTTCCTTTAACTTTTCCAGGAATTCTTGTTATGCTTGGAACCAATCAGCATTTTTTGTGGCTTTTCTTGTAGTTGTTTTCATATTGTAATTTTCTTCTGGTTTTATGTCTTGGACTTCCCTAACCCAGTAGTTACTTTTTAATGTCAAATTCTTTTTGGTGGTTTTTGTTTACTCATTTTCCAGCCTCTTTCTTGACTTTGAAATTTATGTTAATTTTGGGCTCTGCTCACCAGGAGGTGGGGAGGCACTGCACTGAGGTTCAATGCTTATAAGATTCATGTAACACTTTTTCGTGTTACTGTTTTCAGAGCTAGTTCTAGAAGTCTCCAAATTTTTGTGCTAGCAAGGTGGTGTTATCCTGGGAGAGGTGTGCTCACTGCTCTTCTGTTCCATACTTTGACCTTTACCCAGAAAAGGCCCTGTTCTCTAGAAGTACTATTGATCCTTTCTGCCCTGGAACTGCAACCCAGAATTATGTATGTGCAATAGAATGTCCAACAAGTGCCAACTCCACCCAGTGCTACCCAAGAATCCCTTGAAATCTCTTTCTGACTAAGCCTGAACCCCTTACCATTGTCTCTGGATTGAGAGCTCCTGAAGCTTCTCTTTCTGCTGTCACAGCCTGTAGAGTCTGCTGCATGCATTCCAGACCACCCTAACCCCAGCAGGAGTCACAGAACTCTCCTGCTGAACTACTAAGTTGTCTTAGACTTGAAAAATACTTCATTCTTTTTTCTCAAATTTTATAATTGTTGACTTTTCCACTTCAAATTTTGATTTGGATAGTTATTTTCAAATTGTTTGGCAGGAAATGTGGAGAGTTTAACTGGGTTGCTACCTCTCTTCCCTTATCTTCACCTATGCAGAATGAGTTTAATACCTTCTGAGAAGAGACTGAATGTTTGTTTTCTTTGGACCAGAAGGCAAAAGAATGCATGTTGAGTCTTGGTTGCTCTAGTTTGTATTCAAATGATCACATGTATTCTCTGCCCTTCAGACTTCCTTTTGTCAAATAGGAAGAACAATCAATACATTTAGTTATAAGCCTTATAGGCTTGTGGTGAAGAAACTTCTTGGAAAACTGAAGTGATATATTGATGTAAACTTCTATTTCAGATATCTAGGGAAGCATTTGGAGGCAGTTGTCATGTTCTCTGCATGTTCTCTCTGAATTTAGAAGAACTTGGATTCAAATCCAATTTCTGACATGTGTTATCTGTGTAACAAGGCAAAACTTTCCATCTGTCGAAATCAGAGGGCTTGAGTGGATGACCCTTGAGCAGATGTGTGCTTCTAACCATTCAACTACTAACTTTCTGTTAAAAATTACTCATGCCGTAGTTTTAAGATGAATCTACATCATTAAGTGTTTCTCCATTATTTGTTCTCTTAAATCTAGGCAATCAAAACAATAAATAAATCTGTGATTTATAGAATTTGATGATTTCACAAGGTATAAATACTCATGTAGAAATAAGTAATTGCCTCACTACATACTCTTGCCCCTAGGGTTACTTAACTTCTCAAGCTGTGATTTTTAATACCTCTTTCAAATATAATCCTTAGAAGTGAAAAAAATAGTCCACATATGATTTGACAGAGCACACCCCTCCTTTATTAATGCTGCTTCTTTTTTTCAAATATGAATTTTTTTCAAGTGAAATTGCATATTGTGTTTTATTTCTTCTTTATAACTTTCTTTTAACTCATATTCAGATTGCAGTGAAACAAGACCCAAACAATTTAAAGCTCTCTCTCTCTCTCTCTCTCTCTCTCTCTCTCTCTCTCTCTCTCTCTCTCTCTCTCTCTCTCTCTCTTATCTTGAAGGATTTTTTTGAAACAGGTATAATATTTATATTTATCCCAATTAATTACCACATTGTTGAGAATGGGAATCATTCCAGTCCTTCATAATTTTACTTGGAATATCTAATGTTTCACACTCAATTGGTATCTGAAAGTAAAGAGCGCTCCTAGGATATTGGGTAGAACTTCTGTGGTTAGCTTATGGGAGGACATGGGCAAAGATTCCGCATGATGGACTGACCTAGAAAGGCTGTGGCCTGTATCATTTCAGAGTGTATCCACATCAATGAGATCACACATTAGTTTGGTTTTGAGTTTTAAAGCATAAGGTGTAAAGTACTGGTTTGAACATTGAACTAGGACACAAAGAACAGTACTTAAGTATCTTCCTATCTATCTGTCTGTCTATCTGTCTATCTATGTATCTATTTATCAGAAGTAAGTAACTATTATGTGCTAGCTTCTGGAGATAAAAATATGAAGAATAAAACAATTCATGATCTTAAAGAATCTACCTGTGTCTTCGTATTTCTCCATACCTTAAAAAACATACCTTTTATATTTCATTGAATTTTATTCTTCTACAAACCCATTCACAAATTAAATCTTAGTTGATATCAACAATAAATCTACAAAGCAGACATGGCAAGAATTGTGAATAAGAAGTAGAAGAAAATGAGATCAAAGGAGGAATTACTAACAAAAGGAAAAGAAGATGTAACAAACAACGTGTCACTGTCCTATGTAGACATTGTGCACTATTTGAGCTACAGTTTACTGCTTTATGAGCCTGAAGTAATATCAGGCTTTATAAATGATATATTTTGGCAAATAAAATTGCCATCCTCCAAAATGTATCCAAATAAAGGAGAAATTACATAATCCAGTAAACTGGTGAAAAGGGGGAAACAAACCCTTTTTAGGGAAATAAATGGCCAGTACTAGCAAAAGTAACAGAGCTAATCTCAACTGAAAATACATCAGGTAGTCTTATCTTCACTGGTTGCCAGAAGTCTCAACAGAGTTTATAATTAATAATTTATCAAAGTAATATACCAGCTGAGAAGGCTCAAAATACTTCCAAAACCAAAACACAGGCTCTGTGCAGTGTAATTAGTTATATCATAAGGGATACAACAACTATCTCTAATTTTAAACTCCTAAGGAAACCAACTTAATTATAGCTATTAAATTTGTTGGCCATGATTTAGAAAAAAAATGATGCCAGCTGATTAGTTCTGGAAGTTCTAACACAGCTGTCACCAGAAGTCCAATTGAGAAGATGAGCTATATTATTTTGTCTGGATGAGAAAAAGATTAAATATCCTAATTGACCTGGCAGAATTTCAGGTGAGCTTAACCATGTCTGAAAATCACAGGGGTGATAATCTAAATTACAAAAATCTATTTACAATATAACAGATTGAGAACTGTGTATATGAAAACTACTTTCTATCTGGGAAGCAGTCTGATAATTTTACAATGATTTTTGTTCCCTCAAGACAGAAATCAATTCTTATCTTCCTATATTCTCCCAATACTTCAGCTGTTTTAGAAGTAGACATTCTAAACATATCTGTTAATTGATTAATGGATGTTAATATAGAATGTAAAATATCCTACAACTCATTAAAATGTCAAGGAAGACATTTTAGTTAAAGCCTTAGTTATTCTCTGTGAGAAATTACAATCCATCAGAGAGAAGCTCTCAATTACTTTAGATGGGATATTCTAATGTGTTGGTAAAGTGGACAGTAGCCTCTGTGAAGTGATTTGGTGTGCACTGAAGGAACTCAATCTTACAAATAAGTCTAAGATTGGCCATTGTACCTAAAATACTCACATTATATACTTATTTGGTTTAAAAATATAGTGGATCACATCTCCCCACTTCTCTCCCTTGCACAACCCCAAATTATCCTCATATTGAATGCAGAAAGGAAGGCTCCTATCAAAACTATATTTCCCAAGTACAGTTTGCTGTCTGAGTCATTCTAATGGTGATGGGAGTGAGGGGATAGCAAAGATTTACTCCCACTTCCTTCTCCTTTAATCCCTGTTGTTCAATAAGTGCTGTTTACTGAGCAGTGAGGGGTGGGAGTGTGACAGTGTTTCTCCTGTTACTGTTTCCTACACATTGCCTACTCATCCACATTGTATCCCTTCACAGTTCCTTTCTTCGTTGCTTCATTTGTCCTCTTTAAAAACCCTTCTAATAGTTAACAATCTCCTCTTTTGTCTAGAGTATTATAATGTTACACACACACACACACACACACACACACACACACACACACACACACACTTCTGAAATTCATAAAAACCTAGCTCTTTGAAGGAGACCTTACATGTCTGACCATCTCCTTTCACACTCTCTGAAAGTGGTCCAGGCAGAAGAGTTGTCTTACTCGTTGCTCTTCCTGACCTTTGAAAAGAACTCTCTCTATCCATTTATCATTCTGCAACTTGCTAGTTTCAAAATCTACCTTTCGCACCATGATTCTTTCACATGGTTCCCACCTCAGCATTTCCAAATATCTCAAACTTTTTCACACCTAACTTTTATTAACAGATAATCTGCTTTGTGCTTTACTTATAAAATTGAGTGCTTCTTTTAGTCAGAAGCTCTGGGAAGGTAATGGTCAACAAGAAGGCATGAGAGGTCTGGGAAAGAATGAATGTGGAAAAGAGTGGTTCCAGAAAGGAGGAGAGTCATGCAAGTCAAATGTTAACTACTCTAAAACAATGTCTAGGAACTTCTTAACTGCCTTTTTCATATGATTTAAGACAATAATTCATAGGAATCTCCTTTTCTCTTTGCAGGAGAGCAACAATGTTGAGAGTTCATTAAATGTATGTTTTCCCCAAATATGAAGGAACAGTAGAAGGGAAGATATGGATAAATTTAGTCAGGACAATTTTGTAATCATTCTATGAGACATACCTTGCTGAATGAGCACTGTTCTTTGGCATTGTGTTGGGTGCTATAGACAGTACCCCCAAAGATACTTAAATTTGTGGGTAAGTCTCCTTATTTCCATTTTCTATATGCAAGACCATACTATGTTTTAACTAATTTTTGCCATAATAAAAAGTTAGAGGAGGAGAGGGTGAGATCATTTCTCCCACATGTGACAAAGAGGACAATATGAGAATATTCTTCCAGGTAATTTCCTACTCCAACATGTCCTTGAATTCATTGTTGTTTGTATAGATCACATAAATAGTTCATAGCCCATCCAAATTTTTCTTATTGATGATTCTTGTCTAAGTTGTCCCATAATTCCTCAACAGAAAATTTATTGAGTGTGCTAGAGAGCTTCCTCTAGGTCTTTCAATATTTTGTAGATATCATATAACACTCAGACAGTTCATTTGTTATTCTTTATTCTCCATATGTTATTGTAGCTCTATCTCCTTATGGTCACACATCTCTTGAATCAATTATTTTAAGAAAGTTATCATGAGTGAATCATGTGAGTGATGTACTGCATTCTGTTTACACTCAATCTCTGTCTTTTTATTGTCTTTTGGGTCAATGTCAATATTGATTATTCAGAAACTGCAATATGCTGCAATTCACAGTGACACTATAGGGGTATTTCTTTTTTTCGTAACAGAAAGTAGCATATGGGTGGGGGCTATTGAACATATGATGCAATCTCTCAGATGTGTTTCAGCCTACTCTGCTCTTCCTCTTCAGTTCTAGGTCTAGCTTGTTGTCCATCAGCACTTCCTTCCCAAGATGTGGGTGTGTGTTTGTCCTTTGTTGCCAAAGAAGACTATGCCATCAGAGAAATGATGACATGACTTGCACTTGACTTTTGCTTTGAGTGAGGGAGGGCTGTGCAGATCACCAGCCTCACTTCCCCTCCAGAGCCATCTGAATCTAGTGACTAGATATTCATCAGGATTGCTGGAGATGACCCAGGATGAGGCAATTGAGGTTAAGTGATTTGTCCAAGGTCACACCTATTGAGTGTCAAATGTCTGAGGTGAGATTTGAGCTCAGGTCCCCTTGACTCCTACACTGGTGCTCTATCCACTGTACCACGTAGCTGCCCCTTCCCAAGATGTATGTACTGAAGGAACACTGATGCACCACTTCAATTGTCTGCCCCTCCAATAACACACATTCATTTATAAGGTAAAATTTCAAGGTTTACAATATTTTTTTTCCTTACATCAACATTGTGCAATATATAGTACAATTATTATTATCCTCATTTTATGGATAAAGAAATTAACAATCAGAGGGTTTTCATAACTTTCCCAGGATCACAGTTAACAAGTAGCTGACTCAGGATTTGAGTCCAGGTCTTCCAACTCCATGACCATCGTCTTTTGTATATGTCATGGAACCTTTGTTATTTTATCTAAAAATCTAAGTAAGGCTAATCTTTTATTTTTTTTTCTTTTCAAGTTAGTAGCCACTCTTTGGTAAGTGACTGAAGATCACCTTAAGGAGATCTTTTGAAGAATAAACATAATTTTCTTTGTCAGCAGAGCACCTAAAGAGTCCTTCAATTGATCTTTTTGTAGGATATTGTCCATGAGCCTGGAAAAGTGATGGAGATGGAATCATTAATCACCCACTTTTTCCATCTTTTCCATCTCCATAAATTCTTGATAACAGTGATTGATGCTTGCAGCATGAGTATTAAAACATTAATAAATGGACCAGGTAGATATTCATAGATGATTTTTTTTCTGTAGTTAACTATTTTTTTGTAGTCACATAGTTGACTTGGAGGTTCAGAGAGTACTTGATACCTTACTAGTCAGTTGCACAAAAAGAAAGGAAGACCAATGAAACTCTTTAAAGTTTCATCTTCAACAAGTTCTCTCATGTATATTTTAAGATGATAGAAGCATGATTCTTTGGTAGATGCAACCAAAGAAGATAACTTTACATAATTCTGTGAGAACCAGTGTCAGGAAAAGGCATAAAACAAGGAGCCTCTCCCGCATGCAAAGGGGGATGACATATGTTGCTTTGCATATATCATTTCATTTTAGTTCTCACAATTCTATGAAGAAAGCTCTAAATGTATTGTACCTATTTTACAGATGAACAATTCAAGGTATAGAGTATTTGGTGACTTACCCATGGTCACATATCTTATGAATGTCAGAGGTGTAATTTGAAATCAGTTCTTTTATGATTCAAAGTTCAATGATCTTTATTAAGTTTGGCTACATAACATACAGGAATCATAATAACAATCTTATTATCCTTTATATTTTTGATCACTTTTCATATTTTATTGATTTTACCATTCTTAAAAAGCCATGGGACTTGTATAATTGGCAAGGCTATTCTCTTGCTGTATTCACACAAAGAAAATATACTTCCTTACATTGGTTAATAAATAAGTGACAGCCATTGGCAACAATGTGAAGGTAATTTCTTCAAGATTCCTATTCATTTGGTATCCATGGACACTATTCCATCTCCCCTATCTCTCCCACCATTGCCACTTTCACATTTCATCTAGTTGTCTTATACTGCATTCAGCTCATTGCCAATGAAAATGGTTTCTTAGGAAGGTCTTTCAAAAACCCCTTTCATATCAAAGTGCTTACAGGCCTTCATAAGAGGGCAGTGTGGGACAGTTTAAAGTTCAGGAAGATCTGGGTTGGAATTCTGGGGCTGTCACATTAACTGTGTCACTTTGATATGTCAGAATAATAGCTAATGTTTAAAATTCATGAAGTTCAATTTCCTCATCTTTAAGAGGATCAAAACTTACTCTACTTATACCATCAAGGTAAATAAGTTATTTTGCTCACACCAGTTTTGCTGCTTGAATTTACAGTTTGCCCCTGATTAGACCACTTGCCTAGTGCTATGCTGAGTTTAGGGCAGCTTTACTGCTACAGATGAGTACAAAGCAATAACCCAGAAAAAATGTTTTGTCAATGCTCTCTTCCCTTTGGAGGTTATAACTCAGAAGTCAAATGAAGTCAGTATTGCCTCACCATGTTTGACCTATGTGTACATTTAGCCAAGTATAGATTGATAATACTTTAGTTTTTTGGCAGTTCTTAGTGCAGGAATGAATAAAGGAAAATATTTGAATCAAATAAAGTGTTTTCTCCTTCCTCTAGATCTTTATTCACACTGTTCCCATCACCTGGAATTCATTTCACTTTCTTTCTGCTACCTTCTCCTTTGACTTCCACCTACATACTTGATAGTTTATACCAAACATTACTGAATATTAAAGATTTCCCTCATTTCCATAATTAGTTGAAATATTTCCCAGCTCTGGAGCCCCAGAGAACTTTGAAACTTCCCTCTGGAGCATTTCATATACTCTAGTATAATAGTAATTTACAGATGTGACTTATATTTAGTGTCAAATTGTCAAATCCTTAAACAGGTATATGCCATCATCATCCTCAAGCTCCATAGATACCATCATATAAAGTGCTTTATACCGTAGCTGTAGTTTAATATACATTTCTTGAAAGAATGGATTGATATGAACAAGCAAATAGTAATGTTTAACTCTCAATATCTTGCATAATATAAAACATGCTACAGAATATGGCAGGGAGCAACAATTTCTGAAAGCATTGTAATGTTAACTCATGAACAAAAAAATCTTAGAATTTTGAGATTTTTTAATGCTTCAATCTGTATTTATATACCATCAGCTTTTTCTCTGGGGATGGATGACATTTTTCATCATAAGTCCTTGAGAGTTGCCTAAGTCATTCACAGCTGATCATCTTAACGATATTGCTTTCACTGTGTACACAACACATTTCACTTTGTATCAGTTTATGTAAGTCTTTCCAAGTTTTTCTGAGAACATTCTGCTTATCATTTCTTATATCAAAATAGTATTCCATAATAATCACATAACATAATTTGATCAGCTATTTCCTTATTGATGGGCATCCCCTCAATATTCATTTTTTTGCCACCAGAAAAGAGCTGCTATAAATATTTTTATACATATGGGTCCTTTTCTTTCTTTCCCCTCTCTTTTGAGATACCAGCCTAGTAGTAGTGTTGCTAAGTCCATGGGCATGCACTTTGAGCATAGTTCCAAGTTGTTCTATGGAACGGTTGAATCAGTTCACAACTGCACTAATAGTGCATTAGTGTCTAATTTTTCTCCCATGTCACCTCCAACATATGTCATTTTCATTTTCTGTCCTATTAGCCAGTCTAACAGGTATTACAACATTTTTCATATGACTGTAGAGAGTTTTGATTACTTCTTCTGAAAACTATTCATATTTTTTGATCATTATCAATTGAAGACACTTATTTTTTACAAATTCAGTTCTCCATGTGTTTGAGAAATGAGGCCTTTATCAGAGAACATTGCTATAATTTTCTTCACAGTTATGATTCACAACTGCATTTTCTTCCATTTTACTTTTCCCCATTCATTCTATTCTCTCTCTCCTTTCACCTTGTCCCTCCTCAAAAGTGGTTAGCTTTTTTTTACAGGCCAATCTGCCCTCTTTTCAATCATCCCTCCCTTTCTCTTATCTCCTTTACTTCCTACTTTGCTGTAGGGTAAGATACATTTCTATACCCAACTCATATGCATGTTATTCCCACTTTGAACCAAATTGACATAGTCCACCCCACATCCCCCTTCTTCCCTCCATTTGAAAGCCTTGTTTTGCCTCTTGTAGGTGAGATAATTAACTCCATTCTACCTCTCCCTTTCCCTTTCTTCCAGAATATTCTATTCTCTAGCTTTAATTTTATTTCTTTTTAGATATTTTCCCTCCATATTCAACTCACACCTGTGCCCTCTGTCTATATATACTCCTTGTAACTGCCGTAATAATGAGGAAATTCTCATGAGTTGCAAGTACTATCTTTCCAGTAGGAATGAAAACAGTTTAATCTTATTTAGGCCCTTATAATTTCCCTTTGTTGTTTTCAGTTTTTATGCTTCTCTTGATTCTGTGTTTGAAAGTCCAATTGTCTTTTCAGCTCTGAAAATTTCATCAAGAATACTTAAAAGTGCTCCATTTAATTGAATATCCATTTTTTCTCAGTTGGATGATACTCAGTTTTCCTGGGTTGGTGATTCTTGGTTGTGATCCTAGCTCCTTTGCCCTCTAGGATATAATGTTGCAAGTCTTAAGACACTTTAATGTAGAAGCTACAAAATTTTGTGTTTCCTTGATATTTGAATTAGTTCCTTTCTGGCTGGTTGAAATATTTTCCCCTTGACCTGGGCGCTCTGAAGTTTGACTATAATATTACTGGGTATTTTCATTTTGTGATCTCTTTCAGGAAATGATCAGTGCATTCTTTGAATTTACATTTTACCTTCTTGTTCTAGAATATCAGGGCAGTTTTCCTTGATTATTTCTTTAAAGATGTCTAGGTTTTTTGTTTTTTTTTCAATCATAGCATTCAGGTAGGTCAATATATTATTCAGAAATTGTCTCTCCTAGATTTATTTTCCAGGTCAATTGTTTTTCCAACGATATATTTCACATTAACTTCATTTTTTTTTTCATTCTTTTGGTTTTCTTTTACTGTATCTTGATTTCTTAGAGGTTCATTAGCTTCCATTTACTCAATTCTAATTTTTAAGGAATTATTTTCTTCAGAGAGCTATTGTACCTGCTTTTCCATTTGACTTATGTTACTTTTTAAAAAGATTATTTTCTCTAGTGTTTTTTTTTTTTTTTTTTTTTTTTTACTTCTTTCCCTTTTGGACCTCTGTTTCTAGGAAATTCTTCTTATTTTTTTGTACCTCTTTTACCATTTGACCTTGTCTTTTTTTTTTTTTTGAAGTATTATTTTCTTCAGTATTTTTTTGCGTACCCTTTACCAAACTGTTGACTCATTTTTTTTTCTTGGTTAAATTTATTTATTTAACTTTTTGCATTCATTTTCACAAAATTTTTGGGTTCCAAATTTTCTCCCCATTTGTTACCTCCTTCACCCCAAAACACCGAGCATTCTAATTTCCCTTATCACCAATCTGCCCTCTCTTCTATCATCCCTCCCTTCCCTCATCCCCATCTTCTCTTTTGTTCTGTAGGGTAAGATAACTTTCTATTCCCCATTACCTATATTACTTATTTCCTAGTAGCAAGAACAATACTTGACAGTTGTTCCTAAAGCTTTGAGTTCAAACTTCTCTCCATCCCTCCTTCCCCACCCATTCCCTATGGGAAGGCAGGCAATTCAATATAGGCCATATCTATATAGTTTTGCAAATGACTTCCATAATAGTCGTGTTGTGTAAAACTAACTGTATTTCCCTCCATCCTATCCTGCCCCCCATTGCTTCTATTCTCTCTTTTGATTCTGTCTCTCCCCAAGAGTGTTGATTTCAAATTACTCCCTCCTCCCATTGCCCTACCTTCCATCATCCCCCCTACCCTGCTTATCCCCTTCTCCCCCTCTTTCCTGTATTGTAAGATAGATATTCATACCAAAATGAGTGTGCATTTTATTCCTTCCTTTAGTTTAATGTGATGAGAGTAAACTTCATGTTTTTCTCTCTGCTCCCCTCTTTTTCCCTCCACTAAAAAGTCTCCTGTCTGCCTCTTCTTTGAGAGATAGTTTGCCCCATTCCATTTCTCCCTCTCTCCTCCCAATACATTTCTCTCTCACCACTTAACTTCATTTTTTAAGATATGATCCCATCCTATTCAATTCACTCTGTGCTCTCTCTCTCTCTGTGTGCGTGTGTGCACACACGTGCGCATGTATGTGTGTAATCCCACCAACTACCCAGATACTGAAAATTTTCAAGAGTTACAAATATTGTCTTTCCATGTAGGAATGTAAAGAGTTCAAATTTAGTAAGTCCCTTATGACTTCTCTTTACTGTTTACCTTTTCATGTTTCTTTTCATTCTTGTGTTTGAAAGTCAAATTTTCTTTTCAGCTCTGGTCTTTTCATCAAGAATGCTTGAAAGTCCTCTGTTTCATTGAAAGACCATATTTTCCCCTGTATTATATAAGTATTATACTCAGTTTTGCTGGGTAGGTGATTCTTGGTTTGAGTCCTAGTTCCTTTGACTTCTGGAATATCATATTCCATGCCCTTCGATCCCTTAATGTAGAAGCTGCTAGATCTTGTGTTATCCTGATTGTGTTTGCACAATACTTGAATTGTTTCTTTTTAGCTGCTTACAATATTTTATCCTTGACCTGGGAATTCTGGAATTTGGCCACAATGTTCTTAGGAATTTCTCTTTTTGGATCTCTTTCAGGTGGTGATTGATGGATTCTTTCAATACTTATTTTGCCCTCTGGTTCTAGAATATCAGGTCAGTTTTCCTTGATAATTTCATGGAAGATGATGTCTAGGCTCTTTTTTTGATCATAGCTTTCAGGTAGTCCCATAATTTTTAACTTGTCTCTTCTGGATCTATTTTCCAGGTCAGTTGTTTTTCCAATGAGATATTTCACATTCTCTTCCATTTTTTCATTGTTTTGGGTTTTTTTTTAATGATTTCTTGGTTTCTTATAAAGTCATTAGCCTCCATCTCTTCCATTCTAATTTTGAAAGAATTACTTTCTTCAGTGAGCTTTTGAACCTCCTTTTCCATTTGGCTAATTCTGCTTTTGAAAGCCTTCTTCTCCTCATTGGCTTTTTGAACCTCTTTTGTCAATTGAGTTAGCTTATTTTTAAAGGTGTTATTTTCTTCAGCATTTTTTGGGGTCTCCTTTAGCAAGGTGTTGACCTGTTTTTCATGCTTTTCTTGTATCTCTCTCATTTCTCTTCCCAGTTTTTCCTCCACCTGTCTAACTTGATTTTCAAAATCCTTTTTGAGCTCTTCCATGGCCTGAGCCCATTGAATATTTATTTTGGATGTTTGAGATACAGAAGCCTTGACTTCTATGTCTTTCCCTGATGGTAAGCATTGTTCTTCCTCATCTGAAAGATGGGAGGAGATATCTATTCACCAAGAAAGTAACCTTCTAAGGTCTTATTTTTTTTCCCCTTTTCTGGGCATTTTCCCAGTCAGTTACTTGACTTTTGATTCCTCTCCACCCCTGCTTTGCCTCCAGATCTGCCCAGGTAGTGCTTGGGGTCTGAGATTCAAATGCTGCTTCCCAGACTTAAGGTTTTTGGCAGGGGTGCTGCTGCTATTCAGTGTGAGATTAAATTCAGGTGCTCAGGTGGGGCAGGGCTGCTATTCATTGTGAGATTAAGTTCACCTGCTCGGGTTGGGCTCAGTTCCCTCAGGGGGTTTATGTGGAGCCCTTTAACAATGGATCCAAGCTCCTGTCTGCTTTGGGAGCCCCTGTCTGCTACTGCCTCTGCTGCTGCCTTCCGAGGGGGCCTGAGTTATGGGGACACCCTGCTCCCCTCTCGGCCAGTCAAAAAGGCTCTATCCCTGACTTTTGGTGTCTGTAGGTGGAGGGACCTGCTTGTCCACTGGAGATTCTGTCCCTGAAGCCTGCTTGGATCTGCTTCTCTCGGTACTGCATGGTGAAAGCAGGGCTGGGCTCTGCTCTGTGTCCTGTGCATGAAGGTCCTTTGGTGTTGATTTTTCAGAGCTCTCTGGAACAGAAATCTTCACTCCATTGTTGTGTGGCTTCTGCTGCTCCAGCATTTGTTGGGAGTTCTTCTTTACAGGTATTTTATAGGCTCTGGGTTAGGCGCTAGCATATGTGAATCTTTCTACTCTGCCATCTTGGCTCCTCCTGCTGTTGACTCATTTTTCATGATTTTCTTGCATTACTCTCATTTCTATTCCCAATTTTTCTTCTGCCTCCCTTATTTGACTTTCAAAATCCTTGTTAAGTTCTTCCATTGCCTGAGGCCAATTCATATTTTTCTTGAAGCCTTTGGATATAGTAGCTTTTACTTTGCTAAGATGTTCTGAGTGTGTATTTTGATCTTCTTTGTCAGCAAAGTAACCTTCTCTGTTCAGAATTTTCTATTGTTTGCTCATTTTCCCAGGCTATTACTTGACTTTTAACTCTTTGTTGGAGTACTTCCAGGTTGGAGGGCACACTTTCCCAAGGTTTAGGGCTTTCATGCAGCTGTTGTGAGATAAAAATTATAGGGACCTCTAAGTTTTCAATTCTTCCTAGGTGGTATAATCTAAGGAAAGATGGTGTAGTGCCAGTGCAATATTCACAGCCCCTACATCTGCCATAAATATCCCAGCACAATTCTGAATCATAAAGTATAACAGACTGTCCACATGAAAGACAGAACCAAAACATTTATTCAGACACCAGAAGACCAAATTCATTATAGTAACAAAAATCTATACACAATAACAAAGCACAGAAAAATACCAGCCCCAAACCTTCCCCTGCTAGGCTTCCCACAAACCAGCTCTATTAGACAAATCACAAGCAGTGTCTCTTAAACAAAATCACAAACAAGCTTTTACTCACATTAGTCAGCAGCCTGCATTCTTCCTAGCTCTGACTGCTTACTCCAAATTTTTTCTCATCTCTGCTCTAGCTCTGCCTCTTCCTGATCCACCTTTCCTCTTCCACCCATTCAGCAAAGTCCTCCCACCATAGGCTCCATGTGACTCAGACTCATGTGACTCAGTCTTCCTTTTGAACCAGGCAGATCACATGGGTCTATTAATGGATGAGAAATATCTTCTCATTAAGAAGGAAATTACATTAACAATAATACAATAATATATTAATAAGCAAAAATACATTTTCAATACAGGTAATTGCTACTCTTTTGGATTGAGTTCTGGTCTGAGTGATGACAAACATTTTTTCTGTCCTCAAAGGGTGAGGAAGATCCTGTTCCACTATGACTTCAAACTCTGGTGTGCTAGTGCTCCTCCTCACTCTAGGACTGCCATTCAAGACTGTGACTTGAATCCAATTATAGACAAAGCATCAGAGTCCTGCCATAGTGCTAGCAAAGAGTCCCTTATAATGTCATTCTGACCAGTTCTTCAACCCCATTACTTTCTGTGAACTGAGAGCTCTGGAAGCAGCTACTACCACTGCTAATTCATTGACTCTCAAGGCCTACTCATCGTTTGCTGGGGCCTCATCTGTTCTGGTGCAGCATGCGTTGCTCTGTGCACCTTTCTCATCCCTCTGCAACAGACCTTTCCTATCAAGCTTCTAAATTGTCTTGGGCTAGAAAATTGTTTCACTCCATATCTGCCACTCTAGAATTTGTTTAGAGTAATTATTTAAAGTTATTTGGAGGGGATTAGTTGAAAACTCATGTGGGTTCCCACCTTTACTCAGCTATCTTGAATCTATGTCTGAGACTTTTTTTTAAAGAATACTTTAGTTAAATTGTCTAATGAATTATACTATATGGGTAGGGAAAGCATACCACTACAAACTTTTAAATTCACAAGTTTTTCAAAAAAGCTCAAATGACTATCTCATTCTTATTTGGGGTAGCAAAATCATGGCTATTCATTGCTATAAAGTCTCTACATGACTATGAGTCCACTAAATAGCTTCCTAGCTCACTTACTTACCTTAAACCTATCCAAATAATCTTCTTAATTTTTGGCCCTGGAATTGTCATATCCATAATTAAAATCTCTCATGACTCTTCATCTTTTTATGGTATAAACCATAATGTCTTCACCCTGGCGTTGAAGGCTTTCCATAATTTAATTCCAATGTTCATACATACATAATACATATGCACACACATGAACATTCTCTCTGTGTGTATGTTTGTATACATTCGATTTCAATTTTTCCATGATAAAGAAAAAAGTAAAAGTACTGTGGTTATTTTTACTAACAATTTCCTATGATTGAAACTATCTTCATTCTCATCTCTGCCTCCTGGATTCCCTAGATTCTTCCCAGTTCCAGCTAAAATCTTATCTTTTGTTAGAACTCTTTCTCAGTCCTCTTTAATCTTAGTGCGTACACTGTGAAATTGTTTTTAGTTTCTCCTGTATATATCTTATTTTTATACAGTTTCCATTTTGTCTCTCCCATTAGTCCATGAACTCCTTAAGAACAGGATGTTTCTTCGGACATTAGTGTTATTTTTATTCTATATCCAGTGCTTAGCATAGAAGTTAACACACAGTTGGTACTTATAAGTGCTTGTTGACTTGACTTGACTTACCTCTGTTGAATTATTCAAACCATCCTTTATAGTTGGAATGAACTAATTCCCTACTTCACCTCTACTAGTTGAAGTCCTTCCCTTTGGACAAAGTGTGATGTAGATACTATTTGTTTGAATAAGTCCTCCCATTTTTTGATCTCTCCCAAACTCAAATTTCTAAAGGAGTTTTGTTATGATCACTACTTAGTGCTTTTTCACATTATCCTTTATAACCTATTATATTGTAAGCTCTTGAGAGGCAAATTTCTTTCATTTCTATAGGAACTATAATCATTTAAAAGTTATGTATTACCTAATGCCATACCTATAGAGCTAATAGGGAGATTGGCATATAAGAAAAAAGCTATTGTGGAAAATCTCATAGAGAGCTCTGAACAGGGAACTGAAAATTTTGTATGCTCCTGCATTTTGCTACAAATTAGAATGTGACATACATAACCATCTCCCAACTCCACAAGGAATGACAGTGTGGTAAGATTTTAAAATAGATGAAAGGTGCATTTTAGTTTTATCTCTGCCCTATCTCCATAGTTTGGGGGCAATTCTTTGAACTATGTGACCTATCTGGGCTCCATTTTCCACATTTATAGTGTGGTTGTTGGTCTACATGATCATTAGGGTCTTGTTAAACATTCAAAGTGTATTTCTGGGCCCTAGAAGCATTTCGTGTATACTCAGCCTGAGGAGGGCACTGCAACCTCATAAGCTTTTTCTCTGGCTGTATTTCTAGTAGTATGCCATTGCAGTAATAAAGGCATGATGCCAAATATTGACAAATGGATCTTCAGAAGTGGTCAAGTGGTCACTGCTGCTGTTTTGACATCTGCCTACCCCAGCATTTCACAGCTGCCTCAGCAGAAGTCAAAGAAAAATGAAAGTAGTTAGGAAGAATGGTGGAAGGGTATCTCATGCTCTCTCTTCCTCCAGCAGTGATTGTACCATGGTGACTGTGAGGATGCTGCCAGCCATGTACTATGTGTGACAATTAGTATAGCATTAAAAAAATGCTACTGGGCTCCTATTCTATAAATATGTCATTATCATTTTTCTAAGCAATTGATAACATTAATTTGCAACTCAGACATCAAGTGGTAAGTGCTATTAGCAATATTAAAATGGAGTACAGAGGTTTATGGAGTCACTTTAAAATATTAATTAAATTACTAGTACAGAATACCATCCCTCTGAATACTTTCGATTGTTAGGCAATTCAAATTTAATTTTAAAAGTTTAATTCTGAACATTGTATATATCCAGTCAACATAATTTCAAGTGCTTTTTCTTTTCCACTAAAACTTTATTTTTGAATATATTTAGTATTTTATTTTTCCCAATTACATGTAAAAAATTAACATTCATTTTTAAAGCTTTAAGTTTGAAATCATCTACCTCCCTCCCCACCCCTTACTCCCATTGAGAAGGTGAGGAATTCAGTGTAGGTTATAAATTTATAGTCATGCAAAACAGTTTCATATTAGTCATGTTATGAAAGAAAACAGATTAAAAAAAAGAAGACCTCGAGGAAAATAAAGTAAAAAAGAAAAAAAAGTATGCTTCAATCTGTATTCAGACACCATCATGCACAGCTGATAATCTTACAATATTGCTGTTACTGTGTACACAGTGTATTTCACTTTACATCAGCTAATAGTGTCTTTCCAAGTTTTTCTGAGAGCATCCTTCTTGTAATTTCTTATAGCACAATAATATTCCATTATAATCACATACCACAATTTGATCAGATATTCCCTAATTGATGGGTATTCCCTCAATTTCCAATTCTTTGCCACCAAAAAGAGCTGCTATAAATATTTTTGTACTTATAGGTCTTTTTCTTTTTTTTCCCCAAATCTCTTTAGGGGTATAGACCTAGTAGTGGTATTGGTAGGTCAAGGCGTATGCAATAGGTTTATAGACTTTTGGGCATAGTTCCAATTTGCTCTACATACCTGCCCCAACAGTGCACTAATGACCATTTTTTCTCCGATATCCCCTCTGATATTTGCCATTTTTCTTTTCTGTTCTATTAGCCAATCTAATAGGTATGAGGTAGTGCCTCAGTATTGTTTTAGTTTGAATTTCTCCAATCAATAGTTGGAGCATTTTTCATATGGCTATATAGAGCATTGATTACTTCATCTAAAAACCATTCATATCTTTTGATCATTATCAACTGGAGGTTCTTATTTTTTTTTAGGAATTTTATTTAGTTTTCTATATGTTTGAGAAATGAGGTCTTTATCAGAGAAACTTATTTCAAAATTTTATCCCGCTCTAATAGCAAGGACCCCAGCATACACAGGAGGATCTGTGTTATAGGTTCTTAAATCTGATTTTCTAAAAGGAAAGAAAGTTTTGAGGGATCAGTAATCCCTTTTAATCAAGCACATATAGCATTCACTTAGTTCAGGGGGAAAAGTCAGCTGAACTTCAGAGAAAATACAAACAGAGAAATAAAGAACAACAGACAGGGTTTCCAACTGTTCATAAGCAACACATACAGCACAGATCAACAGAGATCCAACTGCTTGATCATTACATACCTACATAGTTAGCAGAGATAGAGGCACCAATATCTGAGTTTTCGAAGTGGGGTGGTGGTAGCGGAGGGGGCTCCTTAACAGCTACTCAAAATCACATCTGGCCAAACAAATACTTCCAGTGATGAAGTTCCTAAACACAACCTGCCTTCAGAGTATATATACACTTCTCAGAGCCAGATGGCATCACAACCCTTGAGAACCAGTGCCTCATTAGAAATTAAGAAAAAGTGCAGGCTTTCCTATAAAACAAATCCCCCCTATTCAACCTTCCCTTAATGGGCAGGACCATTAATGAGTTTGTAAGATCTTCAACTCTCTTCAACATAATTAACATTACACATAATTAGAATTTCCAACTGTATTTCCTTCCATCTTATTCTCCCCACCATAGAATCTATTTTCTCTCTCCTTTCACCCTGTCCCTCCTGAAAAGCGCTTTGCTTCTGGTTACTCCTCCCTCATTCTGCCCTCCTTTCTATCACCCCTTCGCTTCTCTTATCTCCTTTCCCTCTTACTTTGCTGTAGGATAAGATAGATTGCAATACCCAAATGTGAGTATGTTTTTCCATCTTTGAGTAAATTCTGATGAGAGTAGATTGACTCAATCCCCCCAATCCCCTGCGGTGTAAAAGTTTTTTCTTGCCTCTTTTAGGTGAGATCATTTCTTCTCATTCTAACTCTCCCTTTCTCTTCCTCTCAGTCCATTACTCTATCACCCCTTAATTTTATTTATTTATATATCACCTGTCAAGTCACACCTGTGCACTTTATCTATATATACTTGTTCTCACTGTCCTAACAGTGAGGAAGTTCTTATGAGCTACACGTATTATCTTCACATGTAGCAATGTAAACATTTTAACCTCATTAAATTCTTTATGATTTACCTTTCTTATTTATATTTTTTACACTTCTCTTGATTCTTATATTTGAAAGTCCAATTTTCTCTTCAGCTCTGGGCTTTTTGTCAAGAATGCTGGAAAGTCTTCTATTTCATTAAATATTTATTTTCCCCCCAGAAGGATTACAATCAGCTTTGTTATTTAACTTATTCTTGGTTGTGATTCCAGCTCCTTTGCTCTCCAGAATATCATATTCCAAGCCCCATAATCCTTTAATATAGAAGTTACTAAGTCTTGTGCTTTCCTAACTACGGCTGCATGAGATTTGATGTGTTTCTAGCTGCTTTCAATATTTTCTCCTTGACCTGAGAACTCTGAAATTTGACTATAATATTCCTGGGAGCTTTCATTTTGGGTTCTTTTTCAGGAGGTGATCAGTGGTTTCTTTCAATTTCTATTTTGTATTCTTTTTCTAGAATATCAGGGCAGTTTTCCTGGAAAATTTCTTGAAAGATGATGTCTAGGTTCTTTTTGATTGTGGCCTTCAGATATTCTGCTGATTTTTAAGTCATTTCTTCTAGATTTATTTTTGAGATGTTTTTTTCAGTGAGAAATTTTACAGTCTTCTATCTCTTTCATTCTTTTGGTTGTGTTTTATATTTTCCTAATTTCTTATTGTGTCATCATTAACTTCTATTTGCTCCATTTTAATTTCTAAGGAATTATTTTCTTCAGTGAACTTTTGTACCTTCTTCTCCATTTTGCCAATTCTACTTTTTAAGAAGCTTTTCTTCAGTGGATTTTTGTGCTTGCCTTTCCTTTTGGTGAAGTCTACTTTTTTAAGGCATTCCTCTCTTCATTAGTTTTTGTATCTCTTTTACCACTTGGCCTAGTATTGTTATTTTTTTTTAAGGTGTTATTTTCTTCCGTATTTTTTGGTATCTCCTTTACCAAACTATTGACCCATCTTGCATGATTTTCTTGCATCACTTATTTTTCTTTCAATTATTCCTTGTAATGTTAATGGGACATAACATCTTACCCATCCATTAATAGGCCTCACATGGAGCCCTGGCATAGAACTAATTAGCCATTGTGCCACAGGGAATCCCACACTTTCCAAATTAAGTACAGATTTTCAAGCTTCTCTAAGCCAATCAAATGCTGATTCTTTGATTAGAAATAGTATATATTATATTGCTTGGAGGGAAAAGTGTGGGTGGAGAAAGAAGCAGGCAGAGAGAAAAACAGGCAGAGGGTAGAACTTTCCTAGGGGACCTTGCTCATGGGGAGACTTGATGGAGAGAAATGTTGTGCTCCCTGGACTAGTGATGAGTACCTTATTAAACTTGCCTTCTGGTATCCCAATAGGGATGTTTCAAA
Organism: Bettongia penicillata ogilbyi; assembly: GCA_023548195.1. Classification (NCBI taxonomy): domain Eukaryota; kingdom Metazoa; phylum Chordata; class Mammalia; order Diprotodontia; family Potoroidae; genus Bettongia; species Bettongia penicillata. The sequence goes on from JAJHZJ010000653.1 coordinate 3,370,945, forward strand.
TAAATATTTTGATTTTATCTTGGAAGAAGAGAGTTTGTTATATTTTGTGAATTAACCATGAAGATACACATGTATATTCACAGTAGCTTCTATGGATATCTCTTTTGTGTTACATTCCTCTACTTCTCTTAATTGACTTTCAAAATCCTTTTTGAGCTATTCCATGGCTTAAGAACAATTCATTTTTTTTTTTTCTTGAAGGCTTTGGATGTGGGAGCTTTAACTTGGTTACATTCTTTTGACTCTATTTTGATCTTTCTTGTCAACAAAGTAAAATTCTATGATGCTAATTGTGTTAAAGAGAGTTAAAGATCTTTCCTGCACACTAATGGGAATTAATTACCATTTATTAATTCCCCTGCCCATTAAGGGAAGCTGATTAGGGGAGATTTGTTTTGTAGGAAGGACCACATCTTTTGTTAATTTCTAATGAAACACTGGTTCTCAAGAATGGTGATGCAATCTTGCTCTGAAAAGTGTATATATACTCTGAGGTAAGGTTTTCTTTGGAGACTTCCTCATTGGAAGTGTTTGTTTGGCCAGATGAAACTCTGGGTAGTCATTAAGGAGCCCCCTCCACCACCAGCACCCCACTTTGAAAACCCACATATTGGTTGAAAACCCACAGAGGTTTTGGTAACTATGTAGGTATGTAATGATGAAAGATCAGTTTGTTAATCTGTGAAGTATGTGTTGCTTGTGGTCAGATAGATTGAAACCCTGACTGTTGGTATTTATTTCTCTGTTTGCATGTTCTCTGAAGTTCAGGGAGCTGACATTTCCCCCTGAACTAAGGGAATGATATATGTGTTTGATTAAAGTGATTGTTGACCCTTCAAAAGTTAATTTCCTTTTAGAAAAGCAGATCTAAGAATCTATACAGCAGGCTTTCCCATGTATTTTGGGTTCCTTGCTGTTACACCTTATCAGTTCAGTGTTCTTTTTCTATTGTTTTATCATTTTCCCAACTTATTACTTGACTTTTAAACCTTTGTTAAAGTAGGGCTCTCCTTCCAGGCTGGAGGGTGCACTGTCCTAAGCTTCAGGGGTTTTGTGCTCCTATTTTAATTTGGAGTGGGAGTTCCAGAAGCAGCTTTTGCCATTGCTGATTCAATGGTTCCATGGCCTCCTGTGACTTTGTTGTAACTGGATCTGTGTTGGTGTGGCTTGTGCTGGATTGTGCTCCACTCTCACATAGGTGTAACAGATCTTTCCTGATGACCTAAGTTGTATTTGGCTGGAAAATTCTTTTGCCCTGTCTTTTTATATGTTCTACTACTCCAGGAATTGTTTTATCTCATTCTTCAAAGGCACATGAAAGGGTTTTAGGGAGAGCTTGATGTAACATATGCTTTTTCTATGCCATCTTGGCTCTGCCCCACCAAAAATCTATTTTCATATTTTCAAGGAAGTATAAAGTTTAGTTGCAGACTTAAAAGTCAGTCAGTCAATAAGCATTTAATAAGCACTATTTATTTCCCAGACACTATTCTAAATATTGGGAATCCAAAGAAAGGCAAAACCAAAGAGAAACTCCCCAAGAACTAGAGTCTCTGCCTTCAAGAAAATACCTTTGAGTATGTGTGATAACATGTAAGTAACCAGGTACAAACATGACATATATTGAGTGGATAGAAGGCCTTAAGTTGGTGGGAGGAGGGACTAGGAGTGGCCTTCTATACAAGGTGCATTTTGGAGTAAGCATTGAATGATACTGGGGAAACTAAGAGTCTGGACAAGAGGAAAATAGCATTCTTGGCATAAGGAACAATCAATGAAAAGTCCAGGAGAGGTGGAATGTATTGTCCAAGGAATACCTAGTAGGGCACTGTCACTATATCAAAGTAGGTGAAGGTGGGAGTAAATGTAATAAGACTGCATACATAGGAAGGATTCAAGTTTGAAGACTTTTACGTCTCCAACCTGTCAAAAAAAGGAAATTAATTTAATTTGATTTAGTCTTCATTAAGTCCTGTTCTTAATGAAACTCTGCTAACTCCTAGAGGATACTATTGTTCTTTCAGAATGCTGAAAGATTATCTGTGTAATAAAAATACACTTTGGAAATTTTCCAGGAATTACTGTCATTCATTAGGGGGAACAAACTTTATGGAGAATTGCCCTACTATCCAGTTATCAAGAATATTGCCACTCACCTTTTTCTATGGAGGCAGAAAAAGCAGCATAGTTTAAATAGTAAGACATCTTGAAGAAAGGCAGGGGGAGACATGAGGCAGGTTACCCTTCCCCACTACCACCACAACAGTTATTGTGGTTTAGATTCTGAGGAAGGACTATAAACTCTCAGGCCCAGACCAGCAGGGCTTCAAGCCCAACCATCATCAATGGGATAAATTTTTATGGAGAGATAGTATTCCTACCATCATCCAACACCAACTCCTGATCACCTGTCACCATTTGGCAAATTAGTTCAAGAATACCTGTGATCCTTAGAACATCAGCTCTGTTTTTAACCCAATTCCTCCAGCCATTGTTCTAGAGAATAACTCTTTTTATGGAGAAACAATCAGGAAACTCTTTTTCCCTACTTCCTCAGCTCCCCTAGCTACTAAAGGCCCAAAGGAAAAGTTGTTTTCAAAAATGTATTTGGACCACCAACTCATTCAATGTCAAAAGTGGACATGTTTAATAGGAAAGACATTAAAGAAGAAACAATACATAACTGATCACCTTGGCCATGGCATACTAAAGACTATAGAGCATCTTCATCTGACTTGCAAATAAAATATTCTGTATTTTTTGTCTCCTCCTGTTAGAATGAAAACTCCTGAAAAGCAAGACTAACCTCACTTTTCTATTTATATCACCAGAATTTAGGATATGCTTTGAACTTATTACTTTATTTTTTCATTTATTCATTCATTAACCCTTCCATCCATCCTTGATTCATTTATGTATTTATTTGTTTATGTATTATTTTATCAAAATTTCCTGGATTATAATTTGGAAAATGTAGCCCTCCTCTCCTCTTTCATTTTGTGTCATTTGCCTCTCTTCAGTTTTTTAGTCTCTTCTCTTCTCCATGGTCTTTCAAAAGTGAGTAAGAGTGACTCAGCAAGGACATTTGTATTTTTTCCTTTGCCCTCAGAGGTAGATTATCCATCCTTGGTTACTTGCAATCATTGAAAGCAGCAATGTTCTCTTTACATTTACTCATTCATCATGGATTTAAAATTCTAATTTTTATAATACCGTTTGCAGTCTAATAATTTATAAATCTGATAAAGGAAAGCAAAAAAGAAAAAGAAAAACACCCTATAATGTGATTAAATGTCTTCTAGAATGTTAGCTTTTCAAATACAAGCCTCTAAAAATGGTGCTAGATAATTTTAAAGAATGACACACTTAACCTTGTAAATAATTAATCTCTTCAGTTTCCTTAAATGTATGCCAATAATTGAAGAGCCATAAATTTATGAGGCATTTTTTTTGTGTTCCTCCACTTCTACAAATTAAAAAAAAGAAAAACAAAAAAACAACTTCATAAATGGGAGTGATTCAGGCTTCCAGAATGAAATGAAAATTGGTTCTGGATTAATGTTTTTAAGACATTAATTTTTTTTTTTTTTTCACAGAGAAAGGACCCTTCTAAACCAACTTAAAGTGGCTTTCACTGAGATGCATGGAGAACTCTCCTGAGCATTTTAAGAGTGAGAATATACAGCTTTTCAGTGAAATTGATGATACTATCTGATGCTCATTTCTAAAGTGAAGGAAGTGATGGAATCACCAGAAAGGGTGTATCTACTGTAGGCAAACTTATCCTGTCTGTTTTAAAAAAAAAAAAAATATTAGGTTTTCAGGAGATGTAATTTAAAAGAAATTTTCTTTAAAAGAAATGTGTATTAACAATCATGAGGTAACCTTTTGGGTAATTTTTTTTTTTTTTTTTTTTTTTTTTTACATATAGTGATGGCCTGATAACAATTAGTTTGAAAATTTCTGTTTTGGTGTATACCTCTTCCCTAAACTTTTCTCTTGCTTCCAGCTTGAGGTCAGTAGATTATTAATAAAATGTTCTTCTAGTAGATAAATAACCAGGTCAAAGATAGCTTCTCTTTTTAAAATGAGTTTTTTTAAGTCTATTTTTTATAAAAAGATATTTTTTACAGGTCCATCAATATATTTAATTAAAATACACATACTGACACCTTTGTGAAATTATGTGGTAAATGTTGCATCTTGTATATATGATTCTATCTTGAAGAAAACAAAATCATATTCCAGATACTTATTGTTTAAGAGAATGAAACATTTCGGACCATCATCTTAGTATGTTTTAGGAAAAATGAAGTCATTATGTTTCAGGTTGCATGTGAAACCTTGACAGATAGCGTGGCCTACCAGACAGTGTCAGCCTTGAAGATGGGAAGACTTGAGTTCATGTATTCTGACATATTCTGGCTGTATTTTTCAAGACAAGTCATTTAACTTTTCAGTGGTCTACGAAACTAGAAATGATTCTAAGTTGTAGAGAAGTTGTTGGTTTTATTGATAAAAAGTTTTGTCATCTGGGAATTCCCTGAATCTAAGATTTCACATACGTTTTGCATTCACAGTTCCTATTCTTATCTTTTACAAAACCTTAACAAGAGATTGTATGGCACAGTAGAAAGAATATTGGAATTGGAGGATTGAAGACTTTGTTTAAAATCTTTCATCCAATCCTCTCAATAGTTACAAGCCACCTAACCTCTAACAGAAAGATCAGATCAGTCTTGGCACACTACCTCTTTACTGTCCTCTGCCCCTTTAACTGGAGGGTGGGCCCTTGAATTCTATACTGCCATTTAAGAAGGAAACTCATCTCAGGCATCTACTGGCTCTACTACTTTCAGAACATCTCTAACTTCTTCACCTTAACCTAAGTTGAGTGTCTTCTCTTCTTCCTCCTCCCTCCCCATTGCTTTTCAGCTTCTTTTTCTGTTGTATTCTTCCATATGAATGTAAGCTCCTTGAGACCAAGAAGTGTCTTTAATTTTCTTTTTTATGTATTTCTATCCCTTGCATGGAGCTTGACTTGTAGTAGGTGCTTAAAATAAATATTTATATTTAAAAAAAATATTTTAGACTTACATACTAAAACTTAAATACACATAGAGAAAAGAAAAAGAAACACATTATAACCTCAAATATTGAACCCTAAATAAAAATAAGAAGGGGAAAAAGCATTGTCATATGCATAAACATAAAAGAGAATTCAAAATATATAGCAATGAGTTTCCATTTCAAGAAAGCCTATATAATAAATACTGGTTGGTGTCCTTCATTTTCAAAGAGGACCAAAATGATACCATCATGATAAAGTTAAGTTTCAGTATGTCTGAATATAGTTGATCAGATCAGTAAGAACTCGCAGTGCTTTACCACAGGTTGGGCACCTATAGTTGGTGTGAATATTTGGGGTGGTTACATCAAATCTGTGCATCCTACATTTCCTTTGGGCTGTCTTAATTCTGCTTTGCTCATAGAGTACAGCAGCTTTTCTGATGTGGGCACACCATGCTGAGAAGTTCTGTGGCAGCGTCTCCCACATCACACAATCAATTCCAAAATTCTTGAAAGAGACATTGAGACTGTCCTTGTATTGCTTCTTCTGACCACCATGTAATCACCTTCCTCATGTGAGTTCTCCATGAAATAGTCTTTTTGGCAAGCATACATTCTGCATTCAAACAAAATTTGATGCCGGTCCTCGAAGTTGTGCTCTCTGAAACATAGTTTGAACACTTGGCAGTTCAGCTTGAGCAAAAACTTCAGTGTCTGGTACCTTATCCTGCCAGGTGACCCTCAGAATCTTCCTAAGACATTTCAAATGGAAGTGATTCAGTTTCTTGGCATAGTGTTGGTAGATTGTCCATGTTTCACAGGCATACAACAAATACTACAGGTTGTGTTAAGAGTTGAATATGTTTTCTTTTCTTCCTTGTAAGTTTTCTTTTTTTCTCTACTGTGCACTTTTTACTTTGTCCTTTTTCCCCTTCCCCAGGAGGCTACAATTAAGCATGTGTGTGTGTGTATGTGTGTGTATGCACACAAATATACATATATACACATATGTATGTATATGTGTGTATATACACACATACATATACCATTACATATATCATATGTATCATATTATATATCATATATATCACATATATGTGTGATGTGTGATATGTCATATCACACATATGCTTAGATATCTATAATCATGCTTGTATATAGTCATATCCATTCACATGTATCTATGTAGGATTATACTTATTTGCCCTCTGTTTCTCTGAGAGTGGATAACCTCTCCCTTCATAAGTCTATGTCCTTCCAAGTATACAAATTCATCAGTTCCTACATCACAGCAGTATTCCAACCTTATACTGTCTAGTTTTTTTCTAAGGTCCAGTGTTGTTGCACATAGCTGACATGAAGTGCAGCTTCCCTATTTTGCTCTTTTGATTAAATCTAGTTCAGTCGTAAGTTGGAGATCATGATTACCGACTCTCTTCCTTTTTTCTCTAACAAATTCTGCTCCTGAAGTTTGTTTGTGGTTATCTCTTATTTCCTATTCCTCCTAACTTGTCTACTTTATTTCAACCTGCTCCCTTGCCCTGAGTTCACTTAACCTGTCCCTCTCTAAGAATCATTCCCTTATCCTCCAATTTCTGTTACTCTAAACACACTTCTCTACGGCCTTCATCCTGTTCTCTCCCCTTTCCCTCTAAAGATCACTTATCTTTATCCTCTCCCACCTTCTTATCCCCTTATCATTTTATTTTTTTCTGAATTTAGAAGACTTTCATTTCCTTCTAGATATATATGTATAGTTCCCTCTTGAACCCATTCCCAATGAAAGTAGGTTTCCAAAATTGCCAGCCCTCCTCCCCCATCTAATTCCTTTCTGTTGTCTCTTCCTCACACCTCATTTGTATAATTATTCTTTCTAAGCTATTGCTAAGCAGGTTTATTTTTGAAAGTCAAATCATACTCAGATCTATTCCAATCTTTCTTACAAACTACCCAATTACTAATAAAAGTCTTTGACATACACTTTCCTTTTCCTTATATAAAATGTAAGTAGTCTATTCTTATTGAGTACCTTGTAATTACTCTTTTATATGTACCTTTTTTCTCTATTGGATCTTATATGTCAAATCTTTTATTGACTTCACTTTTTTTAGTAGAGTCCTGAAAGTCTGACAGTAGATCAAATGTCCATCTTTTTTTTCCATTCAAGATTATACTTAGTTTTGCTTCATATGGCATTTTCAACCATAGCTACAGTTCCTTTTTCTTTTTCATACAGAATATTCAAAAATCTCTGGCCACTATTGCTAGGTTTTGTGTGATTCTAATTGTGACAACAAAATATTTATTTATTTTTTGTTGTTATTCTAATATTTTATACTTGAGCAAGGGTTTTCAGAATTTGACCATCATATTCCTGTGGGTTTTCCTTGTAGGATCTCTTTCAGGTGGTAGTTGGTTGATGTTTTCTATTTCTGCTTTCCCCTCTTGTTCTAATCAGGACAATATCATTTAATTATTTATTTTACTGAAATAAATACACACACACACATTGTATTTTGGTGAGAACTTTCAGGTGGTCCAGTTATGCTTATGTTTTCTCTTCTTGATCTGTTCTCTAGATCTGTTGTTTTTCTTATGAAATGGTTCAGATTCTCTCCTATTTTCCATTCTTTATATGTTTTCTTAATTTCTTATAACTTCTCTAGTTTCCCCTTCTTCAATTCTGATTTTCAAAGAGTCATTTCCTTCTTTCAGATTCTGGATCTCGTTTTCTAATTGGTTGACATTTTTTTGTCATAATCTTCTTGTTTTTCTTGTATTCTTATTTTTCCTTTCTATTTTTTCCTCAATGTTTCTCATTTGATTTTTAAAGTCTTTTTTAAAGTTCTTCAATGATTTTTTTTGCACAAGTGACCATTCAACATTACTCTTTGGGGTGGAAGAGGGTTGCTTTGCTTCAGTATCCTCCTCTGAAAATGAACTCTAGTTTTCTCTATTTACATAGTAGTTCTCTATGATTGGATTCTTTCTCCTTTGACTGTGCATTGTTTTGGTAATAATTTAATTTTTTATAATCATCTCTAGATCTGTGCATAGTGTCTCTGATCTTCTTCAATTCTCCCCTTTGACCTTGAACTCAAACCAAGACTTCCATCATCCTGTAAATGCTTAAAGCCAGTTCTACACCCCTGATTCTGAACTCACTGTGCAGCTTCCTTCCTGCCCTACTTCCTACTCTCTGTTGCATACCTGGATCTTATGTCCCTCTTAGCAGAGATTCCCTAGATCTTCTCCAGATTAGACACCCAAGTCTCCTCACTGTCCTTAAGGGAAAAAAAGCTCTTGTGCTGTGGTCAAGTCAGCCTCCCATTTCAGCTAACCCCAGAGTTTCCTTCTTGTTCTTTAAGCAGTTTCTGGGTTATTGTTAAAGTGTAGTTAGTCTGGAGGTGTTTAGTCTTCACATGAAGGAAATTTAGTCCTTCAATTTTACTTCAGGTCTTCTCTAATTGTCTCAAGAGGACTCCTGTTCTGCTCCTAATTTTATTTGCTTTCACTGCTCTATGTTTGACCAGAGGTATTATTTTATCTTTTTGCTGGAGGAAATTCTAGAGAGCTTGAAATTTTCTGACCTACTCTGCTATTTTCCCAGAAATCTCTGCTACTCATGTATTTTTTTAATTAATTAGTTTTTAGTTTTTAATAATCACTTCCACAACATTTTGATTTCTAAATTTTCTCCCCATCTCTCCCTTCCCCCTTCCAAAGATGCTGAGCATTCTGATTACTGCTCCCCCCAATCTGCCCTCCTTTCTATCACACACCCCCATCTCTCATCACCTTTCCCTCTATTTCCTTGTAGGGGAAGATACATTTCTATACCCCATTCCCTGTGTGTCTTGTTTCCCAGTTCCATGTAAAAACAATTTCTCACATTCATTTCTATAACTTTGAGTTCCAAATTCTCTCCCTTCCTCCCTCCCCAACCACCCCCAATGAGAAGACAAAGGAATTTCATATAGGTTATACATGTAGTCATGCAAAACACTTCCATAACAGTCATGTTATTTCCCTTTGTCCTATCCCACATCCCACTTATTCTATTCCCTCATTTCACCCTGTCCCTTCTCAAAAGTGTTTGCTTCTGACAGAAGATTTTGAGTTCCAATTTATTCCCCCTTTCCCCTTCACCGACCCCAAGACAACATGCTTTCTGATTACTCCTTCCCCCAATCTGTCCTCCTTTCTATCACACACTCCCTCTTATCACTGTCCCCCATTTTTTGTAGGGCAAGATAGATTTCTATACCCCATTGCCTACATATTCTTAAGTGCATGTAAGAACAGTTTTTAGTATATGTTTTAAAACTTTAAACACCAGCTTCTCTCATTTCCTCCCTCCCCATCCACTCGCATTGAGAAGGCTAATAATTTGATATAGGCAGTAAATACATAACTTTCTCCTCAGCATTTTTGGGTTGTGAGGTCTTGAAATCACCAGAGGGGCCAGTGATTCAGTCCCTCTGAGGCCTGCTCGGACGCTGTCTCTGCTGGTGCATGCTGGACTGTGCTTTATTCTCATCCCGGAACAATAGAAACTTCCTGTTGACTTACCAGTCTGTCTTGGGCTGGAGATTTGCTTCACACTTTCCTTCTGCGGATTTTGCAGCTTCAGAATTTCTTTTTTTTAATATAAATTTATATATTTAACTTTTTATATTCATTTTCACAAAATATTGGGTTCCAAATTTTCTCCCCATTTATGCCCTGCCCCGACACCAACACACCAAGCATTCAAATTTTCCCTATCACCAATCTGTCCTCTCTTCTGTCATCCCTCCCTTCTCTTGTCCCCATCTTCTCTTTTGTCCTGTAGGGCCAGATGACTTTCTATTACCCATTAACTGTATTTCTTATTTCCTAGTAGTAAGAACAATACTCAACAGTTGTTCCTAAAGCTTTGAGTTCCAACATCTCCCCATCCCTCCCTCCCCCTGCCATTCCCTTTGGGAAGGCAGGCAATTCAATATAGGCCCTATCTGTGTAGTTTTGCAAATGACTTCGATAACAGTCATGTTGTGTAAGACTAACTGCATTTTCCTCCATCCTATTCTGCCCCCCATTGTTTCTATTATCTCTTTTGATTCTGTCTCTCCCCAAGAGAGCTGATTTCAAATTGCTCCCTCCTCCCATTGCTGTCCCTTCCATCATCCCCCCCACCCTGCTTATCTCCTTCTCCCACACTTTCCTGTATTGTAAGATAGGTTTTCATACCAAAATGAGTGTGCATTTTATTCCTTCCGTTAGTTGAATGTGACGAGGGTAAACTTCATGTTTTTTTTCTCAGCTCTCCTCTTTTTCCCTCCACTAAAAAGTCTACTGCTTGACTCTTGAATGAGAGATAATTTACCCCATTCCATTTCACCCTCTCTCCTACCAGTACATTTCTCTCTCACCATTTACCTTAATTTCTTTTAAGATATGATCCCATCCTATTCAATTCACTCTGTGCTCTCTGTCTTTGTATGTGTATGCATGTGTGTAGGTGTGTGCACATGCATGCATGTACATGTGTGTGTGTGGTCCTACCAAATACCCAGATACTGAAAAGTTTTAAGAGTTACAAATATTGTCTTTCCATGTAGCAATGTAAACAGTTCACCTTTGGTAAGTCCCTTATGACTTCTCTTTGCTGTTTACTTTTTCATGCTTCATCTCATTCCTGTGTTTGAAAGTCAAATTTTCTTTTCAGCTCTGGTCTTTTCATCAAGAATGCTTGAATTCATTGAATTCAATTCATTGAAAGACCACATTTTCCCCTGAAGTATTGTACTCAGTTTTGCTGGGTAGGTGATTCTTGGTTTGAGTCCTAGTTCCTTTGACTTCTGGAATATCCTATTCCATGCCCTTTGATCCCTTAATGAAGAAGCTGCTAGATCTTGTGCTATCCTGATTGTCTTCCCACAATACTGGAATTGTTTCTTTCTAGCTGCTTGCAATATTTTCTCCTTGACCTGGGAATTCTAGAATTTGGCCACAATGTTCCTAGGAGTTTCTCTTTTTGGATCTCTTTCAGGTGGTGATTGATGGATTCCTTCAATACTTATTTTTCCCTCTGGTTCTAGAATCTCAGGGCAGTTTTCCTCGATAATTTCATGCAAGATGATGTCTAGGCTCTTTTTTTGATCATGGCTTTCACCTAGTCCCATAATTTTTAAATTGTCTCTCCTGGATCTATTTTCCAGGTCAGTTGTTTTTCCAATGACATATTTCACATTCTCTTCCATTTTTTCATTCTTTTGTTTTTGTTTGGTGATTTCTTGGTTTCTCAGAAAGTCATTAGCCTCCATCTCTTCCATTCTAATTTTGAGAGAACTATTTTCTTCAGTGAGCTTTTGAACGTCTTTTTCCATTTGGCTAATTCTGCTTTTGAAAGCATTCTTCTCCTCATTGGCTTTTTCAACCTCTTTTGCTAATTGAGTGAGCTTATTTTTCAAGGTGTTACTTTCTTCAGCATTTTTTTGGGTCTCCAAGTTTTTCATGCTCTTCTTGCATCTCTCTCATTTCTCTTCCCAGTTTTTCCTCCACCTATCTAACTTGATTTTCAAAATCCTTTTTGAGCTCTTCCATTGCCTGAGCCCATTGGATATCTATTTCAGATGTTTGGGATACAGAGGACTTGACTTCTATGTCTTTCCCTGATGGGAAATGAAAGGAGGAAACATCTGTTCACCAAGAAAGTAGCCTTCTATGGTCTTATTTTTCTTCCCTTTTCTGGGCCTTTTCCCAGCCTGTTACTTGACTTTGGAGATTTCTTTCCACCCCTGCCTAGATCTGCCCAGCTAGTGCTTGGGGTTTGAGATTCAAATGCTACTCCCTAGCCTCAGGGCTTTCAGTGGTGGGTGGGGCTGCTGTTCAGGGTAAGATTAAATTCAGGTTCTCAGGTGGGCAGTGCTGCCTCCCAGGCACAGTTTCCTCAGGGGGTTTATGCAGAGACCTTCAGTAATGGATCTGAGCTCCTGTCTGCTCTGGGAGCTCCTGGCCACCACTGCCTCTGTTGCTGTGTCTGCCACTTCCTCCTGAGGGGGCCTCAGTTATGGAGGCACCCTGCTCCCCTCTCAGCCAGCCCAGAAGTCTCTCTCACTGACCTGTAGTGCCTGGGTGGAGGGACCTTCGTGGCTGCTGGAGATTCCATCCCTGAAGCCTGCTTGGATCTGCTCCTCTTGGGGCCATGAGACCAGGGCTAGCCTCTGCTGTCCAGTGCTCAGTGGACCTTTGGTGGCAGTTTTTCAGGGCTCTCTGGAACGGAAATCTCCTCCACTGCCTTGCTGCATGGCTTGCACTGCTCCAGAATTTGTGGGGAGTTCTTTTTACAGAAAATTTATGGGCTGTGGCTTTGGAGCTAGCCTATGTGAGTGTTTCTACTCCACCATCTTGGCTCCTCCTAGAATTTCTTTAGAGTCATTTCTACTGGTACTTTGTTGGGTGTGGGGGGAGAACTCTAGCAATTCCCAGTTTTTACTGTGCATCTTGCCTTTGCCCCCAACTCTTATTTGTTTTTAACCACTAAATATTTTATAGGGAAAATATGGGAAGCTTGGAATTCTCTTACCTATTCCCCCACTTAGCCAGAATCCTCTCAAAAATAAATGTTTACTGATTGATATGCCTTAATTTCCTTATTTAAAAAATTGTGATAATATTACACATGATTGTCGTAAGCTGACTGGGGCATACAACTGGTGTATCATTGTGTATATATTGCATGTATTTGTGCCTCAGTCAATCAATATATATATATATGCACATATATGTACGGTATTTTGTTGCTGTTGTTGAGACTTGTCCAATCTTTGTGAGGTTTTCATGGCAAAGATTTTACAGCAGTTTTCCATTTCCTGTTCTAGTTCACTGTACAAATGAAGAAATTGAAACAAACAAGGTTAAATGATTTGCCCTGGGTCACACAGCAATTGATTTTTGAAGATGAATTTTAACTCAGGTTTTCTGAATCCAGGCCTGGTGCTTATCTATTGTACATCGTAGATGCCCATGTGTATGTTGGACAGGTACTAAAAACAGGTAAAAATCTGAATTCAGAGACGACCAGGAAGGAGGTAAGGTGAGCAAACTGGATTGTCTTTGAAAAATTATGCAGTGCCTTTAATGCCCAAATGATACTTTGGGCAAAATTGGCAAAATCATCACCAATGTTATCTTAATTATCATATACAAAGATTAATCATGGAATACTATTGTCCTCAAAGAATTAAATATTCACATCATTCAAAAAGTAATGGTAGATCATAATGGGTACAGGCAGACCAAAACTTGTCCTGGACAAATAGGTTGATAGTAGAGGCAACTTTTTTTTCTGTATATTTCCCTCATTCCATAAAATACACCAATATTCTTCTGGAAGTACTATATAATATGAATCATGCAATATCATGCTTTCCCTGTTGCATCAGTTACCTGAACATCATCTTACCATAGGAAATAGACAAGCTACCTTCAAATATTACTTACTTCCAGAAGAAGGGGAAAGTCAGCTGTTTATTATTATCAGTTATACTCTGATTTTCAACAAAATTACTTCCCCCAAGTCTTGAAAACCATCAGGAATGGCATCTAAGAAGTATCAAATAGAATTTTAGCATTTCTAAGTACTTAGAATAATTTGTCTGTCTACTCAGTCTTGGCCAGGCCATTTCCATTTTCTCAGGTGTGTGCCAGTCCTAGAAAGAATATAGCAAAAAACTTTGGATGGCATCGCTCCAATTTTGTTTGGGGTGAGGCAAATTTTATTCCCAGCATAAACATATTTTGTCCTTAGATTTATGAGCTGCCTAATTCTTTATTGTGGCAATAGAATCAAATAAAAGGAGCATATTCTTACTTTAACAAATTATACTGTTATAACTGACATTCACATATTTCATGAGGCATTTAAATTTCATAAGTATTTCTATTTATGTTTCTTTTTTCTAATGATGAATTTCTCTAGCTAAACTCCAAATGCATACATTAGACAACACTCTGAGGAAGCTAGTTTGCAACAATATATTTTGTTCTTGAAACACTGGCGAATTAAATTAGAGGCAATAAATAGAATTTACATTAATCCATCTTATTACTTACAATGATATAAAAGTGCTAACTGCCTCATTTATTTTGTCACAATTTTCTTATTAATCTATTAGCATTCTGAAGTATGGCCCATACTTTGTAAAAGCAATAGAGTGGATAACCATAAAAAATGTATTCAATGAAGAAAATATATATTTTCTGCAATAATCTATATTATTACTTCCTGTGTGCAATCATAGGAGGTATGGATAGTTTTAATACTTCCATCAAATTTTTACCTGGCCAAGTCTGCAATTTTACATGTAAAGAACATTAATAGATTGGTAGAAATCAGCATTCATTGAAAACATTCCCAGTTTTCTTGAGTTAAGAAGTCTGATATGTTATGTAGTCCTGTTTAAAGACTTGTGTCAAGACTCATATCATCTTGGGTACAATTTCTTAGAAGCAGAAAACAGGAATGCAACATAAAGGATGTCTAATCTAGGTCTCTCACTAAGGAATGAATTACTCCTACATCTCTAAGAAATGACCTCTCTGCTTTCATTTGAATACCTTGCATTTCATTGCATTTTAAGATAGTTCTTATTGTTAGGAAATTCCTTCTTATCTTGAAAAACAAAACAAAAACTACATCCTTGTATCTCAATGCATTCATCCATTTTTCTTCTTCTGACCAGAGTATCTCTATACCCTCTTCCATATGTGATTGATTCTACAATTTGTAGGTAGTTATCATGTCACCTTGAATTTAGTGTCTTGGTTTCTCTGTTTTCCATAGTAAAATAATAATTATTAATTTTTGTATCATCACTCCCTCTTCCCCAGCTCCATCACCCTTGATTTTATTCATTTCAGTAAATGTTCTGGCATAATTATTTGAATAGAGATAAGTGGTAACAGTCTGTCCCTTCTCCACCTAGTGTCAGTGAATGTAGATGGTCTTCAGATTGGCTATGTATTTAAAAAGATAGCTTTCTTTTGTGAATTCAGGGCAGGGACTCCTTTATTCAAAAGCATCCTCTCCCAATGATTCATCGGAACTGAACCGAGCACTAGATTTTGTGTTTCTTATTGGGAAAAACCTCTCCCATTCATTAATTATTTCTTGGCAGTTTACAACTGGAGACATTTCAACTTTGGTGGTGGGAGGTTTGTGGGAAGAGTTAAGAAGCTGAGCTACACTGAGTGGTGAATAGAGACATGCCTTAGAAAAATATAACTTGTTTTGATTGGAAGTAGTAGTCCAGGTTTCTCTGTTTAGACTTTTGAATGCTTCTCTCTCTCTTGCCATGAGCTGGCAAAAGAATAAGAATATTTTTTCATCTTTGTTCTCTCCATTCATACAGCGTATCCTTTAGTTTACTCTTATCACCTGCCACTTAGATTTCTACAAGCTCTTAACTGATCACCTTAACACAATTCTTTCCCTCACTATTGTCCATCCTAAACATCGCTGCCAAAGAGTAATTTTTCTTAAGTTCAGATCTGACAATATAAACTCAATCAACACCAGTAGCTTCCTTTTGCTTTTAAAACAAGGAATAAATTTCTTTGTTTAGTTTTTAAAACCACTCACAACCCAATCCCATATATTTATTGTATATTACCTTCCCTCTTGTACTCTACAATCCAGTCACCCTTTTATTCACATAATCCATTGCATCTTCTGTGTATTTGCACTGGATATCTCATAAACCTGAAATGCACTTACTCCATACATTTGCCTTAAAGAGTTTCTCTCATCTTTTAAGATGCAGAAACTATCTTCTTCGTGAATCCTTTCCTGATCTCTCTAATTGTTGTTGCCCTTAATCTCAAACTGTAGTTTTTTTTAATTTCTTTGGTATTTGTCCCTTAAACTTTATAGGTACAAATTTTCTATTCTGCTAATTTTGGGAGTTCATATTTTTGTAAGTATTCTACCATTTCAATTAAGTTATTAAATTAAATGAAAGATAATTGGTCAAAATAACTCCTAATAATTGCTTTTATTTCATTTTATCAGTGATGTAGTCACCCATTTCATTTTTCATATTAGTGTTTTGGTTTTTCTCCCTCTTTTAGAAAAAAAGTCATATTAACCAAAGGTGTGTGTATGTAATTATTGTTATTAATTCAAATGATATTCTTACATACTAATCTTCTAATTTTCAGGATTTCCAATTTGGTATTTAATTTTTTAATTTTTTTTTCTATTTTTTAAAAATATGCACTCAATTAATTGCTCTGTTCTTTCTCTATTTTATTGATGGAAGCACTAGAACACATACATTTTCCTCCGATTACTGCTTTTGCTGTGTACCATAAATTTTGGTATGTTGTTTCACATTTATCACCCCCTATCATAAAATAATTAAATTAATAATTAATTATATAATTAAGATTAGTAATTTCTTTCTCTGATTTGTTATTTGATTCACTGATTCTTTAAGATAAGATCACTTAGTTTCTAATTTTTTCAATTTAATTTTCAATTTAGTATTTCATTTTCCTCAAGTTAAAGGTAAAAAAATTAACATTTGTGATCTCTTTTTCAACTTCTAAGTTTTCTCTTTCCCTCTCAATGTTCTACCTCTTATTGAGAAGGTAAATAATTTGATACAAATTATACATGTGCAGTCATGGAAAACAAATTCCATTTTAGTCATTGTGAAAGAAAACAGACAAAAACTCCAAGAAAAATAAAGACAGTAAAGAAAAGTATGTTTCAATGTGTATTCAGACTCCATCAATTTGTACTCTGGAGATGGATAGCATTTTTCGTTGTAAATCCTTCAGAATTGTCTTGGATCATTTTATTGCTAATAAAAGGTAAGCTCATCATAAAATGTTGCTGTTACTGTGTACAATGTTTTCCTACTTCTGCTCATTTCAGTTTACATCAGTTCATGTAAATCTTTCTAGGTTTTTCTGAAAACACCAGGCTCATCCTTTATTATAGCACAGCAGTAATCCATCATAATCATATACAACAATTTGTTCAGTCATTCCTCAATTTCTAGACATTTTCAATTTCTAATTCTTTTCCACCCCTCCCAAAAGAGCTGCTATAAATATTTTGTACATTTTAATACTTTTCCTTTTTTTTTTTTTAAATCTCTTTGCAATACAGTCCTAATAGTGATGCTTCTTGGTCACAGGTATGAATGATTTTATAGCCCTTAGGGCACAGTTCCAAATTGCTCTACAAAATAGTACAATCATCACACAACTTCAACAATAGTGCATTAGTGTCTCAGTTTTCACACATTCTTTCCAATATTTGTCATTTTTCTTTTCTGTCATATTAGGCAATCTGATAAGTGTGGAGTGGTAGTTCAGAGTTGTTTTAATTTGCATTTCCCTAATCAATATTGATTTACAGTATTTTTTTATATTACGATTGTTTTTTATTACTCCATCTGAAACTTGCCTGTTCATTTCCTTTGACCATTTATCAATTGGGGAATGACTCTCACATCTACAAATTTGATTCAATCCTCTATGTCTTTGAGAAATGAGGTCTTTATCAGAAAAACTTACTGTAATTTTTTTTCACACTTTTTATTACTATGTATTCCTGTCCATTCCATTTCCTCCTGTTTATCTTTCCTTTCAACCTGTCCATTCTTAAATGTATTTTGCTTCTGATGTTTACCTCCCCCAATCTACCCTCCTTTCTATTAGCTTTCCTCCTTTTCCAATCATCTTCCACTCCTACTTTCCTGCATGGTAAAATAGATTTCAAAACCCAACTGAGTGCTTATGTTATTCCAACTTTGAGTTAATTCCAATGACAGTAAAGTTCACAAGTTCCCCCCTCTTCACTTTTTCCATTTTCCCTCCCTTTGTCAGGGCTCTTTTATGTCATGTAATTTACCCCTTCTACCTCATGTCTATTTCTCCCAGTGAATTTCTCAATTTCATTTTTTAGATAATTATCCCATCATCTTCATCCCTTAGCTATGTTCTGTATATATGTATATTCTTTCTAACTGCCCAAATAATGAGAAAGTTTTAGTAGTTACAGGTATTATTTTCCATGTGGAAATGTTCTTCAACCTCATTGAATCCTTTATGATTCCTCTTACATGTTTTTCCTTCTCTTGAGTCTTGTATTTGAAAGTCAGATTTTCTATTCACTTGTTTTTTTAATTTTTTTTTCTATTTCATTGAATTTCCACTTTTTTAAGTTACTGAGTAGGTGATTCTGCTTTGTAATCCCTGCTCTATTGTCCTTTGAAATATTTTAATCCAAGCCCTCTGATCCTTTAATGTAGAAATGGCTAAATCTTGTGTTATCTTGATTGTAACCCCATGATATTTAAATATTTTCTTTTTGAGGTCTTGCAATATTTTCTCCATCAACTGAGAGCTCTGAAATTTGTCTATAATATGCTTGAGAGTTTTCATTTTAAGATTTCTTTAAGGAGGTGATCAGTGGATTCTTTACAATTCTATTTTGCCCCTTACTTCTAGAATACCAGGGAAGTTTCCCTTGATAACTTCTTGCAGGATGATGTGAAGACTTGTTTTCATTTATGGCTTTCAGGTAGGGCAATAATCATTAAATTATCCCTCTTGGATCTATTTCCAGGTTAGTTGTTTTTACAATGAGGTATTTCACCTTTTCTTCTGTGTTTTGCATTCTTTTGATTTTGTTTGATTGATTGTTGTCTCGTAAAGTCATTTGCTTCTACTTGCCCAATTCTAATTTTTAAGGAAATATTTTTCTTCAGTAAATTCTTCTCCTCGGTGAAATTTAGTGTATCTTTCTCCATTTGA
Source organism: Bettongia penicillata ogilbyi (assembly GCA_023548195.1). NCBI lineage: Eukaryota > Metazoa > Chordata > Mammalia > Diprotodontia > Potoroidae > Bettongia > Bettongia penicillata. Next base: position 3,389,830 of record JAJHZJ010000653.1, read on the forward strand.
TCAATTCTTATATTCAAAGCATTTTTCACTCCACTGGATTTTTTTACCTTTTTTTTTATGTTTTCTCATTCAGTCCACTCTATTTTTAAGGGTCTGTTTTTTTCAGAATATTTTTTTTTGTGCCTGTTTGTGAAGGTGTTGACATTTTTTTCATGATTTTCTTGCATTAAGCTCATTTTTATTCTCATTTTTTCCTGTATCTCTCTTATTTGATTTTCAAAATCCATTTTGAGCTCTCCCATTGCCTGAGACCAATTGACATTTTTCCTTTACACTTTATATCTAGCAGTTTTGACTTTGTGTTTGTCTTCTAAGTTTGTGCTTCAATCTTTGCTGCCACCATAGTAAATTTCTACAGACAGGATTTGTTTTTTGTTGTTTGCTCATTTTTTCCCAACCTATTGCTTGACTTTTGACTTTCTGCCTAAGTGGTTCTATGCTTCCAGTGGAGTGGAAGAGACACAGTCACAAGCATTAGGATTTTTTATTTTGCTGTGTGTGTGTGTGTGTGTGTTCTCAGAGATAATTCTGGGTACCTCTATGTTTTTTCTACATCCAAGGTAGTACTATCTAAGAAGAGGTGTATTTACTACTCTCCTGGCATTTGCTTTGGTCTGTGAACAACCACAAGCACTCTGTTCCACCCTGGAACTCTGACCAGTTTATTGGTCCACTGTGACCATAAACTGTGATATTCTTATGCTCCTCTTTTCCCTGAGACTGAAGTCTAGGAACGTGACCCAGATCCAAGTATGGCAAATACAACAGTGTCTTACTCCGGTGTTAGAAAAGGGACACACATTATCTCCTTTGACCAGTTGTCTGAGCCTCCTTACCATCTGTGGTCTGAGAGATCTTGAAACCTCTGCCACTACCATTGATTCAGTCACCCCAAGACCTACTGTTGGTGTTCTGGGGCATAGCATGTGCTCCACTTTCACCCTGGTGAAATGGACCTTTCCTGCTGACCTTCTAAACTGACTTGGGGAGGGGGGGCAAAATTGTTTTAACACATTCTTTTGTGGAATTTTCTATGCCAGAAATTGTTTTAGGGCATTATTTAAAGCTATTTGGAGGTGTTTTGAGGAGATTTCAGGTTAGTGTTTGCCTTTTCTTTGCCTTTCTTGCTCTGCCTCTATCTGAATTTTTAATTTTATTTTCATGGTCCTGAATTGAATGTGTTTCTATTGCAATATGGTCTGTAAGGGATGCACTTAATATATCTTATTTTCTGCATTTGACAGTAATTATAGCTCAATATATGGTTAATTTTTGTAAAGGTGCAATGTGCCACTGAGGAAAAATAAAACGTTTATTCTTTTCTATTCTCTTCAGATGTGTATCATATCTACCTTATCTAAGATTCTATGTACATCCTTACCTTCTTTCTCTTTTTTTAAAAAAAAATTCTAGTTATGAGAGGTGAAGGTTTATGTCCCTTACTACTATAATTTTGCTCTCTATTTCCAGCTGCAGTTTACTTTTTCATTTATGAATTCAGATAATTGTGAAAGAGATGAAAGATTTAGTAAAGGATTTTTTATGATTGAGTAGGTAGATATTTTGTAGTCAGTAAAAAAAAAAAGATCCAGTAGAATGAGAAAGATTAAAGAGCAGAGAAAGGTACAATGGTGGACAGAATAATATTCTGGTAAAGACTAAAGAGTATGAGATCAAGGGCACATGTAACTATGTTGACATACATGAGAAGAATCTACCTTATTATCATATCATCAGAGACTGGAATGAAGGAAAGTGAGTGATACTGTCAAAGTTTCTGAAATTAAGAGGAGAAGAGGGAACTCATGGTCAATGAATTTTATAATTTCTTAGTCAAGTGTGAGTGAGACCTGCACCTAAGAACATAGGAGATGGGGCACATTTTAGGAGAGGAAGAACAAAGATTTAGTACAGTTCCTGAAGGGAATAAGATAGAGACTCAACAGGGAGCATCTAGTTGTGACTTAATGTCATGAATTTATAGTAGAAACAACTTAAGAACTGAAATTCTATTAAACAATATTATTTGTCCTTTATCTGTTCTGAATCAGTCCAAATTAATTTTCAAATTTTCATTGCTTTACTTTCTAAGTTTGGAAAAAATGCTCTTTTGATAGTTTAAGAATAAAAATAAAATATTTTTCTTGATGTAGATTCATGCTCATACAAGGTTAAAGTATAGGATCCATATTTTTTCCTTTTTTTTTGAAAATTGGGAAAACATTTATTCATTTTACCTATCCACATTTTAAAAGAAGTATATATTTCATGGTTCTTCTAATGTCGTTGGTGTACTAAGAGCACTTACTTTTATCTTCCCTCTCCCCATCCTGAAGGTTGTTTCCAATAAATATGTTTCCAATATGTTTCCATAAGGGTGGAAAATTAGCATCTATAAAGTTGATTCCAATATGATAGATTGCTATCCCTATTATATCTATTGTCTTCTTGTTCCCTCATTAAGATATGTCATGGGGATGACTAGTTTTGCTCAATCAAGAGGCCCCAACAGGAAACAAAGGCTGTATGGTATTGGTTATTTAAAGTATAAATTCAGTCCTTAGTTGCTGAGAAATAGAATAAAGAAAGGCTAAATTCACCAATGTCCACATTTTGATGAATATACAAGCAAGTGTTGTGAAAAAAGTATAGTCAGACAGTGATTGTTATCAATCTGACTTGTATCCTGGATAGCTGCACAGGAAAATCGCTATCATTGCTACACATTTTTTGTTGTTAAATTTATAAGCTATTTATTTTTTATTTTCATTGATTTCATTGACTTATTCTTTCGATCCTTATCTGGAATTTAGGGCCAGTACAGATGAGGCTTGAAACAGACTCTTGTTTGTTCCTTTCTTTACTGCTACTGAAATTAATTGGTTCCATGTGGTATATGTCTTTAAAGAACTTAATTTAATTTTATATCTTCTAGGCATGGTATCAAGGCAGAGCAATAATATCTGCCACTTGTTAATTATTTGAACTTGTTTAAGTCTTATAAACTTTCTCTAGCTTAATTTCTTTATCTGTAAAATGAAGGGGATGGAAAAGGACCATCTCTGTTCTACTTCTAAATCTATAATTGTCAATGGTCTGTTTATAAGTTATGAGTCAGCATGGGTCCATTTCATGTGTCGTTGTGGAAAGCATAGGCATTGCCACAGGAAATCTAAAACAATCAACTTCTGAAAGATTTCAATTTAAAAGGAGTCTTATAGGAAAAAAAAACAGTTGAGTAGATTTAAGATATTTCATTTCAAAAATCCACATTTCTAGAAATTGAGGAGCAATGCAGGGAGCTGCAGACATGATAATTCAAGAGGGGAATTCAATTTCCAATGATCTGTTGGGGAAAATAAGAAACATATATGATGAAATACAGGGATTCAACTTAAAAGAGATTTATTTTCACAGGGTCCTGGGAACATTGAATTGAGTAATTCTCAGAAATATGCCTCAGGGATTCAACTGTGTGCAGAATTTATGCAATTGTACAGCATACATGGATAAAAAGAATACATTTCTTAACTTTGATTATATTCAGTTGGAAAATAAAATACTGTCCAGTTAAGTGAACCATGTTAACCTTGCTACAATTTCTAAACCTCACTCTTTGGATTTTAATTAGCACGTTAGTTTATTTATCCAAAAATCTACCTAATTTCCAGTTTATAAATAATGTTACTATCAAGTTTTATTTTCACAAAAGGATCCCTTCAACTACCCTATTGTGAGAGTATTTAACAGTGAGATGAATGTATGTGTGCTTACGTACTGCTTATACAGTTTTTGCATGCTCATTGGGATGTTTTACCACTGTTGCACTTGTCTAAGTCACTAACCTATACAGTGAAAATACCTTGAAGTAGATCTCCAGACAAAATGATTTTAAGAGGGCTTTTATTGGTCCTGATAAAAATAAATGCATTTTATAAAACTTGACTTTTATTTTATTCCAGTCCTCTCAATCCTTTAACATTCTCTTAAATTAAGTAATTTTAAATTATGTTCCTATCATCTTCCCTATATAGTTTTACTTTTTACTATTCCACACTATGCATTGTCAATCTGAATGAAGTTTACTTTTTCACACAATAGAATTTAAACTCCTGTAGGATCTGCCCATTTTGAATTTTTTTCATTTTATTGCCAACAGCTGGGACTAGAGAGATATTTGTAATTTTTGATTAAGTATTTTCATTTTTGTAAGATTAAATATAGGAAGCATGACATTTGGTCTAGTTATTCCTGTTAGCCACATATTCCAAGTCAAAGACAGAAATGTCCCAAATGCAGCAAAATATCAATGACAGCATTGGTTGGGACTGCAAAGGTGTAGAAACAAAGTGTCTACCTTTCAAGTGGGGGACAGCTAATCAAACTGCATTATTTGAAATAAAGTAAAATTTCTGAATATAAGAAATGGTGAACATGAAGACTTTAGAGAGTACAGAGGCATTCATTTAAATGAACATAGAGTAATGTAAGCAGAATCTGGAAAACATGCAAATAATTACTGGCCTGTAAATGTGAAGAAAAGCAATATATCTGGATACTATATAATTATAATGGTCAAACTTGGCTTTGAGGAAGAGATGAGAAAATGTGTCTCTAGTCTTCCAGAATACTTGAAGAGTGTGGTTGCAGTTTGTAGACTATACATTCAGATTGCATCAAAAGTTTGTGTTATTTAACTGATATTTTTTTCTTTTCATTTTATTCTTTATGATGAAATGGCTTTCTAGGTGAAAATATATGTAAATGTGTATTATATTGTAGATTATGATTTACATACTACATAACAGATAATATGTTATATCATGTGTTATATGACACATTATATATATATGTGTGTGTGTGTGTGTGTGTGTGCATATGTATTATATATGTGCATGTATATATTTCCATCCAACAAGCATTCTTCTGTCATGCGTCTCTTTTTTGGAGGACATACATTAAAATATATTTTGAATATAATACATAGAACATATGACATATGACACATATAATATATAATAATATATGTACATATTCCTTGACCTGCAAGTCATTTAGTGGCACAAAGAATAAAATCAAAAGGACAAAATGCTGATGTATTAGGGCATGAAACCTCACAATCAAGTGCTGAAAGGCAGAAATATTAAATGTGTCCTTTCCAGATCATGATGCAAAAAAACCTTACCTGTAATAAAGGGCCATGATTTACTAAAGGGGGACAGAGATAAGAAGATGGAGTAGGAGGACAGACCTGTTCTATCTCTACTCCCATAGTCCATAAAATACTTGTAAAAAATTACTCTAAACCAATTCTGGAGCAGTAGAAGCCACAAAACAACACAGTGAAAGAGATTTCCAGCCCAAGACAGCCTGGAAGGCCAACAAGAAAGGACTATCACACAGGGCTCAGAGTGGAGTACAGCCCAGCCTTGGCTGCTTGGCATGGCAAGGACTGGACCAAGCAAGCATCAGGGCAAGAAACCATGGGCAGCAGCTGCTGTTCTAAGATTTCTCAACCAACAAACACTAAAGACAGATTTGGAGGTAAGTGAGAAAGGTCTTTCACCTAGGTGGGAAGGGAGCAGGATCCAGCCCTAGCTCTGGGTCATAGGTGGTGGAAGTCATTACAGCAAAGCATCCATTTTTGGAGCCCTCAGCTGAAAGACCCTGGGGGAATTGAGCAGCATTCTGAATATCAGTCCTGAGTAGCAGTCTTGGGGGGAAGAAGAGTGCTGGCATGGTGGAACTGGTGGAAGTGGTTGTGGAAAAGGAGTCCTCCTCACAGATCCTGGGCAGAAAAGCTTGTGGTTGCTCCCAGATGAGAGGGCAGGCCACATGAGTAGTAAACTGCTCTCCCTTGATTGTGCCACCTTGGAGGAACTGGGAATTTACGGGTCCCTAGAGTATACCCTCCACTTGATAAAGGGCTCAAAAGATAAGTAACTGATTGGGAAATTGCCCCCCAAAAGGGAAAAATAATAAGACCATAGAAGGTTACTTTCTTGGTGAACAGTTATACTCTTCCATCTTTTCAGATGCAGAGGAACAAAGCATACCATTAGAGGAAGACTTAAAAGTCAGAGTTTCCAATTCAAAAACCTTGAAAATAAATATACAATGGCCTCACACCATGGAAGAGCTCAAAAAGGATTTTAAAAATCAATTAAGAGAGGTGGAGCAAAAATTGAGAAGAGAAATGAGAGTGATGCAAGAAAATCATGAAAAGTGAGTCAACAGATTGCTAAAGGACATGAAAAAAATGGTGAAGAAGATAACACCTTTAAAAATACAGTAACCCAAATGGCAGAAGAGGTCAAAAAAGTCAATGAGGAGAAGAATGCTTAAAAAGCAGAACTGGCCAAATAAAAAAGGAGGTTCAAAAGCTCACTGAAGAAAACAGTTCTTTAAAAAGTAGAATGGGGGTAGCCCAGGGTGGGAATCCAGAAGAGCTAGGTAAGGGAGAGGTGTGGATGGAGCCCCAAGAATCTCTGCAGCAGCTGTGCCTGAGAAATTGAGTCCACAGATTAAATGTCTGTAAGTCACCTACTTGAACTTCTTGGAGTCAAAATGGTGGAATGAACCATGGTCTCTCTCCCTTCCCTTGTTGACCTTGAAAGAAACAATAAATATTTTCCCAGAAAAATCCTGGATAAATGGGATCAGCAGAAGGGGCAAACAGTCTCATAGGATCTGAGTTTGGGAAAATCACTAAGGAAGATTCCTCTTACTGTGGCAGAGGACCTGAGCTGTCCCAGATAGCCCCACCTCAGCAAACTAACAAAGATAATATGACGATATACTTAGAGAAATCCCAGAGAGTCAAGTAAAAAACTACTTGAAATAAACAACTTTGGCTAAGTTGCAGGTTACAAAATATACCCACATAAATCTTCTGAATTTTTACATATTACCAACAAAGCCCAACAGTAAGAGACAGAAAGAGAAATCCCATTTAAACCTAGGGTAGACACTATAAAATATTTGAGAGTCTACCTGCCAAAAAAAATCCAGGGATTATATGAAAACAATTACAAAACACTTTTTACACAAATAAAATAAGATCTAAGTAAGTGGAAAAACATTAGTTGTTGGTGGGCAGGCCAAGCCAATATAATAAAAATGACAATTCTACCTAAATTAATTTACTTTAGTGCCATACCAACAATTCTGCCTAAATTAATTTGCTTATTTAGTGCCATACCAATCAAACTATCAGATAATTATTTCCTAGAGGTGGAAAAAAAATAATATCAAAATTCTTCTGGAAGAACAAAAGGTCCAAAATAGCACGGGAACTAATGAAAAGAAATGGTAGGTAAGTTGGCCTAGCTCTACCAGGTCTCAAATTGTATTTTAAAGCAGCAATTATCAAAACCACTTGGTACAGGCTAAGAAACAGAAGGGTAGACAAGTGGAATTGGCTAGGTACCCAAGACACAATAGACAATGAATATAGCAATCTACTGTTTGATAAACCCAAGGACCCCAGCTTCTGGGATAATAACTCACTGTTCAACAAAATTTGCTGAGAAAAGTGGATAAAACTGTGGCAGAAATAAGGCACAGATCAATCACTGACACTCTACACAAGATTAAAGATCACATGATCTATGCATAAAGAGTGACAGTATAAGCAAATTAGTGGAGAAGGAATAGTATATCAGATTTATGGAGAAGGGAAGAATTTTTGACTAAAGAAGAAATAGTAAGTATTATGAAGTACAAAATGGATAATTTCCATTACATTAAACTGAACAGTTTTGGCACAACCAAATCCAATGCAACCAAGATTAGGAGGGAAGAAGAAAACCGGGAAAGAATTTTTGCAATTAGTGTCTGTGATAAAGACCTCATTTCTAAAATATATGGAGAAGTGATTCAAATGTGCAAGAATACATGTCATTCCCCAATATATAAATGGTCAAAGGATATGAACAGGCAGTTTTCAGAGGAAGAAAATAAAGATATTTATAGTCATATTAAAAAATGCTCTAAATCACTATTGATTAGAGAGATGTAAATCAGAACAACTCTGAGATACCACATCGCATCCATCAGATTGGCTAACAAGACAGAACAGGAAAATGTTAAATGTTGGAGAAGGTGTGGGAAAGTTGGAACACTAATTCCTTGCTGGTGGAGTTGTAAGCTGATCCAAACATTCTGGAGGACAATTTGGAACTATGCCCAAATGACTACAAAAATATGCATATGCTTTGAACTAGCAATACCTGCGTCTAGAGCTGTATCCCCAAGACTGTATCCCCAAGAGATCATAAGAGTTGGAAAGGGTTCTACATATACAAAACTATTTATAGCAGCACTCTTTGTGCTGGCAAAAAATGAAAATCAATGGGATGCCCATCCATAGGGGAATGGCTGAATAAATTGTGGTATAAGATTGTAATGGAATACTATTGTGCTATAAGAAATGATGATCAGGATGGCTTCAGAGAGAAATGGAAAGGCATATTATCTGATGCTGAGTGAAAGGAGCAGAACCAGGAGAATTATGTACACAGCAACAACCATGTGAGGATTTTTTCTTATAGACTTTGAACTTCATTGCAATTCAAGGACTTAAAAAATTCCCAGTGGTCTTTTAAGCAAAATGCCTTCCACATCCAGAAGAACTATGGAATTCAATATCAGATTGTAGCAGATCGCTTTCTTTTTTATTACATTTTGGTTTTTTATAAAATTTCTCTCATTCATTTTAATTCTCCTATACAACATGACTATGTGAAATGTATTTAATAGGAATGTATGTGTACAACCTATATAAAATTGTATGATATCTTGGGGAGGGAAGGGAGAAGTAGTAGGAGGGAGGTGGAGGGAGGGAAAGAAAAAAAATCTAGGTTTTATGGTAGTGATTGTGAAACACTAAAAATAAATTTAAAAAAATAAAAAAGTGTAATGAATCAGATTGAAGCTAATAACTTTATGAGAAAGTAATTGAAAACAAAACCAAAAGAATGAAAAAGTTGAAAACAATATGTAACATCTCAGTAGAAACACAACTGACCAGGAAAATAGATCCAGGAGAGACAATTTAAAAATTATGGGACTACTTGAAATTCATGATCAAAATAAGCCTAGACATAAACGTTCATGAAATTATCAAGAAAAACTGCTCTGATATTCTAGAACCAGAGGGTAAAATATATATGTCAAAAGAATCCAGTGATCACCTCCTGAAAGAGATCCAAAAAGAAAAACTCCTAGAAATATTGTGGTCAAATTCCAGAGTTCCCAGGTTAAGAAGAAAATATTGCAAGCAGCCAGAAAGTAACAATTTGAGTATTATGGAAATGCAATCAGGATAACACAAGCTCTAGCAGCTTCTATATTATGAGATGGAAGGGCTTGGAATATGATATTCCAGAAGTCAAAGGAGCCTGGATTAAAACCAAGAATCAACCACGCAGCAAAATGGAGCATAATATTTCAGGAGAAAAATGGTCATTCAATGAAACAGAGGATTTCCAAGCATTCTTGATGTAAAGACCAAGGCTGAATAGAAAATTTGACTTTCAAACAGAAGATCACATGCTTCTCTCTTGAGAGAAGAATGAAAAGGTAAACAGAAAAGAGAAATCAGAAGGGACTTACTAAAGTGGAACTGTTTACATGAAATGGTAATATTTGCAACTCGAGACTATTCTCAGTATTTGGGTAGTTGGAAGGATTACATAAATATAGACAGAGGGCACAGGGTGAGTTGAATGGGAAGGGATGATATTTAAAAAAATAAAATTAATGGGTGAGAGAGCAATATATTGGGGGAGAGAGAAATGGAATGGGACAAATTCTCTTTCATAAAAGAGTCAAGAAAAGCTTTTTTAATGGATGGGAAGAAGGGGAGGTGAGAAAAAAGGCAAAGCTTAATCTCATCACATTTGGTTTAAGGAGGGAATACCATGCATACTCAATTTGATATGAAAATCTATGTTATATTACAGGAAGTAGGGGAGAAGGGCATAAGTGGGGTGTGTGGGGATAATAGAATTGTGGTCAAATGGGAAGAGGGAGTAATTAGAAGTAAATACTTTAGGGGAGGGACAAGGTTGAAAGAGAGAATAGAATAAATGGGAGCAGGATAAGATAGAAGGAAATATAGCTAGTCTTTCACAACATAACTATTATGGAAGTCTTTTGCATAACTACACATGTATAGCCTATATTGAATTGCTTGCCTTTTCACTGGGGATGGGTGGAGAGGGAGGGAGAGAAGTTGGAACTCAAAAGTTTTAGGAACAAATGTTGAGATTTGTTTTTGCATGCAATTGGGTAATAAGAAATAGAGAATGGGGTATAGAGATGTATCTTGCCCTACAAGAAAAGAGAGAAGCTGGTGATAAGTGAAGGGAAGGATGTGATAGAAGGTAGGGCATATTGGGGGAAGGGAAAATAGAATGCATGGCGTTTTGGGGTTGGGGGAGGGGAGAGATGGGAAGAAAATTTTGAACTTAAAAATCTTGTGGAAATGAATGTTGAAAACTCAACATAACTAAATAATTATAAAAAGAAATATCAACTAAAATGAATTAGACACTAATATTCCAATTCTAAAGAATGAGTGGGTCAGTCATCAAATCATAGAACTAATATATGACTTCATCCAGCAAAATGACAAAAATGAGCAACCACACCAAAACTTATGGGATACAGCAAAATACCCTCTTAGGGGAAGTTTTACATCTCTCAATGCTTACATGAATAAAATAAAGAATAAGGAGATCAATACATTTGACATGGAAGTTAAAAAAAAAAAAACTAAAAAGAGAACAAGTTAAAAATCCCCAATTAAATCTCAAATTAGAAATTCTGAAAACCAAAGGAGAGAGTAATAAAATTGAAATCAAGAAAACTATTGATCTAATAATAAAACCTAAGAGCTAGTTTTATTTTTTTAAAAGAGATAAGATAGATAAACCTTTGATCAATTTGATTTAAAAAAAAAGATAGAAGAAAACCAAATTACCAGAATAAAAAATGAAGAGTGAATTCACTCCAAATGAAAAGGAAATTAAAGTAATAATTAGGAGCTCTTTTGCCCAACTATATGTCAAGAAATTTGGCAATCTTGTTGAAATGGATGGATATTTGCAAAAATATAAATTGCTCAGATTAACAGAAGAGGAAATAAAATACATAACTCAATTACAGAAAAGAAATTGAAGAAGTCATCAATGAACTCGTGAAGAATAAATCTCCATGACCAGATGGATTTACCACTGAATTCTATCAAATATTTAAAGAACAATTAATTCCAACACTGCATTTGGGAAAATTGGCAGAGGAGTTTTAACAAATTATAATTATGTTGCAAATATGTTTCTGATAACTAAATCAGGAAGATCATAAACAGAGAAGGGAAAATTATAGAGCAATCTACTTAACAAGCATAGATGCAAAAATTTTAAATAAAATATTAGCAAAGAGATCCTAGCAATTTATCTAGAGGATAATACATTATGACTAGGTAGGATTTATACCAGGAATACAGGACTGATTCAATATTATTAAAACCATCAGCATCATTTATTTTGTGAATAACGAAACAGAAATCATATGATTATCTCCATACATGTCAAAAAAACTTTTGACAAAATATAGCTCTCATTTGTATTAAAAAGAGTAGAGAGTGTAGGAATCAATAGAGTTTTCCTTAAAGTGACATTCAGCGTCTCTCTAAACCATCAGTCAGTGTTATGTAAATAGGGATAAGCTAGAGGTATTTCTGTTAAGATCTGGGGATGAAATATGGATCCCCTTTTCACCACTAATTTTAATATCATACTAGAAATGTTAGCATTAGCAATAAGAGAAGAAAAAGAATTTGAAGGAATTAGAACATGCAAGTGAAGAAACAAAACTATCACTCTTTGTAGATGGTGTGATGGTATACTTAGAGAATACTAGAGAGCCAACAAAAACGATGACTTGAAATAACATTAGCAAAGTTGTAGTATATTAAATAAACCCATGTAAATCATCAGCATTTCTATATATGACCAAAAAAGTCTAGCAGCAAGAGTTAGAAAGGAATTCTATTTAAGATAGCTGTAGACAATATAAAGTATTTGAGGGTTTACTTGCCCCAAGAAACCGAGGAATTATATGAATATGAAACTATATGAACACAAAGTCAGATCTAAAGAACTGGAAAAAATACCGATTGATGATGGATAGGCAGAGCCAATATAATAAAAATGACAAGCTTGCCTAAAATAATTTATTTATCCAGTCCCATATCAAATTATGAAAAAATATTTTATTGACCTAGAAAATATAACAAAATTTCACTGCAATAATAAAAGGTCGAGAACATTGAACAAATTAATGAAAAAAATGCAAAGACATGTCACCTACCCATACCAGATCTAAAACTATATTATGAAGTAGCAATCATAAAAATTATTCAGTACTGGAAAAAAAAAAAAGTGGATCAGAGAATTAGGTTAGCTACTGAAGATGCAGTAGTAAATTACTATACTAAGCTAGTTTTCATTAACCCAAAGATACCAGCTTCTGGGGCAAGAACTTACTATTTGACAAATCTTCTGGGAATACTATGGCAGAAACCAGGCTTAGACCAACATCGCATACCCTATACCAAGATAAAGTAGAAATTGGTATATGATTTAGACACAAAGGCTGATACTGTAAGGAAATTAGGAGAGCAAGGAATAGTTTACCTGTCAGATGTATGGAAAATGAAAGAATTTATGCTCAAATAAGAGGTAGAGACCATCATGCAACACAAAATGCATAATTTTGGATATATGTAATTAAAAAATTTTTTTTACACACAAAAAAACCCAGACAAGCAGTGCAACCAAAATTAGGAGGAAAACAGAAAGCTGGGAAACAACTTTTATTGCCAGTATTTCCCACTAAGTTCTCATTTATTGAATATATATAGAAGTGATTCAAATATATAAGACTATGTCATTGCCCAATTGATAACGGCTTAAAGGATACGAATGGGCAGTTGTCAAATGAAGAAATACACCTATAGTCATATGAAAATGCTGTAAATCACTACTAATTAAACAAATGTAAATTAAAACACCTCTGAGGTACAACCTCGTATCTCTCAGACTGGCTAATATGACAGAAAGGAAAATTATAAATGTTGGAGATGTGGGAAAATTGGGACACTAATGCACTGTTGGTGGGGTTGTGAACCAATCCAATCATTCTAGAGAGCAATTTGAAACTGCCCAAAGGCCTATAAATCTGTACCTACCCTTTCTCCAGCAATATCACTACTAGATGTATATCCCAAAGAGATCACTAAGTAAAGAGAAAAGGATGCACATGTAGAAAAATATTTAGTGCAGCTCCTTTTTGTGGTGGTAAAGAATTGGAAAATGAGAGGATGCCCATCGACTGGGAAATGGCTGAACAATATGAATATAATGGAATACTATTGTGGTATAAGAAATGATGGATAGGCAGATTTCAGAAAAAAAAAAAAACGGCAAAAACTTACATGAACTCATGCTGAGTGAAATGAGCAGAACTAGGGAAATACCATGCATAAGAACAGTAACATTGTGCGATGATTAACTATGATAGATTGAGTTAATCTCAGCAATACCAGTATTGAGGAAAATCCCAAAGGACAAAGGAGTCTTATTATGGAGTCTTAATGCAGATCAAAGCATATTATTTTCACTTTTGTTTTTTGTGTTTTTTCTTTCTCATGGCTTTTTCCTTTTGTTCCGATTCTGCTTTCACAATATAACTAATGTGGAAATGTGTTTAATATGATTTACATATATAACCTACATCAGAGAACTTGCTGTCTTGAGGAGAAGTGATGGGGGGAAGTAGGGAGAAGAATTTGAAAGGAGAATTTTTGCTAAAATGAATGTTGAAAACTATCTTTACATTCAATTGGTCAAAAAATAAAATACTATTAAGGTAAAAAAACATGGAATTCTGGGTAAATTTTTGATATCAATATAAGACTTACTAAGTTATACACTATTACATATGTTTGTGCATTCGCTTCCCAGCAAGATACCTTCTTTGCAAAAATAGTGTACACACACACACACACACACACACACCCTTACTCTATGATGCTGTGACTCTCCTCTCTCCCCCTTTCTATTCCTGTCCTCTGGTGTTCTATCCAGGGGAAGGTACACTCCATGGGCAAAAGCTGCCTTTTTTCCTTTGCGTTTATTGACTACATTTCTTGCTCAAAGATCAAGCCTTAAACCCAGTTCTCTCTGGAGCTCATAGACTGTTCAACAAGTCCCCACTCACCTAGCACAGAGTGAATGTAATTAATAAATAGTAATTGTTTCTCTTTTAGTCAGGAACTTTGAAGGTCTTCCTCTCTCTATTTTATTTTATCTTATTAAAGGGGCCATTCCTTGAGTAATTACTTAAAGAAACCTATTCATTGAACAGATGCATTTCATTCAAAGTGAGAATATGATAAGATCTTATCCTGAAAGGATGAGGGTCTCACATTGCATTGTGGCCCATCTCCAGTCATCCTGATGAATATGAGGCCACTGCACCCAGATGGCTCAGGAGTAGAAAATGAGGTTGGTGACCTTGCACAACCTTCTCTTACTGAAATCAAAGTCAACTGCAAGTCATGTCATCATTTTGATGTCATGATCCTCTTTGAGAATGAAGGACAAACACAACAATAATTAATCAGTGTGGGAATGATATTTAGCATGCTTCTTTATTCACAACTAAGTTTCTCCACTAAGGAAGGGTCATGTTTAACCACCAAAAAAAAAAATCATGCCTGTACATGCAGTGTCCCACACTTTTCCAGAGATTGTACTATGCTATATCATTGCAATCTGAATAAAAGGAAAAGGAAAATTCCTGCCCACAGGTGGATGCAATTATTTGCGTCTGTTAAAGAAAATTTTTACTTGTACTCTTCATTTAGGCTTGAATATGTCAAAACTAATTTTATTTAATTTAACATTAATCTATAACCAAGTCATTTCTGACTCGGGGGGGGGGAGTTGCAGAAGAAGAAGAAGAGAGGGAGGGGAGGAAAAAGGGGAAAGAGAGAGAGAGACAGACAGACAGACAGACAGACACAGAGAGAACAATTAGCATTATTCTCCGGCACCTTTTGTTATAGCTTTTTGTCTCAAGATGATTAGATGATTTCAGATAAAATCTATGGGAATCCTGAAGAAGAAAACCATAACAACTAAAAAAAAAAACAATTTGTGTTAATATTTTAGAATTGTCATCCTTTATTCTCAAAGAGGACCATGACTTCAAAATGATTACATGCTTGCAGTTGTCTTTGATTTGAGGGAGGGCAGGTTGTGCAAGGTCATTAGCCTCACTTTCTCCTCCAGAGCCATCTGGGTCCAGTGGCCTGATATTCATCAGCATGAATGGAATTGACCCAGGATGCAATGTGTGACCCTGGTCATTTTAGGCAAAGATCTTATCATGTTCTCACTTTGAGTGTAATATATTCATTTAATGAATAGGCCTCTTTAAGTAGTTACTCAAGGGATGGCCCCTTTTAATAAAAAAAAAAAAAACAAAAATTAAACTTGGAGGTTAAAACCATCAGGTTTCCTGGTTAAAAGAAAATAATTGAGTAATAAAGTCACCATCCCAGTCCTCTCAGGAGCAGTCTCTCTCCTTGAGGGATCAATGAAAAAATAATATCAATTACATTTTATGAAAGGAGCAGTGAGGGGAGAAGCCAAGATGGTGGAGTAGAAAGACTCACATGGGCTGAACCCACAGCCCATAAATTACCTATGGAAAGAACTCCCAAAGGGTTCTGGAACAGTGGAAGCTGTGCAGCAGCAGAGTGGAGGAGATTTCTGTTCCAGAGAGCCCTGAAAAACCGCCCCCTAAGGAACATCGGACACTGGACATGGAGCATACCCCCTGCCCTGGTCACGTGGCCCCAGAGGAGCAGATACGAGCAGGCTTGAGGGACCGAATCTCCCGTGGCCACAAGGGTCCCTCCACCCACAGGTGCTACAGGTCAGTGAGAGAGACTTCTGGACTGACCGAGAGGGGAGAGGGGTTGTCTCCGTGGCTCGGGCCCCCTCAGGAGGAAGCAGCAGGGGAGGCAGTGGACAGGGTCGGTGGACAGGCGGGAAATCGGGTCCATTACTGAAGATCTCCCCATAAACCCCCTGAGGGAACTGAGCCTGGGAGGCGGCCCTGCCCCCACCTGAGCAGCAGTACTCAATCTCTCACTGAATAGTGGCCCCTCCCCCTGCTGAAAGCCCTGAGGCTGGGAGGCAGCATTTGAATCTCAGACCCCAAGCACTAGCTGGGCAGATCTAGGTGGGGGTGGAGAGGAATCTCAGAAGTCAAGTAACTGGCTGGGAAAATGCCCAGAAAAGGGAAAAAAAATAAGACCATAGAAGGTTACTTTCTTGGTGAACAGATGTGGCATCCTTTCCTTTCTGATGAGGAAGAACAATGCTTACCATTAGGGAAAGACATAGAAGTCAAGGCCTCTATATCCCAAACATCCGAAATAGATATCCAATGGGCTCAGGCCATGGAAGAGTTCAAAAAGGATTTTGAAAATCAAGTTAGACAGGTGGAGGAAAAACTGGGAAGAGAAATGAGAGAGATGCAAAAAAGCATGAAAAACAGGTCAATACCTTGCTAAAGGAGACCCCAAAAAGTGCTGAAGAAAATAACACCTTGAAAAATAGGCTAACTCAATTGGCAAAAGAGGTTCAAAAAGCCAATGAGGAGAAGAATGCTTTCAAAAGCAGAATTAGCCAAATGGAAAAGGAGGTTCAAAAGCTCACTGAAGAGAATAGTTCTCTCAAAATTAGAATGGAAGAGATGGAGTCTAATGACTTTCTGAGAAACCAAGAAATCACCAAACAAAACCAAAAGAATGAAAAAATGGAAGAGAATGTGAAATATCTCATTGGAAAAACAACTGACCTGGAAAATAGATCCAGGAGAGACAAGTTAAAAATTATGGGACTACCTGAAAGCCATGATCAAAAAAAGAGCCTAGACATCATCTTTCATGAAATTATCAAGGAAAACTACCCTGAGATTCTAGAACCAGAGGGCAAAATAAGTATTGAAGGAATCAACTGATCACTGCCTGAAAAAGATCCAAAAAGAGAAACTCCTAGGAACATTGTGGCCAAATTCCAGAATTCTCAGGTCAAGGAAAAAATATTGCAAGCAGCTAGAAAGAAACAGTTCCAGTATTGTGGAAATACAATCAGGATAACCCAAGATCTAGCAGCTTCTACATTAAGGGATCGAAGGGCGTGGAATAGGATATTCCAGAAGTCAAAGGAACTAGGACTCAAACCAAGAATCACCTACCCAGCAAAACTGACTATAAAACTTCAGTGGAAAAAATGGTCTTTCAATGAAATTGAGGACTTTGAAGCATTATTGATGAAAAGACCAGAGCTAGAAAGAAAATTTGACTTTCAAACACAAGAATGAGAAGAAACATGAAAAGATAAACAGCAAAGAGAAGTCATAAGGGACTTACCAAAAGTGAACTGTTTACATTCCTACATGGAAAGACAATATTTGTAACTCTTGAAACTTTTCAGTATCTGGGTAGTTGGTGGGATTACACACACACATACACACACACACGTACACGTGTGCGCACACACACATACACACATGCACGCACACACAGAGACAGAGAGCACAGAGTGAATTGAATAGGATGGGATCATATCTTTAAAAAAGTTAAGGTAAATGTATAAGAGAAATGTATTGGGAGGAGAGAGGGTGAAATGGAATGCGGCAAATTATCTCTCACAGAAGAGGCAAGTAGGAGACTTTTTAGTTGAGGAAAAAAAGAGGAGAGCTGAGGAAAAAAACATGAAGTTTACTCTCATCACATTCGACTAAAGGTAGGAATAAAATGCACACTCTTTTTCGTATGAAAACCTATCTTACAATATAGGAAAGGGGGAGAAGGAGATAAGCAGGGTGGGGGGGATGATGGAAGGGAGCACAATGGGAGGAGGGAGCAATTTGAAGTCAACACTCGGGGAGGGACAGGATCAAAAGAGAGAATAGAAACAGTGTTGGGCAGGATAGGGTGGAGGGAAATATAGTTAGTCTTACGCAAGGCGACTGTTATGGAAGTCATTTACAAAACTACACAGATATGGCCTATATTGAATTGCCTGCCTCCCCAAAGGGAATGAGTGGGGAGGGAGGGATGGGGAGAAGTTGGAACTCAAAGTTTTAGCAACAACTGTTGAGTGTTGCTTTTGCTACTAGGAAATAAGAAATCCAGGTAATGGGGAAAAAACTTATCTGGCCCTACAGGACAAAAGAGAAGATGGGGACAAGAGAAGGGAGGGATGATAGAAGAGAGGGCAGATTGGTGATAGGGAAAATTAGAATGCTTGGTGTATTGGGGTGGGGGGAGGGGACAAATGGGGAGAAAATTTGGAACCCAATATTTTGTGAAAATGAATGTAAAAAAAAGTTAATAAATTTATATATCCAGAAAAAAAAGAAAGAAAGGAGCAGTTAGGTTACTTCCCTTTCAGCTGAATAGATGCCATTTCCAAAGGTTGTGTTTTAGAGCTAGCTGTTTCAGAAATGGAAGGACAATGATATAAATAAGAGAAAAGTTTAGTTTGCATGTCATCTTTCATGCCTTTTAGTCCTCAATGTATAGATTATGATCCACATTTCCAGGTTTTGTTTTCAAGGATTTTGGAAGATTTCTTTTTCATTCGGAGAAATATTATTTCCTAATATTTTCAGAGAAAAGGATGGCATTAGAACATGCTTCCATACATATAAGTATATACAGGATACATATACATACACATATGTATGTGTGTATATATATATGTATACACACATACATACATATGCGTAGTGATTGGAGAAGGGGAATAGTGGGCAGGGGAATTGATGCTAACAACTGAGAGACTCAAGATTTCTTATAGAAGGGGATGATTGCGACAATCCCTGAAGGAAGTTAAAGGTTATAAAGGACTGACGTAAGTCAGGAGAGCATTCCAAAACTGGCAAAAGGCTCAATAAGTTTGTTTCCTTGGGAATTAGTTTATTTTAAAATTTGTTACCTATGGGAGATGACAATAAGACTGATTTCCCTTGATGTCCTTCCATATCATACCAAATGGAAGGAGATCTAGGTCAGTGACTTGTCTGTTACTGGTGAATACAAAGATTACTACTCTTTTGCAAGCCATACTTCCAGTGTATTCCTGCGCAATTTCCTAGTCTCCATGTAGGGAAAGAGAAATTTCCCTATTGGGGTGCCCTCTTGAGGACCTTTAAAACACATATGAAGAGGATTATTATATGATAGTAAGTATAATATACCATTTCTTTTTAAATGACTCCGTGCCCCCCAAAACAGTTGCATTTTTAATATTATATATGCCACTCTCTTTATTTCCCTTTTATAGCAGTTACTGAAAACATCTTTCATCTTCTTTATTTAGTGTACAAAACAAAACCATGCATCCAGTGTAGGCAAAGAGAGGGTAAATGACTATCCTGGAGCTGAGCTTCATGTAACCTCTCCTGCACTGCAATAATTTATGAAGTGTAATATTAAATTGGAAGCAACATTCTAGTGATTCTCCTGTCACTTGGGTAATGACAACATTGATCAATTCAATGTGTAGGAAGTTTAGTTAGCAAAGCAATCCAACTGCAGGACTTAAAAACAATGATCTTTCAGAACCGAGTATTTCTTTCTGGGTGAACAATACCATGAGCTAGAGATAAAAATGGAGTGGTTTGGAGGAGGCCTGGAGAGGTTTCAGTATACAGTGATATTCTCTATTCTCTAGGGTTGAGGATTTCACAGATTTAGCCCTTTGGAAGAAATAACTACATCCAGACAAATGACAGAAGCTAAAATAATGGGACATATAACAAAAGTGAGTGGAAAATAAAATAGCTTTAGAAATGAAAGAAGTCTTAGAGTTTATGTAATACGATCCTTTAATGTGCAAATGAATTAAAGGAAGCTTCTTTAATTTCTTTAAGTAACTTTCCAAGGAGAGGTAAGGAGGTAGATTAAATCCCAATTGTACATAATATTCAAACTATCCTGAGTTTCAGTTATGAATATTCAACTGCCCAATTGACATCTTTATCTGGATACCCTTATGTATTAGCCAGTTTCATAACCTCAAGGTAACCCTTTACCTGTCTTCTTATTTCCCCCATAGCCTATCAGTTGCTAAGACTTTTCAGTTCTACTCCCTTATTATTTCATTCATTCCTCCCCTTTGCTCCACTCACAGAATAAGTGCACTGTTTTAGAGACTCAATGCTTGTCACATAGACTATTACATGAATATCCTAATTGGCCTCATTAAATCCAACATTTTCCATCCCCAAATAATCATTCATACAGCTACAAAATTGATATTCCTTAAAATCAGGTCTGAATATGTCACTCTCTTGTTTGAGAAACTTCAATGAATTCCTTTTAATGTACTCTAGGATAAAACACCAATTCTTCTGTTGCATGTACCCCAGCTAGTTCCACTCAACCTTCCCAGATTTCTTGCACATTATTTCTTTGCATATTCACTGTATTCTAGTCAATTTTGTCTATTTTTCACCTTACATATGGTATTCCCTTTCCATCTTTGTATCTTAGTGCAGGCTGTCCCCGTCTGTAATTCTCTTCTTCAACCCTCTCATGGGACCTCCAGCTGGCTTTTAGATTAAGCTCAAGTTTTTCATTCTCCAAGAAGCCTTTTCTGATTCTTTTAAACCTGTCTTCCCTCATATCACTAATCACTCATTTTGCATGTATTTACTTGTCTGTGGACATGTGTCTACCTGTTTCTTACCCCTTCACTACTGTAGAATATAAACTCTTTGAGGTCAGGGACTGGTTCCTTCTAGTCATTATTTCTCAGTGCCTGTAAATTCTTGGTAATAACTGAATTCCCTGCCTCCTCTACCTGCTGCGCATGTCCTTAGCTCTCCAGTGTTTAAAGCAGCAAATCGATGTCATTGTCCTTATACCGCTACATAAACTACCTCCTGGGTACTGTCCTCAATCGGCTTATTTGTTCTTTCTTGTTTTCCTCTTCTCAGTCAGACTGTTTCTATTTTTCTTTTGCTGGCTCATCTCCCTCCTGCTGTCCTTTAATCTTGATTATCCCCCAAAATTCTCTGTTGGAGTCACTTCTCTTCTATCTTTCACTAGAGTCTCACTTGGGGATCTTGCAATTTCCATCTGTGTAACTATCATTTCTGTGTAAATGACTCCCAAATATTTACATTTCCTATTAATTCTTCTTCTAAACTTCATTACCATCTTACTGCCTGTTGAATATTTCTGTATGTTTAATATTTCCAAAAGAGAAGTCATTTAAATTCTCCCGTAAATGAACCCCAACTCTAGAATTCTTACTTCTTTCAAAGATTCTGCACTTCTAGAGACCTAAATTCCTAATTTCTGAGTCATGCTTGGGCTCCCACCCAAAGCCTTGAAAGACAGGGACAAAAGACTTTGATTTCTTCTGTTTTTTCCTTCCACTTGACACCTATTTTGTTTAATTAAGTGCACAGCACACAGTAGGTTTTCAGCACATGATTAATGGCCATTATTTTCTACAATTTGAATACTACCTAGGACAGGAAAAAGCCCACTCTACCTCATAAACATGAGGCAAAATAGCAGATTTGAGCACTGACATTTAAGTTCTTTGAATCTCATTGATCTGCAAGTTTATGTAACTGTTTGTATCACTAATAAATATTATAACAATGTTCAAATGAATAAAACATTACTTTTTTCAAGATATTTTATAATTTTCTTTCCTTGCTGTCCCCACAAGGTAGGTATGTTTTCTTGTGATCACTTTTCACATGAAAGATGAAAAGCAATTCCAGTAAGAGCTCACTACGATTGGGCCTCTGAGGCTCTACTTATCAAGAAGTTGCATTTATATTCAAATCCTCTCATATCATATTATTTAGTTCTTGAATACTTTGAAAATCTCCTTTCATATCTGTACATAAGAGATAGGATTAGTAAGACCAAGAATATGACAGTATGATTTTGTCAAAGTGCTTTTAACTGAGAAAATGTTGGAAAAGTGGAATTTCAGTCTCAAGGGATGGAAAGAAGTATCATGCAATTTTAAAGACATTTTCTCAATGTCTCAGACTATTTCAATGATGTTAAGAGGTTTGGGAATTGTCCTCCTAAGGACTCTCTAAGTATTCAGGAGAATTTTCAGAAATGTTGCTTAAAACATATTGTGCTGTCACAGAGAAAGGATAAAAAAATAAAATGCTATAAATATTAAGTTAAAGGCCAAAAAAATTTCATCCTAGAAATATATTTTTTAAACAAAATATGAGGAAGAGCTGACACAGAAGAATTAGAAGGAAGAGGAGGGCTGGTAGTAATGGAAACCTATTTTCATTCGGAATGGATTCAAGAGGGAACTATACCTACATATCTAGAAGGATGCAAAAGTCTTCTAAATTCAGAAAGACATAAAATGCTCAGGGGATTGAAGGGAGAGGATAAGGGAGGGATCTTTAGAGGGGAGTTGGGGATGAGGATAGAATAAAGGGGGAGTATAGAAGGATGTTTAGATTAATGGGAATGGAGGGATAAGGGTGGAATCCTGGGGAGGGTAGGTCAAGTCATAGGAGGGCAAGATAGCAGGTAGAAGTAAAGTAGACAAGGCAGGAGGGATAGGAAATAAGAGATATACACAAACATAAATAAAGATCAGGGGTAGACTTTTTTTTTTTTAGCAAAAAAGGAGTAGGGGTGGTAAGTATGATCTTGGCCAGAGTTAAGGCTAAAATAGATTTAGTGAAAAGAGAAAAGTAGGGAAACTACATTTCGTGTCAGTCATATTCATCAATGTTGTTTTAGACTATTTAAAATAACTAGGCAGTATAAGGCTAGAATCTTGCTGTGGTGTAGAAAATGACAATTTGGTAGATGGGAAAATATGGTAAGACTCAGACATATGAAGGAACAGATTACCCCCAGAGAAACAGAGGACAAATAAGTATTGTATGGTTTTACATAGGTGCTTATGAATGTATATATCCAGATATGAGAAAAATTATAGATGTCTCAATATATATATGTATATATGAAAGTGTATTTATGTATATGTACACATAGGTATCTTAGTGCATATATCTCAATATATGTATGTTGTAAGTAAATTTATGTGTATATACATACATACATACACACATACATTTGTATTTACATTTCATTGTAGCCTTCAGGGAGGAACGGGAGTGGGGAAAGAACAAAGAAAAAGTGCGAATAGAACAAAAGAAAACTTAAAAGAAAGAATAGAAAAAGATGTACATCTCTCAACAAAATGTGTAATATTTATTATATAGGCTTTTTGGAATGGAAATTTATTGCCGCTTATTGTGAATCCTCTCTTACATTTACCTGTGTACATGGCAATACTTTTCTTATTTTGTTTTAAAATTTATAATATATTTCTTTTGCTTTTCTTATTGTGTATTCAAGTTTTAGTTTCTTTTTCTTTTCTTATTATGTATTTAAATTTTAGCATTTAAGTTTAAAATAAATTAATTTTTTAAAAAGTTTATATTTTACTGAAACAAGTGTGTGCATACTCTCACAATATAGATACTAATTATATGTATGTATATATACATATACACAGACATACACAGACACAGATACACACAAATACACATACATATATCTATACATACTACAAAATACATATAAATAAATGAGGGATTTGAATATGTCAGTTTGAGAGAATATTCTAACCATTGGGGGAATAAATAAAAAAAACTTCTGCAAAAGAGGCTTGCATCTTAAAGGAAGACAGGGTCTTGGGGGACAAGTGTCACAAGGAAGGAATATATTCCAGGTATTGGAGAAAGGATAGCTCGTGCAAAGGGAGATGATAATATAACAGCTAGAATTTATATAGTGCACTTTATGTAACAGACTACCCTAAACATTTTGCAAATATTGTCTCATTTGATTCTCTCACCAACACTGAGAGATATGTGCTATTATCCCAATTTTATTGTTGAGAAAACTGAGAGAAACAGGGTTAAGTTACTTGTCCAAGATCACGCAACTAGTAAATGTCTGGGGTCAATTTTGAACTCAGGTCTTCCGGACTCCATATCCAGTATTCTAACCACTGTGACACCTGCCTAGATGATATGGAGTATCACATATGGGGAACAAAAAAGTGCTGCATTTCTCAATATGGAAATGAGTGTGTGTGTGTGTGTGTGTGTGTGTGTGTATGTGTGTGTACACAGGAGTCAGGAGGACCTAACTTCAAATCTCACCTCAGTCACTTGACACTCACTAGCTGTGTGACCTTAGCCAAGTCACCTAACCCCAATTGCCTCATCCTATCTCCAGTCATCCTGATGAATATCTGGTCACTGGATTCAGATGACTCTGGAGGAGAAGTGAGGCTGGTGACCTTGCACATCTCTACCTCACTCAAAGGCAAGTGCAAGTCATGCTGTTATTCTCTAATGGCATAATCTTCTTTGGCAACGAAGGACAAACACACACATATATGCATATATATGTATGTATGTATGTTTATGTATATACACATATGTATGTATATATATACATAACATGAACACACATATATTACCTCATTTCCTATTTTTATTCCTCCTATTTATTTTTCTACTCTTATTGCTTTTTCTAGTGTTTCTAATATAATTTTGAATAATATTGGTGACAGTAGGCATCCGTGTTTCACACCTCATCTTATTGATAAAGCTTTTAGCTTACCCCCGTTACAAATCCATTTTTACCTATACTTTCTTTTTAAAAAAAAAAATATAGGCGGCAGAGCCAAGATGGCGGAGTAGAAGGACGCACATTTACGAGCTCCGAGCCCACAACCCATGGAATTGAGGTAAAAGGAGATCCCCATAAATTCTGAATCTCTGCAGGGGGTGCATAAACATAGGGGAAGAGATTTCCGTTCCACTGAACCCTGGAGAGCCGTCCCCGGGGTCCATCGCATCCCGGAAAGTGGACCCCACCCCCACCCCTGGCCGCGACCCAGAGAAGCTGACCCAAGCAGACTTCAGAGAGGAAAGCTCCGGGGGAAGCTCCGGCAGCCAGGAAAGTCCCTCCGCTCACAGAAGCTACAGGTCAGTGAAAAAGAAAGCCGGGCTGAAGGAGAGGGGAAGCGGGGCGTCTCCGTGACTCGGGCCCCCTTGGGAGGAAGCGGCGGGCAGCAGAGACGGGGGCAGGAAGCGGCGGAGGCAGAGGCGTGGGCAGGCTGGCTGAGGCGGCAACGGCCCGGGACTCAGGAATCCCCCAGCAGCAGGTAGGATCTTCAATACTGAAGGTCTTTCCAACCTGAGGGAGCCGAGCAGGGGAGACAGCCCTGCCCCCACCCTGCTCTACTGCTGAACGCCTCTGAATAAAACCCCCAAGGGAGCTGAGCATAGCAGGCGGGGGGCCCCCCACCCCGCCCCAACCTGCTCCGTTCCTGAAAGTCTCTGCAGGAAGCCCCTGAGGGCCCAAGCTTAGGAGGCGGCCCTGCCCCCACCCCTGCGCCAGAACTAAAGCTTGCCGCAGGAATCTCAGAGGCCAAGCACTAGCTGGGCGGATCCAGGCAGGGGTGGAAAGGAATCTCAGAAGTCAAGTAACTGGCTGGGAAAATGCCTAGAAAGGGGAAGAAAAATAAGACTTTAGAGAGTTTTTTCCAACAAATGCAAATGATCCCGACCTTCGGATCTGATGGGGAGGACGAGAACGTATTTTTCCCATCAGGGAAAGATGTGGAGGGCGGGGCCTCAGTACCCCAGACACCCCAGGGGGGTGTTGGGTGGGCTCAGGCCTTGGAAGAGCTTAAAAAGGATTTTGAAAAGCAAGTTAGACAGGTGGAGGAAAGACTGGGAAGAGAAATGACAAAGATGCAAGAAGAGTATGAAAAAAAGGTCAATATCTTGGTAAAGGAGACCCAAAAAAATGCTGAGTAAATTAACACCTTGAAAAATAGGCTCACTCAATTGGCAAAAGAGGTTCAAAAAGCCAATGAGGAGAAGAATGCATTCAAAAGCAGAATGAGCCAAGTGGAAAAAGAGGCTCAAAAGCTCACGGAATTTAATAGTTCTCTCAAAATTAGAATGGAACAGATGGAGTCTAATGACTTTATGAGAAACCAAGAAATCACCAAACAAAACCAAAAGAACGATAAAATGGAAGAGAATGTGAAATATCTCATGGGAAAAACAACTGACCTGGAAAATAGATCAAGGAGAGACAACTTAAAAATTATGGGACTACCTGAAAGCCATGATCAAAAAAAGAGCCTAGACATCGTCTTGCATGAAATTATCAAGGAAAACTGCCCTGACATTCTAAGACCAGAGGGCAAAATAAGTATTGAAAGAATCCATCGATCACCACCTGAAAGAGATCCAAAAAGAGAAACTCCTAGGAACATTGTGGCCAAATTCCAGAACTCCCAGGTCAAGGAAAAAATCTTGCAAGCAGCTAGAAAGAAACAATTCCAGTACTGTGGAAATACAATCAGGATAACCCAAGATCTAGCAGCTTCTACATTAAGGGATCGAAGGGCGTGGAATAGGATATTCCAGAAGGCAAAGGAACTAGAACTCAAACCAAGAATCACCTACCCAGCTAAACTGAGTATAATACTTCAAGGGAAAATATGGTCTTTCAATGAAACAGAGGACTTTCAATCATTCTTAATGAAAAGACCAGAGCTGAAAAGAAAATTTGACTTTCAAACACAAGAATGAGAGGAAGCATGCAAAAGTAAACAGCAAGGAGAAGTATTAAGGGACTTACCAGAAATGAACTGTTTGCATTCATACAGGGAAGGACAATATTTCTAACTCTTAAAACTTTTCAGTATCTGGGTGGTTGGTGGGACCACACATACACATGTACACGCATGCACACACATACACACATGCATTCACATGCAGAGACAGAGAGCACAGATTGAACTGAATAGGATGGGACCATACCTTAAAAGAAATTAAGGTAAATGGTGAGAGAGAAATGTAGTGAGAGGAAAGAGGGGGAAATGGAAGGGGGTAACTATATGTCATTTAAGAGGCAAGTAGGAGATGTTTTTAGTGGAGGGAAAAAGAGGAGAGCTGAGGAAAAAACAAACAAACAAACAAACAAACAAAAGTTTACCCTCATCACATTTGACTAAACGAAGGAGTGAAATGCACACTCATTTTGGTATGAAAACCTATCTTACAGTATAAGAAAGTGGGGGAGAAGGAGATATTGCAAGGGGGGGATGATGGAAGGGAGGGCAAAGGGAGGAGGGAGTAATTGAAAGTCAACACTTGGGGAGGGACAGGATCAAAGGACAGAAGAGAAACAATGAGGGGCAGGTTAGGAGGGATGGCAATTCAGTTAGTCTTACACAACACGACTATCAGGAAGGTCATTTGCAAAGCTACACAGATATGGCCTATAATGAATTGCCTGCCGTACCAAAGGGAATAGGTGGGGAGGGAGGGATGGGGAGAATTTGGAACTCAAAGTTTTAGGAACAATTGTTTAGTATTGTTGTAGCAACTAGGAAAGAAGACATACAGTTAATGAGGAATAGAAAGTCATCTGGCCCTACAGGAGAAAAGAGAAGATAGAGACAAGGGAAGGGAGGGATGACAGAATAGAGGACAGATTGGAGATAGGGAAAATTAGATTGCTTGGGGTATTGGGGTGGGGGGAGGGGAGAAAAGGGGAGAGAATTTGGAACCCAAAAATTTGTGAAAATGAATGTAAAAAGCTAAATAAATAAATAAATAAAATAAAAAAAAAATAAAAAGAAAATGCACACACAAAAAAATAAATATATATATATATATATATATATAATTTATTTTCAGTTATCAGCATTTGCCTCCACAAGATTTTGAATTCCAAATTTTCTCCCCATCTCTCCCCTCCATCCATTCCAGCACAGTGTGTGCCCCAATCACTCCTTTCCTCTATCTACCCTCCCTTCTGTCACCCCACCTTCACCCCTCTGCCTCCCCTCTCTTTTCATGTGGGGTAAGATAGATATCTATGCCCAATTGCCTGTACAAGTTATTTCCCAGTTGCATGCAAACAATTTTTAACATTCATTTTTAAAGTTTTGAGTTCTCCCTCTCTCCTTCCCAAGTCACACTCACTGACAAAGGAAGTGATTCAATATAGGTAATACATATGTAGCTACTGGAAAACACTTTTACAGCAGTCATGTTGTGAAAGACTAACCACATTTCCTTCTATCCTATCCTGCCCTTCTTTTATTCCAGTCTCTCCCTTGACCTGTCCTCCTTTTGCTTCTGATTACTTCTTCCTCCAATCTGCTATCCCTTCTATTATCCTCCCTCTCCTTTCCCCTTTGTCTTTGCCATTAGGGGCATATGGATATAGATAGATATAGATATATACACA
Organism: Bettongia penicillata ogilbyi; assembly: GCA_023548195.1. Classification (NCBI taxonomy): domain Eukaryota; kingdom Metazoa; phylum Chordata; class Mammalia; order Diprotodontia; family Potoroidae; genus Bettongia; species Bettongia penicillata. The sequence goes on from JAJHZJ010000653.1 coordinate 3,418,292, forward strand.
TACGCACACATACTTATATGGATGTATGTATTTGTGTATGTGTATGTGTGTACATATGTACGTATATGCTTTGTATGTGTAGGTATATGGATATGTACACACATTCATATATGTGTATGTATATACACATACCAACAATATATAATATACACATATACACATACATATGTATATGTGCATATATGTCTCTCTCTATATATTCATCTATCTCTCCCCTCGAACTATCCTAATACTGAGAAAGGTCTCATGAGTTACAAATATCATCTTTCCATGTAGGAACGTAAGGAGTTCAACTTCGATGAGTTCCTTACTTTTTCTCTTTTCTGTTTGCCTTTACATACTTCTCTTGATTCTTGTATTTGAAAGTCACACTTGTCATTCAGGTCTGGTCTGCTCAAGAAGAATGTTTGGAACTCCTATATTTCGTTAACATTCTTTTCCCCTCTGGAATTGTTATACTCAATTTTGCTAGGTAGGTGATTCTTGGTTTTTGGCCCAAGTCCTTTGACCTTTGGAATATCATATTCCAAGCCCTCTGATCTCTTAGTGTAGAATCTCCCAAATACTGTGTTGTCCTGATGTGTGTCTATACATACACACAAATATACACATATATACATGTGCATATATATGTATATACATACATACGTATGTATGTATGTATGTATGGGTAATCCCTCTAATATCCAAATACTCAGTACTGAGACCCAGATTGACTGCTTTATTCTTCTAGGGTCTTTACACTGAGAATTCCAAAAGAGGATACTGCTGCAGTGACTACCACTGCCCTTGCACAGGGGCTAGGGCCAGAGCCTGCTCCCTTCTTACCCAGGTGAAAGAACTTTCTCAGTGAACTTTGAAGGTTCCTTTGGCATTTTGGGTTGAGAAATCTGGGAACCACAGCTGCTTCCCATTATTCCACATTATGAATCCTGCTACACCTGTCCCTGCTGTGTGACCAGGCCCAGATTGGACTGTCTTTTGCTCTGAACCTGGTGAGACAGACCTTTCCTGTCAACCTTCCAGGCTGCCTTGGGCTGGAAATCTCTTTCACTCTGTCGTTTTACGGCCTCTGCTATAGAATTTTTTAGAGTCATTTTATACAGGTATTTTATAGGTCATGTGTGTGTGGAGGAGCTTCTATAGGTCTGTCTTTCTATTACACCATCTTGGCTCCACCCTCTTCCTTGACAATTTCTTGAAAGAAAATGTCTAGGTTCTTTTTTTTTTTTTATTATGTTTTTCATGTAGATGAATAATTTTTAAATTATCTACCCTGCATCTATTTTACAGGTCAGTTGTTTTTCCAATGAAACATATCACATTGTCTTCTATTTTTTCATTCTTTTGGTCTGTTTTATAAGTTCTTGATTTCTGATAAAGTCATTAGCTTTTGTCTGCTGCACTGTAATTTTGAAAGAATTGTTTTCTTCAGTGAACTTTTGGATCTTCTTTTTCGTTTGGCCAGTTCTTCTTTTTAAGACATTCTTCTTCTAATTGACTTATAGAGCTTCTTTGACATTTGAGTTAGTTGATTTTTAAAGGTACTATTTTCTTCAGAATTTTTTAGGTCTCCTTTAGCAAGCTCTTGACTTGTTTTTCATGATTTTCTTGCTTTGCCCTCATTTCTCTTCCCAATTTTTATCCCACTTCTCTTAGTTATTTTCAAAATCCTTTTTGAGCTTTTCCATGGCTTGAAAGCATTGCATATTTTTATTAGAGGCTTTGGATTTAGAAGCATTGACCTAGCTGTCTTCCTCCAGTTGTGTGCTTTGATCATCCCTGTGACAGAAAATAACTTTTCACCCAAAAGTAACCTTCTGTAATCTTATTATCTTCCTTTTGATTTTTCTTCTGAACATTTACTTTACCTCTGAGCACGTTGTGAAGTGGAGGGTGTGCTGCCCCTAGATTCACGGACTTTGTGCAGCTGCTTTCAGAGAAATCTATGATCAAAGGAGAGGTGTTTAGTCCTCTCCTGGTCAGCACTCTGATCTGTGAGCAAGCATAAGCACTTTTTTCTGCCCTGGATCTGTGAGTAGTATTCCCTCTCCATAGCTGCCACCAGCTCTTCTATGCCAGTGTACCTCCTTTCCCCAGGGCCATCACCCAGGATTTAGACCCAGATCAACAGCTTAATTTTTCCCCCATCTGTAGGCTGTGAGTTCCACATGCACATGCAACAGTGGCTGCCACTGCCCCTGCTCTAGGGTTAGGGCCAAACCAAGTAAACCTAAAGCTCAGTATGGGTCTATAGAGGGATGTTGTCATCTGAAACTTTTAGTTGGTTCTTTGACTACATGAAAAGAAACATGGCACACTTAATTAGGGAATCTGCTACAATTGCAGCACATATGAATTACTATGTTCAATTCTGGTTGCCACAATATAGGAAGGAAAATTTCCAGTAAAAACACATCCAGTGAGGAGGAACGAGGGAGGCATTTTCCTTATTTAGATTTATTATCTCTTTCCAAAACTAAACATTTATTTCCTCCTATTGGTCACATGATTAGACATTACTTCTTGAACCATCTCCTCTGAGGTTGTCCAGAAGTTTAGGGAGAATTTGATTTGAAGGATATTTAAATATTTTAAGTTGTGACAATATTATATTTTCTTTTGGCACAGGGCTATGAAAGCTATTATAAATAGCCATCTGTAGAATCTTCATTTCTCAATGTAGATCTTAAAAGTTTATGTAATTAAAAAACATCCCCATTTCCTTCAATCAGCCCCATATATAAAAAATCTTTTTTCATCCTTCAGACATTACAAGTGAAAGTCCTATTTACCATACTGTTATTCAGGAAAAGTCTTTTCATGTCAGAGACATTTTAAGACTGTTGGAGATACATTATCCCCTTCTTTATCAAAAACAGTGTTAGCCTCTGATTTCACAGTTAGAAACATTTAATCACCTTTAATTTATATGTTGGTTTTTTTATTATTTTTTCTCAGAAATCTCATCCTGTGACAGTTATTCTTTCCTGACTGCCCTGATTCATTCAAATCACATTGTAGGGTTAACAGTTTTTAAAATGGCTCATAATTTTGTGCACATCCCTGCCATATTATTACAATCTGCATTCTGTTTAAAGTTTAATTTTAAAAATAATTGCCAGTTATTAAAATCCCCCATATTACATTATTGCTGGTCATGCAGAAAATTACTTTGCTGCAGGAAACAAAACCATCCAATATAATCTCCTTTCCCTTATAGAAGAGGAGATAATTGGATTAATCGCAAGTCAAAATCTTGGAACTAAAGTGCTTTGTTTGCTAAACTGAGCCATGGCTGTCACTTAGAGATGATAGATAATAACATTTCAGTGATGATAGATAATAGAGCTTCAACTGTTTGCCAAGTTTATGGTTTATATTGATCATATATGAAAGACTTATCTATGTACTATCAAGGGAGAAATGATCAGATTAGCCCACTGGCAAACATGTGGTCTAATTTTGGCATTAAACTTCAGTGCTGCTGCCAAGAACAATCCACCTTTACTCACTGCTATCCCTTCTTTCCCTGGTAAGCAGGTAAAAATATTTCTTCAAAGGATATTATGATTTTATATGATGGAAGAATTTGATAGCTCTGCCAAAACTCTATGCCCAACCTTTAGCAGCTAATTATATAGCTTGGCATAACCATGTCCATGTAAATGTGCACATATGCATACACATATTTCCCCTTCAGAATTATTTTGATCCAAAAGCCTGCTAAAATTTATATATTCCAATAGACATAATAAGAAGTATAAATTTTAAAATATCAGGTATGTGCATTATTAAGTATTTGAATGAACAAAATTACTGTTAAAATAGTGTGGTACTTTTCAAGAATGAATAACCTTATAGTCACATTTGAGATGGACAAAATTTAGAAATCATCTAGTCCAACCTCATCATTTAACAAATGAGGTAACAGAGAAGTAGTTTGATACATTGGGTAGAAGAGAGCTTTGGAATCAGGACAATCTTTATATAAGTCTTACTTTTGAGAGCTACTATGTGACCATAGGCAGGTCAATAGTCATCAACAGACAAGCTTTGATTAGGTGCTTGCTATGGGTTAGGCATTTCTTAAGTGCTGAGTATACGAGGGAAGACAAATAAAAATGTTCCTTCTCTTCAAGAGTTTCACATTCTAATGGTGATGAAAATAGAAAAAAAATATAACACAATATATAAGGTGAAAAAGTTTGCATGATGTGTCAATGATCAAATGCATCATATATATTTATATCAAATAATGACAGAATAGTGTTGAAAGCATTTTTTATAAGTGTGGGCAATAATGCTTCACATTTCCTTGATGGCAGAGATAACATGGTTTGCCTAAGTGCCATGATCACAGAAAAGATCTAATTTGCCTGCCTTGTGTCTAATACTCATCAGTGGCCACCTGCCCTGAATAGTCAAGGTCCTGGACATACGCTTTTCCAGGTCATCTTCCTTTGGCAGAAATAGCTTGGATCCCAGAAAAATAATTCTTTACCAAATACCACTATATGTACAATGGAGTCAAATTGATAGTTGTTTCAACATTTGCAGAAAGAAGGAATACATTGTATTTTTATCTTTGAGTTTTTAGAAAAGGCTGGGTGATTAAAAAGAAATAAGAAACAAAGAAGCTACCTAGGTTTTTTGACTTCTATTTTGAAGAAGACTAATGCCATCGTGGGGTGATGTCGTAAGTCTCACATGAATTGGGTTTAAGTGAGGCAGAGTTGCACAAAATCATAGTTTCACTCCTAAAGTCCATAGAAAGAAAAAGGTCAAGACGACTGGTGATGGCCCACGATGCAGTGGATGACGTTGGCATCTTTAATGTCTGACTAAATTCTAAACACTTCAGAGCTCCTGCTGTAGCTACCTTCATGGCCTTTGGAAAAAAATTTTTCTATCCTACCATTTTTCTAAGGGAAGTTTTCACATAATTGGGGTTGACACTGATGTGTTTGAGGCATGTTAGTTACCATCAGCCTGGATTAGCCCATCTGACAAGATTGTTTTACTGAGACATAAAAATTGTGTATACTATAGCTTGGAGGCACCAGTGAGAATTTGGTGGAAGATGAAAAGCCAGAGGTTTATGAACACCTCTGAAAAAGGCTGGATAAGTCTTCGCAACAGAAGTGCTACTCATTCCTGAACATCTCATACACTCCAAGAAGGTATATATATGAATATTAAGAATGCTAACAATAAAATAAAACAAACGTAAGTTGAAATGGAATCCAATAAATTATATTAATATTGTGGTTTCAGTGACTGTGATGGCAATCAAAATAGCATCTTTTGTTGCTTTTGTTTTAGTATAATCAAGTAGCTCTGATTGAATCTTGCCTTCATTAATCAAGTTGAATTTCTTTAACAATAAACAGTGTATGTATTTGTATTGTTAATTATTTTAATATAATTAAAGATCTTTCCCACCCATTGATGAGCCTACCCATTGTGGGAAGCTTGATTAGAGGAGTTGTTTTGTAGGAGGGTCCCAAGTACCTTTTGTTTATTCTATTGAGGCACTGGGTCATTGTGATGCCCTCTGGCTCTAAAAAAGGTATATTTACTCTGTATTGAGGTTTTACTTTGGGATTCAACTTTTGGTAAGAAGGTTTGGCCAGATGAGGACTCTGGGAAGTTGCTAAGAAACTGTCCCCCCTCCAGCTTTGAGAATTCAGATGTCATGCTTTCCTCTCTGGTAATGATGGTGAGACAGTTGGGGTTCAATTACCTGTTGAATTTAGGCAGAGAAAGCCATGTCTATTGACATTTTGATTTCTCTGTATTTTCTTTGGAATTCAGGGTGCTGACTCCCTGAATTAACTGAATGATCTATCTACTTGGCTAAAGGAATGATACATGTGCCTGATTAAAGTGATTGTTAATCCCTCAAATGTTGCCTTTCCTTTTATAAATGTGGATCTAAAAACCTGTGATAGCAGATCCCCTTGTGTATTTTTGGGTACTTACTTCTACAGTGACTAAACATTAATGAAGTTCACATTTACAAATTGGCCTGAGTATTGCAACAAGTATTTCTGGTGCTTCTACTCAAAGCAAATGATGACAGGAATTTTACAACTATATAGATACTCTCTTTCCCTGTGCACACACCATTGATTTCACAAAACATAGTATTCAATTTAAATATATTATAGAGAACAATTACTTTCATAGTACTAATTTTATAAATGGAAGAAACAATTCTATAGAGGCAGAAAGATGAGTTTATTATGGTACCTGACTGAGGCTGGTATCTGAATGTGTATTGGGAGGGCAGTCAGAGTCACTTAAAGAAGCTTGAGGTATGGAACCAGATAGCCCTGGTATATAACTGAGAGGGAGGAGAATGCTGGGGTAGGGGGTTTACTAGTTCAGGAATGAGATGTAAAGAATTCAGTGAAATGCTAGGAAGGGTATGGAATGAAAAGCTAATATTTTCTCCACAGAAATACATTTATCTTTAATTGAAATTGTAGATTGAGGCAATTCTTAGAGTAAATCATTTTTTCTTAAACAAATCTGTTGAGTCTGTAGCAAGAGAAAGTACAAGTCATCTCACCAGGAGGCTAGACTTGAAGGTTGCTCTTCAACCTACTGTGATGATTAGCAAGGGCTAAGCCCTAGATAGGGACTTGTCGTCTACCTATATGCATCACTTCTCTCCCTATGCCACCTCTCTTCCTCCTTAACCTCTTCCATATAGGTTTTACTCCCCATATCTTGCTGACTACTATGTAAACATCATTTACCAATACATCTCTGAAGTACATATACTAATGCTCCCTTCCCCAGCTGATGCTCCCAGCTTCTCCTCATCCATCTATATGAGATCCATTCTTCCATTTTCTGTATTCCTTTCTACCTCAACCTTCCATTTTGCCCTTGCAATTATCATCCCATTATAATAATTTGTCCTCAATATTAAATCTGAGTATATCCCTTGGAAAGTATTGTACATATTGTTTTTTTTTCCCCCAGCTAGAATAAAGCCTTCTGGCAATAGGCTTTTTTATTTTTATCTTTGGGTCCATAGTGTTTAACATAATACCTAGTATATAGAAACATTTTTATAAACTCCCAGATGAGGACCATCATTCTATCAATGCAGATGGGCACATTCTCTGCAAATTAGAGTCTTAAAGAGTTGCCTATAGTCCCAAGAGGTTAAATTATCTGCTCAGGATCTTGTGATCAGCATGTTTCTGGCATTTGTATTCAGATTTTCCTGCTCTAAGGTCAGTATTCCCTCCACCATTGCATGGTTCTTCTCACATCAGCACACAGTTGGTGCTTAACCATTATGGAATTCAATTGAATTAAACAGAGCTATGGAAAAATGATGATGTGGAATATGCAATGTGTGAATTGCTCATTAGAATGGTGCAATGGAGGTTAAAGAGTCAAATACCCCTGTAATCTCATCTGCAAAGAATGAAGGAGTAGTGCAATGGGGGAGAGACTTTGAAGTTACATGAATGAAGCTAAAATATTTTAACTTAATATTTTCCTCTTTTGTCTTTTGAGTCCTAGAAATGAGTAGATGAAAATTATCTCAATTCCTCTTCACTGTGAATAAGGCTACTATGGATGTCATCCTTATGAAAGAACACATTTCTTAATATCATTTCTGAGTTCAGCTTTAAAACTAAGATGAAAATAATGGCCTAAAATATAGTATCAGTGCTGAACTGGGTAACTTGTGTTAACTTAGCTTAATTATAATATACTCAGGAGTTTTGACGTTAGAGAGGTTTCGATTACAACTATCATTTTAAAACATTTTTGATTTGGATGATTTTGTGTGGAATTGTTGCCTGTACAATAGGGTCAGCTTTTCAATCAAGATGCAATGAGTACATCTGCAAAATCTATGAAATTGTTTGCAATGCAACCTTCTTAGTGAACAGTATGATCGTGTCAGATCTATAGTCAAAAACCTTCAAAGGTTACCCATTATGCACGGAATCACACACACATGTTTGTGTGTATATGTATGTGTGTGTATATATATATACACATATATATGTGTGTGTATGTACATATACATACATACACACAGCTCCTATGACATCCAGAATATTATATTCCAACCCCTTCGATCCCTTAATTTAGAAGCTGCCAGATCGTGTGTTGTTGTGATTGTATTTCCTAGGAGTTTTCATTTTGGGATCTCTTTCAGCAAGTGATTGGTGGATTTTTCCAATTTCTATTTTACCCTCAGGTTCTGGAATATCAGGGCAGTTTTCCTTGATAATTTATTGAAAGATGATGTCTATCCTCTTTTTTTGATCATGGCTTCCAGATAGTCTAATAATTTTAAAGTAATCTCTCCTGGATCTGTTTTCCAAGTGAGTTATTTTTTCCAATGAGATACTTCACATGGTTTCATGTTTTTTTTCATTCTTTTGGTTTGTAATTACTTTCTTCAGTGGTCTTTTGGATCCTTTTTTCATTTGGCTCATTCTTCTTTTTAAGACATTCTTCTCCTCACTGGCTTTTTGGACCTCTTTTGCCATCTGCGTTAGTCTAATATTAAATGTTTCATTTTCTTCAGCATTTCTTTTGAGTCTCCTTTAGCAAGCTGTTGAGTCATTTTTCTTTTTTTATTATTTTATTTGTTTACAGTGTTCTACAATCACTTCCATATATCTTAGACTTTTACCCTCCCTCCCTCACTTCCCACCCTACCTCCCCACTCCCTCCCTGGCATACAGTTTTATATAGGTTCTACACATACATTCCTATTAAATACATTTTCACCTTAGTCATGCTGCATAGAAGAATTAAAAAGAATGGACAAAATCATAAAACAAACCAAAATGTAATACAAAAGAAAATGATCTGCTTCATTCTGCAATCGAATTCCATAGTTCTTTCCCTGGATGTGGAAGGTATTTTGCCTTAATAGCAAATTGGCAAATATTTCAGTGCTTGCATTGCAATGAAGTACTAAATCTACCAGAAAAATTCCTTGTGCACTGTGGTTGTTACTGTGTACAATGTTCTCCTATTTCTGCTCCTTTCACTCAGCATCAGTTCATATAAATCTTTCCAGGCCTCTCTGAAGTCTTCCTGTTCATCATTTCTTATACCATGGCAATATTCCACTACATTCACATGCCACAATTTATTCAGCCATTCCCCAATTGATGGGCATCCCCTTGATATCCAGTTTTTGGCCACCACAAAGAGAGCTGCTATAACTATTTTTATACATGTGGGACCCTTTCCCATTTTTATGATTTCTTGGGGACATTGTTCTAGAAGTGGTATTGCTAGGTCAAAAGGTATGCATATTTTTGTAGCTCTTTGAACATAGTTCCAAATTGCTCTCCAGAATGATTGGATCAGCTCACAGATCCACCAACAATGAATTAGTGTTCCAACTCTCCAACATCTTCTTCAACATTTATTATCTCCTTGTTTTTCTATGTTAGCCAATCTGATAGGTGTGATCTGGTACTTCAGAATTGTTTTGATTTGCATCACTCAAATAAATAGTGATTTAGAGCATTTTTTCATATGACTATTGATATCTTTAATTTCTTTCTCTGAAAACTGTCTGTTCATATCCTTTGGCCATTTATCACTTGAGGAATGACTTGTCTTCTTGTTCATTTGACTATTGAGTCATTTTCATGATTTTCTTGCATCTTTTCTCATTTTGCTTCTCAAATTTTCCTCTACTTTTATTACTTGATTTTCAAAATCCTTTTTGAGTTTCCCTGTGGCCTAATACAAATTCAAAATTTTCTGGGATGCTTTGGTTTCAGTAACCATGTCTTTATTGTCTTCTTCTGGTTGTATGTTTTGATTTTCCTTGTTACCAAGGATGTAAGAAAATATCTTTTCAACGTGTAAGTAAAAATCTATAGGCTATTTTTGCTCCCTGTTTGCTCATTTCCCCAGCCAATTACTTGACTTTTGACCTCTTTGTTAAATGGAGAGCTCCAGAAGCAGGTACTGCTTTGACAGAGGCTGCTGTTACCCTCGGGCTGGCCTTCAAAGCTCTCTTTGGTGTTTGTTTGTTGAGAAGTCTGAAAATAGTCCCAGCCACCAAGGATTCAGTCCTCTAAGACCAACTCTACCTTTCTCCATGATTGCATAGCCAATGCTACATTTTCATTTTTTACAGTTACTTTTAGGAGTTTGTGGGAGAACTCAAGCAATTCCCTGCTTCTACTCCATCATCTTGACTCTCAAGAGTTTACAAGTCCTCCAAGAAGGACTTAAATGCAATTCATTTGCAAGTCATGACATCACCTCCCTAGTGTTATGGTCCTCTTCAGGAATGAAGGACAGACCAGGACAACAACAACCTCAATATGCCTTTAGGATATTCGTTGAAGATGTTCAACTTGAGATCACTCGTGTGGGAAAGCAGGGATCGATTTATAGAAATGGAAATTATCCACATAGGGCTGATAATTAAACTCGTGTGAGCTGATGAGGTCACCAAATGAAGGATTATAGGGGTGGAAGATAGTCTAGCACAGTCTTGTGGTACACTCATATGTAGGTGGTGTTATATTCTTGACAATCCAACAAATGAGACTAAGGAGGAGTGGTTAGACAGAAAGCAATATCAATAGATTTTAGGAGCAACTAATAATGAACATGAGGAGAAGAGGATGACTAAAAAATCTGAGGCAACCAGATTTATATAAGTTGCAGATGACAGAAGAATTCTTTACTTTATCATTTTCTGCCATGGGAAATCGATGGTATCTGCTATTTAGAATTAATCCTTTAAATCACTGGCCTACTAGGAAACCATTCAGGCCATCTTGAAATCTTGGCACAGTATACTAAGTTCCATTAGTTCTATCACTCATATTCTAGCAGTCTACATGCAACAGCATCATAGATCTACAGCACATATGGACCTCTGATGACAACTGGTTCAATTCATTCTTTTTACAGATGAGGAAACTGAGGATCATTGAGGTTGTAATTTGCTTAAAATTATAAAAATGTCACACATGAAATCTGAGCCATGTACTCTGACTTCTGCCTTTAATGTGAAAATAGACATTTTTCCACCATACTTGTTCAATTATGTCTGATTTAGTAATGTCATCAGTCAAATAGACACCTTGTGAATGAGGACCAAATCTGTTCACTAAGCACTAGCTTTACAAAAAAAAAAAAATGATTGACTATTATGACTATTCACAAGTGCAATGACAGAGTGGTAACAAGTTTCAAATCTCTTGAGCTTATTATGTGGGTAATCTCAGGCAAGGTATTTAAGTCATCAGGGTCTCAGTTTCCTCATCTGTCAAATGAGGGGATTGGACTAGATGGCTTTTGAATTTCCTCTTAATGCTAGATGTATGATCCTTAAAATATATCATAAAATTTGAAATGTTACATTTTGCCAGTATTCTTTACTTGTGCCTTAGGTAAATTTGTTTATAGTTAACAAAATTTGAAAAAAAATGAGCCAAAAATAACCCCTCAAAACTAAATTTAAAAAAAAAAAAAGCAAAATTACAGAGTAGATGTAGAGGGAAAAGAAAAAAAAAACTCTGCAATTAATGAGTCTTTACAGATAGAGTTGGGAGCAATTTCAGCTTTAATCAATAGCAACATAGTAGAGAAAACCTTTTAGAAATTCAACAAGAATTTTCTATTTGACTCATGTCTTATAGTTGGAGGTAGCTTAGATAATGGTGGGAAAACAAGTCCTGGATAAAACACTACAGGAAATACAATGTAATTCTCCCATTTTATCCTGTGAGACTTTATGTTATATTATTCCACCTTAGGGAAGGAAAATGAATCATCTTCTCTGTATACCCCCATCAGCTACAGAGTCCACTCAGAGACCAAATAAAATACCAGAATGAAAATTTCAAAGTGCTTCACTGATTTTTCAAAGAAAATATACTTAAATTTTAGTTCAGTGAACAGAGAGCAAGTCTCAGAGTGATCTGGGTTCAATTACAACATATATGACATTTGTAGTCTTAGGTAAGTCAAATGACCTCTTTGTGCCTAAGGCAACTGTCAAAGACTCAGTTGTAGATGAGCTATTAATCTGTAAGACTAAAGATTTTCTAAACCAATGAATAACAAGAAAACAAGAACTGAAAATCAGCATAATTAACAGAAAAATTCATGGAATAAAACCATTGTTAAAATCCCTGGAAATTCAATTGGAAACAGAAACAACCACAAGAGACACCTTCATCTTTGGGGTAAAGGAAATACCTTCTCATGGAGAAGAATAGAAGTGTAGAATGCTTTGGCTTCACTAGAGGGGAGGGCTGCTTTAAGTTGCTATTAAACTTCTCTCAGGACAGCTTCTTTGCTCCTTAGCTTTTATTTGGTGTGATTCCACAACCGATACTGTCAATCAGAGGCATCTCTTAACCACCACAAGTCAGCTGCTTTACCTCCATGTTTGCCACTGTTAATCTTAGTGAATTTCATCTCTACAACTGCTGATATGTTTCTCTGCTACTGATAGTCGAAAGTCTGTCTCCGCAGGGTGTCAGGCTTGAGATCATGACAGTCAATTGATACATATTTCTAATTATCCATCTCTCTGTCTTTGTCTCTGTCTCTCTCTCTCTCTGTCTCTCTCTCTCTGTCTCTCTCTGCCTCTCTATATATCTGCCTGTCTGTCTGCCTATCTATTTTTCTATCTATAGACACCTTTCAAATTATCTACTGAGCCTTCTGTTCATGCATCAATTTGTTGATTTATTATTTTGAACCTTTGAATCTCTTGGTATAAGACACTCCCTGTATAGAAACTCCCTCTACCAAAAGAGATCAGTATTTCTTCTTCAACTTATGATCATTCAGTTGTTTTGAGACCCTGAAAGTTTAACTGGCCTGTCTGTATCACCAAGATAGACTATGTAAGAGGAAAGACATTAACCAAAAACGTTTTGAGTTCAAGGACACGTGTGTTCTACATAGCATCTCTCTCTCTCTCTCTCTCTCTCTCTCTCTCTCTCTCTCTCTATATATATATATATATATATATATATATATATATATATATATATACACATATATATACACATATATATATCCACATCTATATTTATCATCTATGTATCTAATGTAGACAGATTACAAAATTTAGTCAAATACCAACTCTTAAAGCCACCTGCTCTATTGAATTGACTGGGTTAGCTAACCTTTCTGAATCTCTTTTTCTTCAGTTGAATAATATGGGTACTTTGAGATACATGATTTCTGTGGTCCTTCCATTCTAACTCTAGAGCAATAATCCTATGACCTGTAAAATGAGGATAGCACTTATGTTACATATATTGTGACATTTGTTCTGAAAACAAAGTATACAATAAAACTTAATATGCTCTACAGATATGGATTATGATTTTTATGTTTCTTAAAAAAATGAAAGTCCTTCATCCTCAAAGAGCGCACTAACCTTTTAAAAATGACTATAGCTTTGAAAAAAGATACTTTCTGAACAATTTATCTAAGACCATCATGATAGGATCATGGTTTCAACTTTCATATCTTCCAAGACTTGGCTTAGCCTGACACCTATTCTGAGGTGAAACATGAAAGCAAAGGTTTGTTGACATCATTAGAAGAGTCCTTATGTATATGTATGTACTTTGGGTTAGCAATAGGAATTGTAAAGGTATAAAGGTACAAAGAAGTATAAAGAAGCTTTCTTTAACTCACTACAAGTGGAATTAATGGAGATCTTTCCAAATGAAGAGATAAGTGAGGTAGAATAAAAATCTTATAGCTTTTACATTTACCATTTTAACAAATCCAACAATCTCTCTGTAAGATTTTCTTTGGATTTGTAAGATGTCTTCTGTCAGTTGCCTTGTTTATCCATTATCTTGAAATAAAAGGGATAGAGAAATTCAGTGACATACTTTTCACAATACCCACAAAACTTTCAAAAGTTCACATCTGTGATAAAAATATTGCTATTAGTATTGGTTTTCAAACTGTGAGGTATAACTTAAACTGAATACTAAATAGTTAGATTGATCCATATGGTGGTTGTCCTTCATCGTTGAAGAGGATCAAAATGACATCACCATGATAAAGTGAAATTTCAGTATTAATTAACTGTGGTTAATCAGATCAATATGAACTTGGAATGCTCTACCACAGGTTGGGCACAGATAGTCTGCGTGAATATTTGGGGTGGATATCCCAAATTTGGGCATCCTGTGTTTACTTGGTGCTGTCTCAGTTCTGCTTTGCTAAAGAGCACAGAACCCTTTCTGATTTGGGCATGCCATGCTGAGTGGTCCTGTGCCAGTGTCTCCCATGTACCCACAATCAAATCCAAAGATCTTGAGAGAGACCTTAATAATGTCCTTGTATTGCTTCATCTGACCACCATGCAATGGTCTGAGCCAAGCAAGTTTTCCATAAAATAGTCTTTTTGGCAAACGTACATTTTGCATTTGAACAAAGTGGCCAGCTCATTGGAGTTGTGCTCTCTGAAGCATAGTTGGAATGATTGGCAGTTCAACTCCAGGAAAGACTTCAGCATCTGGTACGTTATCCTTTCAGGTAATCCGCAAAATCTTCCTAAGACAGTTCAAATGAAAGCAATTCAGTTTCCTGGCATTGTGCTGGCAGACTGTCCATGTTTCACAATCATTTAACAATGAGGTCAGTACCACAACTCTGTAGACCTTCAGTATGGTAGTTAATCTAATACCTATTCTCTCCCAAATTTTTCTTCAGAGCCTCTCAAACACTGAGTAAGCTCCGGCAACTCCTGCATCAACGTCATTGTTAATGTGTACATCTGAGGAAAGTACACTACCAAGGTAAGTGAACTTATCCACAGCATTCAAAACTTCTCCATTTGTTGTAACCAATGTTTACACATATTGATTGTGTAGTGGTGGCTGATGGAATATCTGTCTTTCATTGGTGTTAATTATTAGGCCAAAATTAGCACAGGCAGCAGAGAATTGATACATACTTTGCTGCATCTCAGCTTCAGAGGCTGTATTGAGTGTACAATCATCTACAAACAGAAAATCATGCACCAGCACTCCCTCCATTTTGGTCTTGGCTTATAGCCTTTACAAATTTAAGAAATTACCATCAATATGGTAGTTGACTTTTATGTCATGTTCATCCTCATTGAAAGCATTTGTTAACATGTCTGAAAACATCATGGTAAAAAAGCATGGGAGGAAGCATACTGCCCTGTTTCCTTCCATTGGTGACTGGGAAGGCACAAGAGCATTGTCCATTATCCAGAACCTGGGCAAACATGCCATCATGACACTGATGTTCAATATTGATAAACTTCTCTGGCAACCAAATTTTGACATAAGTTTCCATAAGCCCTCATGACTAACAGTGTCAAAGGCCTTGGTCAAATGTACAAATGTTGTGTACAGATCTCTGTTCTACCCCTGGCATTTCTCCTGGCATTGTCAGGTAGCAAACATCATATCAACTGTTCCCTTGGCTATTTCTGAAGTCACATTGGCTCTCAGGTATATGACTGTCTTCCAAGGGAAGAATCAGCCTATTAAGGACACTAGCAAGAATTTTGCCAGCAATGACTAAGAGAGAGATCCCTCTGTGATTATCACAGGAAAATCTATTTCCTTTACCTTTATAGAGATAGACAATAGAGGCATCCTTGAATTCCTGGGGGATAACCTCCTCTTGTCATATAACCTGGAAAATTTCAGTTACCTTCTGTATGAGAAATGGTTCCCCTACCTTGTAAATCTCAGCTGGAATAGAATCAGTACCAGGTGCTTTGCACATGAAAGGAGTCTCATTGCTCTCAAAACCTTTTCTTCAGTTGGAACTTCAGCTAAGGAGGGATTGACTTCAACCTGAAGTAAAGGGTCAATGGCATGATCATTGATTGATGATGATCTGTTGAGAATACTATGGAAATGTTCAGCCCATCTCTCTAGTATGATGCCCTTATCACTAATCAATGTGGCTCCATTAGCACTGAGTAGTTGTGATACACCATAGGTTTATGGTCCATAAATAGCTTTCAAGGAATCATAAAAGCACTTTGGATTGTTACTATCAGCATAAAACTTAATTTCTTCTGCCTTCTTCCTGAGCCAGGAATCCTGCATCTCTCTAAGCTTTGCTTGCACTTTGCTTTTGTTGGAATTAAATGCTGACTTCTTAGAGGTGAATGAACTATTCTTCTGGTAAATCCTGTGGATTCCTTGTTTTTCATTTAGCAAGGAAAATCAAGTTGAAAATGCTAGTGCCTACTGTGGTATAAAGATTGCTGGCTGATTTTTCAGCCTGTTTATTTACTTCTATAATACTCTTTAATCATTATCTGTACTATAGGAAATGATGAATATGAAGAATTCTGAGAAACATAAGGAGATTTACATGTTCTGATGAAATGTGATTTCAGCAGAACCAGGATAATAATGAAAATATTGATTATGAAAATGTAAATGCAGAGAGCAACAGTAAAAAGCAAAACTGAATTCTTTGTAACTATGATGACCAATCTATTTCATCAACAAGAAAAATGAGCATGCATTTCTTACCCCTTTTTAAAGAAACAAGGGGCAAAGGGTGTTGAATATGACATATACTGTTGGACTTAGTTGATATGAAAATTAGTTTTTGTGAACTAGGTTCCATCTCCACTCATTTTCTTTTTTTGATATTTTTTTCCTTTATTTACTCTTTGCTATGAAGGATTGCTTTCTGAGTAGGGATGAGGGAAATGACATATTGGGAAGTGATGGTGACATAAAATCAAAATATATAAAAATATTTTAAAGATAATTTTTGAAACAAAAGATCAAGGATTTGGATTGCAAATTCTGCATTTAACCAGGATAACTATTTTTTTTTTTTTGTTAAAGAGAGTCAATAATAACGGGTAGAATACACAATTTGATTAGGAGAATCCGGTTCAAATTCAACCTCTGATGGTTCCTGACTGTGCCCATGGATGACATGAATTGTACTGTACCTTAGACAATTTCCTAAGACTTGCCTAATAAGTTATACAAAGGAATGTTTGTAACATTTATAGCCAAAAAAGTGACAAACTATCCATATTGTTGTTCTATCTGAATTGAAATCAAAGATGCTTATTATTTTGACTCATTTTTAAATCCACTTCATAAAATGATAGCAGAGTTTTCATTTGGAGTTCAAATCTAGTTAAATTGAATGAACCCACTGCATTTGGGACTAATAAAGCACCATGACATTTGTTACATGACTACAAATACTTAAAAATTTAAGTGAACAAAAAGAAATTAGATTATCTTTCTTGGTTAGGTTCATTTTAGGTTTTTAGAACATAAAGTTAAAGTGAAGGTACTACCATTTTAATGGCAGCAACATATTTTAATTGCAAGAAAGATGAAAGGCACGACCTTTGGGGGACAATCCTTGCAAAATCAAGCTTAAAATGCAATGGAAATGTCACCAGATTCTCAAATTTATTAGGAAAGTGATGGTGGAGAAGGAAGAGGAGGAAGGAGGAGGAGGAGGAGGAGGAGGAGGAGGAGGAGGAGGAGGAGAGAGAGAGAGAGAGAGAGAGAGAGAGAGAGAGAGAGAGAGAGAGAATGTGTTGGTGTATGAAAAAAAAAAAGCACCACGAGGTGATATCAATAGAATAAAATAAGCAAGTCCAAGGCATTTTTAAAGAAGCCATAGATACAGAAGCACTGTAGGAAGAACTCCAACTTCTTCATAGTAGTACTATATATATATATATATGTATATATATATATATATATATATATATATACATATATATATATATATGAAACTAAAATGAAAGAATGAAGTTGTCAAATTCCTATGTCTCTACATTTCAGAACTTACCCATATTGCCTGATTTGCCAAGTTGACTCAAATACAAAATCATAAAAAAATGACTGCATTCCCAGGGTAAAGGCAATTTTCTTTAAGAAAAAGAAAGTCAATAATGAGGTGAATGTAAAAATATTAAATCATTTAATTTGAATATATAAATCATGTTATTTGAGAAAACTTCACCTTAATGTTTATGTGAAAAAAAAGACTGCTAATTTTTTTCCTACCAATTTCTGTTTCTTGGTTTAGATTCAGGGGAGAAATGATGAAAAAAAAAAAAAAAAAGAAGAAAACTTTTTAGGATCAATCAGACTGTCTTAGAGTATAAATGAATCATTTCATTGACTAAGTAGACTTGTACTTTGTCAGATGGAGTAATTTTCAGTTCATCTAATCTTCAGTCCTGTCATTCTCCTCCCTGTCCTTTATCTGACAATTATTAGTTGCTGTAAAGGGAAGTTACATGATATTTATAATGAAGACATGGAAGACTTTTAAAATGATTTTTAAATATTTGACGTATCAGGTAGGAGGCTTTTAGTTACTAGATTTTTTTTCTTGAATTACATTTGATTGTGAACAAACTTGGTAAATGCAATTAACTTCTACATGGTTAAAACAACCTTGGATTTATTACCAGGCTAATTTCATTTTCTGATATATTCTGCTAGTTAAACAATTTTGAATGATTATGTTTCCAGTCATATCATCTTGTAGTTAAGGCAGTCATATTGATATAAAGAAGAGCAGGATCACTTTTAATAAGAGTGTTTCATTAATTATAGAAGTCTTTTGATAAGCTGATATATTTGAATACTTATTTCAAATTAATATATTTGGAGGAATTGTGAATGATTTTTGAAAATGTATTTTAAATATCTTGCTTTTTTAGTCAGTGATACAAGTTCAATTTAATGATAATTTAAGAGAATAGTTTTTCAGATGTCATGTAGTATTTTATTTTGTAACTTTCAAGTAAACATAATGTTTCTTTTTTTATTATTTCTCTGCTGGTATCGTATCCCACTCCTACCTCACTGAAATCTCTTTGAGAACAGGGATTGTTTTTTATCAAACCTTTTTATCTCTACCAATACCTAGAAAATGGGTGGTCAAACTCCCTTTTTTAATATATGAGAAAATTGTGGTATAGGTATGGCATCAAGATGGCAAAGAAAAGTCAGAAAGTTGCTTAAGCTCTCCACAAGCTTCTAAATAGATTTAGGAGCAACAAAACCTACAAAAAGATGGAATGAAATGAATTTATAACTTAAAAGAACTTAAAAGAACTTCAGGAAAGTTCTTTCTTACATGAGTTAAAGGAGAGCACAGCCCAGCATAGTCAGTATCTGGGCAAGCCAGGAGGAGGCTATTAGCCACAACACAAATCAGGAACCAAGTCCACTCAGTCCAGGGTCAGCAGGCCAATGGCACAGAATTACATCTGTAAGGTTTTCAGCCTCCAGGCAAAATGCAAATTGCCAGCACCAGAACTCCCAGCAAAGCAGATACAACTAGGCTGGGTCACTCAAGCTCAACATGCAAGCAACCAGCATCTGAGACCCAGCGATGAAAGCCAATGACCAGGCTCCTGGCCCTCAGCACAAGAAGCATAGGACAGTGCCCTGCTTTCCCAAGGACCAGAGGTCAACTTTAAAGAGATGAAATAAGTTAAAAATGAAGAAACACCCAGAAAAAGGCCTTGACCAGAGAAAGCTACTATGGTGACAGGGAAGCTCAAAACACAAACTCAGAGGACAACAATTTCAAAATGCTTAAATGCAAAGTCTCAAAGGGGAATATGAACTGATCTTAAGCCCAAAATATCTTCATGGAAGAGCCCAAAAAGGATTCTTTAAATCCAATAAGAGGCACAAGAAAAAGTGAGAAAAGAAATGAATTATGCAGGAAAGAGTAAAGAGCTTGGGAAAAGGACAAAAATTTACTGAAGGAAACAATTCCTTAAAAAGACAATACCTTAAAAAATGCCCAAAATAAAAAAAAAATGCTCCGAAGAAAACTACCTAAAAAGTAAAATTGGTCAAATGGAAAAGGTAGAAAAATCAGCTAGAAAAAATAATTCCTTAAAATTTAGAACTGAGTAAGTGGAAACTAATGATTCTATGAGACATCAAGAATCAGCCCATCAAAATCAAAAGAATATTAAAATATGGAAGAAAATGTAAAATACATCTTTGGAAAAATAATTTACCTGGAAAATAGATCCATGAGAGATAAATTAAGAATTACTGGACTACCTGAAAGCCATAACCATAAAAGAGCCTGGATAGCATCTTTCAAAAAAAAATTCTCAAGAAATACTGCCCTAATATGTTAGAAGCAGAAGGTAAAAGAGGCATTGAGAGAATCCCCCAATAACCACCTGAAAGAAATGCCAAAATAAAACCTTGAAGGCATATTATAGACAAATTTCAGAAATATCAGACCAAGAAGAAAATACTACAAGCAACCAGAAAGAAACACTTCAAATATTAAGGAGCCACCATCAGGATTAGATAGGACTTAGTAGTTTCTATGTTAAAGGATCAGAATATGGTATTCAGGAAGACAAAGGAGCATGGACTACAATCAAGAATCAACTACTCAGAGTATAAAGAGGGCAGAGTAAAGGCAAAGACTCACTCGAACTCTCCTCTAAAACACTCCAAGTACCTTTTAAAATAACTCTAAACAAATTCTAGGGCAGGAGAATAATAAAAAGATGGAATGAAAGAAATATTAAGCACAAGACAACTTACAGTGTTGCCAGGAAAAGTCTCTTGCACCAGGCTTAGAGAGGAGTGTAGTCTGACACCAGCTGTGCAGCATAGAGTGGCTCCAGCGAGCTCAGAACAGGCCTTGGGGCAATTGAATTGCTGGAACCTGGGGCACTTTCTGAACATCTTGGCCCACAGACAACAGGGGCAATGTAGAAAATCACAAGAGAAGTCTGTTCTGATAGGTTGGGAGCAGAACTCAGTCCAATACAGGCCCAACCAGCATAGTACAGCACCAGCAGGCCAGGAGCAGTTTTTGGGAGTGATTGGACCAAGCAGTGGCAGTAGCAATGTCTACTTCTGAGGTTCCCTGCCACTAGATGGTACGACTGATCAGAGGGAAGTTATAGGAGTCTCTTTAGTTGCACTGAGGCAAGATTCTGATATTTTTCCCCATACTTGGATCTGGGTCCCAGTTCTGTCTCAGGCTGAGGAGGAGCACTAGCATAAAAGAACTTGCAGCAGCAGTGTATGTGAGACCCTTTTCACAGTCCCAAGGCAAAAAAGAGTGTTTATGGTTGTTTATAGACCAAAGTGCAGGCCAAGAGGGTAGAAAACATCTTTCTTTACATCATATCACCTTGGAAGAACTGAAAACTTACAAGTGTCTTGAAGTAACTCTGAAAATAGCTCCACAAAATCCCTGAAGCTTGGGACAGTGTACCGTCTACCTTGTAACCAGAGTCCTACTTTAACCAACGGTTAAAAGTCAAGTAATAGGGTGAAACAACTGAGCAAGCAAAAGGAAAAAATAACTCTGACTATAGAAAGTTATTTTGGTTACAAGGAAGATCAAATACACATATGGAAGAATACAGCAAAAGGCAAAACTCCTACATCTAAAACCTACAAGGAAAAAAAATATGAATTGGCCTCAGGCCATAGAAGAGCTCAAAACAGATTTTGAAAATCAAGTAAGAGACGTAGAGGAAAAGTTGGGATAAAAATGAGAGTGATGCGAGAACATCATGAGAAAAGAATCAATAGCTTGGTGAAGAAGACACAAAAACGACTGAAGAAACTAACACCTTAAAAAACAAAGCAGGCCAAATGGCAAAAGAGGTCCTAAAGCTCACTTAAGGAAACAATTGCTTAAAAATTACAATGGTGTAAGTGGAAGTGAATAACTTTATGAGAAAACAAAGAGCAATTAAACAAAGCCAAAAGAATGAAAAAAAGATAATGTCAAATATCTCATTGGAAAAACAATTGACCTGGAAAATCAATCCAGGAGAAAGAATTTAAAAATTATTGGAAAACTTGAAAGCCATGATCTAAAGGCACCTAAACATCATCTTTCAAGAAATTGTCAGGGAAAACTGCCCTGATATTCTAGAATCAGAGAGTGAAGTAGCCATTGAAAGAATCCAACTATCACCTCCTACACAAGATCCCAAAATGAAAACTGTCAGAAATATTTTAGCCACATTTCAGAGTTTCCAGGTCAAGGAGAAAATATTTTAAGCAGCCAGTAAGAAACAATTCAAGTATTGTGGAGACAAAATCAAGATAACACAAGATTTTGGCAGTTTCTACAATGAAGTTTCAGAGGTCAAAGGAGCTAGGATTACAACCATGAATAATTTCCCATGAAAACTGAATATAATCCTTCAAAGGAAAATAGTTATTCAATGAGATAGTGGGCTTTCAAGCATTTTTGATGAAAAGAGCAGAGCTGTGTAGAAAATTTGAATTTGAAATGCAAGACTCAAAGGAATAATGAAAAGGTAACCAGGAAAGGAAAGTCATAAGGGACTTAATAAAATTAAATTATTTACATTCCTACATGGGGAGCTATTTGTAACTCATAAGAAGTTTCTCATCATTAGGTTAGTTAGAAGTGGTATATATAGACAGAGAGCATAGGTGTGTATTGAATATGAACAGATAATATCTAAGAAAATAAAATTGAAGAATGAGAGAGAGGAATGTACTGGAAGAGAGAAAGGAAGTGTTAGAATTTTCTCTCACATAAAAAAAGAAAGAAAAATCTTTTACAATGGTGGGGATGAGGGGGCATGTCAGTGAGAGTGAGTGAATTGCACTTTCATCAGAATTGACTCAAAGAGGGAATATAATACACAGACAATGGAATATAGAAGTGTATCTCAACCAGCAGGAAAGTAGAAGCAGAAGAGAATAAGAAAATAAGGTGATAGAAAGGAGGGCTGAGGTAAGGAGGGAGAAGGGTAAGTCAGAAGCCAAACACTTTTGGGGAGGAACAGGGTGAAAGGAGAGGGAGAATAGAATGAATGGAGTTAAGGGGAATAGAATGGGGGAAATACAATTAGCAATAATAACTCAAAAGATGAATCAAGTTTCTCTGATAGAGGCCTCATTTCTCTCATGTATCAAGGACTGTGTTAAATTTATAAAAAAAAAAATAAGACCTATTGCCTAATTAATAAATAATCAGAAGATATAATCAGTTTTGGGATGACATAATTAAAGCTATCTATAACTTCAATATGAAAAAAAATCGAACTCACTATTGATTGGAGAAATACAATTAAAACAATTCTGAGGTACTGCCTTAAGGCTATTAGATTGGCTAATAGGAGAGAAAAGGTAAATGACAAATGCTTGAGTGGACATGAGAAAAATGAAAAATTAATGTACTGTTGGCTGAGTTATGAACTGATTAAATCATCCTACAGAGAAATTTGGAACTATGCCTGAAGGGCTGTAAAACCACCAATACCCTTTGATCAAGTAATGCCATTGCTAGGTCTGTATGGCAAAAGGAATAACAAACAAAAAAAGTGAAAAGACTTATATGTACAAAAATATTTATAGCAGCCTTTTATGGGGGCAAAGAATTAGAAATTAAGATGTTCATCAATTGAGGATAAGCTGATAAAGTTGTGGTATGCAATTATGAGGACATACTTTACTATAAAAAATGATGATCAGAATGCTCTCAGAAAAACCTGTAAAGATCTGCATGTGTTGATTCAAAGAGAAATGTACAGTGTACAAAGTAACAGCAATATTGTAAGATCATAAGCTATGAATGATTTAGCTATTCTCAGTAATCTGTGACAATTCTGAAGGATTTAGGATGAAAAATGAGATCTATCCCCAGAGAAAGAACTGGTGGTCTGAATACAGGTTAAAGCACACTGTTTTACTTAATTTTTCTTCATTTTGTCTATGTTTTCTTCTACAACATAACTATTATGGATATGTTTTGCATTTATAAATGTGGAATTGCTTGTTTTTTCAGTGGCAGTGGAGAAAGTGAGGAAGAGAGAGAAATTGGAACTCAAAGTTTCAAAAGCAAATATTAAAAATTGTCTTTATGTGTAACTAGGGAAAATGAAATAATAAATGAAAAATCAACTTTTCAGCAAAACTGAGTATCATCTTTCTGGGCAAAAGATGGACATTCAATGAAATAGAGAGCATTCAATTTTCCTGATAAAAAAGACCAGAGCTGACCAGAAAAAAATCAAACTTCAAATGTAAGACTGAAGAAAAGCATTAAAATGTAAAAAGGAAAGAAAAAGGTTAAATACATTATTTTTGAGAACTCTATCTCTTATAGGGCAACTAGAAGGAGTATACATAAATGGTGTGTGTATATTGACTTTGACGTAATAATATAAAAAAATAAGAAGGAAGAAAAGGATTGTATGAGGAGAAGAGAAAATGAAGAGATAAAATTGGGTAAATTATATAACATGGATGCAATAAAGACCTATTATATTGGAGGGAAAGAAAGGAGGTGTAAGCACTGTTTAAAGCTTACTCTTGTCAGGTTTGTCTAAAAGATGAAATGACACACACATATTAGAGTATAGAGGTTTATTTTACCCATATGGAAGTAGAAGAGGAAAGGGCAAAGAAAAGAGAAATGCATGGGTGACAGCAGGGAATGCAGATTGAGGGGGATTATGTTCAGAAGAAAAAACATTCATGAAGAGAGACAATATTAAAGGAGAGAGAAAAGTATAAATGGGGACGGGGACAGGGAGGATGGAGTGAAATATAAAGCTAGTAATCGTAACTGTGAATGTGAATGGCATGAACTCTCCCTTGAAACAGAAGCAGATAGTAGAGTGAATCAAAAACCAGAGTTCCACAATTTGTTGTTTACAAGAAATACACCTGAAACAGAGAAACACACTCAAAGTAAAGTTAAGGAGCCAGAGGAAAATCTATTATCCTTCAGGTGAAGTTAAAAAAAAGGCAAGAGTAGCAATTATGATCTTAGACAAAGCAGAAACAAAAATAGACCTAACTAAAATATCTAAGAAAGAAAACTGTGACTTTCTAAAAGATACACTCGACAATGAAGCAATATTAACACTCCACAATATGGAGTACATATGTACTCCACTGGTATAACAGACAAATTCTTAAAGAAGTTGTGAATTACAATTCATGACCAAATAAGAGCTAGGAAGCCTTAAGAAATGTAAAATAGGTAATTTTGTTTATATTATGTTAATAAAGGTTTTATAGAAACAAAACCAATGAAACAAAAATTAGAAAAAAAAAAAGAAATAGAATTATACTAGTGGGTGACCTCAACATCCCCCTCTCAAAACCAGGTAAATCTAACCATAAAATTGGGACTGTGACTTTTCCAAGGTCACATAGCTAGTGAGTATCAAGTGTCTGAGTTGAGATTTACACTCAGGTCCTCCTGACTCCTGCATTGGTGCTCTATCCACTGCACCACCTAGCTGCTCCCAAAATATAAAATGATGACATATTGTGCACGTGAGTTAGTTCTGAGTTAGGGAGAGCTGTGCAGGTCACCAGCCTCACTTCTCCTCCAGGATCATCTGAATTCAGTGACCAGATATTCATCAGGATAACCAGAGATGATTCAGGATGAGGCATTGGGATTAAGTGACTTGCCCAAGGTCACACAGCTAGTGAGCGTCAAATGTCTGAGGTGAGATTTGAACTCAGGTCCTCCTGACTTCTGCACTGGCACTCTATCCACTGCACCACATAGCTGCTCAAATGACAAAAGAGGCCCAAAAAGTCAATGAGGAGAAGAATACTTTAAAAAGAATTAACCAAATGGAAAAGGAGGTTCAAAAGCTTGATGAAAAAAATAGTACTATAAAAATTAGAATGGAGCAGATGGAAGCAAATGACCTTATGAGAAACCAAGAAACTACAAATCAAAACCAAAAGAATGGAAAAATAGAAGATAATGTGAAATATCTCATTGGAAAAACACCTGACCTGAAAAATAGATCCAAAGGAGACAATTTAAAAATTATTGGACTACCTGAAAGTCATGATAAAAAAAAGTGCCTAGATATCATGTTTCATGAAATTATTAAGGAAAGCTTCCCTGACATTCTAGAAACAGGGGGTAAAATAAATATTGAAACAATCCACCAGTCATCTCCTGAAAGATACCTGAAAAGAAAACTCCTAGGAATATTGCAACCAAATTCCAGAGATATCCAGCCAAGGAGAAAATATTGTAAACAGCCAGAAAGAAACAATTCTAGTATTGTGGAAATACAATCATGATAACACAACATCTAGCAGCTTCTACATTAAGGGATCAAAGGGCTTGGAATGTGATATTTCATAATTCAAAGGAACTAGGATGAAAACCAAGAATCACCTACCCAGCAAAACAGAGTATAGTATTTCAAGAGAAAAATGGTCATTCAATGAAATAGATGACTTTCAAGCATTCTTGATAAAAAGACCAGAACTGAATAGGAAATTTGACTTTCAAACACAAGGATCAAGTGAAGCATGAAAAGATAAACAGGAAGGAAAAATCATAAGGGACTTACTAATGTTGAACTGTATGCATTCCTACTTGGAAAGATTATATTTGTAACGCTTGAAAATTTGCTCAGTTTTTAGATATGTATATACACACATATATGTGTATATATATGTATGTATATATATATGTACGTATATAGATGGAGGGCACATGATGAGTTGAATAGGCTGGGATGATATCTGAAAAAATAAAATTAAGTTGTGAGAGAGGAATATATTGGGAGGATAAAAAGAGAAATTGCATGGGGCAAATTATCTCCAATAAAAAAGGCAAGGAAAAGGTTTATCGATGGAGGGAAAAAGGGAGGAGATGAGAGAGAAAAAGTGAAGTTTACTTTCATCACATTTAGCTTAAGGTGAGAACACATGTGCACTCTGTTTGATATATAAATCTATCTTACACTACAGAAAAATAAGGGAGCAGCAGATAAGTAGGGTAGGGAAATGATAGAAGAGAGGGCAAATGGGGGGAGGGAGTAATCAGAAATAATCACTTCAGGGAAGGGACAAAGTCTCAAGAGAGAATACAAATAATAGAGGGCAGGATAGAATGGAGGGAAATATAATTAATCTTTCACAACATGACTATTATGGAAGTTTTATCAAAACTACACATATATAGCCTGTATTGAATTTCTTGCCTTCTCAGTGGGGATTGGAGGGGAGGGGGGAAGGGAGAGAAGTTGGAACTCAAAGTTTAAGGAATGAATGTTGAGAATTGCTTTTGCATGGAACTAGGAAATAAGAAAAACAGCTAATGGTATATATAAGTCTATCTTGCCCTACAAGAAAGAGAGAAGATGAGGATATGGAAAGCGAGGGATGTGAAAATGGGAGAGCCGCTTGTGGGAAGGTGTAATCAGAATCCATAATGTTTGTGATAGCAGAGGGGAGAGATGGGGAAAAAATCTGGAAATGAAAATCTTGTGGAAATGAATGTTGAAAACTACAAATAAACAAATAAATAAAATTAATTAATTAATTAAAAAAAAAAAAGAACTGGACAGTTAGAGAACAGTTTTCACACCACTAAATTCAGATCTAAACCATAGGAAAAATATCAATTTGTCATGGATTGGCCAAGTTCATATGATAAAAATGATAATTCAACCTAAATTAATTTGCATATGCAGTGCCATGCCAATCAAAATACCAAAAATTTTTTAATGGAGCTAGAAAAAAATAAAATTCATCTGGAAGAACAAAAGTTCCAGAATATAAAAGTAAATTAATGAAAAGAAATTCAAGGAAAGTTGGCATAACCATTCCAGATCATAAATTGTATTATAATGCAGCAGTCATCAAAACTAATTGTTACTGGCTCAGAAATAGAGTGGTGGATCAGTGGATTAGATTAGGTGCAGAAGATACAGTAGTCAAGGATTATAGCAGTCAATGACTATATAAATGCTCTATTTGATAAACCCAGAGATCTCAGCTTCTGGGTTAAGATCTCACTATTTGAGAAAAACTACTGGGAAAACTGGTCAGCAGTATGGGAAAAACTAAAAACAGACCAATATCTCACACCCTGTGCCAAGATGAAATCGAAATTGGCACCAGGTTTAGAAAAAAATGGTGATGCCATAAGCAAATTCGGAGAGCAAAGTATAGTTTACCTGTCAGATCTATTTAGAAGGAAAAAAATCTATGACCAAACAAGAGATAGAGAACATTAAGAAATGCCAAATGTATAATTTTGATTACATTAAATTTTAAAAGATTTTGCCCAAGGAAAGCCAATGCAGCCAAGATTAGAAGGAAAGCAGAAAACTGGGAAATAATTTTCGGAGACACTTTCCAGTTAATGCCTTATTTTCAAACATATTGAATATAAGAATGGAAGCCATTTCTCAGTGGATACATAGTCAAAGGATATGAGCAGGAAGTTTTCAGATGAAGAAATTAAAGCTTTAAACAAATGAAAAGCATGTTCTAAATCACTACTGATTAGGGAAATTCAAATTCAAATTAAAACATTAAAACATAAAGTACCATATCAAACCTATCAGATTGGCTAATACAAACAAAACATGATAAACGTTGGAGGTGTGGGAAAATTGAAACACTAATGCATTGTTGGTGGAGTTATGAACTGATCAAAACATTCCAGAGAGAAATTTGGAGCTATTCCAAAAGAGCTATAAGAATGGTACACACTCTATGATTCAGCAACATCACCACTAGTTCTATAACCCAAAGGGATCATTAAAAATGGGGAAATGACCTACATGTATAAAAAATATTTCCATCAGTTCTTTCTGTAGTGGCAAAGAATTGGAGATTGAGGGAATGCCTATCAATTGGGGAATGACTGAACAAGTTGTGGCACACGAATGTAATGGAATATTATTGTGCTATAAGACATTGTGAGCAGGTAGATTTCAGAAAAAATATCTGGAAAGACTTACATGAGCTGATACTGAGTGAAGTGAGCAGATCTAGGAGAAGATAGTACACAGTAACAACAACGTTGTGTGAGTCACCTGGGATAGACTGGGCACTTCTTAGCATGACAATGATCCAAGACAATTCCAAAAGACTTATTATAGGAATGCTATCCATATCTAGAGAAAGTACTATAGAGTCTGAAAGACAATCAATGCTGTCTTCAGTTTTTTTGTTCTTTTTTTCTTTTTCATGGTTTTCCCCTTTTCTTCTGATTCTTCTTTGCATAGCATGACTAATATAGAAATATGTTTAACATGATTATATGTATATAATTTGTGTCAGACAGCTTGCTGTCTTAAGGAGGAATGTAAGAAGAGGGAAGGAGAAAAATTTGAAACTAAAATCTTACAAAAATAAATGTTAAAAACTCTCTTTCTATGTAATTGGGAAAAAAAAAAAAACAAACTATTTAGTGGAAAAAATTAAGTTGAGGCCTAGACAAGTTTAGTGCCTTGCCCACTGACATACACTGATTGTAAATGTCAACACAGCAAAATGAACTCAGATTCTCTGACTATACATCCATTTTTTGCCACATTGCTCCATTTGCCTGTTGGCTTTTAACTGCTAAATTTCACTGAGATTTGAATTCCTTCTGATTCTTATATTTCCTACCTCCTTATTCACTGCATCTTATAGTATCTTCGAATCCTCTTCCTATTGATGGAATCCCAATAAAACTGCCTCCAGCCCCCATATTCTAACTTACTTATAGGCCTACTATCCTGCCCCTCCACACATATATTCAATGTCCTAAGTTCTTACATTCCTCACTACTCACTAGAACTATAGTTGTGTCTGTGAACTCATATTTCTCACAGCAACAGCAGGCATGTTCATGTGATGGGATCCCAGCCACTGCCTCCTGCCAGCCACTTCCCCCAGACTCATTCCTCATATTTCTCATAGAAACAGCAGGCATGTTCACGCACTCAACCACAATCACTTCGTCTAGTCTCAGACGGGACCACAATAGCCGGACAAACATGAAGTAGCTCCATGAGGATGCCCAAGCAGGATGTGGACTCCAAAACAACAGAAGAGCCTTTCTCTAAGGAGGCACCTGAACAGTAATAGTAAAGAACTGACCTAGAGTGAACTTATGACACAGAGAGGTTTATTATATTATTATATTATATTACTATAATATCATACATACAAACATAACCCCCTTAAATGAGTTTTTCTGTATGCATTGTGGATAATCGTATGTGCAGTTCCACTGTGGCTGAAACCCTTTCTCTATTAGAAATCTTTTAACAAACCCTGCCTGCCTTTTTAATTTTCATAATTTTTGTCATGTTATTGCATCTCTACTCTGAAAATTCTTCTTGCTTTCTCTGAAACTACTGGCTCCTCTTGGAACTTTGCCCACTTCAGGAGAGATGTCAATCTCAATAAATACCCCTACTTGGATTAGAGGTGGTCTGACTCTGAATTCTTTGAAATGATTCCACCACAACACATCAAGAAACTGCAGCAGTTTTTGGTGTCCCTGAGTGGGCAGAGTTGAAACTGAAAACAATGACCTATGGTGGCTGTTGCCAAAATAGTGGTCTATGTGTGTAGTGACTTTAAATAATGTTTTTTATGAAACTGACTTCAAAATATCTATGTTTAGCTTTAAACTGTATTCTGAGCACTATGTCCTAATCTCCTCTGCCAATGATGTCATGTGCAGGAAAAAGTTAGAGAAGAGTGGGGAAAAGTAGTGGTGGGGGTGACCCTATTTTGTATGTGAGGAAGGAAAAGGAAACCTAGGGGGAAAAAAAAAACCCAACAATTTTTGTTTTTGTTTTTGTTCTCAACTCCCTACAAGCATTTTAAAGTACCTACTGCATGCCTGACACTGCCAGACTCTGGAAGTACAAGGACAGAGGTCAAGAAGACCCTGCTCTCATGGAGCTTGCTCTGCTGGGGAGAAACAGAAAAATAATAAGATTCAGATGCATAGTAGAACTGCCAGAAGGAAAAATCAGTACCTCTCCACTGAAGCTGTTCTCTAAGGCAGGAAGTTAAATAACACAGTGGATAAAATGCTGAGCCTTGAATTGGGAACAACTGGGTTAAAATCCAGCCTCAAACATTTACTAGCTATCTGACGTTAAGTAAGTTACTTAACCTTTGTTTGCTTCAATTTCCTGATCTGTACATACCTTGCAGAATTTTTATGAGAATCAAAAGAGATAATATTTTTAAAGTGCTTAGCACATTTCCTGGAACATAAAAGTACTATATGAATGCTTATTCCCCTACTTCTTTCCCCATAGTATACCTTCACCCTAGTTACACCACCTCTGTGTCACACATTGAATAGCAAATTTTCCATAACCTAGCTCTTTACCTTACTCTCTAAAATTTCTCCTTCTGACTTCACTATATCTATCATAATTTGCCCAATCTCCTTTTTTTGGAGCCTTGGAGTTGTCATTTCCTTTTCCTTTTGATTCACCTTTCAAGTCATCTATTCAGTTAATAGGTCCTTTTTCTTCCCATTTCTATAATGTGTCACATATCCATGATTACTTCTACATTTCCAGTGATAATTCCTTAATTCAGACTCAGTCATCATTTTTCTAGGCTCCTGCTATTAGCCTTCCATCAATTCTTACTCATTCCCTATTTCCTTTCTATGTCATCCTCTTCCAGAGTAACTTTTCTGGTCAAATGATACCTCTGCTTAAACATCTTCTGCGATTCCCTGCTATGTACTACTGAGTAAAGTTAAAACGTTTCCGCTTAGCATTCAAAAACCTGCCTAACCTGAGCCTCCTCTATTTTTCCAGTATGCTATCGTATAACTGCATTTTTATATTCTTTACTCCAGACAAACTAAAAAAAAAAATTGACCTTGAACAACAACCACCATACAGTGGATGCATTTATTTTCCTAGCTCAGTTAAGAAAATGTGTGCACATTTTTTCTATACACCCTTACTGAAGTTTACTATTCTCCAATAGACAAGGAATTTCTAAAGTTAATATATTTGAGTGCTTTGGAGAAATTATTTCCTCCTATTTCTTTAAACAGAGATAGGAAATGCCTTGCAAGTAGTGGCTATATCAAAAGATATGGAATATAAGTAAGCATGAAGACAGAAGTCCTGTGCATGGGGGAATGCCTGTGACAACCACTGAGAGAGAAGGCAAAGACCCAAAGAGAGGTTGACCTAATAGGAAAATGGTCACTCTGACCCTGGAAGCAGTACCAGGGAGAACATATTAGAGGAGCAAGAGACTGAGACCAGCAAAACTCTGCACTTCAGTGGAGAGATCAGCATGAGACTCTAGGGAGTGGTATGTAGGCAGATCTTAATTATAATAAACTTGACAGAGGCAAATCCAAGATGATAATGCCTTTCCCTGTTTCTCTCACTACCCAGGAAAAAGGACATTCATTCATTCTAAAACTAACTTGTAGTTTTAAAAGTTTATTTTTTTGTTGACTCAAATAACTGAGCACTAAAAAGAAAAAAAAATGGTTAACCCTTGCATTAGAAGTCTATTTCTCATTTGCTCAGAAGTACAGAAGGAGCTTACAGTAGACAAAATACAGTTAGGAGGATGAGACTGGACAGAAAAGTAATTTCATTGATACATGTGTTTATAGCTTCCCAAAATGTAGAGAACAAGTAAAGCTCTCCCATTCAGAACAATAGAATGAACCATGAAATTTGTAGTTGTGTCTAGCACTCAAGGTTGTCTGGTATTCTTCCTCGATCTGAACTCTACCCTGGACATTTTCCATTAGAGTGACAAATATTTTTTGAGAAAAGTCACTCTACCTCTTTCATATCCAATGCAATGTTAATTACCATTGTGTGAGGAACACTGCTATTTCATTTGATTTTGTCTAGATTTCCTTCCTCACATTTGCCCCTACCTACTCCCTCTGGTTGCAAGTAGAACTTTACAGAGTACTGAGGATGTTGTATTTCCCATGTTCCCATCAGTATCCTAGGAGCATGCCCAGAAAAGTTAACTGAAATATCTCCATTGGGAATTATGGTGTAGACTGTGTCAATGCACTGTTTCACAAGGAGTCCACCAAAGAAACTGTACCTAAAAGGAATTTGTTGAAAATTCCGCAAATGTGAAAAAAAGGGTTTCAGGCAATGAGGAGACTTTGAAAAAATGTCATGCAAGCTTCATTTTATTTTGGATTCTCTGTGGTCTCACAGGAGAGTGTTAGAGATTATTTTGGGGGTACAGTGGGCAGTAAGATATCTAATATCAACTATTAGCACTATAATGCCTTAGTAAGTATCCCTTCCTAAAAAACATCATTAAGGAAAACTGCCCAGGAGTACTAGATCCAGAGGGCAAAATAGTCATCGAAAGAATCCACTGTTCACCTCCCAAAAGGGGTCCCAAACCAAAAGTTCCAAAAAATATTGTTGTGAAATTCCAGAATTATCAAGCGAAGGAGAAAATGCTACAGGCAACCAGAAAGAAACCATTCAAATATCGAGGAGCAACAGTCAGGATCACACAAGACCTAGCAGCTTCGACATTAAAAGAACAAAGGAGTTGGAATGATATTCCATAAGGTGAAGGAATGGGAACTACCACCAAGGATCAATTACCCAGCAAACTTCAGCATAATATTTTAGGCAAAAAGATGGACAATCAAGGAAATAAGGGATTTCCGGACCTTTCTGACAAAAAAGGCAGGAACTCAATAGAAAATTCGATCCTCAAACGCAGGTCTCAAGAGAGGCAAAAAAAAGGTAAACAGTGGAAAAGAAAAATTTGTTACTCAAGTGGGACAAACTGTTTACCTCCCTATAAGGGAAGATTATACTTATTAATTCTGAGGATTGCACACCTATTATGAAACATAAAAGGGATACACATAAAGGAAACGGGTATAAAGAAAGTGATGTGATGATAAAAATATGATTTAAGCATGCAAAGGGATTGTAACAGGAGATGTGAAAAGGGGGAAGAGGAAAATGGTGAATTACATCACAGGAAGAAGCACAAAATTATAGTAGAAGGAAAGAGGGGAGAGAGATGAGCATTGTTTAAGAGGTACTCTCATCTGATTTGGTTCAAGGAGGGAGCAATAAGCTTAATTAGGTTTATAAATCTAACTAGCTATAGACAGTAGGAGGGGAAGGGGAAAGAAAGGGGGAGGGAAACTAAACAGGAGGGAAGAAGTAGTAAGGGTAAAGAGGACAAAAATGGAGGGGGGGCTGAAAGAAGGAATGGAAGACTATGGGAGGAAGTGGTGACAAGTAAAAACTCTATTGAGGAGGGGAATAGAGATGGGAGAACTGAAAGCATAAATGGTGGGAAAGAGGATTGGAGGGGAAGACACAGATTGGAATCATAACTGTGATTGTGAATGGAATGAACCCTCCCATAAAAAACAGACAGATAGCAGAATAAAAGCCATAATAAAACAAAATGTTGTTTACAAGAAACATATTTGAAATGGGGAGATACACACGAGGAAAAGGTAAAAGGTTGGAGCAGAATGTATTGTGCCTTAGCAGGTGTAGGAAAAGCAGTGTTACCAATTCTAATCTCAGACAAAGCAAAAGCAGAAACAGATCTAATCAAAAGAGATAGGGCCAGAAACTCTTTCCTGCTGAAAAGTACAATAAACAATGAAGCAATATCATTACTAAACATGGATGCCCCAAGTGGTATAGCATCCACATTCTTAGAGGAGAGGTTGGGGGAGTTGAAGGAAGAATAGACCACAAAACTATACTTGTAAAGGACCTCAACCCCCCCCTCTCTGAATTTGATAAATCTAATCTCAAGATAAACAACAAAGAGGTTAAGGAGGTAAATAAGGTAGATATGATAGATCTCTGGAGAAAATTGAATGAGAATAGAAAGAAACATACCTTTTTCTCAGTGGTATATGGCACACATACAAAAATTGACCATGTTCTAGGAATAAAAACCAGAGATAGTCAATGCATCCTTCTCAGAAGATAATGCAATAAAAATTAAATGTAATGAAAGGTCATGGAAAGATAAATAAAAAATTAATTGGAAACTAAATAGTCCAATCCTAAAGGAGGAGTAGGTTAAATAAGAAATCATAGAAACAATTAACAACTTCATTCAAGAGAATGACAATAATGAGGCAACCTACCAAATCTTGTGGGATACTGCAAAAGCAGTTCTTAGGGGAAGGCTTATCTCTTTGAATGCCTACATGAATAAAACAGAGAAAGAGGAGATTAAAGACTTGGGCATCTGGCCCTACAGGACAAAAGAGAAGATGGGGACAAGAGAAGGGAGGGATGATAGAAGAGAGGGCAGATTGGTGATAGGGAAAATTAGATTGCTCGGTGTATTGGGGTGGGGGGAGGGGATAAAAGGGGAGAAAATTTGGAACCCAAAATTTTGTGAAAATGAATGTAAAAAGTTAAATAAATAAATTTTTATTAAAAAAAAAGACTTGGGCATGCAGCTGAAAAAGCTAGAAAAAGAACAAATTGAAAATCCCAAGTAAATACCAAATTAGAAATACTGAAAACCAAAGGAGAGATTAATAAAATTGAAATTAAGAAAACTATTGAATTTATAAATAAAACCAATAGTTAGTTTTATGAAAAACTAATAAAATTGATAAACCTTTGGTCAATCTGATTTAACAAAAGAAGAAAACCAAATTACTAAAATCAAAATGAAAGGAGTGAACGCACCTCCAAATAGGAGGAAATAAAACAATAATTAGAAATTATTTTGCCCAAATTTATGCCCATAAATTTGACAATCAAGTTAGATGGATAAGTATTTTAACAAAATACAAATTGCCCATATTAACAGAAGAGGAAGTTAAATACTTAAACAACCCCATCTCAGAAAAAGAAATTGAACAAGCCATCAATGAACTCCCTTGGAAAAAATCCGCAGGGCTGGATGGATTTACAGGTGAATTCCATCAAATTTTTAAATAACATTTCATTTCAATACTATATAGACTATTTTTGAAAATTGAGGAAGGAGTCCTCCCAAATTCCTTTTATGATACAAGTATGGTTTTGATATCTAAACCAGGAAGAGACAAAACAGAGAAACAAAATTATAGACCAATTTCTCTAATGAATATAGATGCAAAAATTTTAAATAAGGTTTTAGCAAAACAAATACAGCAACTTATCACGAGAGTAATATATTATGATCAGGTAGGATTCATACCAGGAACGCATGGTTGGTTCAATATTAGGACAACCATTAGCATTATAGATCATATCAGCAACAAACTAACAGAAATCACATGATTATCTCAATAGATGAAGATAAAGCTTTTGACAAAATTCAACACCCATTCCTATTAAAAACATTGGAAAGCATAGAAATAAAGGGAATTTCTCACAAAATAATAAGCAGTATCTATGTAAAGCCTTCTACAAGCATTATATGCAATGGTGAGCTAGATGCATTACCAATAAGATCAGGGGTGAAACAAGGATGTCTATTATCACCACTATTATTCAATATGGCACTAGAAATGTTAACTACAGCAATTAGACAAGATAAAGAAATTGAAGGAATTAGAACCTGCAAAGAAGAAACTACATTATCACTTTTTGTAGATCTTATGATGATATACTTAGAGAATCCCAGAGATTCAAGTAAAAGACTACTTGAAACAATAAACAACTTTGGCAACATTGCAGGTTACAAAATAAACCCATACAAATCTTCATTTCTATATATCATTAACAAAGCACAAGAGCAAGAGATAGAAAAAGAAATCCCATTTAAAGCTAGGGTAGATGCTATAAAATATTTGAGAGTTTACTTGCCAAAACAAACCCAAGGACCAACACAACTACAAGATACTTTTCACACAAATAAAGTCAGATCTAAGTAAGTGGAAAAACATCAGTTGCTCGTGGGTAGGCCAAGACAATGAAATAAAAATGACAATTGTACCTAAATTAATTTACTTATTTAGTTCTATACCAATTAAACTATCAGTTAATCATTTTCTAGAAATGGAAAAGAAAGTATCAAAATTCATCTGGATGAACAAAGGTCCAGAATATCAAGGGGACTAATGAAAAGAAATGCTAGGGAAGGTGGCCTAGCACTACCAGATCTCAGAATGTATTATAAAGCAGCAATTATCACTTGGTGCTGGCTAAGAAACAGAAGGGTAGACAAGTGGACTCAAGACACAATAGACAATGAATATAGCAATCTACTGTTTGATAAACTCAAGGACCCTAACTTCTGGGATAAGAACTCCCTGTTCAACAGAAATTGGAAAACTGGATAAAAGTGTGGCATAAATTAGGCATAGACAAATGTCTGACACTGTACATAAGAATAAAATTCAAATAGGTACATGATTTAGGTCTAAAGAAGGATACTATGGATAAATTGGTGGAGCAAGGAATAATGTATCAGGTTTATGGAGAAGGGAAGATTTTTTTTATTAAAGAAGAGATAGAAAACATTATGAAGTGCAAGATGGATAATTTTGATGACATTAAACTGAAAAGTTTTTGCACAACTGAACCTGATGTAATCAAAATACAGAGGGAAATAGAAAACTGGGAAAGAATTTTTACAGATAATCTCTTGGATAAAGGCCTCACTTCTAGAATATATAAAGAACTGAGTGCAATGTATAAAAATACACGTCACTCCCCAGTTGATACATGATCAAAGGATATGAACAGGCAATTTTCAGAGGAAGAAATTAAAGAAATCTATAGTCATATGAAAAAATGTTCTAAATCACTTTTGATTAGAGAGATGCAAATCAAAACAACTCTGAGGTATCACATTACACCTATCAGATTGGCAAACATAACAGAACAAGAAGATGCTGGTGGAGCTGTGAGCTGATCCAACCATTCTGGAGAGCAATTTGGAACTATGCCCAAAGGGCTATAAAAATATGCATACCCTTTGGTACAGCAATAGCATTTCTAAGACTGTATCATAAAAGAGATCATAAAAATGGGAAAGCATCCCACATGTACAAAAATATTTATAGCAGCACTCTTTGTGGTGGCCAAAGTCTGGAAATCAAGAAGATGCCCATCAATTGGGAAATGGCTGAATAAATTACAGTGTATATGAATATAATGGAATACTATTGTGTATAAGAAATGATGAACAAGAAGACTTCAGAGAGGCCTGGCAAGACTTATATGATCTGATGCCGAGCGAGAGGAAAGGAGCAGAACCAGGGCAACTTTGTGCATAGCAACGACCACAGTGTGGGAGAGTTTTTTCAGGTAGACTTGGATCTTCATTGCAATGCAAGGACTTAAAAAAAATTCCCAGTGGTCTTCTAAGGTAAAATACCTTCCACATCCAGAGAAAGAACTATGGAATTCAATTGCAGATTGGAGCAGAATGTGTGTATGTGTGTGTGTGTGTGTGTGTGTGTGTATTGTATTGTATTTTGGTTTGTTAGATGATTTCTCCCACTCATTTTAGTGCTTCAGCACAGCATGACTATAGTGAAAATGTATTTAATAGGAATGTATGTGTAGAACCTATACAAAAGCATGTGCCATCTTGTGGAAGTAGAGAAAATGGGAGGAGTGAGGGGAAAATAATAATTGAAATCCAGTGATTTCTCCGTGTGTATGTGTGCGCATGTAAATATGTAGACACACACATATATGTGCAGGTGTGGGCATTTTTACCTGCTTTCCTCTCTCTGCTAGAGTACAATAAAAATGTAATAAAAAATCCAATTCAGTTGAGGTTCCACTACCTCTGTGAAACCTTTTTCTATTCTCTGCTGCTATCCATGATTTCTTGCTCATGTATCTCTTAGGCCACTCTATTTGGACTTTTCTGATGCCCTTATTTTTTAATCTATGGTAGTTTGTTTAAGAGTCACACTTGATTCTACTAGATTTTATCCTTAGTGAAGACAAGAGATCATACATTATTTTCATTTTGTATCAGAACTACTTACCATAGTGCTGAATAGGATAGGGTTGGTAAATGCTTGTTGAAATAAAAATAAAGGAGAAAGAACATTTTAAATTAATTTTTGTGTCAATTAATTAAGCTAACCAGATCAAATTTGATTTGCCACATCCCTTGGATTATTTATATTCACACAAACTACTTCCATCAAGGAGCATTGAAAGATGTCTTAAAACTATTGTCTAGACCTAATAAATTTGTGTTTTCCCTAAATCTATACGTTCTAGTAAATAACACTTTTAAAAAATAAAATATGTGCTTATATTTTTCTTTTACTTTTACAAAAGTATATCACCATAAACATATAACAAAAACAGAAGTTACAAAGTACTTCCTCATGAAAGAGGGAGTGAGGGAGCATGGTTCACCATTCACCATATATCATTTTAGTCTTTGGAAAGACATAAAGCATGTTCTACAAAGCCTTGTCTTCAACAAGTTCATTTCCAAATGTAGCACAGGTGATAGATGAAGGTCTCTGAGGCTTAGATTATTTTTTCTAGGAATCTGTGTATACCACCTCTTTTGTATGGCACTTGACTGTGATTTGTAGTCAAAAGAAAATTGCTCTTGAATCATACTTGTGATTGTCCATCCAGTAAAAGAAATGGATAGCTGGATTCTGATCACTTTCTTTCCAAGGAATTTTTTCCAGTGATTAATGAAAAAATCTAGTGGAAAGAAGAAGTAATTGTTCTTTATATCTTGATTTTGCCAAGTGTCTTTTATGGAGGTTTTGTTGAGCTGAGAATACTTTTTTGATCTTTCTTTGAAAAATTGTTCCTAATAAATTTATAACTTGAATATAGCATCCACTTTTTTATATACTTAGCTTGGCAAAATAGAGCTGTATCTTAGTGATGGCATTCTATCTAGTGAACTTATCCAGTCAAATGAGATGATATTTATAAAATGCTTTGTGCAGTGCCTACCACATAGTAGATTCCTAAAAATTATTTGTTCCCCCTCCAATGCAAAAAGCAACTCAACATATCTGGGAAATGCATCAGTAAAAGTCAGCTATTTGAATGAAGTGACAGCACATATTGATTTAAAAATCAGTATAATAAGAATCCAATGAGCTATGTTCTGGTTTCAGCTTTTCTGTTTACTAGCTTTGTCACTTAAAATCTCCAGATCTTGGGGGCAAAGTCAAGATGGCGGAGTAGAAAGATGCACGTTTGCGAGCTCTGAACCCACAGCCCATAAATTTAATGTAAGAAGAGTTCCCCAGAAGTTCTGGATCATGGAAGGATGTGCAGAAACATAGTGGAAGAGATTTCCGTTCCAGAGAGCCCTGGAGAGCCGTCCCCAGGGTCTGTCGTGCCACAGAAAGCAGACCCCACCCCAGCGCTGCCCCGGCCGCAGCCCCAGAGAATCTGGTCCGAGCAGGCTTTAGGGATGGAACCTCCGAGCAGGCTTCAGGGACGGAACCTCCGGCAGCCGGGAAGGTCCCTCCACCCACAGACTCTACAGATCAGTGAGAGACATGCTTGGGCTGACCAAGAGGAACAGGGAGTCTCCGTGGCTCAGGCCCCCTCGGGAGGGCGGAGGCAGAGGCAGGGGAGTTGGCAGAGGCAGAGGTGGCGTGGCCGCGGCAGCCCGGGACTCCCCCAGCAGCAGGCAGGATCTTCATTACTGAAAGTCTCTGCATAAACCACCTGAAGGAGCTGAGCCTGGGAGAGGGCTCTGCCCCACCCACTCCATTACTGAAGGTCTCTGCATAAAGCCCCTGAGGGAACTGAACCTGGGAGGTGGCCCTGCCCCCACCCCAGCACCAGAACTAAAACTCACATTGAATAGCAGCGGTGCCTGCCGCGGAAAGCCCATTTGATTCTCAGACCCCAAGCACTAGCTGGGAGTATCTAGGCGGGGGTGGACAGGAATCTCAGAAGTCAAGTAACTGGCTGGGAAAATGCCTAGAAAAGGGAAGAAAAATAAGACTATAGAGAGTTTTTTTGAACAAATGCAAATGATCCCAACTTTCGGATCTGATGAGGAGGACATATTCTTGTCATCAGGGAAAGATGTGGAGGGCAGGGCCTCGGTACCCCAGACATCCCAGGGGGATGTTGGGTGGGCTCAGGCCTTGGAAGAGCTTAAAAAGGATTTTGAAAAGCAAGTTAGACAGGTGGAGGAAAAACTGGGAAGAGAAATGAGAGAGATGCAAGAAAAGTATGAAAAACGGGTCAATACCTTGGTAAAGGAGACCCAAAAAAAAAATGCTGAAGAAAATAACACCTTGAAAAATAGGCTCACTCAATTGGCAAAAGAGGTTCAAAAAGCCAATGAGGAGAAGAATGATTTCAAAAGCAGAATTAGCCAAATGGAAAAAGAGGTTCAAAAACTCACTGAAGATAATAGTTCTCTCAAAATTAGAATGGAACAGATGGAGTCTAATGACTTTACAAGAAACCAAGAAATCACCAAACAAAACCAAAAGAGTGAAAAAATGGAAGAGAATGTGAAATATCACATGAGAAAAACAACTGACCTGGAAAATAGATCCAGGAGAGACAATTTAAAAATTATGGGACTACCTGAAAGTCATGATCAAAAAAAGAGCCTAGACATCATCTTCCATGAAATTATTGAGGAAAACTGCCCTGACATTCTACAACCAGAGGGCAAAATAAGTATTGAAAGAATCCATCGATCACCACCTGAAAGAGATCCACAAAGAGAAACTCCTAGGATCATTGTGGCCAAATTCCAGAACTCCCAGGTCAAGGAGAAAATCTTACAAGTAGCTAGAAAGAAACAATTCCAGTATTGTGGAAATAAAATCAGGATAACTCAAGATCTAGCAGCTTCTACATTAAGGGATCAAAGGGCATGGAATAGGATATTCCAGAAGTCAAAGGAACTAGGATTCAAACCAAGAATCACCTACCCAGCAAAACTGAGTATAATACTTCAGGGGAAAATATGGTCTTTCAATGAAACAGAGGACTTTCAATCATTCTTGATGAAAAGACCAGAGCTGAAAAGAAAATTTGACTTTCAAACACAAGAATGAGAAGAAGTATGAAAAAGTAAACAGCAAAGAGAAGTATTAAGGACTTACCAGAAATGAACTGTTCACATTCCTACAGGGAAAGACAATATTTCTAACTCTTAAAACTTTTCAGTATCTGGGTAGTTGGCAGGACCACACATACACATGTACACGCATGCAAACACATACACACATGCATACACATACAGAGACAGAGAGCACAGATTGAACTGAATAAGATGGGACCATACCTTAAAAGAAATTAAGGTAAATGGTGAGAGAGAAATGCAGTGGGAGGAAAGAGGGTAAAATGGAATGGGGTAATTATATGTCATTTAAGAGGCAAGAAGGAGACTTTTTAGTGGAGGGTAAAAGAGGAGAGCTGAGAAAAAAAAAACCAAGAAGTTTACCCTCATCAAATTTGACTAAAGGAAGGAATAAAATGCACACTCATTTTGGTATGAAAATCTATCTTACAGTATAGGAAAGTGGGGGAGAAGGAGATAAGCAAGGGAGGGGATGAGGGAAGGGAGGGCAAAGGGAGGAGGGAGCAATTTGAAGTCAACACTCTTGGGGAGGGACAGGATCAAAAGACAGAAGAGAAACAATGAGGGGCAGGATAGGATGGAGGGTAATTCAGTTAGTCTTACACAACACGACTATCATAGAAGTCATTTGCAAAACTACACAGATATGGCTTATATTGTATTGCCTGCCTTCCCAAAGGGAATGGGTGGGGAGGGAGGGATGGGGAGAATTTGGAACCCAAAGTTTTAGGAAGAACTGTTTAGTATTGTTGTTTCTACTAGGAAAGGAGACATACAGTTAATGAGGAATAGAAAGTCATCTGGCCCTACAGGAGAAAAGAGAAGATGGGGACAAGAGAAGGGAGGGATGATAGAAGAGAGGGCAGATTGGAGATAGGGAAAATTAGATTGCTTGGGGTATTGGGGTGGGGGGAGGGGATAAAAGGGGAGAAAATTTGGAACCCAAAATTTTGTGAAAACGAATGTAACAAGTTAAATAAATAAATACATATTAAAAAAAAATCTCCAGATCTCAGTTTTCTCAAGTATTAGATTAGATGATATTGGTGATCTGAC
This sequence comes from Bettongia penicillata ogilbyi, assembly GCA_023548195.1. Classification (NCBI taxonomy): domain Eukaryota; kingdom Metazoa; phylum Chordata; class Mammalia; order Diprotodontia; family Potoroidae; genus Bettongia; species Bettongia penicillata. Next base: position 3,461,158 of record JAJHZJ010000653.1, read on the forward strand.
TGTGAAAAGCATGTAATATTACATGAATTTTTAAAAATTTTGCTATGATACTTATTCTATTTCTACATGGAACTTTGCATTTGAAGTACCAGTAGAATGAAGCTTAGAATGAAGACAAACTTAGGTAGGAATCCTGTATTTGACCGAGTATGTAACCATAGGCAAAAAGTTAACCTTGCTAAATCTCAATTTCTTCATCTATAAAACAAGAATAATAATACTAATAGTGCTTTCTTTATAGGATTGTCATATGGGTACAGTTGAGAGTTTGTAGACCTTAAATCATTAAGTAAATACTAGGTAGGATTGATATTATTAATACATACCTTGCACTTCAATGGATTTGGAAAGTCAACTATCCATGTCTTTTCATCATGTGTGATTCTCCACTTCATCTTTTCATCGATTCTTCAGAGAGGTTTTATCCATTGCATCAGAAGCCTCCTCTATGTCTTTTAATGTCCCCCCCTCCCAGATAGCATACTCTGCTATTATCTCTCAGTCTTACATATTATGACTCCATATAATTTTTTTGTATTATTATCTTTTTTGTGTGTAAATTATTTTGCAAATTTACTGTGAAATATTTGTACCCATCATGCATTTGTTTTTTATCCCATTTGGGATAATTCCAAAGAATCAATTTTAATTCTTTATAAATCATGGTATTCCATTATTTATAGACATATAACATTAGAAATTCTACATACCTCCACACACCAACACACACAATAGTTAATGTTGAAAAAGTCAATGTAGAAAAAAGTGTTTTTTATGTCAACATACACCTTATAATCATTTAAATCTCCATGTGATTTCCCAAATTTAGTCCAACTCATATTTTTCCTCTTCTGTATACTTGGTTTCTAATAATTTTCCACCTGTAATGCCTGTTCATATTACATATTGTGGTATGCTTATGCAGTATATATCCTTTCAAGCTACTGGCCACAACCTGGTCAGTATGTATGTTACATGTTGCAGTTTCCCCTAGTAGACTACTAGATTGATTTCTTTTGAATGGCTACAAATAACATTAGGCCATCCATGTAACATATTCTGTAGTCTGATGCAATCAATACAATATTACACCCAAACAACAGCACCTAGGGTACCTCACGGCTTTTTAGGAATTCCTCCTTCTTTGGGAATTCACACTGAATATCTTCCACGACACTCGAGTACTGTGTTAGTGAGCATGTTTCCTTGTTTTATTACTTTGAAACTCTAGTCATATAGTCTTTACTTCTACAAGGTGATTCTAGTTTAGTGGCTGAGATTTGGCCCTTAAAATGAGCCCTTCCAATGCTATTGCTTACATGGACTAAATTAGTACACTTTTCTTTGAGTTGCTCACTCACTCTACCCCTTTCTCATAGTTGTTGGTTGTAGATGTAGATCACCAAGTATAAACTCCCAAGATATAGCTACACTAAAAAATTAGTTTTAATGTTTTCTTCATTTGAGAGGAAATATACTCCCCATATTCACCATTCCAGGTCTCTAATCCCTAATAATGCTTTTCCTTTTTCACAGCCAGCCACTCAAATTGTAACATATTACCCAATCTTACAATAAGCATTGATAATCCATGCACTGAGAATTTATGCAAAACAACTATTTAAAACAATGATACTTAAAACCCTAAGTATAATCACTTTCTTAACAATCAGTCAAAACAGTTAATAATAGTCTAGGTGTTCATGTAGTAGAGAAAGTGTATAAACAACAAGGACATTACAATCCACATATAAATCTTTGTCATAGTGTTCCACCAATGCATTCAATATCTCTTTGGAAGACCTAGTCAGGGAAGCACAGAAGGAAAGAAAACTCATCTAATTAGTTTAACTCACAGCTCCAGACCCTGGGTGTTGATGTCATTGACAAAAATCATAAATACTGTTCTACAACAAATTGTTTCTCTGCTCAGAGCTTGTCTGTTACACCTTACTATTCTCAACGTGAGTGAATCATCTCTTCTCCAGTTGAACATCACATTTACAAACTCTTTCAATTAACCATTAACCTTAAATTGGCTCTTTAGAAATTATTAACCTCTTAATGAGAATTGAAGTTCCCTTGATGTTGGAGAATTGCAAACTTTGTCAGACTGCTTATCATAGCTATGCATAACAAACGGGATAGTTATTTACCAAACTGGAAGCTGCATTTTCCAATAAAAACAGCTCACAGCAAAGAAGCTTAGGGTGATGCTTTATGCACAGCTAACCACCCTAGTGAGGTCGCGATAGATAAAGATTTCAATCTCTGTCTTCCCCTCTGCTTTTCCCCTTCAAATAAGAGATGTCAACAGAGAGCAACAGAAACTTATGAGGAGCTTTCTATCTTGACAACTTTAAATAGCACTGATAGGCCATATCTATCACCAAATATTTTGGCCATTACAAATCAGAAATCACCTGGGAAAAGTGTTTCAAAAATTTCTTCCAGCTGCCAGCATTCTAAAAGTCAGCTTTTCTACTCCTTGTTATGTTTCCTTTCTTCACTGTATTCTTATCACCAGATCCATATATCAGGTTTTCTCTATCTTCATTGGTTGAACATGAAACTTTCTGGTTCTTTGTGACTCATTTTTCATTTAAATAATAACTCATCGAATTTTAGCCTATGTCATCTATCCTTTAAACATTATGCTTTAGTCTCATCCTCTTATTTGTTATCCTTGTCTTAAAAATCGTGTCTGTCCAGTTTTTAGTAAATGCACTTTGTTATTCTGGCTCTCAAAAGAATCAAATTATTCACATGTACTCATCATCATTCTACATTGTTTAAAAGGTAATTTGATTCTTTATATTCATTCCACAGTTAATTTCTTTTCAATATTTTTTTGTCAAATTCCATTCAAAAGCAATGTTTCTTCACATGTATAGTTTGAAGTTTTATTTAAAATCATATCAAATCATATAAAATATTTACCTAAAATTGTGATAATACCCCTTATCCTTTGACAGTTTATGTGAATTTTTCCTTCATGAAAATGCCCCTTTTCTGTCCTTTCCACCTCTCTCCTCTGTATCAATAGAATAGTTACTTTTAGGGATAATAGATTACTGCCTACTTGATACTGGTCTCTGAAGTTGTCTCTCTCATATATGATACTAACATATTACTACATAACCCAAGTCTAAACTAATTGACATGGGAGTCTCTCTTCTTATTGGTGGAGGTCAAAATCCCTACTTGGTGAGAGGTAGTGTAGAGTTGTCAAGAACTGGAGAGAGGAGAGGTTTGACCTCTTTAAGCTCAACAGTTCATTTAGTCTCTTAGTACTTTCTTCAACTCTCTTTGGGTTCTAAACCCACTTAGACTGATTTTTGATTTCCATCTTTGAGAGGGTTACCCTTCTTCCAGTTGCTAAAAGAAAAGCCTTGGGAAAGAAGACAAATGATAAGACATGGCAGTATCAAACATGTTCATACTTCCAACTTGTTATACCAGAGACTTTGGGGAACTCCCCCTTGGTTGAGATATAGGACTCTTTCTCTTGGTTTATCTGAGTAGCTTTACTCCTTATCTCATAAGTCCTTCTTTCTCTCTTGTCTTACTTATATTCTCCCATGTACACTCTCTGATTTCTATTTTATTGTGATTTTTGATAAATGAGTTTCTTTGCTGTCTGTTAGTATTTTTGTGGGATGAGTATTGGCCTTTGATGTGGACTTTGGGGTCCTCATCACACATTAATTAATGTGCTTGTTCCCATGTTCAGTTAGCATGAACTTGAAAATCACACCCCATAAACTAATAATATATAAGGGAGTAGGTAGATATAATTCTAGCCTAGTACCTCATCTCCCTGAGGAGAAAATATAGCATAGCTTTTGGTTCTAAATGCCTGTTTCTCCTCCCAGTAACTAAAGTCTCTTTGGTTGAAGTCTCTTTGTGGGGAAGGAGGCTAATGGTGTCTATTTGCCTTCCTTTGAGCCCCTTGACTATCCCATGCTGTATGTGGAGGATAACCATTACTACACATATAAATGAAATACATGTAGGAAATACTTAAAGACTGCATTTTATCAGATAAAATATTTAAGAGTGAAAACAAACACAGTAAGTTTTTTTTTTAGATTCTCTACACTTATGTAGTCAATTATGCACCTACAAAATATCATTTATATGGAAATCATGTACAAAAGTCTGTCCCTTCAATTCTCATAATTTCATCAAGAACATTATTGACAGATATAGAAACACTTTTCATCTTTCTCATCAATGACTAGAAGAAGAGTTTGAATTCTTATAGTTCTGCCAGACTCTACCAAAGTATGTGATTGGGATATGGCCTGAGGGAAGAATATATATTCTTTCAAGACAAACTTGGCTAATCACTAGGAGAGATTAATTTCTAGCATTCTGATGCCTTTTAGTGACTTCTTTGTCCACAAAGATCCACAAAATGGAGAAATACAAAGTATATATCAGTTGCATGTGACTCTCATTTTTGTTGTAATAGTGGAAGATTAGCAGAAAAGAGGGGGGGAAGAGATCAAAATTCCTATATAATCTAAAAAAACCACATTAAGTATCTGTGCTCTACATCTATGTCAAGAAGCTGATATATTATTAGAGAAACTAAACAATAATATTAATAAGATTTTTATTTTTAAGCAAAACCAATAGACATAGAAAAGTTCAGTCAGTGGATAGCTTAGAGGCTCTACATAGAATAAGGAATACAAGAGTTTGGTTTATTTTAAGCATAAAGAAAATACAATAATTTCATTGGACTTTGGTCATCTTTCTTTAAAGTACACAAGATGAACATTACCAAACATTAAGAAAATTGTATTTTATACAACAACATCAATTTGAAAAGACAAAATCATTGAGGGATTCTGTGAATAAGATCATGGTATCATTGCAACTAAGTTAAAATAAACTTTGATAACTTCAATGAAGAAGTGGTAGCACAAGTAAAAAGAAGAAGGAAATATGGTTTATAATTTAGAAATAATAGAGGCCAAAATACTTACAGATTACTAAAAACTGTCATATCCTTTTATTAGGATATTTTATTATCCAAAAGGAAAAAAATAAACTGAACATCGTTGATGTGGTGAACACTAAACAACATTACAATTAAATAAACTTTATGTTTTTAAGTAACAAATGACTAATTATAGGAGTGGAAGCCATTTTAGAATCAGATGTCTAATATAGAGACAGATCATTAACTAGTTATAGGAGAGTAATGCCAAAGTACTCATTAAGATGACAGCATGAAAAGGGTCTGAGGAGCCTGGCACTCTCACACATACTCCAGCAATATCCACAATTTAATGATATGACAAACTAGACACAATGAGGAAAATTAAATTTTACAATTCTATAAGGAAATCAGAAGAAATTTATGCCTCAGGAGAAATTTATGAGTATCCTGCTGAGAGGAGAAAAGAACTTACAGAAAAAAGAAGCTTTGTGTCATTCTTTTACTATATGTACTTTCTACTCATGACCTCACTTTTCATTTGTTTCTGTTTGTAATAGTAAGACACTGTGTCACAGACTTTGAGGACAAGTTATCATTTTTCAATCAAATGTCTTTAGTGTACAATCTTACTAAAATACTTTCCAAATAATAATTGTCTAGATGAAAAATTAATGTTATCTAATTATCATGGAGCAGCATTCCAAGAGAATCTTATGAACTTTAACCACCTTCAGGATTGTAGAAATATAGGCCTATTATCTTGCTGGTGAAACTGTGAATTAGTATTATCATTCTGAAAAGCAATTTGTAATTATGCGAAAAAGTAGGCAAGACAAAATATCTGTATCTTTTGATCTAGAGACTCTACTATAAGTTATATACTGCAAAGAAGTCTTTGTAAAAAAAGGCTACGTAACACATATATACATAATACAAATACATACATACACATATACATGTACATGTATATATACATATATGTATGTATGTGTATATGTGTATATATGTGTGTGTGTGTGTGTGTGTGTGTGTGTGTATATATATATATATATATGAACTTTTTTGTTTCCTAGCAAATATTTGGAAACAAATAAAATGTCCAGTGATAACAGGGAAGTAAGTTTGGGGTGCATGAACATATTGGAATATTACTGTTCTGTAAGAAATGGCAAACAATATGAATATAGATATTAGAGAGACAGAATGAGATCTTCATTTTCAGGCATGGTAAATGTGAGCATCTGTTTTGTATGTATTTTAAATTGTTTTGGATTGTTACTATCAGCATAAAACTGAATTTCATCTACCCTCTTACTGACCCAGGAATCTTTCATCTCTCTAAGCTTTGCTTGTACTTTGCTTTTGATGGAATTAAATGCTGCCTTCTTAGAGGTGGGTGAACTATCCTGCTGGTAAATCCTGTGGAGTTCACATTTTTCATTTAGCAGCTTCTGAATTTCCCCATCATTTTCATAAAACCAGTCTTAGTGTTTGTGAGTGTTCTGACCCAGATGAGAAAATGCAGTGCTGTACAGCAAATCTCTGAGAGTTGCCCACTCCTTTTTGGCTCTACTGTTGCCAACTGTTTGTTGGCTCAACTTTCCCTCCAACTCAGCAGCAAACTGTTCACACTCAGAAAAGAGCTCTAATTTGTTGACATTAATTCTTCTGGCAGTCATTTTGCCTTGGGATTGGCACTTTTAGTGAATGTGAATATTTAGCTTGGAAAGGATAAGTCTATGATCAGTACAGCACTCTGCACCATACGTTGCCTTTGTCACTCTGAAACCTTGTCTGTCTCTTCTCCTAACAGTCACATCATCTATTAGATGCCAGTGTTTGCTGTGAGGGTGCATCCATGAAGTTTTATTGGGCTTAGTTAAATGGAAGACAGTGTTGGTGATGAGAAGTTCATGTGATGCACAGGTCTTCAGCAGTAAATGACTGTTGCTGTTGCTATTTCCAACTCCATTCCTCCCTAGGACTCCCTGCCAAGTCTGGTAGTCTGAGCCTACTCTAGCATTAAAGTTGCCCAGAATTACAAGCTTGCCCTCTTTTGGCACATTGACAGTAAGGGTCTCTAGGTCTTCAAAATTTTTTTCTTTGACTTCATCATGTTTTGTCATGGTGGGAGCATAGGCACTGATGATGGTGGCATGGCGTTTTCCTGTGAGTGGCAATCGCATTGTCATGAGTCTGTCATTCACTCCTTGTGGCAGGCATACCAGCTTGCTGTTTATATTAGTTTTGATTCAGAAAACCCAAGCCAACTTCACGGTGCTGCCCTTCACTGCGCCCACTCCAGAAAAAGGTGTATCCAGCTCCAAGTAAGTTGGCCTTCATTTACCAACATTTTTTCACTAAGGGTTGCTATTTGGATGTGATACCTGTGTGCAACATGAGAGACATTGGTACAGGACTGCTCAGCATGGCTTGCCCATGTAAGAAAAGGTGCTGTGCTCTTTGAGTAAAGCAGAATTGAGGCAGCACAAAGTAAAATGTAGGATGAGCAAATTTGGCATATTCACCCTAAATATTCATGTGGATTATCTGTGCCCAACCTGTGGTATAGCATTCTGACATTGTATTGGCCTGATCAACCACAGTCAGACACACTAAAATTTCACTTTGCAATGGTGATGTCATTTTGGTTCTCTTTGAAGATGAAGGACAACAACCATTTTAAATGGTTACAAAAAAAATTTGTAATAATATTTTTTGAGGGGGGAAAGGGTAGAAATAAGCTCTTTCTCTCTCTAAGAAAAAATAAATGAATATACCTGTTGTCTTTTTTATATATTTTTTTCTTTTTTGGTACATTTTACTTTTTAAAATTTAATTATTTTATTTGTTTTCAATTTTCTACAATCACTTCCATATACCTTATATTTCTCCCAATTCTCCCTCTCCTTCCCACCTCCCTTTCCACTCCCTCCCCAATATTGCATGAAATCTTATATAGTCTCAACATATATATGCCTATTAAATACATTTTCCCTTTAGTGATGTTGCATAGAAGAATTAAAAAGAATGGGATAAATAATAAAACAAACAAACAAAAACACATAACACAAGAGAAAATAGTCTGCTTCATTCTGTGAACCAATTTCATAGTTCTTTCTCTGGATGTGGAAGTCTTTTTGCCTTAAGAGTCCATTGGGAATTTTTTAGTCCCTTGCATTGCTCTGAATCATTATTGAGATAATCATGTGATTTCTGTTGCTTTTGTTGTTGATAGGATCAGTAATGCTGATAGTTTTCCCAATAGTGAACCAGCCCTGCATTCCTTGTATAAATCATACCTGACTATAATGTAATATTCTTGTGATAAGTTGCTATATTCTTTTTGCAAATATCTTATTTAAATTTTTTTTCATCTATATTCACTAAAGAAATTGGTCTACAATTTTCTTTCTCTGTTTTGACTCTTCCTGGTTTAGGTATCAGAACCATATTTGTATCATAAAAATAATTTGATAGGCCTCCAATTTTCCCAAATCATCTATATAATATCGGAATTAACTGTTTTTAAATGTTTGGTACCATTCACTTGTAAATCCATTGAGCCCTGGACATTTTTTTCCTAGGGAGTTCATTGATGACTTGTTCAATTTAATTTTTCTGAGATAGGATTATTTAAGTATTCAACTTCCTCTTCTGGTGATCTGGGCAATTTATATTTAAAAAAAATTATTCATCATTTAGATTGTTGAATTTATGGGCATAGAGTTGGGCAAAGTAACTTCTAATTAATGTTTTAATTTCTTCCTTGTTGGAGGTGAGTTTGCCCTTTTCATTTTTGATATTGATAGTTTGCTAATTCTTTCTTTTTCTTAAATCAAATTGACCAAAGGGTTATCAGTTTTATTGTTTTTTTTCCATAAAACCAACTCTTAGTTTTATTTATTAGTTCAATAGTTTTCTTTATTTCAATTTTATTAATCTCTCCTTTCATTTTCATATTAATAATTTGGTATTTTCTTGGGGATTTTCAATTTGTTATTTTTTCTAACTCTTTCAGCTGCATGCCCAATTCATAGATCTCTTCTTTCTATATTTAATTCATGTAGGCATTCAAAGATATAAAATTTTCCCTAAGTACTCCTTTTGCAGTGTCCCATAGGATTTGGTAGGTTTTTTTCATTATTGTCATTCTCTTGAATGAAGTTGTTGATTGTTTCTATGATTTGTTGCTTAACCCACTCCTTTAGGATTAGATTGTTTTCCAATTAATTTTTGGTTTATCTTTCCATGGACATTTATTATAGGCAATTTTTATTGCAATATAATCTGAAAAGGGTGCATTGATCCTCTGTGCCTTTCTGCAGTGTATTGTGATGTTTTTATGACCTAGTATATGGTCAGTTTTTGAATATGTGCCATGTACTGTTGATAAAAAGGTATATTTCCTTCTATCCTTATTCAATTTTTTCCAGGGAGCTATCATATCTAGAGTTTTATTCACCTTCTTAACTTCTTTCTTGTTTATTTTGAGGTTAGATTGGTCACGTTCAGAGATGGGATGGTTGAGGTCTCCCCACCAGTAGAGTGTTGCTCTCTCTTCCTGTAACTCCATTCACCTCTCCACTGAGAATTTGGATGCTATACCATTTTGTGTATATATGTTTAGGAATGATATTGCTTCATTTTCTATGGTGCCTTTTAGCAGGTTAATTCTGCTTTTTATTTGTTTGAGATTAGGATTGCTACTGCTACCTTCTTTACATCAGCTGAAACCTAATGTATTCTGCTCCAACTTTTTACCTTTACTCTGTGTGTATCCCCCTGGTTGAAATGTGTTTCTTGCAAACAACATATTGTTGAATTATGGTTTTTAATGCATTCTGCTATTGATCTTCTTTTTGTGGGAGAGTTTGTCGCATTCGCATTCATAGTTATGATTATTATCTGTGTCTTTCCCTCCATCCCCTTTCCCTCTATGCAGTTATTTCTCCTTTCTCCTCTCCCCTCCATATTAGAGCTTCAATTTTTGAACACTGCCTCCATCAGTCTTTCCTCCCTTCTTTCAGCACCATCTTCCCTTTTAGGGATGAAAACAGTTTGTCTATATTGAATAACAAGTTTTTTTCCTTTGTTTAGCTTTTTATACCTCTCTTGAGGCTTGTGTTTGAAGATAGAATTTTATATTTTGCTCTGTCCTTTTCATCAGGAAGGTATAGAAATTCTTTATTTCATTGAATGTACATCTCCTTGCCTGAAATATTATGCTCAATTTTGCTGAGTAATTGATCCTTGGTTGTAGTCTCAGACCCTCTGCCTTATGGAATATCATAGTACAATCCCTCTATCTTTCAATGTAGAAGCTACCAAGTCCTGTGTTATTCTGACTGTCGCTTCTCGATATCTGAGTTGTTTTTTTTCTGACTGCTTGCAGTTTTTCTCCTTCATTTGATCGTTCTGGAATTTGGCAATGATATTCCTTGTTGTTTTTAGTTTGGGATCCCTTTCAGTAGTTGAGTGGTCTGATGATTATTTTGCCCTCTGGATCTAAGCCTTCTGGACAGTTTTCCTTGATCATTTCTTGGAAGATATTGGCCAGGTTCTTTCTTTCATCATGGTTTTCTGGTAGATTAATAATTCTAAAATTTTCTCTCTGAGATATATTTTCCATAGATATTTTACATTCTTTTTCTGTCTTTCCATCTTTTAGATTCTATTTGAATGATTCTTGATGACTCATAGAGTCGTTAGCTTCTACATGCCCAATTCTAATATTTATCAAATTGGGTTTTTTTGCATCTCCTTTTCCATCTGTCCAATTTTTCCTTTTAAAGAGTTATTTTCTCCAGCTAATTTTTGTAATTTCTTTTTCATTCCTCCAATTTTCCCATTTAGGTTTGTGCTTCATTTCCCATTGTCCAATTTTCCTTTTAAATTCTTCTGTGATTTCTTTTTTCATATTTAAAAATCATTGGCCAGTTTTTCTTCAATTTCCCTAATTTGGCTATTAAAATCCTTCTTGAGCTCTTCCAAGAATGAATGCTCTTTTGGCTTAATACCAGTTCATATTCCCTTCTGAAGTTTCACATGAGAGTACTGTCTCTATCTTGACTTTTTTGGCATTCGTATTTTGGTCCTTGTCACCATAGAAAGATTCTATGGTCTTCTTTTCTGTTTTGCTTCTTGCTCATGATGAACACCCTTTTCCTGGCTTTTAAAGTGGATCTCTGATTCTGGGGCACAAGAGGCTCTGTCTCACCATTCTTGTGCTTAAAACTTGAGGCTTTGTGTATTGTAGCCTCTGGTTCTTCCAGCTGGAAGCCAGAATGTTGTCACTTACCTGGTGCTGAGCTGGCTGAAGTGCCAAAGCAGAGGACAGATGAAGTCTTTCTTTGTTTCCCCAAAGTTGCGCTGGAGTTAGCTGTGTTAAGAGTGGGGGAGGGGTGTTCTGGCCACAGGAAGTCTTTCCTGAGCACAGGCAGGCTCAGTGGTTGGTGAGGTGGTTTTTGCAAGAGTGTCTTCTCAATTCCCCTGGCTATGCTGAGGCATGCATGATGTTCTGGTATTCAGGATTGTGGCCTCCTCCCCCTTGGAGCCCTGAGGGCTCCACCTCAGGATCTCTTCCTGGTTCACTGAAATGGGGCTGTCTGGGACAGCTCTGGTCCTGCACTGATCTGCTTCAGCCCCTTTGTGTTTTTCCTAGCCTCATGGGGTAAGAGATGGTTTGTCCCTTCAGCTGATCCCACTATTCTAGGATTTTTCCTGGGGAAATATTCTATGAGTCTTTCAAGATCAACAAGTGGAGTTATAGATCATTTACCAATCATTCCACCATCTTGGCTCCTGGAAATTCAAGTGGGTGACTTACAGACATTTAATCTGCAGGCTGATAGTCTCAGGAGAGGCTACTGCAGTTTACCTGCGTTTCTGTAATTCTCTCTCACTCACTTCCACTGGACTCCAGTCCTGGGCTGATATGTTGGAGATTCCACAATGTGGCTGCTGCTTCATACTGGCCAGGGCTTCCTGATTGGCCCTGCCATCATGGGCATCAAGATGGTACAGCCTGTGCGCTCTTCCAACTCCATGCAAGAGATCCTTCCTGTTGACCTTCCAGTCTGTCCTGGGTTGGAAATCTGCCACAGCCTTTCTCCTATTGAATTCTGCCACTCTAAAATTTGTTCAGATTCTCTTTGTAGAGGAATCTGAAGGAGTTTTTTATTAGAACTTAAGTGAGTATTTTCTCTCACTGTGCCATCTTGACTATGCCTCCTTAAAATCTCAAAAGAGCAAAAGAAAGTATGCTATCTTAAAATTGTGTACTTAATTGCATTCATAGTTTCATATAAAATATTATCTTTTTATACATGGAAATATTGATGAAAATTTATGTTTGTCAAATTTATAATAAACTTAAAATGATGACAATGAATAATAAAGAGAAGCATGAGAAAAGTTATATGAAACAAAAAGCGACAAGCAGGAAAAGGAAAAAAAAAACTATCTCTGTATATTACAATGTGTGTGTGTGTGTGTGTGTGTGTGTGTGTGATTACAACAAAATTGTTAAACAAAACCTTGTTTTGTATCCTGCCATGGTCAATAGGGCAAACTCAGAAGAAGAAAGCTGCAAGTATTTTTTTATTAGTACAGTAAGGCAACAAGAACTTGGGTATGACTGGACCCTGATAACAAATTGAGTGCTGTTTTTACAGACAGGAGTAAACAACTTCCATAAAAGGGCAAGACAATGCTGAATGTTACACATTTTCAATGCTAAGAGAGAATTTGTGTTACCTTCACTCCTCCTCATTGTAATATCATAGAGAGTTGGGATTAGTACAGGTATATAAGGGTTTTTAAGAGTACTATCAGCTCTATGCTGGAAAGTACCAAAATATTCTAAATCAAAGCAAGATTTAAACATGGGGTGATTCAGACTTACTCTGCACAAGTGGTAGACTTTGCATATGATATAAAAGAAAATAAATAAATCCTGAAATCTAATTAATTTAAATGGCCAATTTTTGCCACAAGAATGAGATTGTCATCCTTTGGTAAATCAGAATATAACTTTCTTCCATCTTAAGTCAAAGTTTATGCATGTGAAATATACTATCTAGTGTATTTAGCTGATATGTTCGTTAGTTTTGCTGACCTGATTATTTTTTCTCTTTCTTTTTGTGTCCTTCGGTAAAATGAATGACTCTGTTCTCTGAGCAGTAGAACAGGTAGGGCCAGGCAGGGGAACATACATTTTTCAAGTGTTCTCTGAGTGCTAAACACTTTATCTCACTGAAGATAGAAATACAAGCAAAACGAATAACAATCATTGCAATCAAGGAATTTATGTTTCAATGTATGGAATACATAAAAGACAATGGGGAAGAAAATATACATGCAGTACCTAGAAGGGAACTAAAAATCTGGGAAAGGTAAAGGGATATGGTGGGAAATGAAGAAAATGTAAATGCAAAAGTTATCTTAATATTTTCTTTAAGAAAATGAATATAATTTCAGTAAAATATTTACATTGATGGGGAAAAGCAGAGATAAAATAAAATACCAGAAGGGGAATGAGTTTGTCGAAAACACCGTGTGATGAATTTATCAGAAGGCACCAACATCTTTAGAGTATGAGAAATATGAGATTGTCCTCCGTTTGTGTACCCTGATCACCTGTGTTCACTATGCATGTCATTCCATGAAATTGTTTTGTCTTACATATTCCCCATGTCTATATTTATTGTGCGTGATTCAGGTCTACTCTTCCTACAAAAGGTACATATATTTGTTGGGGAGAAAGTTCAGTGTTAATAGAGGAAATATGTCATTTTGTTGTTATTAAGCTATTTCGTTAAATGTTGACTTTGTATGAAGTATATGCTTTGACTGCATAGCAAAAGACAGCGCAATGGTCGAAGCTCCTGATGTATGGATTATGGAGCCTTGTGACCCACAACCTATTGACAACTATGGTTAGATAGCTGGGGTTCCATGGATGAGGATGTCACTGTTCTACCATGATAAACTTCCGCTGAGAGAAATAATTATTTATAACCAATGATTTAGAGAGATTTACATTTGCCTTTTTGCTTTTATTTTCATTTCACACCTCATTCTCTGAAGGTTGATCTAATCTTTTCCTCTATCCAGACCCCAATCTGATGAAGCAGCCATCATGTTGCCCTCAGGTTTGGGGAGGTATAAATTCTTTGAGCAGATTACCCAAGGCTGAAGTTAACTTAGAAATAAGTTATATAATCAAAATTCAGGTTCAGCCTCTCACTGTGATATTCATTCTCTCATTAACTGTTTGAAATCAGAGTTGATTTTCACTCTACTTTTTGAAGGGCATAAAAACTGAGAACCCACTGCTATGATGGTCTTTGGTGTAAGAGAGAAATGATTAACCTTATTAATAAAATAATTAAGTTATTCAGAAATTGTTTCTTGACTCTTTTTAAATGTCACACTCCTTAATTGTGAATGCATGCATGTACACACACAAACATATTATCATATATGTTATATATGTATAATGTATAGAGATCATTATAGTCATAGAACTATATATTACACATACAAATGCATGTAAAATATCTGTAGGAAGATCTGTGTCATATTTTGCTTGAACTGATGCTGAGTCTTGCTTAGTTTTTCTGAATGATATTCTATAGGAGTACAAGTTCACCTTGGCAGTTCTTAAAAGTTCTGGTATGGTAGTCATATGGCAGTCATCAAATCAAGTATTGTATTCTTAGACATAAAAGAGTCATAAAAAGAAGAATTTGTGGCTGCCCTGTGGCTGTGTATTCTCTCATTTTCCTGAGTTCCAGACCTCATGGTGGTGATGACTCTGTGTTATGCCACATTGGGAAAAACAAAAGAGGACAACTGGGTGGTTTACACAGTAAGAACTTAAAATAAAATGGAATTGTTTCACCCCTTTCCCTCCATGTGAGCGGACTGGGTGGGAGAGAACTACCATTGTTTTATTGACCCATGTTTTATATCAAATGATCCAGATCTTAAATTTTAGCTGAAGAAACTGTGAGGAGCAAAGAAAAATTCTGGAATTTAAAAGAGTGAGTGTGTTAGCAACTGATTGTTAAAGTTCAAACTGGACAAGAACAATTACAGAAGGAAACATGCATTCTCCAACATGCAACAGAACTTCATATTATACTTAGATATATCCTTACTTTTAGTGAAATTGTAGTACATTAAAAAGTTTTAAATACTTGCAATGCTTCTAAACTAATAGGCACCTAAAACCAAATGAATGCAAATGAAAATACTGAGAAGAAACTTTGCATATGTGATTTGTGAAATTATGGGATGATCCTGCCACAAAAATACAAAGAATGAAAGAGCAATTGTAAGAGTGAAAAAGGATTTTAGCATCTGGAACTTTCCACAGAAAGTAAATGAAATTAATCTTATCAGGATTGGAATTTAGATTTGAAAATTAGAAACCTTAATATCAGTGAATGTAAATACATTCAAAACTTTTTTCGACCTGTTACTTACACAATATTGTGCAGAAAGAAATTATTATTATGAGAAGTTCTGGAAAAAAATATAGGAAACCTGGTAGGAGCTAGTCCAGGTGAAGTAGGTAGGACTACATGAATGATATATAACTATGAAGATAATATATATATATGATAAAAGAAAAATAAAAGCTAAAAAGATGAACCTTAACTAATTATTGTGAACAAACTTGGTTCTATAGAACATATACATGAAACATATAACCACACTTCTCAGTAGAAGCAGAGAACAATGGAGGCAGACTATGACACTTTCATATGAAGTCACAGGATTATAAATTTAAAGCTGGAAGATATTTTTATTATATATACCCCAAACTGTCCTTCCAAACTGATCACTGTTCAGGTCAACACCATTCAGACAAATTCATAACCTCAGTTCATTTTTGATACTTTACTCTCATCCACTCCGCATATCATCCATTAACAAATATTTTCATTTCTGCATCCACCATATTTCTTGTATGTCTCTCTTTATCTTCCTTCACATGACTGCCAGTCTAGTTTGAACACTTCCCATCTCTCTTTTGCACTATTAACATTACATTCTATCTGCTATTTCTGAATCAAATTTCTCCCCACTGTAATTTGTCTTGCCCTCAGATGTCAAAGTATGGGTCTGATTTTGTCAACAGTATACAGAACAAAATCCTTTGGCTCCCAATTTCCCCTAAGAACAAATAAAAAGTTGTATATTAGTTATGTAAAGCACTTCATATCCTTAAAATTTACTCCCCTCCAAATAATCTATGATATAGCAACAATGTCCTTCTCTCTCTCTCTCTCTCTCTCTCTCTCTCTCTCTCTCTCTCTCTCTCTCTCTCTCTCCCTCTCCCTCTCCCTCTCTCTCTCCCTTTCCCTCTCTCTCTCTCTCTGACACACACACACACACACACACACACACACACACACACACACACCACACATGTAATTTGTCTCCAGTTCTTCATACTTCTGAAATGACTGGTACACATGCCTGGAATGCTCTGATGTTTTTCACTTGTGCCTCTTGATTTCCCAGCCTTCCTACATTTCTCAGTTCAAATCTCATCTTCTGCATAAAGTCTTTTCCCATACCCCCAGCTCCTGGCATGTTCCCCTTTGAGATGACCCCTTTTTACACTTTTTTGTATCTTATACGCACCTAGTATCTCCCATTTGAATGGGAACTTATTGACGGCAAGGCTTTTATGTATTTATTTGTGTATGCATGCATTCATGCATTTATTTATGCATGCTTATTCATTCTTTCATTATTTATTTACTTGTTGGTTTATTCATCCGCTCATTCATTCACCTATTTATAAATTCATAAACATATGTATCTGTTTATTTGTTCATCCATTGATCTACCTATTTATTTGATTGTTTGTTTGTAGAACTGATTACAAAGCCTGGCACGTAATAAACACTTGCTCATGGCCTTTTTATAAATTCATTTTTGGTATTTTCCAACTTTCTTGTTTTATAGAGAAGAAAAATAGAGGTACTGAGAAAATAAATGACTTATCCAAAGTCACACAGGTAGAAAGGTACAGAATTGAGATTAAAAATCAAGTCCTGAGAAGGGACTTTGGGAGCCAAGATGGCATATTAAGCAGTAAATCATTGTCTGCTCCCCTGTTCACCTCCAAACAACCAAACAACCAAACAACCCTAAAATAGCACTCCAGAAGATATCCTGAAACAGTGGTGGCAGTAAAAAGAAGAGGCAGAGTAATCTTTCACCTTGAGAGACTTTAAGGATCAGTAAGAAATATCCGTATCACTTGGATGAAAGGGGAGCACATTCCAAGCAAGAAGTAAGCCAGCAGCAAATCCCAACTTAGCAAACTATTGGAAGATCTTGTGCCTCAGTGTGGTAGAGCAGACAAGCACCAGTGCCAGGATCCCTATGTGTCTTAGCATAGCCAGGTGAACCAGTGTAAAGATAATTGCAGTAGCACACCTGAGGATTGTTGCTCTGAATGATTTCAAAGGTCTCATCACATAGTATAATGAACTCTCTATTTTTACAGCACAAACTAAATATTGTAAAAACTATTAAGTAAAACATATCTATAGCTCTATATTTATACACACACACATATATATATATACATACACACACATATATATAATACACATACATACACACATACATATATATATATATATATATACACATACATACATATACATAACAACATCATTAATCAATAACAAGTATCCAAGTACAATCCTTTTTCAAAATATCACAAAATCCACTGATAGGCCACACTAAGAACAATCTTCTTAATCAATACACAATGTCCAAGTAAAATCTTCTCCCATCTTGACTCAAGGCTGCCTTTCAAACCCTATATTTTCTCCTTCATGGGCCGACAGCTCCCCGCTTTTTCCTGGGTTCACATGAAGGCAGCTGCCTGCTCCTGCTCTTTGTCTCAGCTCATGGAGATTCTTCCACTCCAAACTACTCCTGCTTCTGCCTGGTAGTAGGCTCTAGGGACTTCTGCTGTAGTTTATGTTTCTAGGGGGAGGAGCCAAGATGGCGGAGTAGAAAGATTCACGTATGCTAACTCCCACAGCCCATAAATTTCCTGTAAAAAGAACTCCCCACAAATTCTGGATCAGTGTAAGCCATGCAGAAACACAGTGGAAGAGATTTCCGTTTCAGAGAGCTCTGGAAAGCTGTCCCCAGTGGTCCATCATGCACCAGACAGCGGAGCCCACCCCTGTACTGCCCTGGCCGTGCAGCCCCAGAGGAGCAGATCCGAGCAGGCTTCAGGGAGGGAACCTCCGGTGGCTGTGAAGGTCCCTCCACCCACAGGCGCTCCAGGTCAGTGAGAGAGACTTCTGGGCTGGCCGAGAGGGGAGCGGGGTGTCTCTGTGACTCGGGCCCCCTCAGGAGGTGGTGGTGGAGGCAGCGGCAGAGGCAGCAGCAGTGGCAGCAGCAGAGGCAGCAGGCATCCCAGGACACCCCAAGCAGACAGGAGTTCCATTGTTCAAGGTCTCCACATAAACTTGAGGGAACTGAGCCTGGGAGGCAGCCCTGCCCCCACCCAAACACCAGAACTTAAGCTCACATTGAATAGCAGACACGCCCACTGCAGAAAGCCCTGAAGCTAGGGAGCAGCATTTGAATCTCAGACCCCAAGCACTAGCTGGGAGGATCTAGGTGGGGGTGGGCAGGAATCTCAGAAGTCAAATAACTGGCTGGGAAAATGCCCAGAAAAGGGAAGAAAAATAAGACCATAGAAAGCTACTTTCTTGGGGGACAGATGTTCCCGCCTTTCATTTCTGATGACGAGGAACTATTCTTACCATCAGGGAAAGACATGGAGGTTGAGGCTTCTGTATCCCAGACATCCGAGGTGGATGTCTGGTGGGCTCAGGCCACGGAAGAGCTCAAAAAGGATTTTGAAAATCAAGTTAGACAGGTGGAGGAAATTGAGAGAGATGCAAGAAAAGCATGAAAAACGGGTCAATACCTTGGTAAAGGAGACCCAAAAAAATGCTGAAGAAAATAACACCTTGAAAAATAGGCTCACTCATTGGCAAAAGAGTTCAAAAAGCCAATGAGGACAAGAATGCTTTCAAAAGCAGAATTAGCCAAATGGAAAAAGAGGTTCAAAAGCTCACTGAAGAAAATAGTTCTCTCAAAATTAGAATGGAACAGATGGAGTCTAATGACTTTCTGAGAAACCAAGAAATCACAAAACAAAGCCAAAAGAATGAAAAAATGGAAGATAATGTGAAATATCTCATGGGAAAAAACAACTGACCTGGAAAATAGATCCAGGAGAGACAATTTAAAAATTATGGGACTACCTGAAAGCCATGATCAAAAAAAGAGCCTAGACATCATCTTGCATGAAATTATCAAGGAAAACAGCCCTGAGATTCTAGAACCAGAGGGCAAAATAAGTATTGAAAGAATCAACTGATCACTGCCTAAAAGAGATCCAAAAAGAGAAACTCCTAGGAACATTGCGGCCAAATCCCAGAATTCCCAGGTCAAGGAGAAAATATTGCAAGCAGCTAGGAAGAAACAATTCCAGTATTGTGGAAATACAATCAGGATAACCCAAGATCTAGCAGCTTCTACATTAAGGGACCGAAGGGTGTGTAATAGGATATTCCAGAAGTCAAAGGAACTAGGACTCAAACCAAGAATCACCTACCCAGCAAAACTGAGTATAATACTTCAGGGGAAAATGTGGTCTTTCAATGAATTGAATTCAATGAATTCAAGCATTCTTGATGAAAAGACCAGAGCTGAAAAGAAAATTTGACTTTCAAACACAAGAATGAGAAGAAGCATGACAAAGTAAACAGCAAAGAGAAGTCATAAGGGACTTACAAAAGGTGAACTGTTTACATTCCTACATGGAAAGACAATATTTGTAACTCTTAAAACTTTTCAGTATCTGGGTAGTTGGTGGGACCACACACACACATACACACACAGAGACATGCACACACATGTACACGCATGTGCACATCTACACATACACACATGCACACACATACAGAGACAGAGAACACAGAGTGAATTGAATAGGATGGGACCATATCTTAAAAGAAATTAAGGTAAATGGTGAGAGAAATGTAGTGGGAGGACAGAGGGTGAAATGGAATGGGGTAAATTACCTCTCATTCAAGAGGCAAGCAGGAGACTTTTTAGTGGAGGGAAAAAGAGGAGAGCTGAGTAAAAAACATGAATTTTACCCTCATCACATTCAACTAAAGGAAGGAATAAAATGCTCATTTTGGTATGAAAACATATCTTACAATACAGGAAAGTGGGAGAGAAGGAGATAAGCAGGGTGGAGGGGATGATGGGAGGGAGGGCAATGGGAGGAGGGAGCAATTTGAAGTCAATGCTCAGGGAGGGACAGGATCAAAAGACAGAATAGAAACAATGGGAAGCAGGATAGGATGGAGGGAAATACAGTTAGTGTTACACATCATGACTATTATGGAAGTCATTTGCAAAACTACACAGATATGGCCTATATTGAATTGCCTGCCTTCCCAAAGGGAATGGGTGGGGAGGGAGGGATGGGGAGAATTTGGAACTCAAAGTTTTAGGAGCAACCATTTTATTGTTCTTGCTACTAGGAAACAAGAAATACAGTTAATGGGGAATAGAAAGTCATCTGGCCCTACAGGACAAAAGGGAAGATGAGGACAAGAGAAGGGAGCGATGATAGAAGAGAGGGCAGATTGGTGATAGGGGAAATTAGAATGCTTGGTGTATTGGGGTAGGAGGATGGTACAAATGGGGAGAAAATTTGGAACCCAAAATTCTGTGAAAATGAGTGTAAAAAGTTAAATAAATCAATTTATATCAATAAATAAATAAATGAATGAATGAATGAATGGTTTCTGTTTCTAGAAAAAAAAGCTTAACCGGGCTATAACAATATTTATACACATTATCAGAACCATCATGTCAATTAACTCATAAAAACCAACAGACAAGGCTTCTCTCTAAGAAATTAACACAAATCAGCAGGCAGGGCTTCTGTTTGAGGAATTAACATAGATCAACAGGTAGAGTGCCAATATCACAAACATTCTTTGTTAGGCTTCCTTATAAGCAAGTCCTCCTAGCATATCTATCTATCTATCTATCTATCTATCTATCTATCTATCTATCTATCTATCTATCTATCTACATATTGTTTCTAATCAAAGACTCTTGGTTGATTCAATCAAAGGTATGTGATTGGCTAAAAATCAATCCAGAAAAAAAAAAAAAATCCTACTTTGCTTGCTGTTGCAACTGGCAGAACTCAGTTCCAAGAATCACCACATGGTTTGCTGTAGACATGGGTGGACAGGCATCCTGTGGTGGTTGGGACTCTGAATCCTTCAGCAGGGTTCGGGATGAGCAGGCATCGTCCAGTGGCCAGGCTTACATGTGCTTCAGTGTAGCCACATGAGAATGCAGAAAAAATCCACTAGATCTCAGCATATGCCAGACAACACCACTAGCATCCCAGCATTAGGTAAACTGGCAGTAGCTCCAGCCAACCCCCACCCTACCTCCACAGTTTTACCAGCAGACAGGAGTGTACCTTGGGGACTTTAGGGCTACATCAATACAGCACCAAGTAAACAGCCAGGGCCTGTAGCCTCTAGCAAAAAACCAAAGACAGTGCCCCTTCTACCTTCTACAGAGCCCAAATTTAAAAGAAAGGAAAAATTCCAAAAGGGGAGGCAGGGGAATGAGCAGAAAACAACAGCTACAAAAGAATCCAAACATAGAAAGTTATTATGGCAAAAGGGAAGACCAGGGCAACAACTAAGGAAAGGGCAACAAAGTAAAAATAACTACAGGCAAAACCGTAAAGAAAAATGAGAAGTGATCCCATGCCAAGAAAGGACTTGTAGAAGAGTTCAAAGAGGAGGATCATATTCCAGACAGCAAAGGAGTTAGGACTGAAAAAAGAATCACCCAGCAAAATTAAGCATAATACATCAAGAGAAAAATAGTCTTTCAATGAAATAGAAGGATTTCAAGCCTTCATAAGGAGAAGACCAGAACTATGTTGAAAATTTGACCTCCAATATCAAGAGCCAAGAGAAGTATAAACAGAGAAGGGGGAAGAAAATAGAAGAGATTCAATAGAGCTAAACTGTTTGCATCACTATACAGGAAGAAAATACTTGTAACTTTAACTACTTGTAACTTAAAAATTGTATCACTCACAGTATAGGTAGAAAGAATGAACATAGACAGATGGAATGGATATAAGATGTATTTGAGGGGATGAAATAAAAAAAATGTGGGATTAGAAAGAGGAGTAAAATGGGTGCAAAAGGAAAGGAGAGTAGACCAGGAAAACATATTTCATATGAAGAGGTGAGAAAGACCTATTACAGTAGAAGAGTAGAAGTGAGGATGGTGATGGGCATCATCTGAACCTTATTCTCATCAGTATTGATTCCAAGAGGATATAATATACATGATCATATAAATATAGAAATCTATTTTACCCCTGTGGGAAGGATGGGAGAAGTTTAAATAATGGGGTACTGACAGAAGGAAGCTCAGATCAGAGGAGACGGTGCACAGATTTAAGACACAGGTGAGGTGGGCAAGGGTTAAAGGAGAGAGAACAAATATGAAGAAAAATAGGATGGAGGATAATACACATGTAATAATCATAAATTTGAATGTGAATGGGATAAATTCTCCCATAACATGGAAACCAATAGCAGAGTGCATCAAAAATCAGTATCCTATAATATTTTGCTTACAAGAAACACACATGAAGCAGAAAAGCATACAGAGAGTAAAGGAAAACCTGAAAGTGATACAAATTGAAAGGAGTAGAACCAGGAAAACACTGTAGGCAATATCAGCTATATAATGTGACAATGAGCTATGAATGACTCAGCTTTTCTTTGCAACACAATGGTCCAAGACAAGTTCAAAGGACTCAGGAAGGAAAATACTATCCATTTCCAGATAAAGAACTCATAGACTCTGAATGTAGATGAAAGCATATTTTTTTCAGATACTTTATTCTTTCTCATTGTTTTTTGCTTTATTTGATTCTTCTTCCATGAACATGATGCATATGGAATTACGTTTTACATGATAGTATACGTATAAACTATGTCAAACTACCTATTATCTTCAAAAGAAGGAAGGGGAGGGAGAGAGAGAGAAAAATTTGGAGCTCAAACTTTTAAAAAATGAAGGCTGCATTTTTTCTTGCTTTTTAATTTTGGGAAAAAATAAAATACTATTTAAAAAAATAAAATCCAGGTCCTCTGAAATGTAATCCAATGCTTTCACCCAGCACACTAAGATTATAGTATGGATTACATAATGGAGCAGAAAAAAGGAACATTTTGGTTTCTGATTGTTTTTACATACCTATTTATATTTGTTCCAAGAGACTTAAATTCTATAGTAGTTGAGGGTGGCTATGTTAAGCAATGAGCATGGTATGGAATAAAAGTCATCAACACAACTTATTAAAGTAATATTTGGCACAAAATAGCTGCTTTGTTGGCTAATTTTAAAAATCGTACCACTTTTTGTCAATTGATAGATACATTTGGCACAAATATTAATATTTACAAACATCAACAAGGCAGTGGTTATGTGTTTAGTCATCCCACCATACATTTCTTATACATTCCTCAATTTGTTGGGCATTCTTATCTATAATTCCTTTACAAAACAGAATTTCCATATTTGGAAAAGTTGAAGCATGAAATATAATTAAAATGTTGCACTCTGTAATTGTGTGACATAATATACGAATGATAGTAACATCCTTGCTTGGTGTTACAACTCCCATTATAATCATAACTTACCTCATAATAGTTCCTAAAATTTACAAAGTGCTTTATGGTTCCCAGAACCACATTACTCACAAAAACTCTTCTAAAGCTGGGACTTCAGATATCATGCTACTTTTATAATATATCTATTTTCTAATCAGAAACTTGGAATAAAATTAAGTGGCTATTTTCTTCTTTTTATAAAAAAGTTGATTCTATGAATTTCTTTTAGGCTGTATAAGCAAATGCTAGGAGAGATGAAATAGCATTTGATCGATGACCTTATTCACAAAATAGCAAAATTGCACAAATGCATCTTTCTTATGCTCTAGAAAATGCTGAGAAATAATAAAATTTCCTTAGTTGGGAAGAGTTGTATTTATGTAGCACTTCGCAGGTTACATTATTTCTTTGTGGTTGTAAAACCCTTCCTCACAATAGTCCTGTGTTAGAGGAGGAGATTATTTCAATACTTGAGAGATCTATCATTTTATAGGTCTGGGAATTCTTTTACATCACATTGTAGGTCAAGAGACCTCAGTGACTTGTTAGACAATCTTCAGGGGTTGTTGTGCTTGAAAAAATTTATCACCTTACTGCTTTCTGAATACCTGGAAAAATATGATTATCGTCTAGAATTCCCCATATGCTCTTTCTTACAAAATAAGATAATATATGTAAAGTATTTTGCAAACCACAAAGCACCATCCAAATGTAAGCTATTGTTATTATTGCTGTTCTTGTTTCCTTAACAAAAATTTTCTCCCCATTATCACCAACATCTTCTTAATGGTCAAATTCAATGGATTATTCTTTCCTCATTTTTGACCTTTCTTTATCATTTGACATTATTTAGCACCACTTCCTCTGTGATATTTTACCCTCCCTTAATTTCTGTGACACACTGATACAACTTTATAATATTTCCATTTCTCTGATTTGTTTTATGATTCCTTTGTCATTTAATCTTCCACTCCTCTCCCTAAGTGTGTATTCCCTGCATCACTTCATCTATGACCAAGTCACAATTAGTTTTGCATGTCTATCTCTCTATTATCTACCTATCTATCTATCTGTCTGTCTGTCTGTTTGTCTGTCTATCATGGACATGAACTCTGTAATGCTTATATTAACTGATCAGATATGATAGAGCTTCCCTTTTTCACAGGGGAACCAGACAATGGAGCCGTAGGACAACTAGCCAGTCAGGAGGATTTCTGATGCCCAGGGCTATTTGACATACCAGTGATCCCTTGGGAAGTAAACTTTATCTGAACTCAAGAGATGCCTGCAGTTGAAACCAGCCTT
Organism: Bettongia penicillata ogilbyi; assembly: GCA_023548195.1. Lineage (NCBI taxonomy): Eukaryota > Metazoa > Chordata > Mammalia > Diprotodontia > Potoroidae > Bettongia > Bettongia penicillata. The sequence goes on from JAJHZJ010000653.1 coordinate 3,486,226, forward strand.
GGACAAGCTCAGAGAAAAAAGGAACATTTTGGTTTCTGATTTATCTAAGGGGAAGCAGATATCTTGTTTCCTCACCTATCTAAAGAGCAGCAAATATCTTGTTTTTTGATTTATTGTATTTACAGATATCTTCTCTCTAGATCCCCACTTCCTATCTGACTTGTGTTTTTCCCTTAATCATGACAACCATAAACCTCAAATATGTATTAATAATTCATCCTTTCCCACTTTCCTTCAAATTGATGTGAACTTTGTCTCACTGCTCCAGCTTGTAAGCTCCTCTTCAGGCAATAAATGCAATTATACTCTTTGTAAACTGTGATTGGAATCAGGCTCATTCTAGATTACCCCTTTGGACTTGAGGTTTCTTCCATTTTATCAATTCACAGGGTCCTTAACTCTATCTATCTATCTCTCTGTCTACATTATTTCTTGGCAATATTATTCAGGGCCCTTCTTATTTCAATCATCACTTGAATGCAAGTGACTGACAAATTTATGCCTCCACTTTATCTTATCTCCAACCTAAAACAAATGTGACTTTCTCAATAGACAACTATGGTTCAATGGGAAAAGCACTCAATTTATATTCTAAAATCCTGTTTACAAATGCAAACCTGTCTCTCTTATTTTATGTGACCTTGGAAGGCCATTAAACTTCACTGGGCTACTGCATGGTAACTATAATGCTTTCCATCTCTAAATGCTGTGATCTACTTTGATATTTTACTAAGACTTCAAATACAAAATGTTTCAGACTTAATTTGTCATCTTATCCCTCAAACCGATTGATGAGAACTGTTCTCCCAGGCATTGAAGCTTGAAACCTCTGTAACTATATCTGAGTTTTTCTTCTCCATCATCTTCCATATACAATCAATCACTAGGTCTTATTGTTTATACCTCTGGCATCTTCTGACTTGGATCCTAGTTCTTTACTAAAAATATCCCCAACCTAGTTTCAGGCCTCATCTTTTGTCTGGACAATTTTAATAGCCTCCTTCTCTCTCCTACTCAAAAATTTCCCACATAGCCACTATAAAAATCTTTCTAAAGTTCAGATCTAAACAAGATTTTTTCCATGTTCCAGTGATTCACTTTTTTGTGTGTTTTGTGTTCTACAACTTCTTTCAGGAATACATATCATAAGAGAGTTGTTTAGAACACATATTCTCTTAATCTCTCACTGCCCCAAGTGACTCTATTACCATATGCATTGCTGGAAGAAGTTACTGAATAACAGAATTTGAGAGTTAGAAGCAACCTTAGAGGTCACCTAGTCCAAACCAGGCCCACATTGGATGCATAGCAACAGTCATATATCCTCTGTTTGAACACCAAGAAATGTACCAATCTACTTTTAGACAACTCAAATTATTATAAAGATTGATTCTTTGTTTCCCCCTGACATCAAACCTAATTTTCTCTATTTTAAGTTTCTACTCACTATTCCTGGTTCTTCACTCATGAACTGAATTGAACACAACTAAACCCTCCTTCATATGTCAGACCATCAACTATGTCAGGACAGCTTTAAGGTTTCCCCTTAACCTTCTGTTCTCCAGGGTGATATACTCATTTCCTTCAATTGATCCTAATATATCATGAAATTATGGTACCTCGTATCCTGGCTGGCCTCCTCTGGATACTGTTAAACAAGGTCATCCTTAACCCATAATGCAGTGAACACAGGACTGCAGAAGAGATATGTCAGTGAGTTTCTCATCAAGTGCTCAAGGAAAGAAACAAAAAAACAAAAATCACAAATCAACACAGTTCTAACAAAACAAACACATGAACAAAAATCTTCACAAATCTGGTATCCCAAATTCAACTTCCTGTCTTTCTGCCTTAGAAGGAAATTGCATAAGCTTCGAACCTGCCCCCAATCCTTCTGTCAGGAATAAACTCAATTTTTTTTTCAAAGGGCTACCTTTGTTTCCTAAATCATTCACTCACCTACACAAACATATATCTATATCTATATATCTATATATCTATATCTATATCTATCTATCTATCTATCTATCTATCTATCTATCTATCTATCTATCTATCTATCTATCTATCTATCTATCTATATATCAGACACATATGCACACATACAAGCAAAGTCCTTTTCCTTATCCCCCATATGGAAGCTATCCTTCAAATTAGCAGAGGGTATTTAAATAAATAAATCTTTCTATTTCCTCTATCAATTATATTCCTGTTTAGTATTTATTTCTTTGCATATCATAACACAAAAGATTTAGAGCAATGTAGATATCGATTAATATCACATTTTCACTTTACAAAAGACTAAGGTAACTTGGATGTAGAGAGGTAAAATAACTTGTTCAAGGTCACAAATGTACTAACTAGCAGAGCTGACAATTTTGTTTAATGCTTTTTATAATATACTATTATTACCTACCTAGAAGACCACATGCTATGTGAATCCCAAGTCAGAACTGTACCTATCAAGGCCAATACTGTGAAAATTATTAGAGTCTACAAGGGGACCCCTCTCTTTCCTTCGAACAGTGTTCTGTAGGATGGAGACAGAGGTGCCAGGGTGCATACTTTTGCACTAAACTTTTGTTTAGAGTCAGCTACAGATCATGGGCATAAAGTATTCAACTACTTAAGTTACATATGTGTGTACTTGGATGCATCATTTATAAATGATAGAGTGCTTTAATCAGAAACCTCCTTATAGGCACATTCAGTTCCTAGGTAATCATTGATTTCTGATGAAGTATCTAAAAAATAATCACAACTGACATTGAAAAAAGTGCTTTGAAATTTGTGAAACAGTTTGCCTACATCATCTTTTTTCAGCTTCACAACTCTGAGATGTAGATATTATTTCAAATTTTACAAAGGAGGAAAGTTGTACTCAGATTAATTTACTTGTCCATTGTCAATCAAGCAACTGATGAATAAGAAGTGATTAAGTGAGTGCTATGTTACATTGAATTGTGATTTGCTTTAGGTCAGAGACCAACTGTCTTTTGCCTTTCTTTGTATGACTATCATTTATCACATAGTCGGGCACACAGCAGGTACTTACTGTATACTTCTTGACTGAAATGCTTAATGACTGTCAGATTCACATTCTAGACATTGGGACAGAAAGGCAAAATTGAAAAGTTCCTTAAGGATCTCAGATTATTGCCAGGAAGACAAGATGTACATCATGTATACAATGAACAGTTAGGTCAATAAATAATCACCTGAAGTGGTTTATTTATTTAAATTCACCCTCTTATTTCCATTTAGCTAAAATCAACTATCATGTCTTTTTATAATTATAGCTCTGAAAAGTGTGAATTTAAATATACTGAACCATTTTAGCAGCTTTTTGGTTCCCTATATTTAGAAACCAGCTGTTACTTTTTTATTTTTTTGAGGGGTACAGGGAAAGGTAATAATAAGAAGAGTAAGACAAAGATTCTAAGAGCTGGGAGGGAGAAAGGGATAAGATATAGAAGGACAAACTTGAGCTGAGTTTTTGAAGGAAACAGGGTCCTGAGAGATAGAGGTGATAAGGGATTGTATTCCACAAGTGAGGGGATGACTCCTAAAAAGCATGGAAATAGAAGATAGAATATTGAGAAACAGCAAGGTGGCTAAAAGTCTAGACTATGTGGTGCTGAAAGGAGAGTAACAGGTCATATGTCTAGAAAAGAATGTTGAGGTAAGCTCATAAAGGGATTTAAAGCCCAAAGCAGAGAAGTTTATGCTAAGAACAAAAGTTCAGCTGTGTTCTTCTACACTCTAAAGGCAACGCTTTAGGCACAGTGCCAAGCTGACATTTTGCTAGTATGTTGGAGAGTAAAACAGTTGGAGTCAAGGAACCTGAGTTTTCCTTTCCCCTTCACTTCTACCACTAAGTCATATGAACATAATAACAAAGAATCTTGTGGTTTCTAAGTACTTACTCTCATAACAACCCTTTGAGGGAGTTAGTGCAAGTATTTTTTGCTTCAGAGGGAATAGTATATCCCATTAAATGGTTGAATTTTTCTATTTTTTTGTATTTTGCATATTTACAAAAGACTGGAAGCAATGACCATATTTTACATAATTATAACTTAGAATAGTGAGAATTTGAATACAAGACACCACTTCAGGAGGATCATTATTTGCACTAAAAGGAGCCAAATGTTAACAGACAGGAATCTGTTGAAGTTTAAATAGTTTATATGGCTCAATGCCACACAGTAAGTGTCAGAGAAGGGTTTCATATTGCTGTCTTCCTTTCTGCTGCACTAGTTGTCCCACTGAACATCAGTTTTCTGATCAATAAAGATGAGTTAGGAATAGATAACATCTAAATCTTTTTTAACTATAAATATAGGAACCTTTGATAGGATAACTCCAAGAACCTCATTCAATTCTCATATTCAGTACTATGAGCAACAAATACAAATTTCATTCAAATCAACTCAATGCAATAAACATTTATTTAGTGCTTATTGTGTTCAAAACAAATATTAGAAATGACAGATATATATCTATATATGTATATGTATATATAATTTTTCTAACTGGATTTTTAGAAAAATAATTTAGTGATGAAATTGAGCATAAGATACTGACCACTCCTTAAAAATCCATCTCCCATTTTGCTTCCTCCAAGAAAAATGTAGACATTATACATACAAATATGCATACACACTCACAAGACACACACATACATACACACTGCAGTGTAAAGATCTTCCTGCCCACTAATAGGTCAGTTTGATTAAGGAAGTCTTGGTTTTTTAGCAAGACCCACATCTTTTGTTAATTGCTAATGAGGCACTGGGTCACAAGAGTCATGCCCAAGGGTCATGGCTCAGAAAAGTGTATATATACTCTAGACAAGATTTTGCTTTGGGGGTTTACTTTTTGGAAGAATGCTCCTGTAATATGATCAGATGAAACTATGGGTAGTCATAACCCCCCTCCCCCTGGCTTTGTATACTTAGATGTTGGTGTTTCTCTCTGGTAACTATGGAAATATGTAATGGTCAGACATTTGGATCTGTCTGTTGATCTGTGATATACTCATTGCTTGTGGTCAGTTAGAAGCCCTATCTACTGGTCTTTATTTTTCTGCTTGTATTTTCTCCGTTGATGAGTGTAATTAAAGATGATTGTTGACCCCTCAAAAGTTGCTTTTCTTCTAGAAAAACAGGTCTAAGAATCTGTGCCAGCAGGCCATCCTGGATATGTCAGGTTGCTTGCTCACACAGAAACACACACACACACCACACACACATACACACACACACACACACACAAACACACTCACACTCTTATCTCTTCCACATCGTGGAGTTTAGGAATGCAGTGACTCTGTGATCTGGATAATCCATGTTAAAATTCCTTGGCCTTCCCTTCATACCAAATAAGTATGAATTACTACAGTATTTAAAGATAAAATATGTTTACGCCATATAATAATATACCTATATATTTATGCATTTCTGAGTTTCTAAACATTTTCTATATTAATTGCTGATCTTTACATGTCATCTACAGCTTCTTCAAAACTCTCCCAAACTTTGCATTTAATGTCTTATGCTAACCCATGATATATGGAAACTATGATGGGGAAAGTTCTGATATGGAAGGTATAACTGCAGATACTTATATCTTATCTATTCAAATACAGATATAGATGTATATATATATATAAACACACATATATGCATATATGTATGTATTTATACAGTAATATTTCATAATTTCATATAACTATATACACACTTGCATGTATATGTAATATTACATATATATACACACAGACATATTACATACACACTAAGTGTTTACTAATTTCAAATGGATCAAAAATATGAATTGTATTAAGTCCCATAATTTGGTCAAAAATACATTATAAAGATATCTGATTTTCACCTGATGTATATTTAATTCCACATTGATTTCATTTTTAAGCTATTTAAAAATAAATGGGAAAACACGCATATATATGCATGCAAGTGTATATGCATGCATGGATGCATAATTACATGCAGACATACACTGCACAAAAAGGGGGAAGTTAGAGAGATTGAAAGATAGAATAAGCAAATTTAAGCATTTTTGTGAAGTTTTTACTTCCTTGCTGGAATTCAGTAAGCTTCATTGATAATGACTTTCAGTAGTATAAACAACTATGTCTTTAGACTGTTAAATTATGAAAATAGGGTACATAAATGAGTGTGTGTGTTTAAATGGAATATTCATTATCTTTGATTTGTTTGAGAATTGTCTTATTTGATATAATTTTTGAGTGTGATAAATAAAGCAAGAAAGAGACAAAAGGATGTGGAAATTTCTAGTCATCTCATAAGAACAAAATTTTGTACTAGATGAGAAGTCAGGAATGTGTATGAGTGGGAAGGGTATTTATCATGGATTTATCTCAGGTTGGGATTTGAATTCCTGTTTCAACAATTACTAGCTGTATGATCTGGAAGTTATGGAGCCACTAGCTTACTAGTAGGGGAGAAATACATGGAAATGGGAGAAGGAATGTAGAGGAATAACAAGACATCAATTTCTATGAGTTTCAATTACTTTCTTTAAACCATAGGGGTGAAAGAAAATTCCCTACAAGCCTTACAGGGTTGTGAAGAAAGTTTTATATATATATATATATATATATATATATATATTATATATACGTTATTATAAGATGAATCAGCTTATTCAATAATGAATATGTCTAATGCAAAAAAATATAGTTAAAAATTATTTTAGATGATAATAGCATTTTCCCATTTGCCTTTTATTTCATTCTGTGGAATGCTAAGTCCCATTTACATGGTTTTCAATTGGGTTGTATCTAATGGCAATTTAAAAATATCAGTATCTACAATATAAAAATGGAAGCATCCAAGTAGGGTGGACTGATGAAAAACTGGTAGAGACTGAAAATACATGAAACTAGGGATTTACTTTTTCATTCTCTATTTTGCATATTTAGAATTTCTGCAGAATGATTTTATGATCAATTTAGTGATATTCAGTTCTAGTATATTTTCCAGTTTACTGAGAAACAAAGATCAGATTCTGACAAATTTATAGATCACAACAAACAAAAAGATATATTTTGAAACTATTTTGTTATTTTCTTTAAGGTATTCCCTTTACCATGTAGTGTAGCCCTCCATCAAATCTTAAACCTTTTGTTATCCCAGGTTTAGTGTGTGTGTGTGTGCATGTGTGTATGCATACACATGCATTTGTTGGGTATATGTGTATTTTGTGGTGATGATAATCATACTTATGCAAATATTTCTTGAAACTCTGTGCAGTACATTTTCAATCAGAAGATTTTAAAGGAATTTTAAAAATCAAACAACAAGGCAGAATATTAAGTTAAGCATGTCAAAATTTTAAGTGACAGTGATTTTGATGATGTGAAAAGTTTCAGTGTGAGAAACCCTTCTCCATCTATGACTTTCAAACCTAGAGCTGTGTGACTGTCAAAGAGGTTAATTATTATCAATCAAGGAACAAATATTAGAAGTGAGATTTGAAGCTATGCCATCCTGATGCAAAATGCATTACTCTATCCACTATTTAAAAACAAAACAAAACAAAAATAGAATCATTCTCATTTGCTCATACATGAAAATAGATATGATATGTCAGGAACTTCCATGTCAATTGTGAAAGAAAATGAGGTGAGGATGCATTTGCATCATGAATTGAACACTAGATATAGTTTGTTATTTATCAGCTCTTCTTTAATCTTTTTTAGAGTGGATACAAGCTCTCTTTTCCACTCTCCCACATTAGTTCTTCAGTTATTCCATTTTACCTCTTTAATCATTCTTTTATTTTTTTTGTGACTTTTGTTTCCTTTGTGAGTTTGAAGAGACCATCAAGAGCTAGAAGCTTATCAAACATTTGTTCGTTCTTTCGTTATTCACCATTCTTGACTTGTAGATGAGTCAATTAGACTACTGTCAAGGACTTTTCTACTTGCCTCCAGTCTCAAAGTATCCAAATCCCCACTTATAGCTAGAACAGGGCAAGTAAATTGTTTTTAACCTCCTCCTGATACCAGAAGAAATATTCTGTGCCATGACAAGGCCTACAGTTCTTGTTGATTTTTTTAAGAGGTAGGGACTGCTTCTGCTGCTATTCATTTTATGTCTCACATTCCATCATCTCCCTCCATAGTTAACACTTAGCCATTAAAAAAAAATACCTTTGGGGCACAGCCAAGATGGCATAGTAGAAAGACACATATACAGAGGCTGCCCCTTCACAGCCTATAAAACACCTGTAGAGAGGGATTCTCAACAAATTTTGGAGCAGCAGAAGTGGAGAACAAGAGTGGAGGAAATTTCCAGCCCAGGGTGACCTGAAAGGCCCACAGGAAAAGTCAATTGCATCAGGCGTGGAGTGGAGCTTGGAACATGGAGCCCAGCCCAGGCTTGGCTGCCTGCGCACATGGCTGGTGAACAGACCTCCGAGGCAGAATCTCCAGGTGTCGAATTCCCAGTTCCATCAGCAGAGGGTTGGTAGATCCCTCAACCCACAGGTGCCAAAGGTCAGTGATGGGCTTTATTAAGCTGACCAGAAAGGGAGAAGGGCCTTCACATTGGGCAGGAGGCAGGCGTTCACAGGGCAGCCCCTACACAAGCCTGAGAGCATAGCTGGATCTTTAAAAGCCCCTGGGGGCACTGAAGAGCTGAGTCTTACCTCAGCCTTGTGTAGACGACCTGAGGCAGCTGCTCTTTGTCTTGCACTGAATGGAGGCCCTGCCCCTGCAACTTTACTGAATCAAGAGGAAACACTACTAAGATTCTCAGCACAAATTCTTTCCTGTACCCAGACCAGTACACACTTGAGTTTGCCACCTTGGAGGAACTGATATTTTACAGGTCCCCTGAGTATACCCTACTCTTGACAAAGGATCCAAAAGTCAAGTAACTGGTTGGGAAAATGCCCAAAAAAGGGGAAAAAAAATAAGACCATAGAAGGTTACTTTCTTGGTGAATAGATATCTCCTCCCACCCTTTCAGATGAGGAAGAACAATGCTTACCATCAGGAAAAGACATAAAAGTCAAGGCTTCTTTATCCCAAACATCCAAAATAAATATTCAGTGGGCTCAGGCCATGGAAAAGCTCAAAAAGGATTTTGAAAATCAAGTTAGACAGGTGAAAGAAAAACTAGGAAGAGAAATGAGAAAGATGCAAGAAAAGCATGAAAAATGGGTCAATACCTTGTTAAAGGAGACCCCAAAAAATGCTGAAGAAAATAACACCTTGAAAAATAGGCTAGCTCAATTGGAAAAAGAGGTTCAAAATGCCAATGAGGAGAAGAATGCTTTAAAAAGCAGAATTAGCCAAATGGAAAAGGAGGTTCAAAAACTCACTGAAGAAAATAATTCTTTAAAAATTAGAATGGAACAGATGGAGGCTAATGACTTTATGAGAAACCAAGAAATAGCAAAACAAAATGAAAAGAATGAAAAAATGGAAGAAAATGTGAAATATCTCATTGGAAAAACAACTGACCTGGAAAATAGATCCAGGAGAGACAATTTAAAAATTATGGGACTAGGTGAAAGCCATGATCAAAAAAAGAGCCTAGACATCATCTTTCACGAAATTATCAAGGAAAACTGCCCTGATATTCTAGAACCATAGGCCAAAATAAGTATTAAATGATTCCACCAATCACTGCCTGTAAGAGATCCAAAAAGAGAAATTCCTAGGAACATTGTGGTCAAATTCCAGAGTTCCCAAGTCAAGGAGAAAATGTTGCAAGCAGCTAGAAAGAAACAATTCCAGTATTGTGGAAATACAATCAGGATAACACAAAAAGATCTAGCAGTTTCTGCATTAAAGGATAGAAGGGCATGGAATATGATATTCCAGAAGTCAAAGGAACTAGGACTAAAATGAAGAATCACCTATCCAGCAAAACTGATTATAATACTTCAGGGAAAAAAGTGGTCTTTCAATGAAATAGAGGACTTTTAAGTATTCTTGATAAAAAGACCAGAGCTGAAAAGAAAATTTGACTTTCAAACACAAGAATGAGATGAAGCATGAAAAAGTAAACAGCAAAGAGAAGTCATAAGGGACTTACTAAATTTGAACTATTTACATTCCTACGTGGAAAGACAATATTTTTAACTCTTGAAACTTTTTTCAGTATCTGGGTAGTTGGTGGGATTACACACACACACACACACACAGACATAGACAGAGACAGAGACAGACAAAGGAAGAGACAGAGAGACAAAGAGACAGAGAGCACAGGGTGAATTGAATAGCATGGGATCATACCTTAAAGAAATTAAATTAAGTGGTGAGAGACAAATATATTTGGAGGAGAAAGCGAGAAATGGAATAGGGCAGGTTATCTCTCATAAGTGAGGCAAATAAAAGACTTTTCAGTGGAGGGAAAAAAGAAGAGGTGAGAGAAAAACCATGAAGCTTACTCTCATGACATTCACCTAAAGGAATGAATAAACTGCACACTCATTTTGGTATGAAAACCTATCTTACAATACAGGAAAGTGGGGGAGAAGGAGATCAGCAGGGTGGGGGGAGGATGATAGAAGGGAGGGCAGTAGGAGGAGGGAGCAATTTGAAGTCAATACTCTTGGGGAGGGACAGGATCAAAAGAGAGAATAGTAACAATGGGGGGCAGGATAGGATGGAGGGAATTATGGTTGTCATATACAACACAACTCTTATGGAAGTCATTTGCAAAACTGCACAGATATGGCCTATATTGAATTGCCTGCCTTCCCAAAGGGAATGGATGGGGAGGGAGGGATGGGGAGAAGTTGGAACTCAAAGTTTTAGAAACAACTGTTGAGTATTGTTCTTGCAACTAGGAAATAGAAATACAGATAATGGGGTATAGAAAGTTATCTTATGCTACAAGACAAAAGAGAAGATTGGGACAAAGGAAGGGAGGGATGTTAGAAAAGAGGGCAGATTGGTGATGGGGCAATTAGAGTGGTTGGCATTCTGGAGTGGGGGGAGGGAAGAAATGGAGAGAAAATTTGGAACCCCAAATATCGTGGAAATGAATGCTGAAAAGTTAAATAAATAAATTAGATAAAAACTTTGAAGTGTCCATAAGTCTTGCAGAAACATTAATAACTTTGTGAGTAAGGGGAAAAATGACCTAGCTTTCCCCCTTCCCCATTCCTACATTTAAATAAAAGTCACAAGGGAAGTCAAGATGGTGGGGAGGACCCAGGAAGTGGTCTGGGATCCCTAGTTTATCTCAGAAACAATATTAATTCAAACCTTGTGCAGCAATATTGTGGAGCAATATATGGTGTTGAGCAACAAAATCCAGAAAAAAAAAGATAGAGTGAAATAATTTTTCACCTTAAGGTAATTTACAAAAACATCAGGAAAGGGCTAACTCACTGGGGTAAAAGGGGAGTTCTGCCCAGCACAATCACTGTCTGGTCAAACCAGTGGGAGTCTCTCAGCCACAGCACAGATCAGCAACCAAGGCCCCTCAGTCTTGGCTCAGCAGGCTAATGGTACAGCAGGCCAATTATCAGGCTTCCAGCTCCAGTGCAGAAGGCAAATTTTCACCCCAGAATTCTGATACAATAGATGAAACTGGGCCAGATCACCCCAGCATGGTGGTCAAGTTGCCAGCACCAGAGGCCCCTGGGATGAAAAGTCAGGGACAAGGACCCTGGAATCCTGCACAGGAAACTTAGGACAGTGAAACCTTAGGACAGAGATCAACTTTTGAAAATAAGCAAAAAAAAAAGAGCATTGACCATAGAAAGATACGATGCAGACAGGGATGATCAAAACACAAACTCAGAAGACAACAATGTCAAAATTCCCACATGTGAAGCCTCAAAGGGGAATACGAATTTGCTTGAAGTCCAAAATATCCTCTTGAAAGATCTCAAAAAGTATTTTAAAAATCAAGTAAGAGAGATAGAAAAATTTTTTTGAAGTTATATAGGAAAAAAAGTCAACAGCATGGAAAAGAAAGAATAAAAATTTCCTGAAGAAAAGTCCTCCTGAAAAATATATTTGACCAAATAGAAAAGGAAGTTCAAAAGCTAATTGAAAAAAAGAATTCCTTAAAAATTAGAATTGGACAAGTGGAAGTGAATTACACTATGAAAAAAAATCCGTCAAACAAAATCAAAAGAATGAAAAAAAAAAACTAGAAGACAATGTAATATACCTCATTGGAAAAAATCTGATCTGAAAAATAAATTTAGTAGAGATAATTTTTTTTAAATATTGAGTTACCTGAAAACCATAATCAAAACAAGAGCCTGGACAGCATCCTTCCAAAAATTATCAAGGAAGATAGCCTTGATATCCTAGAACTAGAGGGTAAAATAATCATTGAAAGAATATACCAATCACCTCCTGAAAGAGATCCCCAAATGAAAACTCCCAGGAATATTTAGGAATATTATAGTCAAATTCCAGAGCTCCCAGATCACGGAGAAAATCTCACAATCAGCCAGAAAGAAACAATTTAAATAACCAGGAATCACAGTCAGGATTACACAGGGCTTGATAGCTTCTATGTGAAAGGATCATAGGGCTTGTAACATAATATTCCAAAAGGTAAAGCTTTGATTATAACCATTAATCAACTACCCAATAAAACTGAGTGTAAACTTTCAGAGGAAAAGATGGACAGTCAATCAAACAGAAATCTTTCAAACTTTCATGATGAAAAGACCAGAGCTGAACAGAAAATTCTATCTGCAAATACCAGACTCAAGAGAAAAATGAAATCCAATCCAATCCATGATGCCAGTAACCCTATGAGGTGCTGGTATGAACTGCAAAAGATGATCTCATGGGAAGGGTAGGAGAGCAGCTGTTCAGCCTGGGCTCAGATAGGATTCTCCTGACTCAGTTTCCCCACTGACTTTTTAAGCCTGACTGAATGCAAGTTGACAACTGCTCTTGTCTGGAATTGACATGAAGTTGGGGAGACATTGTTTCCCTGCAATGTCCCTACTCTTAGTGACAATTTCCTATGGTCAAAAGGTTTGTAACTTAATACCAGATCTAGTAAATTATAGATTGTTGGTAGGGGATCATCCCAGTTTAAGTCTAAAAGTAAGCTATTAGGCTTAGGACTTTAGACCACCAAAAATGAGTTAGGGTCCTTTAATTCTTAGCAATAGTGTGGAGACAATTAGATCAAGGGCTTGTGAAGTTAGCATACATGGCTTTTTTATTTTTGTCTCATTTGGTTAATGTTTAAAAAAAAAAAAAAGTTTGTGGCCTATATTGTAAATGCCAAAAAGAAGTATCACCTGACCAAAAGTTGGAATTGTGTTAGATGATATGAACTGTGTTAAAAATGAAAAAAAAAAAGATCCTTAATGTTTGCATATTGCATTCTCTTGAATAGTTTTATGTTTGATGTGTCTTGCAGGTAGAAGAAGTAAGACACATTTTTGCACTGGCTCAGTTTTCTATCTGGGTTCCAACCCCAAACTTTCTTTCTCTATTTTCCCTTGTAATTTTTAGAATTTTATGTTTTTCAAGTCCAGCTTATATTTTGATATAATTTGTGAAAGATTCCAGTAGTTTAAAAATTTGTCTAGGGTTCTCTTTGATGAAGCCATGTAATTTTATATCTTCCATATTTTAAAGAATTTTTAAGATGTTCCAGAAATACTTCCAGAATGTTTTAGATATTTTGGTGTTATTTTCTTGGAAATCAAAATTAGTTCCATTTAGTAGCGAAGACAATGTAATTAAAACTCGGCAAAACCTTAACAACCTTAAAGAATCTCCTTTAAAAATTCCATTATAAATATTAATTTTTACTAAAATTTTTGTTAGTATGTTTTATATACAGAGCCATTTCCTTTTGAGCATTAAATATCCAAGCATTTTGATTTTGTATTAAATATGTTAATTATATGAATGATCATGAGTCCAGAGCAGAATAAAAGTCTTCATGTTACTAATTGTGGTTTCTCCTTCATTTTTGAAGGTAACAATGGCATCAGCAAGATGATGCCATGACTTGAAAGTGAATTGAGCTTTAGTTATGGAGGAATGTGCAAAATCACCAGCCTCATTTTTTTCCTCCACAGCCATCTGCGTCTAGTAGCCAGATAAGTATCACTGGAAGTGACCCAGCACACGTTAACAATAAAAGTCATATACATGTTACAACACTTTGGAATGTCTTATTTAATGACTATTAATTGATAAGTAATTTTTTATATCTCTGAGAATATTTTAAAATATTTTTGTTATTGGTGATGATGAAGTTAATGTTGTTCTTCCTAATCTGTACACAAATTTCTTTGCATGTGAAACAAGTTCTGAGTGAAGTGCATGAAGCAAATAAATATGCAACTGGTGTACTTTTTGAGGGAAAAATTGGTGTTCTCATCATTTGGCAGTAGAAGTGCTAACATGATGTCCACTTAAGAAGGATGTGTGTATTTGTGAATCTGAGAAGAATCTGCTATAATGCTTTGTTAGTTATCAATATCATATTTTTACCATTATATTTTTATTTTACAATACCAAATAATGGAAATTATTTTAAGAAAAAAACAAAAGTCACTCTTCCCCTCCCCGGATAAATTTCAAATTCTTTCTTTGATAGACCTAGCCTGATTCTTTTTTTTTAAACAAAAAGACAGTTGATTATGCTGGCTAAGTTTGGTGATTTATTTTAATGAGCTGTTTGCTTTGCACATTCTTATTTACCAACATTGAATTTTAGAGATGTATGGTTTTTTTGGACTTCACTATCTTTTTCTCAAATGAAAGTTATCCAAAGAAAATGGTATGGGTTTCTAGTACCTGGTTGTAGCAGTTCCATAAGAACTATGGTGACTTGGGATTCTTCCATGAACTTTCAGTAATACCAAGAGAAGGCTATACATAGGGCTGAGTAGATCCAATAGATTAAAGGGAATGGTTATGTTTGTTGTCATTTCACAGTATATTTGTTGTCATTTCACAGTATAAGGGAAGTGGGGAGTTGTGTAAATAAGTTATTTTGATTTAGGTGTGTGGGAAGGGAAAAGGATTGGTCATGAAAACTCTGATCACATGAGTTCCTCCAACTCACTTGACAAAATTATTCAATACTAAGGGCAGGTAATAGAGAAAAGAAAGCATTAAGGTCTTGAAGGAAAGGTTTATAATGCTTCAGTCCTGTAGGAGGTGTGAAGGTCTTATAGTCAACATGATGGGATTTTAGGTTTAATAGCCACCATCTAGCTGAAAGATCAGTCACACTCTTGGGAAATTTTAAAATCGGATCATATTTTTGAGGGAGTTAGAGGAAGCAGTAGTTAACTCTGAGGAGTATCAGTTCTGACTGTGGGAAAGAAGGGAAGGAATTCTTCAGCTCTCCCCTCCCCCTCACATTTACAGTTTTATATTTCAGCAGAACTACTTTGGTAGTAAGATACAACTTACCCTGAATAGAGTGAGTGATGAGAAAATTAGTGCATGTAGTTAGTCTTTGAGCTAAAGAGAGTTGGCGATAGGAAAAAAAAAAAACAAAACAATTCCAAAAAGCCTAGCTGAGCAAACTACCTAGCAGGTAGGCTACACAGAGTGGGGAATACTGTGAGTGCAACAAGAGCAGAGAAAGGACTTTGGGGCCCTGTGGTGCAAATGCTTTCAGGTGATATTATCAGATGCTTTTTGATACATCCCTTTTATTCTCCATTGGTGTAATGATAAAGTTTCCTTTTCTTTCTAAGTTGCCACTAGATACAGCTCTCTTTCTCTGTACTATTCCCTTTATTCTCTTGTAACCCCTTCTCATCCCTTTTCATATTCTCTTCTAGTTTTCTTTCTTTAATCAATAAACCAATCTTTACTAAGTGCCTACTATCAGCCACATACTCTGCTAACTGCTGAGGATAATTTTAAAAATCCCTACTCACAAAGAGCTTACATTTTAAAAGAGAACATAAAGGATAGGTACATGAGTATATCCAGAATGAGTATAAAGAGAGCAACAGCAGTTGAAAAAAGGGACTAAGTTTTTTTAAGCTAGATCTTGAAGGAAGATAGGGAATCTATGAGGAAGATTTGAAGAGGAAATGTATATGAGCTCTCACTCTTATGCCTAGCATTCACAGACACAGAAAAAGAAAATGGAATGCACATGTGTGAGTGTATATGTGACGTATGTATGTGTGCATATGTTTACAAAATGCATATATTTCAATATACATATATGCATGTGTATATTTGAAATTTAGTACTACAATACTAGAGAGGTGATTATAAATATATGATACATGATAAAAGTATCCACCTCTAACTCATACTAACTGTATGACCCTGGTCAACTAATGACTATTTGTGCCCCATGTCTAAATTGGATTTAAGTGACACAGAATTGCACAGTCACTGACTTCAATCTCTCTTTCAGAGTCATCACAGTCCACTGACAGAATAGAATCAAGACAAACGCTGATGGCTCAAGATGCAGTGGATGACCATGGCATCCTCAATGTCTAATCAAGCTTTAAGTACTCCAAGTGCTTTCTTCAAGTTGCCTTCATGGCCATTGGAACAAATTTTTTTCATCCACCCATTTCACCAGGGGAAGTCTTCACATGCTTTGGGTAATCACCATCCCCCACCAGACTCACCAACAGGTTTGTGAATACACTCAATATTATTTAACTCATCTGCCAAAATGGTTTGCTGGGATGAAGGCTATGTGCATACTATCACTTCTTGGTGCCACAGGGGAGAGTTACGTGGAATGGTTGGACACTAAAAGTGAAAAGCCTGAAAAGGGCTTTACAGCCTTCATACCAGAGGCACTAGTCTTCTCTAAACACACCCTATATCCTGCATATATATATATATATATATATATATATATATATATATATATATATATATATATATATTTTGAAACATCCTTGTTAATGCAATTATAGATCCAGTTGACTATTTAATCCTATGACTCTGATGGTAGAAGGGTTGGTAGAAAAATAGTCCAAAACAATTATTCTATTATATAAATATGAACTTGAACTTGGATAACTACTGTGTGTGAACATGATTCTGAAAGTCTTCATTGCAGTTTTTTTATTCATGTACACCAGATGAATGAATTAAATTTTCAAATTCAAGGTTTAATTTACTTGTCATATTTACTATTAACATGAGTGACATAAATAAAATTTAAAAAAAAATTAAATGATTTATAAATGAAAATTGCAAAATACTAAAAGCTAGGACTTTATTCAACTTATTTTGTTACACCCATATTCTTTCATTTTCTTATCGGATTAAAATTGAAGAAGTAATTCATGTTTATTCAAAGAAGTATGAGGTGCCTTGATCCTGTGTATTCCCTAAATTCATTTCTTTTTAGTATACTCTATGTTTCCACTCTTTCTACAGTCAGTGTGTGTACTTATGGGAACAAGAATTTTTTTTTATTACCATTCAGTCTATACCATTTCAGTAAAACCTTTTGCTTCTAGCTGTGTCAAATTACTTACTATAGGCTCACAGAATACTTTGAATCTGGAGTATATCAACTATATCAAGGGAACTAACTGGGAACTGTGATTTGGATGGCCACAGGAGGAAGATTTGATACATGTGGGAGAAAAACTTGAGATGGAAACTGACTGTTCCTCCTCTAATAACCAGCTGGCATCCCACTGTAGTTTTATCTAACTGGTGACTAGAAAGATAGTAAAGGGATTTTGAAGGAATTAAATGATTGTTATGGAAGACCCCAACCACTGGAGAAGAATACAAAGAGCAGAGAGGCTCTTTCGTGTCTTTTATATGTGAAAATAAAATAAAAAATAGGATGTAGTGGGAAAGTAGGGAAGATCCTTTGCTGCATGGTCTTTGAGTGTACCTAACTGACGTAACACACAGAACACTGAAATGGAAAGAATTGAGATTTTCAGACAACTGCTCAGAGCACATTAATATCCCCAAATTCTAAACTTACAGATCACTAAGTTCAACTCTAGTTATATTGTGTACTTAAATCTCCATGTGAGTAAGTAATCCATTTGCTGAGCAAACTATGAATCGTCATATTTGAATAATAATCTAATTAATCTATAATCTCAACCAAGTAATAGACAGGATACTATGGGGAAGGCTATGGTGATGATAACTGTATATGTGAACATTCAGTCAGAGAAGCCTGAAAATGATGCCTGAAATGCCACTTTAGCTTGCATAGATAGTGAACTCTTAGTAGTTATTCCAACTGTGATTCCTGGGAAGAATCTGGAGCACTGTTGATCACTGTATGGGACTAGCTTTTCTGTCTCTTACAGCATTAGCTAATATGATATTCAATGAGATTCATTCCACTTCTCAGTCTTATCCTCTGTCCCTCTTCCCCCTAAATTCTGTCTTGGACTTCTGTTTTTTTGCACAGTCTCCAAAGCAGTCTCACTAGATTCCATATATTCAATTAATATCTTTATCTGATGGGTTTTCAAACCATGAAACAAATCCAAGTCAATCTTCTGTACTTTATTGTCTGATTGGCAATTACTTGGTAGACAAATTCATCGAGATGTCCCATTTGTATATTATATTCAGAATGTTGAAAGCAAACTGATTATCTGTCCCCCTACACATAGACCTTTTCCAAACTTTCCTATTTTTATTTAGAGAAACACTGTCTTTTAATTTTCCTACATTTACAACCTGAACTCTTCTTATCCTTAACTCTTCTCTCTTCTTCCCCTTCACTACCCATCAGTTATCAGATCTTATTAACTCTAACCCAACCTCCATCAACCTTTTACATTCATCTCATTATTCAACTTATGCTTCTACTACTTTCATTTAGGCCTTTATAATGTCTTATCGGGTCTTTAATGATAGCTCTGTTCCTCTGTTCCTCTTCCTGCTTGTAGTTTCTTTCTTCAAACCATCACATGCTTTTCCCAATAGCCTATGTAAACACAAGTTTGGTTACATAGCACTAGCCAAAATTCAGTACAAACATCTCAGGGGTATTTAGCATCTACAAGTTGCCTTAAAACTAAAATCCCAGTCCTATTTCATTTTGGGGAGACAACAGAATAGAAGAAATAAATTAGTTTTTGAGTGAAGTCATTCTGGAATGGTAAACTGGTAAAATGGAAATAGCCATTGTTTTATAGCTAGAGGACCTGTTTTCAAATCCTGCTTCTGCTGCTTATTTGCTCTTTGACTTTATGTAAGTTACTTTCTCTAAGTCTCAGTTTTATGATCTATAAGATGCAGAGGTTAGAAGAACCTTCCAGCTCTAAAGTTATGATGATATGAATCTCTAAATTCCCTGGAGACCATTTTGTGTGCAGCTAGGGATTTTTTTTAATTGCCATTATTCCATAGGAAAATATAGGGGAACCGGATGATAGGAAGTATATTAAGTTTTCTGTCAAAGTAACTGTGCAAACAGAGCCCTCATCCATTCATTCATTCATTCATTCATCCATTCATTCATTCATTCATCCATTCATTCATTCATTCATTCATCTATTCAATAAACGAAGATTAAATCACCAGTTGGGGAGGCTTAAAGGGATTCTCTATCTTATAAGTTACAAGTTTGGAATAAATAGTTTCAAGTCTCTTACAACTAAAAATAATCTCTTTCTTGTTGTTTTCCTTCATACACTCCATTTTCAAGTCAAGTTATTCTACTGTTTACTGAACTCAACATTTTAGCTCCAATTGCCATATCTTCACATGGGGTGACTGATATCGATGGACTGCATTTCCTCTCCTTTTGTAGCTCCTAGAATCATTAACTTCCTTTAAGGCTATTTTTTTCTTCCTCTGAGAAACTTTAATAATACATCTCCTGACTCATTTGTTGATATTCTCTTATTCTCAAGTTATCTTGCATTCAGTTACCTGGATATCTGTTGAATTCACCTGTAGAATACAAAGTCCTTGAGGGCAAAAAGTGATTTCCTTGTATTCCTTTATACTCCCAGGTTTAACACTCTGCCTCAGGAATAATGGACCCTTAATAAGTATTATTTGAAGGAATGAAACTGGGTACCTGGTCCTGAGCTATTTCAGAATTAAATGACAATAATACCTTATAAATGAGCTTATAAATATTTATTGGAAGGTGTTTATGAAATTATTTGTTTTAGTTACATTATTGTTTAAAGATCTGTATGTAGAATGTGTGTGTGTGTGTGTGTGTGTGTGTGTATGTGTGTATGTAGTGATATTAGGAGAGAAGCTTTATAATATTGCTGCCTGGAGGTGTGAGGAAAACCATAACATTATTATAGTGCTTTAACCTCAACATGTCTCTGTAGAACTCAAACTATCATTCCTTTAGAATTGTAATTGGAATTCCTTTAACAAGGAATTAAAAAAAAAATCAGCTAAGCACAATAATCTTTTCAAAAACCTGCTAAACATAAATGTATATTTCAGTAGTTTTCCTGACAAAATATGACCCAAAGGTCAAGTAAGTTGAATATTGTGGTTTCAATGAAAGGTTAGCAAATGTTGTTATGTTTTTATAAAGCCTTTTTTTTTTGTTTCTAATACTTAAGGGCCAACTTGAAACTGAAAAATTATGCATCTTTTTCATAGAGTTTATTAAGGATTTTCATTGCTACCTGGAAAATTTCTTTAACTGGGCCTCAAAGATGACAACAGAGCTTTGATGAATCCTGGATTGCTTTGGGAGAGAGATAACTTGAACACTTCAGGAGATAATGGCAGTGAAATTGTATAAGTAAAGTAGAAGGTAGAAGTTATTGATCTTTAGGTAACTGAAGGATCCACGGTTGTTTTCATTTTTCCTTTGATGATTCAAGACATTGGAAATTGGTTGCTCTCACATCTCCTACCTGGAAATAAGAACAGTAATTTTTAGATACTTTGGTTCAGTCCTTAAGAAGAGACAAATATTACAGGAAGAGCAGCAATCATAAGCACTTAGATACTACCATGATAAGTGCTTTAGAAATGTATTTATAGATAAGTTGTTTTTTTTTTTTCCTGGAGGAAGAGCACTATTAAATTGTAATGATTAATTGAGATCAAAGTAGTACTCATTTTATTGACTATATAAAACTAAACTTAAGTATTTGATGAGCATTCATAGCTGTTTTGGTAAATAGTAATAATATCATTGCAGTTTTCAATCAAGGCAATATTGTATGAAACACAAAGTTAGGTCATAAATTGAGTAGGGGCAACTCTGTGAAGTGCACATCTTTTCTGGTTAGTTCATCCGTAACAAAGTTAAGTTAGAACTAACTGAAATACTCTACTGGTTGGGAAAATCAGGAAATATGGTTCACTTGTAGGTAATCAGTAATATATATGATTATTTTGTCTTGAGCTGAACTTCAGTCTTCATGGCAGGAAAAAGGAAGTAACACACATATCTGTACAATAAGACAATACACTATTTTAAAAATTTTTGCTTACTTTACTTTTAAAAAAATAATATTCTATTTTTCCCCCAATTACATGTCAAGACAATTTTCAGGATTCAGTTTTACAAGATTTTGGAGTTTCAAGTATTTCTTCCTCCTTCCCTGTCCTCCTCTCCTCCTAGAATCATAGGTAATTTGATTTGGGTTATATGTGTGCTATAATGTCAAACACATTTTCTTATTAATCATGGGTGAGGAAGAAGAAACAGATCAAAAGGAAAAAAAAAGAAAAAAATAATAAAGGGGAAAAGGATGCTTCCATCTGCATTCAGAATACATCCATTCTCTATTTAAATATGGGTATCATTTTCCATAGTGAGTCCTTTGTACTTGTCTTGGATCATTGTGTAGCTGAGAAGAGCTGAGTCATTCATAAGTGATCATTACATGATGCTGCTGATGCTGTGCACAGTGTTTTCCCAGTTCTGCTCATTTCACTTTGCATCAATTCATACAAGTCTTTTCAGATTGTTCTGAAATCTGCCTGTTAATCATTTCTTACTCCACAATAGTACTCGATTGCATTCCTATGCCACAGTTTGTCCAGCCTATCCCTAATCAAAGGGCATTCTCTCCATTTCCAATATTTTGCCACCATGAAAAGGGTTGCTATAAATATTTTTTGCTTAATTAGGTTCTTTTCCTTTTTAAATGATTGCTTTGACATACATATCTATTAGTGGTATTGCCATGTCAAAAGGTATGCATGGTTTTATAGTCCTTTGGGCATAGTATTAAATTGATCTCCAGAATGATCGAATCAGCATACAATGTCAATAATTGTACAATAATGTTTAATTTTCCCACATCCCCTCCAACAATTGTCATTTTCCTTTTATGTTATAATTGCCAATCTGACAGATATGAGGTAGTAGCTCAGAGTAGTTTTAATTTGCATTTTTCTCATCAATAGTAATTTGGAGCATTCTTTTTATATGGTGATAGATAGCTTTGATTACTTTCTCTAAAAACTGATTGTTCATATACTCTATCCATTTATCAAATGAGGAATGACTTATTTCTATAAATTTTATCGAGTTTTCTGTTTGAGAAATGAAGTGTTTGAGAGTAACTGTAATTTTTTTCACATTAACAATTGTCAACTATGTATTTCCCTCCATTTTAGTTTCCACCTGTTAATCCTACTCTCACTCTTCTGTTAACATGTCCATTCTCAAAAATGTTTTGCTCCAGACTTTTACTTCTCCCTTCTATTAATTGCCCTTCTGTTTCACTGATCCTTTTTCCTTCCTACTTTTCTATATGGTAAGAAAGATTTCTATACCCAATTGAGTGTGCATATTATTCCCTCTTTGAGTGAATTCTGTTGAAAGTAAGGTCCATTTGCACCCCTTTCTGCTTCTCCCATTTTCTCTCCATTGTAAAAATCATTTTCAGACCTCCTTTACATCATATAATTTATCCCACTCTGCTTCTCCCTTTCTCTTTCTCCAAATGTATCCTTCTTTCCTATCTTAATTTTAATTTTTAGATAATCATATCATCGTGTTCAACTCACACCTATTTTCTAACTATGCATGTTCCTTCTAACTGGCCTAACAATGAGTGTTTACAGGAGTTCTAAACATCATTTTCCCATGTAGGAATATAAATAGTATAACTTTATCACATCCCTTATGATTTCTCTTTCCTGTTTCTCTTTTAATACTTGTTTTGTATTTTGCATTTAAAAGTCAAATTTTTTATTCAGCTCTGGTCTTTTCATCAGGAAAACTTGAAAGTAGTCTATTTCATTGAGTGTCCATTTTCTCTCAAAAAAGATTGTACTCAGTTTTTCTGGGTAGGTGATCCTTGGTTGTAAACCTGTCTCTTTTGCCTTCAGAAATATTATCTTATAAGTCTTCTTATCTATTAATGTAGAAGGTGCAAATTCTTGCGCTTTCCTCAAAATGGCTCTGTAACAATTGATTTCTTTCTGTTTGCTTGCAATATTTTCTCCTACATATGGGAGATTTGAAATTTGATTGTAATATTCTTGAGAGTTTTCATTTTGGGATCTCTTTCAGGAGGTGATCAGTGGCTTCTTTCAATTTTTATTTTACCTTCTGGCTCTAGAATATCAGGGCAGTTTTCTTTGATAATTTCTTGAAAAATTATATCTGGGTACTTGTCATTACTTTCAGGGAGCTCAATAATTTTTGAATTATCTTTCCTGGATCTATTTTCCAGGTCACTTGTTTTTTCCAGTGAGATATTCCACATTTTCTTCTATTTTTTCATTCTTTTGATTTTGTTTGATTTTTTCTTAATGGCACATGTCATTAGCTTACATTTTGCATTTCCAACTTTTAAGGAATTATTTTCTCCAGTGAATTTTTGTGCTTTGTTTTCCACTTGTCCAATTTTACTTTTTAAGGAGTTCTTCTCTTCAGTTAAATTTTGTAGCAGTTATTTTCTTTTTTCAACTGTTGACTCTTTTTCCCCACAATTCTTTTGCATTGCTCTCATTTCTTTTCCAAAATTGTCTTCAACCTCTTGTATACATCATTTAAGCTCCTTTTTGAGCTATTCCTTGAGTTCTTTCTGGATTTGAGATCCCTTCCCATATTTCTTTGGGGTTTTGCCCACATGTATTTTGACTTTGTTGTTCTTTCCTATGTTTGGGTCTTGATTTTTCCTGTAACAATGTAACAATGAGTACCCCAATAAACACAGGGGGGACTGCTACCACAGGATGTTAGATCTGCATTCGTAAAAGGAAAGGAACTTTCTTTTTAACGTTTATTTATTTACTTTTATTCTTCAATATTCATTTCCACAAAATTTTGAGTTCCAAATTTTCTCCTTATTTCTGCCCTCGCCACACCCCATAATGTTTTGCTTTGTAATTGGCTCTTCCCTCAACATGTGCACCCTTCTATCATACCTCTCCGTTCCCTTATACTCATCTTCTCTCTTTTCTTGTAGGAAAAGATAGATTTCTCTAGCCCATTACCTGTATTTTTTATTTCCCAGTTGTGTGCAAAAACAATTCTCAGCATTCGTTCCTAAAACTTTGAGTTACAACTTCTCTCACTTCCTCCCTCCTCATCCATCACCACTGAGAAGACAAGCAATTCATTATAGGCTATATATCTGTAGTTTTGCAAGAGTTCCATAATAGTCATGCTGTGTAAGACTAACTATATTTCCATCCATCCTATCCTGCCACCCATTTCTTCTATTCTATCTTTTGACCTTGTCCTTCCCAAAGGTGTTTACTTCTAATTATGCATTCCTCACATTTGCCCTCCCTTCTGTCATCCACCCCTTGTCCCTTTCCACCCTTCTTTCCTGTGATGTAGGATAGATTTTCATACCAAATTCAGTGAGCATGTTATTTCCTCCTTAAGTCAAATGTGAAGACAATAAGCTTCCCTTTTTTCCTTTCACCTCCTCCATTTTTTCCTCCATCGGAAAAACTTTTTCTTGCCTCTTTATGAGAGATAATTTGCCCTACTCCATTTCCCCCTTTCTCCTCCCCATGCATTCCTCTCTCACTCTTTAATTCAGTTATTTTAGGTATCATCCATTCTTTTTCAACTCACCCTGTGCACGCACTCTCTCTCTTTCTCTCTCTCTCTCTCTCTCCATACATACATACATACATACATATATATATATATATATATATATATATATATATATATATATATATATATATATATATATATATATATATATGGATGGATGGATGTGTGTGTGTGTGTGTATGTGTGTATGTAATCCCCTTAACTACCCAAATACTGAGAAAAATCTCAAGAGTTACTAATATTATCTTTCCATGTAAGAATCTTTAACTTTAGAAAGTCCCTTATGATTTCTCTTTCCTGTTTCCCTTTCCATCCTTCTGTTGATTCTTGTATTTGAAAGTCACATTTTCTATTAAACTCTAGTCTTTTCATCAAGAATGCTTGAAAGTCCTCTATTTCACTGAATGCCCATTTTTCCCCCTGATGTATTATACTTAGTCTTGCTGGGTAGGTGATTCTTTGTTTTATTCCCCATTCCTTTGACTTGTGGAATATCGTATTCCATGCCTTTTGATCCCTTAATGTAGAAGCTGCTAGATCTTGTGTTATCCTGATTGTATTTCCACAATATTCAAATTGTCTCTTTGTAGTTGCTTGCAATATTTTCTCCTTGATCTGGGAACTCTGGAATTTTGCTACAATATTCTTATGAGTTTCTCTTTTTGGATCTCTTTCAGGAGGTGATCTTTGGATTCTTTCAATATTTATTTTGCCCTCTGGTTCTAGAATATCAGGGCAGTTTTCCTTGATAATTTCATGAAATATAGGCTCTTTTTTGATCATGGCTTTCTGGTAGTCCCATAATTTTTAATTTGCCTCTCCAGGATCTATTTTCCAGGTCAGTTGTTTTTCCAATGAGATATTTCACATTATCTTCCATTTTTTCATACTTTCCATTTTGTTTTGTAATTTCTTGGTTTCTCATAAAGTCATAGCCTCCATCTGTTCCATTCTAATTTTTAAAGAACTATTTTCTTCAGTGTGTTTTTGAATCTCCTTTTCCATTTTGCTAATTCTGCTTTTAATAGCATTCTTCTCCTCATTGGCTTTTTGGACCTCTTTTGCTAATTAAGTGAGCCTATTTTTCAAGGTGTTATTTTCTTCAGAATTTTTTTGGGTCTCCTTTAGCAAACTGCTGGCTTGCTTTTCATGATTTTATTGCATCACTCTCATTTCTCTTCCCAATTTTTCCTCCATTCCTCTTACTTAATTTTCAATATCCTTTTTGAGTTCTTCCTTGCCATTGTGGGCAGCACCCATTGCATGCTTATTTTGGAGGTTTTGGATGCAGAAACCCTAACTTCCTCTGATTGTATGCATTGGTCTTCATCATCTGAAACGATCAAGAAAATACCTATTAATCAAGAAAGTAACCTTCTGTAGTCTCATTATTTTTCCTTTTTGGGAGCATTTTCCCAGGCAGTTACTCTGAGTCCTTTGTCAAGAGGACAGTAGATTCTGGGAACCTGTAAGTTCTCAGTTCCTCCAGGTGGTATAATCAAGGGAGAGGAGTTTACTCCTCTCCTGGCCTGCGCACTGGTCTGGGAGCAACTAAAATCTTTTCTGCCCAGAATCTGGGAGTAAAATTCTCTCTTCACAACCACAACCACTTCTAGCTTCAACAGGCCAGCACTCCTGCTGCTCCTTACCCCAGGGCCTTGCTCAGGGCTGAGATTCAGATCAAGGACTCAATTCTCCCGTTAGGCAGAGGATAGGATAACCACTCAGGGCTGAGCTTCAGATCAGCCGCTCACATCTGCCAGGGTCTTTATGCAAAGGGTTAAAAAAATGGATGCTGCAGCTTCAGTGGCTGCTGCTATTGATGGTCCAGAAGCTGCTTCCTTCCTACCCAGGAGAAAGAGCTTTCTCACTGACCTTTGAAGTTCTCTTTGGCCTTTGTGGGTTGAGCAATCTGGGAAGTGCTGCTGCTGTTGGCTCCCTGAAGTCTGTTCCAGGTCTTGTCTCTGCCACACCACAGCCTTGGGCTGAGCTCTGCTCCACACTCGGTGTGATAGACCTTTCCTGTTTGCCTTCCATGCCGCCTTGGCCTGGAATTCTCTTTCATTCTGTTATTTTGTGGCTTATGTTGCTCTAGAACTTTTTAGAGTCATTTTTACAGGTATTTTATGAGTAGGTGGGGGAGCTTCTGTAGGTCTCTCTTTCTACTCCATCATCTTGGAAAGTAACTTTCAAGGGGTTAAGAATCTCCTTTAAACAACCATATGTGTCATTCTTTTAACCAAGTACATATATCATTCACCTAGT
This sequence comes from Bettongia penicillata ogilbyi, assembly GCA_023548195.1. Classification (NCBI taxonomy): domain Eukaryota; kingdom Metazoa; phylum Chordata; class Mammalia; order Diprotodontia; family Potoroidae; genus Bettongia; species Bettongia penicillata. Next base: position 3,513,450 of record JAJHZJ010000653.1, read on the forward strand.
TCAGAGGAGTCAGCACCCTGAACTTAAAGAAAATACAGAGAAATCAAAGATCAACAGACATGACTTTCTCAGCCTGAATTCAACAGGTCCCATTCTCTGACCATTGCTACCAAAGAGAGAAGCACTGACATCTGGTTTCAAAACTGAGGGGCTCCATTATTAGCTTCGCAGAGTTCTCATCTAGCCAAACGAACATTTCCAGTCAGTAAACCCAAATGTAATCAAAGATCAACAGACATGGCTTTCTCTCCCTGAATTCAATGGATGGTGCAACTCTCTGACTATAGCTACCAGAGAGGAAAGTACTGATATGTGGGTATTCAAAGCCTGAGGGCTCCTTCAAGTGGCTTCCCATAGTTCTTGCCTGGCATTCAAAAGTTCTTACCAAAACTAAGCCCCAAATTAAAACCTCACCCTCAGAGTATTTATACACTTTTTAGAGTTAAAGGGCATAGCCCTTTGACCCATAGCATCAATAGAAAAAACAAAAGGAGCTTGGGACCCTCCTACAAAATAACTACCCTAATCAACCTTCCCACAATGGGTAGGCCCATCAATGAACGGGGAAAATCTTCTTTAATCATATTTTTCAATCAGAGGTACTTTTAGTCAAACAAAAACAGCAAAAGTTCTTAATTTGATTGCCATCAGACACCATACTAACTTTCCATAATCAGATCTTTTTTTTTTTGTTTCTTTTGTTGCTGTTGCTGTTGCTGCTCTTTGCTCACCTTTGTATTTTGTCCTTTTTCCTTTCTCTTAAATTTGAGCTTTGCTACCTGGGTGAAAGAGTCACTGTCTCAGGCTTCTTGTGTCAGTGACTGCAAGCTCTAGTTCTTTACTTGTTGTAGCACTGATGTTACCTTGAGACCCACAGGGGACCCTTATATTTGGTACTATGCTGAAGGGGTGTGATTGGGGGTAACTGGGACTGCTGGGGGCCATGGAAGTCTAGCATGTTCCTGGTATTGAGCAGGGTTCCTAGTACTGGTGTCTGGCATGGGCTGGGGTTTCTGGATGTCCCCAGTATACCCTGAAGTACATGGCAGTCTGAACACAGAAAGATGCCTTTTTACCCTAGGTTATGGTGAAGCAAGTGGTGTTTCTCAGAGCTACAGACTACCCATTTACCTGGCTATGCTGAGCCAAGTATTTCTGGGATGACTTTGTGTTGGTGTTTATTTGTTTCACTGTACTCTGGCTCATGATCTTCCCTTTGTTTGCTGAGATTGGGCTGGCTGCTGGCTTACTGTAATATTTCCTAGCCTGGATTGTACTCTCCTTTTACCTAATTGAGCAGGACTTTCCTGCTGATCTTCCAAGTTACTTTGAGAAAGCGATTGTTTCACCCCCATCCTTTTGCTCATTCTGCTGTTCCAGATTTATTTTGGGGTGCCATTTTATTGTTGTTTCGAAGTGAATATGAGGAATTTATGACAATTTACTGCTTTTGTTGCCATCTTGGCTTGTGGAAATCCTCAATACATCATTTTTGATGACAATTTTAACGTAGCAGTTTCTTACTCCTGTGCCAGATAAGGTTTGGCCTGAATTTTCTAGCTAAATGCTCTCCCTCCCTCCAATCCCCTGCAGCTGATACTCTCAAATGACAGATATACAATTTTATTGGTTTTACAAGAAAAATCAAGAAAACATGTTAAAGCAACTTTTTCTACTGCTGAATAGAAAATTGACTGCCCCTAATAAAATATATTCAGACCTGTACCATTACAGTATATTAGAAACCATTAACAATAAATAATTCATAGGATTTAATGTTCAATATTTTCCTTTCGCAACATGGTATAATGGATAGAGTGCTGGGCTTGACACCAAGGCCATCTAGGTTCAAATTCTATCATATCTCCACATGTCCTTATCTAAGCTATGTGCCCTTAACTTATTACTTAGGATTTATGACAGGCAATTTGATAAAATGGAATATGGGCTGAATTTGGAATCAGGGGGTTTGTTTCCAAATCCTCACTGTGCCAGTTGTGTTATTTTTCATAAATCTATGTTTTTCTCTCATTTTCTGCAACTCTAAAATGAGGGACTTGGACTAGATAAAGTCATGTTCTTTGATCTGATGTTCCTTCTGGCTCTAAATCTATGATTCTCTGGCATGCTAATGACTTAAGGAGGCTAGATTTGTGATCTTAGAAGGACTTTTCACATGTAGTATATCAGTTCTGATTTGAGAAAACAAAAGGTGTTAATTTATCTTTGAAGCATGGCACTGAACTCCAACTTCATTAAAATTTACAGTTCTTTTGTATTCTACTTCTAAAACACAACATATTTGAAGATCAATAATACTATCATCATTATTCCTGTAAAAAAGACAAGTGAACAATACATGGCAGCTTGCCTGTGAAAACATTGACACATCTAGTTTGGGTATTGACATTGGTTTATTACACATACGAGACATGTTCAATTTGTTTTTCAGTGCATTTCTTCTATACATTGAAGTTCTAATAGAAAAGATTTTATGATTTTTTAAAAGGGAAATTTACCAAATCTGATTCTTTCCTTCTGAGAATTTGCAATTAACATGACTCATTAAGAAATGATATATTATTTTGTGGATGTGCCCCAGAGGTTATCTTGACTGTGAACATATTCTTATAACAATGATAAAGATTTTGGACATCTTGCAAAGAACTGAAAAATTAAATGAGGAAGTAGGATATATAACATGCAATCTACTTGTATAGATTTAAAAAAAAGGGGATAGACAAGTAAAGTCCTTAATAGTTAATTAAAAATTATCATCACATCCCAGAGTGGATATAGAATAAAAGTTTAGATGTTTTTCACCTATTTATAAAACTACTTTTTTGTTTGCTGTGGATTTATTCTTGTTTTATTACTTAAGTTTGATAGTCTTTTAAAACATACAAGTATTTGTACTGATTTTATCCCAGTGTTTAAGGGAATGGAAAGAAAACATACATAACTTCAAATTTCGACACGGTAAAAAGTAAGTATTTATTTGTTCTGCTAATACTCAAATCCTGTGGGTTCTATTTCTTGTGTACAACTTTCATCCTCCAAATGTTGGTTGATTGCTTGATAAATTATGAAGAACCTAAGTTTACCTTGTATAGTCTATCTTTAAATCTTACCCTGAGTCCTCTAGGTATGAGCCTGAGTAAGCGAAGTACCTTAGAGAATGGTGAAAAATAAAGTGAGTCAAAAAGGACAAATAATGGAGGAAAGTCATAAATTATAGAAGTAACTAAAGATATGTGCCCTTTAACTTATTTGTTTTGTATTTTAATGTCTAAGAAAAGAAAATAAAACATCAGAATAAAGAAGACCATTGGGCAGAGAAAGCTTTCTTAGGCCCAACCGCCTAATTACCCTTTCATCAACTTCCTTCCACCCCTCATCACTCAGGTAGTAAATTTAACTTTGGGATACTTTTATTTCTTATCCAAAGTTGTACCTTCTTCAGCACTTAACCAAAGCACTCTGTCCACAGCAAGTACTATTGAATTTCATTATAATGGTTTTCTAAACCAGGCTCTGTTCTTCACTTTTATTGCTGACACCTATGTGTAAATTATAGTATACTTTCCGTTTCTAAGAAGGTGTGAGCTTCACATAGTCTATATATTTGACAAAGACAATATGTCATAAGGACCCAAATGTTGTCAATATTTTCCTTTATCAAATAATGGTAAATGATTAATTACAATGAATAATCCATAAATTAGAAGTATAAATGGGACATTAATTCATGAATTTTCTGGTTTTTCCTGAGGAGAATGTCAATCACTTTTATTTAATTTGTCTTCCCCCTGATTTGTGATTTCATCACAGTAAAAACCTCCCAATGAGGAAACTCTTTCAGATCTGCAACTTATTTTCAACTTAGAGTGTTACTTGGTTCACTAAGACAGTAAGTGAATTAACCTTAAACTTCATGCTAGTACACATCAGAGGCAAGCCATTAACACCACCCTTTCAGACACCAAGACTGACTAAGGTATTTCATCATAATTTCTTCAGTTTTTTTTTTCACCCGAATATTCACACCCAACAATTGAGATAAACAGAAAGTCAAAGAATCAGACAGACAAACAGATAGATAGATAAGTTACAGTTTAAACTAAGATCCAGAAAAAGAGAACTTATGGTGGTTTGTGTTTGTAATGACAATATGAAACAAGGGAAAACTGAAAAAAATGCCTTTTTCTTATATGAGACTTAATATTGATTGGGAGGCATATGAGGACCTTTCAATATGTAATCAAAACAAAACTATCCCTCTTAATAATCCTCTTCTTTTTTTCATATCTTATAATGCTCCCTTCCTTATTTTTAACATAAAAATGATGAAGTACGAACCCTGACCTTTACTAGAAGCTTGCTAAACCATGAAATCTCATACTTCATGTATGTGGATTTGTTTTCTGTTCCACATTCAATAGGTGAAAATGTAATTTGTGTTTATATAATATACAATATCTTTGAGATCAATGTCAATTTATTTCTATTATTGTGATTATTATGCTTGTGGATGAATTTTCTGTATTTTGTAAGCAATGCAATTTTTATATTCTTATAATAGCAAGTATAGTTCTGAAATAAATTGAATAGAGAACACAGTATTACTTTATCTTGGAATAGTTTAAAGTTTCAAGTTTTTAATATTATAGATTACTAAAAATAGTAATCATATACATGTGAATACTCACAGCTCAGCTGAAAAGTTATTCCACAGTTTTTGGGTGATTTTCTATAAGCTATACTACTTATTTCAGAATTATAAATGTGTTTCAATGTTTACTAATAAAGATTACAATAAGTAAGGAAATTAAAAGAGTTCCATTATGACATATAAAGAAATGTTAAAATGTGAAATTGATTTTGCTTTACAATTAATGTCAAAACCATTTATCTACTTTCCCCCAAAATCAATGATTAAAAATGAAGAAGAAAGTAAAACTGAAAAAAAAAATTTTTGCCTTGACCTTATTATGAATCTTCCCCAAAGTAAATATAGAAGGCTATTCCTGTAAAAAGTAATTTAGATGGTAAATAGAAATCTATTATAGGGTAGTTTTTTGCAAACATAGCATGGAGCATTAATATATCATTGGACGGCCCAGGGGTTAATATGCCCGTTTTTAAAAGACATGCGACAGCAGAAGGAAAAGAAATCTCTGAAAGCTCTCTGAAACTACTTTCAAGTACATATATCACATGGAAGACAAACCTAATACCTACTCCTAGACCAAGGTCAGAAAAATTCAGATGAAAGCAAATGATCTAATGATATAAAACTTTGAAAGCTGAACCATGTTATGGTTTAACCCCTGATCTGTTCTCTAAGTATTCATCTGGGGAGTCCATATGAAAAGCTACTGGCTTTAGAGAAACAAGTATGAGGTCTGTGAAAAAGGAATTAGCACTGATGGTGCTGATGGAAAGACAACGTGGGTGGTGACCCTTTTGAATATACCAGGACTTTAAAATGCATTTCCCAAATACTGTTTATCTTCTAAAAAGGCAAAAAGCATTTAGAAGACAAGTTTCTGAGACAATGAAATTTGGTAAAGAGAAGTAACATAAGATAACAAAGTAAGTAAAATAAAATTATTTAAAATAATAAAGTACTTCTTAAAGAAAGTAATGTAATGAATGGGGCAGCTAGGAGGTGCAATGAATATTCCTCTGGGCACAAAGTCACAAAGGTTCATCTTGCTAAATTCAAATGTGGCCTCAGACAATTGCTAGCTATGTGACCCTAGGTACATCACTTAACCAACCCTGTTTGCCTCAGTTTTCTCATCTATAAAATGAGCTGGGGAAGGAAATTGTAAAGATTTCAATGTCTTTGTCAAGAAATCCTCTAATGGGGTCATGAAAAGTCAGACATGAGTGAAATTACTTACAATAACAAAAGTATAATGCAATGGGGAAGGGGATGTTTCCCTTTTTTATAATCTTAGAGCAGTTAAAATGATTTAATGCCAGTTATTAACACATCAACAATATTCTATAAAGATTCTATTCGAAACATAAATGCTGGCAGAATTCATAAAATAAAATATAAGTGAATTCATGTGACTGGCTTCCCTTTTGCTTATATGATTGAGAGTTGATACTGGATAGCTGATATAATCCAAGTCTTCACTTAGGATACTTTGGACAGATTTATCCTCAGACTGGCTAAAATGTTGAAGGACATTTTTGAAGTATATTGTAACTATTAGGAAGAAGAAGAATAACTTGCATTGGTAGATCTTATGTCTGCAAAAAACTTCTTGTATATCATATCATATATAAAATCATATCATATCATATTATGGTTACATTATTCTGTGTTAGTGCTAGTAGTATTGTCCTGATTCTAATGATAAGAAATAGATGAGAGATATTAAGATTTATGAAAAATCACATGGTCAATAAGTGATAAAATTCAAACTTAAATAGTTTGTAAATTCCTGCCCAGCCCCAAAATTCTGATATCTGGGAGAAAAACAAAAACAAAATATTAATCTAGGGATGGCTAGGTAAATGCAAGAGAATATGTGGAGATCAGTGAGAAAAGAGGCACTAAGAGGGCAATTCGATTTAATTATGTAGCTTTGCTGATCATTAAATTTCTACTTCCATATTAGCTTAACTTGGGGCTAAGGCCAAACAAGATTAGGCTAACTGAAAGCAACATCAATGGAAGAAATACTGTTGACGTTTCCAGTTAGATGTGAAAGAAGGTATTTTAAAGCCAATGTACTCAAAACTAAACTAATTAATTATGTACCAAACTTGCCCCCTCTCCAAAACATTCATGTTCATGTTGAAAGTACCACTTGACATCTAGATTTGAAAGTAGAATAAGGCTGGAAAATTATTTCACCTTATTCTTTTGTGGGATCCTCCACTCCTGGATCTATTTTATGGCATTATTCAAAGGCGTTTGGAGGAGTTTAGGGGAGAACTCAGGTGAGTTACTGCCTTTTCTCCACCATCTTCATTCCACCTCGACTAAATTCTTCAAACTTACATGACAATCATTGCAATTTAGACTTTCATAACTTCTATAAGGAAATATCACAATACTCTCCCTGTTTCCAGTTTCTGATATCTCCAATCCATTTCTCACAGGGTTGTGATAACCTCTTTTGATAACAAGATAACCTCCCACTCAAGAAGTTTTCCCTTACTTCAAAAATGAAAATACAAACACACTCTTCTATTTATCTTTTGAAGTGCTTTCCAATCTGGCTTCACCTAAGATAATAGGCTAATTTCATATTGCTCTCCCTCATATAAGATTTCAGTCCCGCTACCCTATTTGCTGATGCTTGTACATAATTTTCCATGTTCCACCTCTATGTTTTTACACAACAAATGCCCCATTGCAGGAATGATTTCCCTTGACCTCTCGAAAGTCTTAGCTTCCTTCAAAGCACAGTTCAACTTACATTTCCACATAAGACATTTTCTTAGTGCCTCAGTTCTTATCAACAACAGGCTAGTATTTATGTAGTGCTTTAAGGTATGAAGAGGATTATTATATGATATATCATTTGATCCTCACAAGCAAATGTGATGTAGGCACTATTATTATCCAATATTATTGATAAGAAAACTGATGCTGAGTGAATTTAAGTGACTTGCTCAGGGTTACATAGCTAGTAATTGACTGAGGCAGCTAGATATGCATTCATGTTATTTGTCTCCAAATCTAGTGTTCTTAACCATTTTACCAGCTAGTTGCCTCTTAGTACTTCTGCCCTCAAATTATTTAGTAAATACTTTAGAATATGTTGTCATTTTTATGCCTGGGATTTCATTAATATGGATAAACTCTGTTGACAAAAGTTCTTCTACCAATGAACACTGTCAGCCTTTCTGCAGGTGAGAGTCATAGAAAGGCTTTTAGCACTTAAAAGACAGGCCCATGGTTAAAAAGTGAGTGTAAGGAAGAGGCACAGCTTTAACTCAAGTGTTGCTGCCTTTTTCTGTCTGCATGTTAAATTCAACATTAAAAGATTAGTAATTAATGTGTCAATAACAATGTAGGGATAATTCCAGAGGGGAGTGTTCACAGCCTTTTACTTGTAAACATTTTTATCTCTAGTTTTTATAAAAACATAAAATCTCAAGTTGTCATATAAATAGATGACATGAAATTGAACGATACCTAGTGTGTTGTACCATTGTTCAGGATTTAAAGAAGAGTCAAACATATAAACAGTGAGTTTTTTAATGAAATACTAATTTCCACAATTCTAATGCTAAAATACACATTTTTCCTAGAGAGATAGTATGAGTGTACAGAGTATGACTTTTAATATTAGATGTGGTCACTGCTTAACTATTATTACTTTTTTGTTTATTTCTATGAGGAGTTTTATTGTGTTCATTGGGAAATTGTAACTTTTTTTCATAAAGCATAATTTTTTTTCAAGAATGAAAGGAAGTATTTCAGCCTTGGAGAGAACTTTTATGTATTGAAGTAAATTACTCACAGGTGTTTAATGCTATTTTTCAATAAATTTGATCAATCCACTTTAGGAAAACCAATTTTATTAGTTGTATTAGACTTTTTCTTCTTTTGTCAGAATTTTTTCTTTGAAATTCCTTTAGTGTTATAGTTTTCCCCTGTTACATGTAAAAATAATTTAAACATTTGCTTAAGACTTTAAGTTCCAAATTCTCTCCCTTACTCTCTCCCCATTATGCCATCATTGAGAAAACAAGAAATTTGATATAGGTTATTGTAGAAGCAATCACCCTAACACATCCAGGATGATCTCCTGGCACAGGTTCTTAGATCTGTTTTTCTAAAAAGAAAGAAACTTTTGAGATGTCAAAAATCTACTTTAATCACACACACCAACAGGAAAAAATACAGGCAGAGAAATAAACACCAATTAGCAATACACACATCACAGATCAATAGATCCAACTTTCTGACCATTATATACATACATAGTTACTAGAAAGAGAAACACCAACATCTGAGTTTTCAAAGCCAGGTGGTTCCTTAATGACTACTCAGAGTCTCATCTGGCACATGGACCTTCTTCCAAAGAGTAAGCCCCAAGCCAAAATTGCACCTTAGACTATATCTATGTATCTGTCTGTCTATCTATCTATCTATCTATCTATCTATCTATCTATCTATCTATCTACCCATCCACACAATTTTCAGAGCTAGAGGGCATCATGACCCTTATGATCAAGTGCCTCACTAAAAATTAACAAAAAATGTGGGCCTTCCTACAAAACTAGCCTCCAAGTTTCCCTTAATGTGCTCCAGGTGAGGCATATTAAAGGGCAGGGAAGATCTTTAACTATCACTTACACTACAGTTATACAAGTGTCATCATGTAAAACATTTCCATATTAGTCATATGGTGAAAGAAAGCATAAATCAAAGGGGTGGGGGAAACTCAAGAAAAATAAATTTAAACAATTATACTTTAATCTGTATTCAGACACAATCAGTTGTTTCTCTGGAAATAGTATTTTTAATCATAAGTCTTTCAGAGTTTTCTTGGATTATTGTATTGCTGAAAATTTGTATTGTATTGTATTGCTGAAAATACCTATGCAATTCACAGGTGATCTTTTTACAATATAGCTATTACTTTGTATAAAGTATATCACTTTGCATCAGTTCATGTAAGTCTTTCCAGGTTTTCCTGAGGGTATCATGCTAATCATTTCTTATAGCACAATAGTATTGCATCATAATCACATAACAAATTTTGTTCAGTCATTCCCCAGTTGATGAACATCTCTTTCCATTATTTCCAAAATAAATTTCACTATTTGCCACCAGGAACAAGCTGCTGCAAATATTTTTGTACATATATATCCTTTTTCTTTTTATATCTTTTGGGATACAGACCTAGTAGAGGTATTGCTAGCTCAAACGGTGTAGCCCTTTTGCTTATTGATCAATAAATCTCTCAATTGAATTAATTCACAACTCCACCAAGAGTGCACCAATGTCTCATTTTTACCACATGCCATTCAACATCTTTTGATCATTTATCAGTAGGGCAATGGCTCTTATTTTTATAAATTTGACTCTGTTCTCCATATGTTTGAGGGAAAGAGGCCTTTATCAGATGAATTTACTTCAATTTTTTTTCACAGTTACTATTGCTAACTGTATTTTCTTTGATCCTACCCTCTGCGTTTATTCTATTCTTTGATCCTTTCACTCTGTCTCCATTAAAAAGTATTTTGCATATGACAACCCCCTCCTCAAATCTTTCCATCCTCTTTTCCCCTTCCATTCTTATTTTCCTGCAGAGTAAAAGAGATTTCTTTTCCCAATTGAGTGTGTATTATTCCTTCTTTGAATCATTTCTGAAGAAAGGTTCACTTGCTCTCACTCACATCCCTCTTCTTCCTCTCCAATGTAAAAGCTTTTTGTTGCCTCTTTTATATGAGATAATTTGCCTCATTCTAACCCTCCCTTTCCATATTCCCCTCTCTCACTCTTTAACTTTATTTTTTTAGATGTTATCCCTTCATATTCAATTCACAGTTGTTCTCTCTATATATACACCCCTTTCAACTGAAGCAATGAGAAAGATATTACGAATCACAAGTATCACACTGTGTATGGATATAAAGAGTTTAACCTTATCAAGTCCCTCATGATTTCCCTTTCCTGTTGACCTTTTTAATTTTCTCTGTAGTCTTGCATTTGAAAGTCAAATTTTCTTTTCAACTGATCTTTCCATCAAGAATGTTGGAAAGTCCTCTATTTCATGGAAGGTCCATTTGTTCCTCTGAAGGTTTAGACTCAACTTGTTAGTGAATTATTCATGGTTGTGCTTCTAGATCCTTTGCCTCCAGAATATCATATTTCAAGCCCCACATTTCCTGACTGTGTCTCCATGATACTTGAATTTTTACTTTTTGTCTGTTTGCAATATTTTCTCCTTGACCTGGGAGGTCTGAAATTTGGCCATAACATTGCTGGGGTCTTCATTTTGGGATCTCTTTCAGGAGTTGGTTGATGGATTCTTTCAATTTCCACTTTCCCCTCTGGTTCTAATGATCAAGGCAATTTTCTTTGACAATTTCTTGAAAGATGATGTCTAGGTTCTTTTTTTGATTATGGCTTTGAGGTAGTCCAATAATTTTTAAATTATCTCTCCTGGATCTATTTTAGGTCAGTTGTTTTTCCAATGAGATTTTTTTCCCATTGTCTTCTATTTTTCATTCTTTTGGTTTTGTTTCTTGATTTCATATAAAGTCATTAGATTCCGTTTGCTCAATTTTGATTTTTAAGGAATTATTTTCTTCAATGAACTTTTTTTACCTCTTTTTTCACGTGGTCAGTTCTATTTTTGAGAACTTTTATTCTGCAGTGTATTTTTGTTCCTCTTTTATTTTCATGTGGCTACTTCTGCTTTTTAAGGCATCTTCTCTTCATTAGCTTTTGCACATCATTTACCATTTAGCCTAGTTTATTTTTAAGGTTTTACTTTTTTTCCATATTTTTGTACATCCTTTATCAAGCTGTTTAGTTTTTTCATGATTTTCTTGCATTACCCATTTCCCTTCCCAATTATTCCTTTATCTCTCTTATTTGATTTTCAAAATCTTATTTAAACTCTTTCATAGCCTAAGTGCAATTAATATTTTTCTTGGAATTTTGGAAGTAGGAGCTTTGACCTTGTTATTTTTTTTTTGAGTGTGTGTTTTGATTTTCCTGGTCACAATAAAATTTCCTTTCTCTTCTTTTTGCTTTAAATAATATTTTTTTTTCCATGATAACATGTAAAAATTAAGCATTTGTTTTTACCAGATTTTTGTCCAAACTTTTGTTTATACAAAAGCTTTTCAATTCAATATGGCCAAAATTATCTATTCCACATTTTCACAACAGTCTCTGTGTCTTGTTTGGTTATGTATTCTCCTCCTCATAGACCTGAAAGGTAGATTATTCCTTGCTCTTCTAATTATATTTCTTTTTTGTCAATGGTACTTTGTTAAAGCAAGATTGAGTGCACAATGCAGAGTCTACTCCATTGCAACCACACACTCTGGTATACTTGCTCCTCCTTGCTCTGGGACTGCCATGCAGGACTGTGACCCAGATCCAAGTAAGGGCAAAGCAATAGAGTTCTACTTTAGTGTTAGAAAAGAGACCTCTGTAATCTCCTTCAGTCCACTTGTTTGACAATTTTACTGTCTGTGGGATGAGAGTTCTGGAAGCACCAACTGCCATTGCTGATTAGTGCCTTCCAAGGCCTGCTCTTGGTTTCCTGAGGCCTGTAGCATAGCTTGTGTTGGACTGTGCTCCACTCTTTCCCAGGTATGACAGATCTTTCCTGTCTACCTTTCACATTGTCTTTGTCTGGAAAATCATACCACCTCCTCCTTTTTTTGGGTTCTGTTTCTCCAGGAATTTTTTATGGCATTATTTGAAGGTATTCAGATGGTTTGGGGGAGAGCTCAGGTGAGTCACTGCCTTTTCTCTGTCATCTTGGCTCTGTCTCTCTATTTTATTGATTTTTCTTCACACTGGTTTTATGACCCTAAAATGACTGAAATATTAATTTTCTCCCCAAAATATTTTGTATGAATGATCATTGTGGTGATGATTTATTTAAAATATAATTTGTAAATGTTTGGGCTTAATGTTGAATCCTAATCTTCCCACAAGTAAATTGTCTTGTTTTATTCAGTATTTTGAAAAATCTAATCATACTAGCTACCTTATCTCATCCAGCTATTTCATATCAGAACATCAAGGAGAATTAATGTAAACTATGTATGATTTTTCATTCAATGAAATTAAAATTAGTAAATTAGAATTGTGCTCATGGAAGGTCAATGATAAAAATGTGAACATAATTCTGAAGTGTAGCTGTGGCTGAGGAAATCATGTCTTGTTCTTCAGATTTAATAGATTTCTTTCTGTCCTACTCTTTTTGACTACTAATCTATCAAGTATACTTTTTGCTAATCTGGTCAGATCTCACTAGTTGTTAGCAATTAAGAAGCTAATTAACAATTAGCTTCCTATGTCAGTCCTCTCATTTTATATTTCAAGGAGTTATTTATCAATTCTGTATACTGAGCCAGTGAGACTAATATCTTCATAGATAAATGTAAGAATGGGAAAAAAGCTGTTAAACAACCAAAAAGATGAAATGGTTTTATTTAATACTTCTTTCTTTTTTATGAATGAATGTATAGCACAATAGAAAAAGTGAAATGCTAAGCATGAGTAAAAAATAAAAATTATATTCAGTGCCCTGACTTCACTACAAAAATATTTTCCAGAGTTAGGATACATTAACAATGTAAAAATGTGTTGTATTTAGGGCATATATTTAAAAGAATTTTTGAATTGAGGACAAGTATTAAAAAAAATAAAGACCAGCATTGGGAACATTTATCTATAAGAGCCTTTTACCTGAAATGAGGCTTTTAACTAAATGCAATCTGAAGAGTCCTTCATACTACATTGCTCTGGTTCTAAAAATATTACCCATACAAAGGATAAATAAGGAAAAAGAAACATGGTTATTCATTTAGATGTTTTGCCTTTGTTTAGGTAAAATCATAACTTGTACACTGCAATATGACACCAAAGGGGAAGAAAGAAGAAAATTTCTTTGGAATCCCAATCTGCCAAGAGTACAAGAAAGATTCTAATTCAAAGCTTTGTTGATTCTAGGGTCACATGAAGTGAGAATTTATGAATATTTTTAAAAAGAGTATCTTCAATATTAATTTGCTGGATAACTTCCAATTTTGCAGTTTATGTTCTTCTTTGAAAATATTAGATTATAAAGCACAAAAAGTAAAGAGGCACTAATACCCTTTTTTCCAAAATGAAAGCAATGTATTTAACTCTTTCATCCCCCCCTGAGCTGTGCTCTTCATTTCCTGGAAATTTTTTTACCCTTTACCAGAAGCTTTCTCAAATTGAAATATTAATTCTCCCCTTAGCCTCTTCCTTGGTTCGTTTCCTCTCAAAAACCTTGATTTTAAGGAAAACTTCTAGGCATCCATTTTCATTACTAATTTGTCTTTGGACTCTCTCCTTCTGACTGCCCAGACTTCTTTCCAACATGCCCTTCTGCGGATAACTTCTTGTTCTCCTACCTCTTTTGAATCCCTATTCTGTGTTGTTTTTCCTCAGTATCTTGAGAGATAGGATGATATATTCGTATTTATATTCCCCTCCTGTAGTTCAGTGGCAGACGCATAATAAGCATTTAATAAATGTGTTGACTGATTTGACCTACCTGCATAACATTTTTTTCTTCAGTGTCTCTGAATGCTCTTTTAATGTTTAAGGTTCGTGCTTCCTGACAAGTGATAAATTACAGATAATGCCACTAATTTAATCACTGCTTAATTATTATTGTCTATATTGTATTGTATTTCCATTTAGTTTCTTACACATTTCACAATCACATTTCAAACTCGTTCTACTAGCACTTGGAAGGCTGTGAGTTTGACACCTCTAGATAAAGACTAAGACATTTTCCACCTTGCTTACTAGCATGCATTTCATTCCCACTTAATCCTTGAACTTATCTATACTTAGATTCAAGTTGTATGATGACACATAACACACAAATATGTTCTTTTTCTCTCTGTCTCTTAAATATTGGAAGCTAAACTGGTCTTTGATCTGCTCCTCTACTCTTGGCAATAGAAAGGGTAGAACAAATGCAAGAATCAATCATCACTGTTAATCTTTGTCCAGCAATATCCTGGTGAAAACTTTCACAAGCTAATAAGAGCTGATTGTTAAATATTCATTGTGAATAATTACATCTGGTAAATTTGCATCCACACAAATCATAGCCTGACATTGTTTATTTCTCATACATAAGAAAGTGATGAAGAGAGTATTAACAATGCTGACTAAACTTAAAAGTGGGTCACGGTGTCATGTGCATACTTTTTTTTTTTCCTGTAGAGCTAGTTGTTAAACACTTACTGGTACAGCTCTGCTTATATGTTTTCCTGAATTCTCCTGCTTTTAATTTAAGTATCAAAGATCAGAAAGAAGGATGTGTGTGTGTTAGGCACACAATAAATTTTGGAAGGATTACATATGACACAGATCATTAGAACAATCATAAACAGTTGTTTAAAAAGTGGCAATGGACGTACCCAAATTGTGAATGGAGGGAGAATGAAAGTATGGATCAGAAACTACATTTAGTATTGCTAATATACTTTTGATATATTTTGATATATTTTTAAAATATATTTTGATGTAAGTCCTTGGGCATTGATTCTTTGTGTTGTTTATTACTGTGGGGTGAATTGAGATCACATTTGCAACATCAGTTAAATGGTTGTGTGAGAATTCACAAAATGACATGAGAGCTAAAAAATATCATAGCATGGGCTCTGGAGTTGACAGTTACTTGTAAGTGAATACTGAAATATATTTTATTTTATTACTGGTAGCCATGGGAAACTCCCTCCACTAATGCAAATTTTATTTCTTTTAGGGCAAAATTAGAACAATGAAACAAGCTCATCATTTCCATTGACATGATGAGCTTGTTTCATTGTTCTAATACAAATCTACAAGGAATTGTAATTAGAAGAAAGTCTCAAATTAATGTTATTTGACATGCCCATGAGTACATACCTAAATGTGTTTTTTGCTAATCATGAATCTATTCAGGTCCACAATGACAGATTGAAATGACAGAATATTTTGGCACATTTTTCACTTTGTTGATAAATAGCTTTTGTGCTTGAATAAATAGACACACTTTATGACACTTTCCATTCATGGACAACTACAATCAAATTCTGTAAGGTAATCCTCTATAATTATCCAGAAATTGATAGGATGAAAAGCAGAAATAAAAAGTGACCATCAGAGAAGCGTGAAGATAATTTGGGATCAAAATTTAAAAAAAAGTCAATTCTGATAAACATAGTGAATCATATGGAGACCAAAATGGAGTTGTAATCACTCAGTAAATAAGCACTTGTCATGTGCCCATCATGTGGCAAACACTATCTGACACTCAGGGAATAAAAACATACCATAAAATAAACAGACTTTTCTCTCAAAGAGGCTATAGTATAAAGGTAGAGCGAGAGCGAGCGAGAGAGAAAGACAGAGAGGGAGAGAGAGAGAGAGAGAGAGAGAGAGAGAGAGAGAGAGAGAGAGAGAGAGAGAGAGAGAGAGAGAGAGAGAGAACTTAAACAAAATGGAAAGAATCAAGATATATAAAGCTAATTTAGAGATAATTAGCAGAGGGGAGACACTAGAATTAAGGGGTTACAGAATTAAGATTACAAAAGGGTTCTCGCAAAAGGTGTGAATTTAGCTGTAACATAAATGAAGCATGGAAGTTAGAAGATAGAGACAAAGGGAGAGAATATTACATATGGGCAAAAGCAACTGACAATGTCTGGAGTCAGGAAATAGGGTGACTACAGCAATGAGACCAGTGTTGCATCATGGAAGAATATATAGTTGGCATAAGGAGTAAGTGCACTGGGAAGGTAGGAAGAGTCGTTATAAAGAGTATGTTAAGAGAAAATGTGGAGCCAACAGGGAGTCATTGCAGTTGATTGTTTAGGGATGTTCTATGATTAAACTTGTACTTTAAGAAGATCAGTTTGATTGCTGAGAAGAGGGTGAACTGAATTGGGGAGAAAAATGAGGCAGTGTGATAAACTAGTAGAAGACTACTGGAATAGTTCAGGTGTAAAGTGATGAGGACCCACATAAGGATGGTTGCTATGTGAGAAGAGAGAAGGGCAATAAAGGAGAGACTTTACAAAGAGAGAAACAACAGAACTTGGCAAATGATTGCATATGGAAGATGAGAGGGACTGAGGATGACATCTAGATTGTAACCCCCTATGTGATTAGGAAAATTATCCTTCATATTAATGGAAAGGGGAGAGTTTGGGGAGACAGGTAATAAATTCAGTTTTGAAGATGATGAGTTTAAGATACTTAGATGAGGGTATCAAGGAGAAGGTGATTGAAAATGTCAAAAGCTGTAGGGATTCAAAATGACTAGGATTAAGAAAAGGGTATTAGATTTGGCAATTCAGAAACCATATGTAACTCTAAGGAGATCAGTTTACTTTGAGTGATGAATTAGAAACTAGAATGCATAGAGTTAAAAAGGGAGTGAGAAGAAAGGAAGTAGAGGCTATGATTATAGACATTATGGGCATTTAGCTACAAAAGGCAGGAGAAATATGGGATGATAGATACTGGAATGGTTGGAGATGTGGAAATATTTTAAGGTTCTAGTGAAGTAGCCAATAAATAGGGAGAGACTGAAGAAAAGTGAGAGAGTGGGGATAATAGAGATTGCAGTCTACTAGAGAAGATGGAAGAGAATAGGATTACATATGCATGTAGTTGGATTTTTCTTGGCAAGACTACCACTTTATGTGAAATAATGAGGAAGGGGGGGATCATGGCAAAAGATGTTTTGGTGATTTTAGATGAGGAAGAAGGAAAAAAGAGAAAACTTATAACTACCCTCAATTTTTCAGTGAAGTATGAGTTAAGGTTTTCAACTAAGAAGGACTGTAGGAACAATGGGAAGTCTTAGGACAGATGAAAACATTTGAAAATGTGGACATAATAAGTAGGATTATGAGACTGTTGGGGAAACGTAATAAAAGATTACCTTGTTATAGTGAGGGCCTGTTTGAGATTATATAATGTGAATTTGTGAGAGTCCCAGTCAGTAGAGCGTTATGCCTTTTTTTTTTCTATTTCATCCAGTAACACATGC
This sequence comes from Bettongia penicillata ogilbyi, assembly GCA_023548195.1. Classification (NCBI taxonomy): domain Eukaryota; kingdom Metazoa; phylum Chordata; class Mammalia; order Diprotodontia; family Potoroidae; genus Bettongia; species Bettongia penicillata. Next base: position 3,531,209 of record JAJHZJ010000653.1, read on the forward strand.
ATAAGAGGAGAAACAGTATATGATTTTAGTAATCCAGGGTTGAGTCTTGGTAGTGGAAGCTTTTTGATAGAATAATGGGACAAAGGACTTGAGAGAAGGTGATCATGGAGTTGAACTTGTTTAACAAAGGTTCAAGATGACCAATAGAAGAGGGAGTATAGGGGTTGTGGTCTAGGGAAGAACTGATGGGTAAAAAAATTGAAGGTTATGGTAAGTATGGAAAATATGTCTGAATTAGGTGGGCTCTGAATTAGTTTGTGAGGTTCTTATGCCCTTATACATGGTCAGTTTTTGTGAAGTAGTAATGCACAACTGATAAAATGATATATTGTTTCTATTCCCATTCAATTTTCTGCAAAGGTCTATGACATCTAACTTTTGTAAAATTCTGTTTATTTTTAAATTTCTTTCCTATTTATTTTTTATGATTAAATATATGTATCTCTGAGAGGAGAAAGTTGAGGTCCCCCACTAGCACAATTTTGCTATTTCCTCCTGTTACTCATTTAAATTTTCCTTTAATAATCTAGATGCTATGCTATTTGGTGCATTAATGTTTTGGTTCATATTAATATATTTTCTATGGTACCTTTTAGTAAGATCTAGTTTATTGGATTATCTCTTTTAATTAGGTCAATTTTTGCTTTGTCAGAAATCATGATTGCTGTTTCAACTGAAGCATAACAGTTTCTAATCTAGCCCTTTCTTTTCACTCACAGTGTGTATTTCTCTTTCAAGTGTGTTACTTGAAACCACACATCATTGGATTCTGGTTTCTAATGCATTCTGCTATCTTTCACTTTATGCATGAATTCATCCCAATCACATGCACAGTGATTGCAGAAATTCTACATTCATATTATTCTCATTAATTTGTATTTCTCTTTTTTTTTTACCCTGTCTCTCCTCAAAATCTGTTTGGCTTTTGACTGCTGCCTCCCCTAATCTTCCCTTCCTCCCATAATGCTGTCTTTCTCTTGATCCCCTTTCTTTTTACTTTATTGTTGGATAAGATGGATATTTATGCCCAACTGAATATGTAAATATATGTACACACACACATCCTTTTATGTGTGTGTATATTCTTCCCTCTTTTTACTAGTTCAGATGAGAGTAAAGTTCAATCATTGCTTTCTTCCCACAGTTTCCCCTCTTTTATAAAAAACAAAAACCTCTTCCTATTTCACCTCTTTTAAGTGAGATAATTTTCTTCATTCTTCATCTCCCTTCCTCTCTCTGCTAGTATTTTCTTCTTTCTCAGCCTTCCATGTTTCTTTTGAGGACATTCCCCTATAATAGACTCATCCATACACCTCCCTATTTTCTCTCCTCGTTTTAGCAGCCCAGAGGATAATAGAGTTCTTGAGGGTCATATGTATCATCTTGCCACTTGAGAATCTTTATTAAGTTCTTCATGATTTCTCATTTATGTTTACCTTTTTTAAGGAAAGTCTTCTTTTTGAATATCAAATACTCTATTTAGTTCTTGTCTTTTCAAAAGGAACACTTGCAAGTCCTATATTTCATTACAATTTCATTTTTCCCCTCTAGGGTTATACTCAACTTTCTGTGTTGGTTATTCTCAGTTATAGTCCTAGATATTTTGCCTTCTGGAATATAATATTCCGAGTGTTATTCTTTTTAAAGTTGTAGCTACTAAATATTTTCTGACCCTGATTTTGCCTGCGTAATAATTGAATCATTTCTTTTGATTGCTTGCAAACAGTATCCTGATCTTGGCTATAACATTGTTAGGAGTTTTCATTTTCAGAACTCTTTCAGGAGGTAATAGATGGAATCGTTTGATTATTTTCCCTCTGTTTACAATATATATGGAGAGTTTTTTTTACAATTTGTTACCTAAAGTCTTTTATTATCATGACTTTCAGGTAGTCCAATCATCTTAAATTATCTCTCCTCTATCTAATTTCCAGGTCATTTTTTTTTTTCTGAAGAGATATTTCATTTTTTTCTTCTTTTTTCATCCTTTTGAGTGTGTTTTATTGTTTCTTTATGTCTCATTGAATCAATAGCTTCCATTTCTCCAATTCTATCTTTTTTTAAGGAATTATTCCTTTAAGTGAGATTATCTATCTCTTTTTTCCATTTGGCCAGTTGTGCTTTTGAAGAAGTTATTTCTTCAGGGAGTTATTGTACCTATTTTAATATTTGGTCAATATTTTTTTTCTTTTTATATCATATAAATTTTATTTATTTAACTTTTTACATTCATTTTCACAAAATTTTGGGTTCCAAATTTTCTCCCTATTTATCCCCTCCCCCCACCCGAGCATTCTAATACACCAAGCATTCTAATTTTCCCTATCACCAATCTGCCCTCTCCTTTATCATCCCTCCCTTTTCTTGTCCCCATCTTCTCTTTTGTCCTGTAGGGCCAGATGACTTTCTATTCCCCATTAACTGTATTTCTTATTTCCTAGTAGGAACAACAACACTAAACAGTTGTTCCTAAAACTTTTAGTTCCAAATTCTCCCCATCCCTCCCTCCCCACCCATTCCCTTTGGAAAAGCAGGGAATTCAATATAGGCCCTATTTGTGTAGTTTTGCAAATGACTTCGATAATAGTCGTGTTATGTAAGACTAACTGTATTTCCCTCCATCCTATCCTGCCCCCCATTGTTTCTATTCTGTCTTTTGATCTTGTCCCTCCCCGAGTGTTGACTTCAAATTGCTCCCTCCTCCCATTGCCCTCCCTTCCATCACCCCCCTCCACCTTGCTTATCTCCTTCTCTCCCACTTTCCTGCGTTGTAAGATAGGTTTTCATACCAAAATGAACGTGCATTTTATTCCTTCCTTTAGCCGAATGTGATGAGGGTAAACTTCTTGTTTTTTTTTTTTTTTTTCTCAGCTCTCCTCTTTTTCCCTCCACTAAAAAAGTCTCCTGCTTGTCTCTTGAATGAGATATAATTTACCACATTCCATTTCACCCTCTTTCCTCCCACTACATTTCTCTCTCACCATTTACCTTAATTTCTTTTAAGATATGGTCCCATCCTATTCAATACACTCTGTGCTCTCTGTCTCTGTATGTGCATGCATGTGTGTATGTCTGTGTGCATGCACGTGTGTACATGTGTGTGTGTATGTGTGTGTGTGGTCCCACCAACTACCCAGATACTGAAGAGTTTTAAGAGTTACAAATATTGTCTTTCCATGTAGGAATGTAAACAGTTCACTTTTGCTAAGTCGCTTATGACTTCTCTTTGCTGTTTACTTTTTCATACTTCTTTTCATTCTTTGTTTGAAAGTCAAATTTTCTTTTCAGCTCTGGTCTTTTCATCAAGAATACTTGAAAGTCCTCTGTTTCATTGAAAGACCATATTTTCCCCTCAAGTATTATACTCAGTTTTGCTGGGTAGGTGATTCTTGGTTTGAATCCTAGTTCCTTTGACTAGTGGAATATCCTATTCCACACCCTTTGATCCCTTAAAGTAGAAGCTACTAGATCTTGAATAATCCTGATTTTATTTCCACAATACTGGAATTGTTTCTTTCTAGCTGCTTATAAGATTTTCTCCTTGACCTGGGAATTCTTTAATTTGGCCACAATGTTCCTAGGATTTTCTCTTTTTGGATCTCTTTCAGGTGGTGATCGATGGATTCTTTCAATACTTATTTTGCCCTCTGGTTATAGAATATCAAGGTAGTTTTCCTCGATAATTTCATGGAAGATGATGTCTAGGCTCTTTTTTTGATCATGACTTTCAGGTAGTCCCATAATTTTTAAATTGTCTCTCCTGGATGTATTTTCCAGGTCAGTTGTTTTTCCCATGAGATATTTCACATTCTCTTCCATTTTTTCATTCTTTTGATTTTGTTTGGTGATTTCTTGGTTTCTTGTAAAGTCATTAGACTCCATCTGTTCCATTCTAATTTTGAGAGAACTATTATCTTCAGTGAGCTTTTGAACCTCTTTTTCCATTTGGCTAATTCTGCTTTTGAAATCATTCTTCTCCTCATTGGCTTTTTGAACCTCTTTTGCCAATTGAGTGAGCCTATTTTTCAAGGTGTTATTTTCTTCAGCATTTTTTTGGGTCTCCTTTAGCAAGGTATTGTCCTGTTTTTCAGGCTTTTCTTGCATCTCTCTCATTTCTCTTCCCAGTTTTTCCTCCACCTGCCTAATTTGATTTTCAAAATCCTTTTTGAGCTCTTCCATGGCCTGAGCCCACCGAACATCCACCTGGGATGTCTGGGATACAGAGACCTTGACCTCTATGCCTTTCCCTGATGGTAAGAATATTTCTTTGTCATCAGAATTGAAAGGCAGGAACATTTGCACCTGCTGAAAGAAGCTCTCTATAGTCTTATTTTTCTTCCCTTTTCTGGGCATTTTCCCAGTCAGTTCCTTGACTTCTGAGATTCCTATCCACTCCCTGCTAGATCTGCCCAGCTAGCGCTTGGGGTCTTAGATTCAAATGGGCTTTCCACGGCAGGTGTGACTGCTATTCAATGTGAGGTTAAGTTCTGGTGCTGGGGTTGGGGCAGTGCCGCCTCCCAGGCTCAGTTCCCTCAGGAGCTTTATGCAGAGACCTTCAGTAATGGGGCAGATGGGGGCAGGGCCTTCTCCCAGGCTCAGTTCCCTCAGGGGGTTTATGCAGAGACCTTTGGTAATGGCCCTGAACTTCTGCCTGCTGCTCTGGGAGTCTCGCGCCCCCGCCACTGCCTCTGCCACTGCCTCTGCAGCTGCCTCCCGAGGGGACCTGAGTCACGGAGACACCCTGCTCCCCTCTCGGCCAGCCTAGATGTCTCTCTCACTGACCTGTAGCGTCTGTGGGCAGAGGGACCTTCGCAGCTGCCGGAGATTCCATCCCTGAAGACTGCTTGGATCTGCTCCTCTGGGGCCGCCTGGGCAGGGCAGGGGTGGGCTCTGCTTTCCAGAGCATGACGGACCCCTGGATACGGCTCTCCAGGGCTCTCTGGAACAGAAATCTCTTCCACCATGTTTCTGTGTGCCTTGCAGTGCTCCAGAATTTGTGGGGAGTTTTTTTTTTTTTTTTGCAGGAAATATATGGGCTGTGGGTTCAGAGCTAGCATAGATGAGTCTTTCTACTCCACCATCTTGGCTCCTCCCCTGGTCAATATTTTTAAGGAGTTATTTTATTCAGTATTTTTGTGTCTCTTTTCCCAAGCTACTAATTCTTTTTTCATAATTTTCTTGCTTCACCTCAATTTCTTCTACGATTCTTATTTTGTTTTTAAAATCTGTGTGTGTGTGTGTGTGTGTGTGTGTGTGTGTGTGTGTGTGTGTGTGTGTTGATCAGCTTTTCTTGGAATTCTTGTAGGTTTTTTCATATTATTGACTTCTGAATTTGTCTCAAGCCTTCCTGTTACCATAGTTGGTTTTTATAAAAGTCAGGTTCTTTTCTTGTTCTTCACTCATTTTCCAAGCCTATTTCTTGGCTTTGGAGTTTATATTAGAGTCGGACTTTGCTCATCTTGGGGGAGCGGGGAAGGGAGCTCTCTCTCTGTCTCTTAACTTCATACTTTTTCATGCTGTTGTTTACTTATTAGTTCTGGTAGTCTGATTCTGGTACTTCAAAGATGGGGTGATCAAGGGAGAGATGGGAGTCACTCTTTTCCTGGTCCTTACTGAAACAGAGCCTCAGTTTTCTGGCAATCAAATGTCCTCTCTTGCCTAGAAGTCTGACATGCATTCAGGTAAAGCATTGAAGATGCTCCTTTCCATCCTCAAACTGTGATCCAGAACTGGGTGATGCAATTGCCAAATGTTGCCAAGTACTGTACCAGTGCTAGCACAGGGATCTCCTGTAATCTCTTTGTAACCAAATGTTCAATTCCATTGCTCACTCTGGTTCTGAGTGCTCCTGCTATAGCTGCTGCTGTCACTACTATCCCTGATACTAAGGTCCCATGATTTCTTTTCCCATGCTACTGAGCTCCCAGCCAGGCACTACATCAGTGCCACAGACTTTTCCACCTAAATGTTACATTGTCCTGGGCTTGAAAAATATCTTACCTAGCCTTTTGTTGGTCATGTTGCTTTAGAATTCCTATTTGAAGAGTTACTTTAAAGTTGTTTTCAAAGGGATGCTGGAATGGCTAAAAAAGAATACTCCTTTGACTTCACTTACCTCTTCTCCATTTTTCTTGATCTCTCTGCAACATTTGAAACTATCAATGAGCCCAGGATACTCTTTTCTAAATTGTCATGTTAGTGCTCTCTCCTAGTCTTCCTGCTACTTCTTTAACTAAACTTTCTGAGACCTCTTTTCTGAATTTTCATTCTTGTCCCTCCCTTTAACCATGTCTGTCTTCCAAAGTTCTCCCCTAGATTATTTACTTGTTATTTTACTTTAGCTCTTGTATCAGTAAGCATCCCAACATACGCAGGGGGGGACTATTACAACAAGTTATTATATGTTCATTGATAAAAGGAAAGCAACTTTCAAAGGGTTAACAATCACTTTCATCATGCACATGTATCAGAGAAAATCAAAATTTCAGAGAAATAAAAAAAAAAATCAGCAGACAGTGCTTCCAAACAGCCTGACCATTACATACATACATAGTTACCAGGGTGGGAAGCATCAGCTTCTGGGTTTTAGCCCAGAGTAAGTAGGGGCTTCTTATTGGATTCCCAGATTCTCTCTGGCCAAAGAAACACTTCCTGGTCAGTAATGCCCAAAGTAAAATGTCACCCTCGGAGTGTTGATACACTTTTCCGAGCTAGAGAGCATAACTCTCTGACCCAGTGCCTCAATAGATAAAAAGAAAAGGTACTTGGGACCTTTCTATTAAACAGCTCCCCTGATCAAGCTTTCACAATGAGCAGGGCTATCAATGGATGGAAAAGATCCTCTCCAATCAAATTATTCAATCAGAGGCACTTTTGGTAAAACAAAAGCAACAAAAGATCCTAATTTGATTGCCATTACGTCTTTGTACACTATTGCTTAATATCTCAGTATTTCCATGAATTAAATTATTATCTCTCTGCAAATGAATTATAGATCTATACACCTAGGGCTAATGTCCTTCCTGAACTCTAGGCCCTTATTGTCAATTGTATTTTGGTGTATATTAAGTTGGGTGTTCAGAGATAATGTATATCAAACTAGTCTGTTTAAAACAACTCATTATTGACCCCTCTCACTCTTCTTTCTTCCCAGTTTTCCTATTATTATTTGTAGGCACCCATCCTTTCAATCTCTCAGATTTGTTACTTTGGCATAATTTTCTATTCCTTGGTTTTCCCTATCCACATATGTATTTAATTGCCAAATCTTGTCATTTCTACCTTCAAAATATTTCTCCCATCAATACATTTTCTCCACTCCTACAGCCTCTGTCCCTCATTATCTCATACTATCATTTATAGGTGATACACATTTGATTGGTTTTCCTGCTTTACGTCTCTACATTCCACTAAGTTAATTCCACTAAGCTGGCAAACTGATTTTCCCAAAACACAGGTCTGACTAGATAACTACTCTAAATCAATAAGCTCCAATGTCTTCATCTTCTAAGACTGAAAATAAATTTATATTTTTGGAATTTAAAGCCCTTTACAACCTGAACTATTACTATATTTCTGGTGTTTTTATGCTTAACTTTCCCACATGCACTCAGTGATCTAGTTCCACTGATCTTATTGCTATTCCTTCACAATGACATTCCATTTCTTCACTCCAAATATTTGGACTAGTTGTCCTCTATACTTGATAGGCACTCCCTCTTCATTTCTGAATCCCACCTTCCATATCTTTCTTTATTCCTCAGCTTAAATCACAACCTATGAATGAACATTTTCTTCATCTCTCTCCATATAAAATTGCTTCCCTTTGAGATTACTTTCCTTTTACAGTATATATGTTGTATATGCATATAATTGTTGCCATGTTGTCACATCCATTAGAATTTGATTTCCTTGTGTAGTGCACATGCGATATTCATAGCACATATTGGGGCCACAAATATCCCAGTGCAATTCTGAAGCATGAAATACCACAGACTCTCCACATGGAAGCCAGAACCAAAACATTTATTTAGACATCAGAAAGCTAAATCCATCACAGTAACAAAAGTCTACACACAATAACAATGCAAAGAATGATATTATCCCCAAGACTTCCCCCTGCTAGTCTTCCCACAAACCAGCTACATTAAGATAAAGCACAAACAGGCTTCCCTTTAACAAAATGCTCTTCTCACACTCACAGCCAGCTGTGGGCCTGCCTGCATCCTTCAGTTCTGACTGCTCTTAAGACTAACTTCCTCTCAGTTCTGCTCTAGCTCTGTCTCTTCCTGTTCCACCCATTCAGCAAACTCCTCTCACCACAGGCACCATGTAATTCAGACTCATTTGACTCGGCCAGGTCACATAGATCTATGAATGAATGAGAAAGATCTCCTCATGCTAAATTACCATTACACTTTGTAGGTAGAAAATATTTATTTTTTTGCCTTTCTTGGGATCTCCAGTGCTAAAATGCTGCATGGCAGTGAGTAAGTGCTTAATACAGTCATATTGCCTGAATTATGAACTTCTCCCTCTAACTTTCTTAGAATGGCTGATTCTCAGAGAAAAGAAGAAAATAGGAACCCAAACCTTTCTGTCTAGATAGTACCTGCTATAGTTTGTGCTTCCCATGACAGCTTTTGTGAAAGAAGCCAGGGTTCTTTTTTCTTATTGCTCCACTTCCTCTACCCTTCCCCAAGTTCGAATCCAGTATCAGAGAAAGGCATTGGTATATAATTCTTAGTTCGATTTGAAAAAATAAATAAATCCAAACATAGTTTTCTTTTTATTTTTCATATTTCCTCCTATAATGCTGAAAACAATGAATTAGGAATTTTTAGTAATCCCTAAGTTGCTTCTCTTGCTGTTTGTTTTACAACAAACTATATCTTGTTATAAGGATCTTTTAATTTAAATGTCTATCTATCTGCCTATCTGTCCATCCGTCTGTCTATCTATCTACCATCTTATCTAGATATCTATCCATTGATCTGTCTCCCTCTCTCAAGTCCTCTCACTCTCCCACCTGTCTGTCTGTCTTCCTACTTTGCATTTTTATCATGAGGAAATCTAGCCAAACACTTAAAAAAAAAATCAAGCCTGAACAACAAAGTCAATGACATTCAAAGGTTTTGTTCTTAGGCAGATTTGTGAAGCCAAGATGAATGATATCATCTAACTTAGTTAATAATGCTTTCTCTCTGAAGTTCTGCTTACATAATATGTCAGGGAGATATTTTTTTTCCTATTTAATCTCCAGTTCATACTGCTTTCAGCTGAAATCCCCTTCAGTAATTATATGGTTCCACTGCTGCATATTAACATAGTTTTATGAAAAGGTATAATCACTGTTCCCATTTTAAAGGATTTCTTAAATCCTTAGGCAAAGGTAGTGACATTCATACATTATTCGTATCAGAGTGGTATACTCTAGAAAGCAGGGCAATGTCCTTTATTTTGTTTATATTTTTGGGATGTATATAACATTCCCTTATCAGACATTTTATAGAGAAAGCTGTATCTCTCACAAAACTTCTCAAAATACAAATCATGTCCTATGAGATGATCCAAATTAGACGGCAGCACATCTTTTCCTCTAATACAAGTTCCAAAACTGAATGAAAGACCATACTTTAAGTGTAATAATTATTCAGAAGCCCCAGAGAATAAATTTTGCATATTATTTTCTTTTGCAAAGTACATATTATTTCCTGGCATTCTGATCATGGTTGAATCAAAAACCCATCTTTTGGCTTAGTTATTTGGATACTTTTAACAAACTCATCAAACCAAAGAAAATTGTGTGTGGGTTGTCAAATGCTGTCTTTTAATCTAGCACTCTCCTGCAGAAAACACAATCTGACTAGATGGGTCACTTATGTGTGAGAGAAAATATTTTTATTTTGAAAGGAGAAGGAAGAAAGTAGATAGTTTAGATAAGACAATATCTGACGTTGTTTCATTTTAAAATGAATCACAGAGGGTAAAAATTTTCTGAAATAATCTAGTGAAGTGGTCCCTAAAGTGGGGGCTATAGTCTCATGGTGTTTATAGCCTGTACGCCAAGGGGTCTACGATCAAACAGAGTTTGGAAAAATGAGATGCATCCCAATTTGCCTGTAATTTTCAATAAAATGTTTGTCAGCAACATAACCATACCACCCACCCCCCTTCACTGGTTTTAAGTAACCACAGTTCAACTCCACATCCTCCCACACTGGTTTCCCCTAGTTATGGCAGGATGAGCTCCTCAGTTAGGTTAAAATGTAATCTCAGTCCAGGTACCCATAGCATAGCATCTGTGTAGGCAACTCCTCTCCCACATACTACCCCCCTTACTACACACTTCCCCCTTAGACCACTTGATTGCTACCATGAGCCTCCCTTACTGGTAGAGTTCTGGACTTATGACAATAACTTGACAAAATTACTCTACTTCCCAAACCCCTCCCCCAACAGACACTAATACATTTTTTTGGGCGGAGGGGAAGTTGGGAAAGAATGAATGATTCAAGAGCACCTTTTATTTTTGTCTTAGGTACCAGAAATACAATCTATACCTCTTAAAGTGTACCAGAGGGGTACATAAGTTTATTTCTTGATCAGCAGCTTCTAGGAACTCTATAACAGACAGAAAAGTTATTTAACAAAGTCATGTATAATTTCAAAAAAGTAATTTTCAGTTTGAATTCTATATTGGTATAAGTTACTCTGAAATTATATGCATTACAATTAATTCACTTATATTCAAAAATCTACATGCATTTAGAAGTGTGAATGTCAAATAAACATGGAATAATTGAATGTATGCAAAATCCAAGAACAATTTATCTAATTGAACTATTTGAGAAATGATGAAATTTCTCAAATTTCTCTTGATCATTAAAAGAAGGAGAAAAAGGTGTAAGATAAGAATGAATAAGTCCACTAGGATAATTTAAATAAACTTGCAAACAAAATTCCTAAGGAGATTAAGTTACTCCCCTCAGGTCACTCAGCTAAAATTTTTGTACAGGTGTTCTGATTCTGAAGCCAATTCTCACTCATTTAAGTGTACCATCCTCTTCCTTTCATTGGTTTGCATGATATGGGTTTTAGCAGGTAATCCTAGTTTGAGAGAACAGCATTTTGCTGGTAGGAATGAATCTGCAGAGTTGTTCCTAAGACCTCACATCTGGAAAACTATGTATGATTTTTAAATTTAACTTTTTATCACACTGAATATGACCTGCTCATGACAACTCTTATGTCCTTAGATATTGTGAAATTGTGTGTGTGTGTACATCTTGAACAGTAACTATACATTGAGTTTTCACCAAATATTAAAGATTCTAACAACATAATAAATCCCAATCAATTCCAATTACTGCTTGAATTCTTGTCCTAAATATGACGATAGTATTTCAAGGGCTAAAATTTGATTTTTTCTCTTATACTTGGTGTTCAGCCATCATTATATATATAATTAACCATTTGAACACTAAAAAAAAAAGAAATTTTAATGAGTCTCTCATTTTAATATTATATTTGTATATTCATAGCATCTTCATTTTTAACAGACACATATTTATTTATATATGGATATGCATGTATGTATGTATGTATGTATGCATGAATCTAATCTCCCTGTAAATCTCAAATGCTAAATCTTAAGTCAACCAAGTTCTTAGGTGGAGTTGTATAAATAATATCTTGTGTTGACTTGAAATTTCAAGCAACCCCAAGGTGCCCTGGTATTAAAGGCATCTATTCTAAAGAAGGGTTATCTTAATCATTTGAAAATTTAGGAGGGAGATTTTTTCCTGAGAGAAATAACTATTCCATTAAGTACAAAATTTAAGAGTAACACTGTGTAATGTAAGTGGATGAAATTAAATCAAACAATGTACATGGTGTTCCTAGGGGAGTGTCACGTTTTCAATATTTGCAATAAAATGTAACATGAGGGCAATGTAGTTTTATTGGTTTATTTAGTCCCTGTAAGTGGGAATGTTATATATGTGAAACCCTTTATTGTAAAGAAGTAGAAAGAACTGATTATTCTGACTCTCTCAATGCCAATGGTAAGTGTCTAATGCCTTGTTATCTTTTCCATTAGCCCTGTCATGAAAATGCATAGACACTCTAATTACATAAGCATTCTCTGAATCACTACTGAAACTTTTACAACAGAGTAAAATCATGTTCCTTATTTCATTCAGAAAAGCTCTGAGAAATTAATAATAATTTGAAATTGATTTTTCTATTGGTAACTTTTAGGTAGTAAGCTCCTAGAGGGCAAGATTGGCCTGCTTTTTAACTAAGTGTCTTTAATGATATTTTAAGAAGATAAAGGAAAATGGAAGATAATAATTAATGTAGTTTTCTCCTTAGGTTTTTGGGTAGCTGCCACACATGTTTTAAGATTGCATTTAATTAGTATTCTAAAATAATATAGAATTATATTGGAGGGAAGTTTCTTAGCTTTATTCATACTGTCATCATACTACATTTAACAGCTAATTTAGAGAAAGCTCATGGTCAGTGTTAATACTTATATTTAAGCTTCTATCTAAAAGTCATAAAGAAGACTCAATAATTAAAAACAAAAAGATGCTTGCTGTTATAATTTCTTCTGATCAGGACATAATAAAATTAATAATCCAGATAATTCATGTTAATTATTCACAAAGTTGTTGTAGTTGATCTTTATCATCCCTATTTGCTTTAAAGAGGAAAGTTGGAATTTGAAGAAAGATTCACTACAGTGTTTGTTTTGTAAAAGACAAGTAAACAGTCTACCAAAATTGATTTGGCTCTAATGGCAGGCTTGATGTTTTTCTTCCAGAGATTTTAACGGGCATCCAAGGATAAGTAAAATCATTTTATATATTGAATACAAATGCCAGTCTTATCAAAAGAACTCCTGATTTGAACTTTGCATTAGAAGACAGCAAGTAAAATTTTTGAAGTTGCTTTTCATGCTTACGAGGTTAGTGAAACAATTATGAAGGAAATGCATTTTAGCCATAATAGTATGTCCTCTAAAAATAATCACATTATTCTTTGATAACTCATTAATTAGGTATCTGCTATATAGCTCACATTTAGAATTTCCTTTCTCAGGATTGGTTGTTCCAATACTGTTTTCAGTAATATAATAATGACTTTAATGAGCTTTCAATTGTGGTTTCCTGTTATCAAACATTCATTTTCTGACAGATTAGCAGTTTGTATTAAAGCTGATAATCATAACTTATTTGCCATTATAACCCTATCACCTTACAAATTCATTAATGTTTAACATTCTTATATTAATTTGATTAGTATTTTAGACAGAAAATGAATTGGGGTTTAATTTGTGTGATATAATAAGGATAATTGAATATTACTACAATAGCTGAGTGGAATAAGGAATTATTAATTGTTGAATATGTTGTGAAGAGGTGAGAGAGGTGTTAAAAATACCCTTCAAATTTTTAAAACTACTGGCTAAAATTTTACATGGAATATTTAAAAATTATTGACTTCTTTTCCCACCATAAAATATTTAAATACCATCAATACAGCCATTCCAAAAGGAGAAAAACAAACATATCCTCACATAATCATCTTGGTAAATGACTCTATGCCATCTACATTTCTTACAGTAATGATTAAAGCATGCAATTTTGTAGGTCAAGCATACCCACACTTTTTTCCATTGCCTAATATTAGACTGTTCTTATGTTGGAAAAAAAGGGCAAAGTAATATCAGGAAGATAATGAATAATGTTAAAAAAAAAAACATTGTTTTTAATACTACTATATGTACTGCTGGAGAAAAATACCTCTTTGCACCTGTTCCTCATATGCAAAATACAGTTAGTCATTTGTTCAACAGATATTCCTGCTGTGACTTCAGTGTGCTAAATATACAATTCACTGATTGTGGAAACAAAAATAATTATACACAGTACTTCCACTCATGAAGCTTATAAAATAACAAAGGTGTACAGACACCAGACTAGTGATTATGAGGCACTGGGGATTGGTAATGGAAATAAACAGGAGTCAATGGATGTACCAGATTTTTTTGTAAATTCAGAAAGAAGTAGGGCCTGGAGGGGAAATTGGTTTAATTATAAGAATTCCAAGAGTAGATAAAGAATGAAGAAAAATTCAAAAGCTAAAAATAATGGTCTTAAGGGAAAATGAAGGAGAATTAAAAAAGATTAGGAAATATATTGAAAAAGCATGATTTGAAGAATGACCCCCTGGAGAGAAAACACAAATAGGGTAAACAAAGCACAATAATAAAATGAGAAAAATGCACTAACATAAACTCAAAAGACTGAACAATTAGGAACAATAAAACATGAAGCTTATATGTTTACAACATATGTTGCAAACAATTGAATAACCAAAAAAAAAAAAAAAACAGAACAGGCAGTAAAAATTTAAAAATCATTAGATTCCCTGGCAAAACTGATCAAATAAGAAACAGCCTGGAAACCACATTTTAATAAATCAAAAATAAAACTGTCCATATGTATTAAAACCAGAAAGAAAAGTAAAAATAGAAAAAAATTAATCAATCATTTCCTAAAAGAAGCTAACTTCAAAATGACAACACTCAAAAATATCATGTGCATATATATGTACATATATTAATGTATATATACATATATGCATGTACAAATACATATATATATACAGCATATATTTGTATCATATACACAAACATATACACATATCAATACATTAGAAATACACATGTTGTATATATATAACATGCATATGTACATAAATATACACATAGACAGGTATGTGTAGACACACACATGCTTATCTAATCTGAGTCTTGAAGGAGTGCAGGAATTCTTGAAGATGACACAAAAGAGGGCGGGTATTGACTTTTGGGGAAAGTCAATACAAAGGCATAGAGATGGGAGATGAAACATAAGCTGTAAGTGTCAGGAATGCTAGTGTCCTAGCATGGCTAGGACATAGATTATAAAGGAAGTAATTTGTAAGAAAAACGGAAATGTAGGCACGTGACAGTCTTGAAATGATTCAAAAGAAAAACCAAATGCTTATATTTGGTCCCAGAAGTAATAAAGAAGCAATGTAGTTTACTGAATAGCTTGATGGCATTGTTAGAATTATGCTTTAGAAGAATAATTTCAGTAGCTACACAGAAGATAGATTGGATGATGTAACGACTTCAGTCAGGATGACGAGTGAGGAGGCTGTTCTAAGTAGGAGGAAGTGAAAACCTGTGGTAAGATGGTGGATATTTGAGCATAGAGAAGGGGATGTGTATGAAAAAATACTGTGTAGCTATAAGTGACAAGATATAGCAACAGAAATGGGTGAAGTCACTGAGGAGTCAAAGATAACAAATGATATTGTAAATCTGAATGACTGGAAGGATGGTGGTATCCCAGCAAGTAAGATAATTCAAAGAAAGTGTGTTTTTGACATGTTGAGACTGCAATACCTACAAAACATCCAGTTTAAAATAGCAACGGGTGTTGTGGGACTGGAACTACGGAAAAAGAAGTTTGAATATATAAATCTAAGTCTTATTAGAATAGAAATTATAATTAACACAATGCATATGAACTCAATAAATGGAAGAATATAAAGAAAAAAGTGAGTCAGAAAGATACTTTGAATGTGATGTGGATGAAGATCTAGGAAAGAAAATAGAGAAGGAAAAGTTATATTGGAGAACCAAGGGAGAGAAGTATTCCAAAAATCCAAGAAGGAAAGGGCATCTAGGAGAAGTTGATCAAGAAGGCCAAATAGTGCAGCCAGATTAAAAAAAATATGAGGACTAAGAAAAAGTTATTAAATAGAAATTAAAAGATACTTGGTAACTTTAGAGAGAGTTTCAGTCAGGTGATCTGAGAAGTCAATCAGCAAAACATTGCTTTTCTTTTTCTTTTTCCCCAAATTTATTAATTTATTTGTTTTTAGTTTGCAATATTTACTTCCATAAATTTTAAATTTTATGCACCTCCCTCCCCATTCCCTTTCCCCAAGACAGCATATGATCTTGTATGGGTTTTACACATAGATTCTCAGTAAACACATTTTCACATTAATCACATTGCATAGAAAAATTATAGTGAATTGGAGAAATCATGAAAAAAACAAAACAAAACATTACGAAAGAGAAAATAGACTGCATCATTCTGCATTTTGACCCCATAGTTCTTTCTCTGCATGTGTATGGCATTTTGCATCATGAGTCCTTTGGAAATATTTTAGGTCCTTACAATGTTGATAAGTCTATCAAAATCAAAACTCTCACCCTGTGACTGTTGGTGTGAATGTTCTGGTTCTGCTCACTTGAATACAGCATCAGTTCATATAAGTCTTTCCAAGTTTTTCTGAAGTCCTCCTATAGTATTAAATTACATTCATATAACTACAACTTGTTCAGCCATTCCCCATTGAATGGGCATTATCTCAATTCCCAGTTCTTGGCCACCATAAAACGAGCTGCTTATAAATATTTTTGTGCATGTGTGTCCTTTTCCCATTCTTGTGATCGCTAGATCTCTAGAAAAATGCAGCCCAGTATTGCTGGGCCAAAGGTTATGCATATTTTTATAGCTCTTTGGGAATAGTTTAAAACTGCTCTCCAGAGTAGATGGATTAGCTCACAGCTCCACCAACAATTAATTAATGTTCCAACTCTCCTACATTTTCTCCAACATCTATCATTTTCCTGTTTTGTCATGTTTGCCAATATAATAGGTGTGATGTGATGCCTCAGTGTTGGTTTGATTTGCATCTCTCTAATCAATAGTGATTTGGAGCACTTTTTCATATGATTATAGATAGCTTTAATTTATTCCTATGAAAACTGATTGTTCATATTATTTGACCATTTATCAATTGGGAAGTGACTTGTATTCTTGTAAATTTGACTCAGTTCCTATATATTTTAGAAATGAGACCTTTATCACAGACATTAGTTGTAAGAATTCTTTCCACATTTTCTGCTTCCTTCCTAATCTTGGTTTCATTGACTTTGGTTGTGGAAAAAACTTTTTAATGTAATGTAATCAAAGTTATCCATTTTTCATTCATAATGATCTCTAATTCTTGTTTGGTCATAAATTCCTCCATTCTACATAAATCTGACAAATAAACCATTCCTTACTCCCTAATTTGTTCATAGTATTAGCCTTTATACCTAGATCGTATATCCATTTGGACTTTATTATGGTATACAGCACCAGGAATTGGTCTATGCCCAATTTCTGCCATATAATTTTCCAGTTTTACCATCATGTTTGTCAAACAGTGAGTTCTTATCCCAGAAGTTGGGGTTTTAAAACAGTAGACTACTATTATCATTGGCTACTGTGTCTTGTGTACGTAACTTATTCCACTGATCTACCCCTCTATTTCCTAGCCAGTACCAAGTGGTTTTGATGATTGCTGCTTTATTATACAATTTAAGAACTGGTATGGCTAGGTAACTTTCACTAGCACTTTTTTTCATTCTTACAGATGATTGTTGATATGATCAATTGCGTTGACAGTTTTCCTAATACTGAACCAGTCCTGCATTCCTGATATAGATCATAATAAGGTGCTATAAACATTTTGGTAATATCTTACTTAAAATTTTTGTATCTATATTCATTGGGGAATTGGTCTATAATTTTCTTTGTGTCTTTTGGCTCTTCCTGATTTAGTTATCAGAACCATATTTGTTTAATAAAAAGCATTTGTATGGACTCCACCAATTTTCCCAAATAGCAAATATGTTATTGGAATTAACTGTGATTTAAATGTTTGATAGAATTCACTTGTAAATCCATTTGGCCTTGGAGATGTTTTTCCTAAGGAGTTCATTAATGACTTTTTCAATTCATTTTTCTGAAGTTGGTAAGTATTTTACTTCCTCCTCTGTTAATCTGGACAACATTTTTGTAAACATTCATTTCACTAAGATTTTCAAATTTGTGGGCAGAAAACTGGGCCTTTTTCCTTGATGATTTCTGGGAAGATACTGTGGAGGCTCTTTTTTTTATCATGGTTTTCCAGTAGATCAATAATTAATAGATTTTTCTCTCCTGAATCTGTTTCCCAGGTCAGTTGTTTTACCAGTGAGATATGTTACCTTGTCTCCTGCTTTTTTCTCATTCTTTATTTTTCTATTTTTTTTTATTCTTTAGATTTTGTTTGACTCACTCTTTATGCCTCATAGACTCATTAGTTTCTACTTGCCCAACACTAATTTTTAACAAATTGGGGTTTTTTGGTTAGCTTTTGTACCTACTTTTCCATTTGGTCCATTTTACTTTTCAAGTAAAATATTCAGTGAATATTTTTTTTTTTATTTTCTCAATTGTATTTTTAAAATCATTGGTCAATTTTTCTTCTACCTCTCTAATTTTACTTTTAAAATTCTTCTTGAGCTCTTCCAATAATGCTTTTTGGGCCTGAGACTAGTTCATGTTCCCTTTTCAGGCCTCCAATCTGAGTATAATGTCCTCTTCTGAATTAATATTTTGATCTTCCCTGTCCCCTTAATAAGATTTTTGGTCTTTGCTTTTCTAATTTACTTCTTGCTCATGGTGATTGACTTTTTCCTGGCTTTTAAAGAGAAACCCTGCTTCCAAGGCACAGGGGGCTCTGTTTGACATTTCTTGTGCTGGGAGCTAGGGTTCAGCTTATTGGCTTTGTGTTCTATGACCTCTGGTTCTTTCAGCTTCAAGTTCTATAATGCTACAGCTTACTTGGTGCTGAAATGACTGGAGTGTGCCAATTCCAAGGTCAGGTGAAGTCTTTCTTAGTTTCCCTAAGGTAACACTGAAGGGTGACATGAGGTGTGGGGGCAGGGTGGTCTGGCCACCAGAGGTCTCCTCCCCCCACTCAGGGCTGTGCTAGAGCATGGGCAGGTTCAGTGACTGGTGGATGCTGTCGGCATTGGTGTCTGCTCAATTCCCCTGGCTGTGCTAAGGCACACATGGGGTCTTGGTGCTGGTGCTTGCTGGCTCCACACCCCTCTGTATATCTAAATAATGTAGATTATTCTTCCAATCCCTTAATGTAGAAACTTTAAGAACTTGTGTTATCCTGATTGTTTCCAACATACTCAGATTGCTTCTTTTTAACTGCTTTCAATATTTTCTCCCTGACCTGGGAACTCTGGAATTTGGCTACAATATTCCTAGGAATTTTACCTTTGCGATCTCTTTCAAGAGGTAATTTGTACATTCTATCTATTTCTATTTTTCTTCCTGGTTCTAGAATATCATGGCAGTTTTCTTTGACAATTTCTTGAAAGATGATGATGTTGGAGCCAGAGCCAAGATGGCAGCGTAGAAACACACATATACTCTAGGACTTCCCCCACAGCCATAAAATACCTGTAAAAGATGACTCACAACGAATTCTAGAGCATCAGAGGCCACAGAAAAACAGAGTGAAAGAGGTTTCCAGGCAAAGGTAACCTGGAAGGCCAACAGGAAAGGCTTATTACATGGGACACTGAGTGGCAGAGCCCAGTCTTGGGCACGTGGCACTGGGAGGAACAGGACCTGAACAGACCTCCAGGCAGAGTTCCCATCAGGAAGGGTCCCAAATCCCTCAAACCACAAGTGACAAAGAAAGCTCCAAAGGTCAGTGTGGCAGGGCTTTCCCAGTAGGGTGAGAGGGGAAGAGAGTTCCTCCAGCAATACCCCCAGGCAGCAGTACCAGGATGCAGGCGGGTACAGTGGCCTATAAGCAATCTAGGTCCATTTTCCTGGCAGCTAAGCTTAAAGGCTCTGGTGGTAGGGAGCAGCTGATATAAACCTGAGCCATCAGTGATGACCCTGCCTCCACCCAGTGCCCCAGGGAATCTAGCAGCTGAGTCAAATCTCAGCTTTGAACATGGTATTGAGGAGAGGAGGGACAATAGAACCCTCCTCTTGACAAAGAATTCAGAAGTCAAGTAACTGGCTGGGAAAATGTGTAAAAAAGGAAAAAAAAATAAGATCATAAAAGGTTACTTTCTTGGTGAACAGGTATTTCCTCCCATCCTTTCTGATGAAGAAAAACAAGGCATATTGTCATAGGAAGTCAAGACCTCTGTGTCAGGTGCCTCCAAAGTGAACGTAAAATAGGCTCAGGAAACAGAAAAGCTTGAAAAAGGAATTAGCAGCTTGCTAAAGGAGAACCAAAAAAATGCTGAGGAAAATAACACCTTTAAAAAGAGGCTAACTCAATTGAAAAAAGAAATCCAAAAAGCCAACGAGGAGAAGGAGGCTTTAAAAAGCAGAATTAGACAAAAGAGGAGGAGATTCAAAAGTTCACTGGACAAAATAGTTCTTTAAAAGAGAGAATCGAGTTCAGGGAAAATAATGACTATGAGATAAACCAAGCAGTTAGAAAACAAAACCAAAAGTTTGAAAAAATAGAAGATAATGTGAAACATCTCATTGGAAAAACAAATGACATGGAAAATAGATCCAGTAGAGAGAATTTAAAAAATTATGAGAGTGTTGAAAGCTATGATCAAAAAAAGAGCCTAGACATAATCTTCCATGCAATTATCAAGAAAAAGCTGTCCTGATATTCTAAAACCAGAGGGCAAAACAAATATTGAAAGAATCTACCAATTACTTCTGAAAAGAGACCCAAAGTGAGAAACTTCTAGGAATGTTTTTGCCAAACTTCAGAGTTCCTGGGTCAAGGAGAAAATACTGCAAGCAGACAGAAAGAAAAAATTTGATTGTGGAAATACAATCAGGATAACACAGGATCTACCAGCTTCTACATTAAGTGATCAAATGACTTAGAATAGGATATTCCAGAAGTCAAAGGAACTGGGATTAAAATGAAGAATCACCTAACCAGAAAAACTGAGTACAATACTTCAAGGGAATAAATGATCATTCAGTGATATAGAGAACTCTCAAGCATTCATGATGAAAAGACTAGAACTGAAGAGAAATTTTGACTTTCAAACAAAAGAATCAACAAAAGCAAGAAAAGGTAAACAGGAAAGAGAAATCATCAAAGACTTTCTAAAGCTGAACTGTTTACGTTACTACATGGAAAGATAATTACTTGCCTTCTCAATGGGGATGGGTAGAGATGGAGGGAGGGAAGGAGAGAAGTTGGAATTCAAAGTATTAGAAACGAATGTTGAGAATTATTATTGCATATAACCAGGAAATTAGAAACACAGATAAAGGGGTATAGAAATTTATATTCTCCTACAAGAAAAGAGAGAAGATCGTTTTAAGGGTAGGGTGGGCTGTGATAAAAGGGAGGGTACACTGAGGGAAAGAATAATCAGAATGCAAAGTATTAGGGGGTGAGGGGAGGGGAGAAATTGGACATGTTACAGAGTGATGTAAAAGCAATTGGTATTAAAACCATTGCCTGAATTAATTACTGAGACTAAATCAGAAACATCTTTAGTTTGGGGAAAAGAATTTTAATCTAAGTTTCCTAGAGGCAGGCAACTTTGAGTAAAATTGGACATTGACAGAAAAGTTAAAATATTAATGGAAAATTTGATTTTATGGTTGTTATTTAACCAGAACTAGAACATGTATAGAAAGACACTTAAGCCACTAAAGATTTGCCTCAAAAGATGTTCCTTAGCCAATGTGAAATTATAGTCATATCTGAAACCTAGTTGTTGGAACTGACTATTTTAAAATTCTGTGGGACTATTAACTGACTGTTCTTCTGAGTATAACTCCAGGTATGGATAGCAAGAAAGGCAGTCTGTGCCTCCAATCCATGATGCCAATAAGCCTGTGAGATGCTAGAATGAACTGCAAAAGGTGATCTCATGGGAAGTGTGAGAGAGTGGCTGTTCAACCTGGGCTAAGGTGGGATTCTCCTGACTCAACTTCCCCACTGACACCTGGCAGATTTTAAGCTTGACTGAATGCAAGTTGACAATCTACTCCTGCCTGGAATTGACATGAAGTTGGAGAGATATTGTTTCCCTGCAATGTCCCTACACTTTGTGGCAATTTCCTATAGTCAAAAGGTTTGTAAGCTTAATATCAGATCTAATAAATTACATATTGTTGGTAGGGTATCATCCAAGATTAAGTGTAAAATTAAGCTATTAGGCTTAGGACTTTAGACCAATGAAAATGAGTTAGGGTCCTTTAATTCTTAGCTATAGTGTGGAGACAATTAGGTCAAGGGCCTGTGAAGTTAAGATACATGGTTATTATTTGTGTCTCATTTGGTTAATGTGAAAAAAGAATTCTTTTGTAAATACTTAAAAAGAAGAATCACTTGACCAAAAGTTGAAATTGTTTTATGTCATATGAACTGTGCTAAAAATGAAAAAAAAAAAAAAAAACAAGAAAGATGATAATATCTAGGCACTTTTTAAAATCATGACTTTAAGTAGTCCAATAATTTTTAAATGATATACATCTATTTTCTAGGTTAATGATTTTTCCAATTAGATATTTCACATTGTCTTCTATGTTTTTCATTCTTTTGATTCTGTTTTAGAATTTCTTGACTTGTCACAATGTCACTAACTTCCATTTGCTGCATTCTAATTTTTAAGAAACTATTTTCTTCAGTGAGCTTTTGGACTTTTTTTTCCATTTGACCAATATGCTTTTTAAGGCATTCTGTTCCTCATAGACTTTGTGCATTTCTTTTGCCACTTGGATTAGTCCATTTTTTAAGATGTTATTTTCTTCAGTATTTTTTGCATTTCTTTGGCAATCTACTGACTCGTTTTCATAATTTTATTGCATCACCCTCATTTCTCTTCCCATTTTTCCTCTCTTCTTATTGGATTTTTAAAATTCTTTTTGAGGTCTTCCATGGTGTGAGATAAATTCATATTTTTCTTGAAGGGTTTTGATGTAGGTACTTTGTTTGTCTTCTGTTGGTGTTATATTTTAATCTACTTTGTCACTAAAGTAAGATTCTATAGTCTGAGTATTTTTTGTTACAGTGTCTTCTCATTTTCCCCACCAAATAATTGACTTTCTAGCACTTCATCAAGGTATAACGCTACTTTCAATGGGAAGGGATGGTGTACTCTCTCAAACTTCAGGGGTTTTGTGCAGCTATTTTCAGAGCTACTTCTAGGGATCTGTAAATGTTCAATTCTTCCTAGGTGGTATGATCAAAACAGAGGTGTTTACTCCTTTTCTGGCCTGTGCTGTGGTCTGTGAGTTACCACAAGCACTCTTTTCTGCCTTAGAATTGTGAGGAGGGTTCCCTCTTCATTGCAGTCACAAGTTCTACCACACCAGCACTTCTCCTCATCCCAGGACCACCACCCCAGACTGCAACTCAGATCCAAATGTGGGTAAAACTAGAAAATACTGCCTGAGTTCCAGCAAAGAGATCCTTGCAATCACCCTCTTATCAGTTGCTCAATCCCCACAAAGTCTGTGGGCTGGGAGCTCCACAAGCAGCTGCTACTTGCTACTGTCTCTCTTGCCACCAGCTCCACTGTCCAGGGCCTGGGGTCAGACTGCACCCCTCTCCTACTCAGGTCTAACAGAGTTTTTCCACTGACCTTATGGGCTGTCTTTGGTATTTTTGAACAAAGTTCTGGAAACCAGCACAATGACAGTGATTTTCCATTCTGGCCTTGTCTATGCCAGAATGGTCCATGCTGGATTGTGCTCTGTTCCCAGCCCAGAGTGATAGACCCTTCCCATCAACCGTCCATGCTGTCTTGGGGTGGAGACTTGTTTCACTCCATCACTTTGTAGCTTCTGCACCTCTAGAATTTGTTTTGAGTAACTTGTAGAGCTATTTGGAGGGAATTGGGGGACAGCTCCATCAAATCTCTGAGTTTACTTGGCCATCTATATAATTGTATTTTTTTTTAAATAGGCAGTATAATAGTGATTTGTCAGTTTATATATAATCCACTGAAAAATATATTTTTCTGATTATACCTTTTAGAAAGCTTTGAACATCTGCATGAAAGATTGTCTCATATCCCCATGGGATGATTGAGTACATGCAAAGAACTTGATTTTCTTGGTAAGAAAGGTTTAAATACGATCATTTATTCAATAAAGTATCATGGGCTAAGTCTCAGCATAGATGCTAATTTGATTGTACATGTATACAGACACATGCACACATGCAAACACACACACACATATATCTATAATTATACACACACATTGCACACACAACTCATAAAACATACATACACACATATGTACTTATGCCTCATTAGTCAGAGTTTACTTGGGGTGATGTAATTCAGACAGAGTTGAGCACAAACCAGAAATCTGAGGGCAGACATAATATATATATCTTCTTTCCAGGGCAGCCTTTATTCTGCCAATACCAGGGATGCTAACTATTAAGAATATTTGGAGTTCCAAAAAATAACTTTTTTTTAATAAGTTCCAAAAAATATGCTACGATTTTGATGCAGAGGAGCTCAAAAGCTGGACGTTTCCCTCTACCACTGCTTTCAGTTATTTGGATAGTTCATGATCCATGAAAATGTATTTACCTTTTGTTGCAGCCCCAAGTTCATTTCCCATATGGGAAAATCATCTCACGAGAGGGAAAAATAAATTTTTATTGGCTCCCATAAGTGCTTTGTGTTTTCAGTATTATTTCTGTGGAATAAAATAAATGCTGAAACCAATGTGTTTAATTGAATGCTTATGAAAGATTTGCATTTCATGACTACACATCTTCAGAGACCTAGTCATGAATTTCATTCTGAAGTTAATAATTTCAAATTAAATGAACCAAAAGATACGATACGGCAGTCCCATTGGAAGTGCTTAGGTAATGTGGAGTCCAAGAACAGGGAATAGACAAACTTAATACTTTGTCATCCTCAAAGTTAGTAAGTATTTCAGACCATGCCCAACTGTTTGTCCTTCTCACTTCATGTGATGTACATGTAATATCTCATTTCAAGCAATAATCACTTCTTCCTAATATTTCCTTAATTTTTATGTTAGCAGCTCCTTTTTCTTTGCTGGTCAGATCAGATCCACTTCATTCTCTCACTCCTCTGCTTTTTGATGAAATAAACTACAATTAAGCACATCAAAGAATAATTATAAAGAAAATTGAAGAGAATGAGTTACAAAATAACTCCTACATCTAGTTGAAGACTGTATAAAAGACTGTCAAAATACTACAAAACTTGGAGAATATAAAATTCAGGAGAGGAGAAAGAGAAAGTCCAAAGAAACTTGGTCCCAGAGCAGAAGAAAGTATTAAAACAGGACCCACTTACCCTATCTTCAGGAAGAAATCGGGAGAGACCATTTCCCTATCCTTTCCTGGAGAATATAGGTGAAGGAAAGACACTATCCACAGAAGGAGACAAGGAAAGAGCAGTATCTGAAGGGAAGTGACACAGATACTTCAACCATGGCAGCCTGATATTGAGGCAGCCCATGTCAAACATAGAAGGTAGGCATCGTGAACCTGAAACACAGCATGAAATCAGGTCAGACAATTTCTATTGAAAATGGAGTCTAATCTTAGCCACTGATTTCAGAGTTGGGAGCCATCTCCACTTATCCTGATCAACATCTTGCCATTTGACCCAGAATGTTCTGGGGGAGAAAGTGAGGCTGGTGACTTTGAACAGCCCTCTCTTACTTAAATTTAATTCATTTCCAAGTCATGGAATCACCTTCCTGACATCACGGTCCTCTTTGAGAATGAAGAACAAACAGCAACCTGTAAGTAGTCTGAGCTGCCCACCTGAGACCTAACTGGCCAATTCTATTCATTTCTCCTTCCCTTTTACATTTTTCTTTCATTCCCTTCCCTCCTTCCTCTCCCTCTGTCCACATAGAGTACAATACCCTTAACTGTAGGTACTGTGCCCAAAATGATATACATTATGATTGCCGAAACCTTGCTTGATGTCTTGGGGTTTACCAAGATACCTTGAGGCTAAGTTTCCTTCTTAAGGATCATGCCTTAAATCCAAATCACTCTGGCTTTCATTGATTGGACAACAATCTGTCACAGACCAAGTCCCACTTAGTGGTAACCACGACAACAACAACAGCAACAAAACAGCTGGAAGTACAATAGGTGTAGAGCAAGACATGCTTTCCTTATCTGAACGGAGGATATGGTGTTTGCTGCCCCACAACTCCAGGAGAAATGTCAGAAGCAGAACAGAGGTCTGTACACAACATTTGCATTTCTGACCAAGGCCTTTGACACAGATAGTCCTGATGGTTTATGGAAAATTACATCAAAATTTGGTTGCCCAGGGAAGTTCATCAGTATTATATGTCAATTTCGTTACGGCATGCTTGCCTAGGTTCTGGGTAGTGGACAATGCTCTTGTGCCTTCCCAGTCACCATGGAGTGAAACAGGGCAGTGTGTTTGCTCCCATGCTTTTTAGCACGATGTCTTCTGCCATGTTGTCAAATGATTTTAATGAGGCAGAACAAGGCATCAAGATCAACTACCATAATGATGGTAAATTCTTTGATTTGAAAAGGCTACAAGCCAAGACCAAAGTGGAGGGAGTGTTGGTGCATGATTTTTCTGTTTGCAGATGATTGTGCACTCAATGCAGCCTCTGAAGCTGAGATGCAACAAAGTATGGATCAATTCTCTGCTGCCTGTGCTAATTTTGGCCTAATAATTAACATCAAGAGAACAAAGGTGCTCCATCAGCCACCACCACACCATCCATATGTGGAACCATCTGGTACAACAAATGGAGAAGTTTTGAATGCTGTGGATAAGTTCACTTACCTTGGTAGTGTACTTTCCAGGGATGTACGCATTGACAATGAGACTGATGCACACATTGACAGAGCTAGTTCAGTGTTTGGGAAGCTCTGAAGAAAAGTATGGGAGAGAAGAGGCACTAGATTGACCACCAAACTGACGGTCTGAAGACTCATTGTGCTGACCTCATTGTTGTATGCCTGTGAAACATGGACAATCTACTAGCACCATGCCAGAAAACTAAATCATTTTTATTTGAACTGTCTTAGGAAGATTCTGAAGATCACCTGGCAGGATAAGGTATCAGACACTGACATCTTTGCTTGAACCAAACTGCCAAGCATTCAAAATATGCTTCCAAAACCACAACTCTGATGGGCTGGCCAAGTAGTTCGAATGCAAAATGTACAATTGCCAAAAATACAATTTTATGGAGAACTCCCATGGGGCAGGCAATCACATGGTGATCAGAAGTGATATAGGGACACTCTCAAGATCTCTTAAGAACTTTGTATTTGATTGTGTGACATGGGAGACACTGGCACAGAACTGCTCAGCATGACATGCCCACCTCAGAAAGGGTGCTGTGTTCTATGAGCAAAGCAGAATTGAGATAGCACAAAGTAAATGTAGGAAGGGCAAATTTGGAGTATCAATCCAAATGTTCACATGGACTATCTCTGCCCAAATTGTGGTAGAGCATTCTGAGCTTGTATTGGTCTGATCATCCAAAATCAGACACATTGAAAGTTGACTTTATCATGGTGATTTTATTTTGTTCCTGTTCAAGAACATAGGACAACAACCAATAGAGAGGGTAATCCCCAGTTAACCTTTCTTAGCTTAGTTTCTTCCCATCAAATTCTGTTTACATAAAAGACTATCATGACTATTGAATGAAAAGTAAAGTCATTTATCCATATTCAAATAAAAATAGAAATCAAGGAACTTCTACAAATAAGAAAAACACAAAAAATGAAAACTCTTTAATGGGCAACTAATAAAATTTCAGCTCTTATATACAGAGAAAGACCACTTTCCCCCAGAGTAATCTTTAGAATTTTAAGCAAATGGTATAAAAAACTGACAAAGGGTATGAGTTCAGAAAAAAAAAGAAACAAAACCTGGGAAGACTTATGAGAAGTGCTGCAAAATTAAGTCAGCAGAAGCAAGAGAACAAAGAACACAGTAAAAATAATATCATAATTATGATCTGTTGTGGATGACTTAGGTACTCTGATGAATGCAATAATTCAAAATTCCAAATGATTTATAACAGATTATAAAACTATTATTTTAAAAAATTGTGTATACCTCCAGAGAAAGAATCAGTAAACTCTAATTTCAGATTGAAGTCTATTTCTAACTTTGTTTAATTTTATTTCTTTTTTGACAAGGTAAATAAGGAAATGTTTTGCTTGCCTTCACATATATAATGGTCATTGTATTGCTTGTTTTCTCAGTAGGTGGAGGAAAGGCTTTAATGAGTGATAGAATTTGGAACTCAAAGCAAAAAATGAATACTAATATTTTTAATAATTTTTAATAATTGTTTAAATAACTTCAAGCCAACTCTGAGTAATGAGGAGGTCATAATTTAATGAATATCTGCTATTTTCAAATTTTTCTTCTCTGCCTCTTTGCAGCAAGCTCCGTCAACCTTTGTGAAACCATAGACTAGCTCTTGCTTCTCTAGATCAATCTCAAATTATTTCTTCCTCTTCATAACTAACAGCATGGAAACCAACAGAGGCTAGTTTGGAAATTTAATTATATTATTAATTCTATTTTGCCTTCAAGCTGATCTTTTGAGTTACACAGTATTTTTATCTTGAATTAAGAGCAGTCTATGAAAATTATCATTTTTTTCTTTAAGTACTGATAATGTATAGAATTATGGACTACATGATCAACAAGGCTCTATTGTCTTCAAGTTCAGGTCATATTTTCCATAGTTTTGCCATTTTACTTTATGCCCATTTTATGATGAATATATAATATATTAAGATGTATCTTGACTGAGTATATTGCCAATTATCAGGTCCCTCATACAATTTGTCAAAAAAAGATGTCAAAGTATACTCATTCAGAATGTTAGCACACAAACTGCAATTATTTTCATGCTTGTATATTTACTAATATTTATCATTAGAACTAAAAATTAAGACATCAGAATGTACCATGAAAAAGAAAAGTTTAATGCCTTTGTTCATTAGAAGAAATGAATTCTACCATCTTCTTTCTGCTTATTTTCCAAAAAAGAATATCTAACCTAATATTCAATTTAGTGGAAACTTCTTTGCATTTTCTGATCCTATTTATAAAAAAAAAAAAACAAAAAAAAAACAAACATTCTCAGTGTTGATTGTTACTAGTTTTTCTGAACCTTCTTAAATGAGAAAATGCAACTTTTATTAAATTATTTGAAAAAAATAACATTACTAAATACAATTTTCAGACCTGATAAAAAGGGAACAGAAAATTTTTAGCCTAAATTAAATGTTTTCCATAATATTTAATTACATTTTTGTAATATTTTTCTTCATTTTGTAATCCTTCCCTCATCAAATTATTCTCTTTCAACACGTATCTTTACTACTGAGTGACCACTAAAATAATATTTTATTTGGGGAGATAGTTAATTCTGTCAAAATCTGTCAAAAGAAATGGTAACAAGTTTCTCTTAATAATACTTGATTTTGTTAATTACAAATGGTGATCTATTATTTGTGTCATTTTGATTGCCACTTTGAGTCATTGTGTAATTGATCAGACAGTGATGATGGGCTGCAATTGTGCAGCTGATTGATATTGTGATACATGTGGTCTTATTCAAAGTCTATTCAGACATAAATGCTCTACATATGCCAAATATACAGATGAAAATCCAAATTTCTGCCTGTATCCAAATATACAAATATCTTCAGTCATATGGAAATAGCATAAGTATTCATGATTAATTTTTTTAAAATATGGTAGGTCAACATTTAGTAAGCATATATCTATTCTATTTGTTTACTTCTGTGAAACAAAACTACAATCCTTAAAAATATGTTAAAGTGAAAAGTAAAAAGGTTGTCTTTTGTTTATTTTTTTCCACTCCTTTGGGGGAATGATGATTAGAGAACAGATGAAGCTGTTTCAGAGCTGTTATCTGCTCATCCTTTCAAATTAATGCAGTTATGCAACTGACATGATTTATAAGTAATAATGCTTGTAAAAAGGAAATTACTGTTGTTGTTTCTGGCCATGCATATCATGTTGAAATTAAAAACAGGGCTGTAAACTGGAGTTGCTGTCACCTTTGTTGCAGCTCAGCGGGCAAATTTAATTCATAAATCCTTCAAGAGTGCTGGGCATGGAGTCCTTCTCTAAGCATCCAAATCCCAGCCACAGAAATCATTTTAATTATCCTGTTAGACTGAAAGTGAAATATTTATGCTGTCAAAATAAGTATGTTTAAGGGTGCCTGCAGTGTCATTGAGTGTGACCTTCTTACAAACCACTCTGTGATAAAGTAGATTCCCAAGACATCAGATCTCAATCAGATCAGATTTAATGAACTTCTTTATACAAAGACAGGGCAGAGACAATTTACAGAGCAAACTGCAACTGTGAGGGATGCCTTCCACTTCTATATTTTTTCCCTAAAAAGTCATTTGAGGATTTCAGCAAAATAAACAATATTATGTTTTCTTAATATTTCTCAAGATTTTACTTTGTACTCTCTAGGTATTGAATATTTTTTGGCACTTTATTTAGTCAATATTCTTTCATCTTATCAAATAAAGATCTAAAAATCCTTTGCTTCATGAATGTTTACTAGTTCATTGGTCAATTTCTTCTGATGTATGGACTGAAAACCTCAATCAAGATACAGGACATATGTGGTCAGAGTTTCATCTTAGAACAATCTTTTTAGTTTTACTCATCCTTAAAATCATTACGTGAATGTATTGTGTTTAAAAATCAAAGACCACTAAATCATTACTGATGAGAAACATGCAAATTAAAACAACTCTGAGATACTACCTCACATTTGTCATTTTGACAGAAAAGGAAAATGATAAATATTGCAGGGGATGTGGGAAAATTGAAACACCAATGTACTATTGGTGAAGTTGTATACTGATTCAACCATATTGGAGAGCAATTTGGAGATATGCCCAAACGGCTTTAAACCATGCATACCCTTTGACTAAGCAATACCACTATTAGGTCTGTATCTCAAAGAGACTTAAAAGAGGGAAAAGGATCTAAGTGTACAAAAATGATTATAGCAATACTTTTAGTGGTGGTAAAGAATTGGAAATTGAAGGGATTTCCATCAATTGAGGAATGGTTGAACAAGTTGTATATGTTGTGATGAAATATCTTTGTGCTTTAAGAAATTATAAGCATGATGCTCTCAGCAAAACTTGGAAAAACTTTTACGAACTGATGCAAAGTGAAACGAACGGAATTAGTTGAGCTTTG
The DNA here is from genome assembly GCA_023548195.1 of Bettongia penicillata ogilbyi. Taxonomy (NCBI): domain Eukaryota; kingdom Metazoa; phylum Chordata; class Mammalia; order Diprotodontia; family Potoroidae; genus Bettongia; species Bettongia penicillata. The sequence goes on from JAJHZJ010000653.1 coordinate 3,562,359, forward strand.
TACATAATTACAATGTTGCATGATGATCTACTATGGATAACTTGGCTATTCTTAGTGATACAACACACTTCTTTAGCACTTATGATGAAAAGTGCTGTTCATCTCCAGAGAAAAATCTTGTGGAGTCTGAATGCAGATCAAATATACTTTTTCTTTACTTTATTTTTCTTGGGTTTTTGTCTGTGTTTTCTTTCATGGAATGACTTACATAGAAATGTGTTTTACATGACTTCACATGTATAATGTATCTCAAAATGCTTGATTCTCAAAGGGGAGGGGAGAAGAAGAGGGGAGGGAGAGAACTTGGGACTAAAAATTTGAACAAAAAGAAATGTTAAAAAATCTACAAGTAATTTGGAAAAATAAAATATTAAATAAGAGAAAAGTTAAAAATCAAGGATCACCCTATAATTTTAAGATTGAAAAAGAAACGAGCTAATTCTCTCAGATTGATGGTTTATTGGATTGCATGTGTGCAACTTGTCCCAAGAGAAACGGCTTGGCTCAATGCATAGTTCATCCTGTATGACAGCTTTGTCTTATTATGGAGTGCCTATGTCATGATTCAGTCAATGCTTTTGCAACCATTAAGAAAAAAATTCTATTTTGGCTTAGTCACTTGATCTGTGGTGACAGACTTTAAATTATGAACTGCTTTAATTAAAGTTGCATTTGATGTCTTTCTGTATATTTTACAGAACATAGTGAATAGCCCCTATCAGTTATCCTATTTACATCTGAGCAGAGATTAAGTGATTTACCCAGAGTTGTACAACTAAATATCTGAGGCTAGAATTGAAGTCAGTTCTTGCTGACTCCAGGCCCAACACTCTATCCACTGAGTCATCAGGAATGACAGATAAAGATGGATACACATACATATATACATACATATATACATATGTATATGTATATATGTGTGTGTATACATGTTATTAAAATTTTCAATGTGTCTCGCAAATATCTACTTATTTGATCATTGAGTAATCTTGTGAAATAAGTAGTATTGTTAATCACATTTCCCAGATAATCAAACTAAGATTTAGAGTGGCAGAGCAAGTGGGAGTATCCCCACCGTCGATGAAAGTGATGCAGCCCCTCTTGGTGGCCTCCACCACATTGCTCATTAGCTCTTTGGTTCATGAGAAAAGGCTTCCTGCTCAAATACTCCAGCAAGTCCATTCCACACAATCTCTTTGGACTGGGTCACAGCTTCCACGTACTTCTTGTTTTTCTCAGGCCATACTCCAAACCCACCCATCCAGCAGGGATTACAAAGGCCAATGTGGCTTGATCAATCTTAGCATTCTCATCAAACCTGTCTGCTATCAAACAAAGTCAATAGACAATATGATCTTGACATCATTCTTATCAGCCTTGGCCATCAGGTCTTTGACAATCTTGACCCCACTTCATCAAAAAGAGAAGTTCTGATCTCCATATTTTTGATAATCTTGAGGAAGGTGAAAACCATCCAACTAGCAATGATCATCTCATTGACTTTGTCTAGAATATTATTGATGAACTGGATTTTGTCACAACTTTAGCTCCACCCAAGATAGCCAGGAAGGGCTTTTTGGGGCTCTCCAGAGTCTTGGCAAAGTAAGTCAGCTTCTTTTTCATGAGGAAATCACATACTTTCTGGGCAGATTCACTCTCACCCTAGAACTGTTGGCATGTTGAGCAGTACCAAAAGCATCATTGACTTAGACAGCCCCAGTTTGGAGAGGGATTCTTGGAAGGCTTCCACTTTGGTTGGCTCAGCTTGGATTTTTTTTTTTGGATTTGTTCCCAGAGCATCTTTGCCTTTTCCTTCTTCTACATGGAAGCAAAGAGTCTCCTGCAAAATGATAGAATCATTAGGTGGGTTAGCACAGGCTTGCTCCACTTCTAGAACCACACAATCCTTCAGGAACAGAGCTTCTTTGAGCTAGAAGTTGGACTCTGCAGCCATGGGCTCCAAGGAAAATTTGTCAGCCATGGGGATACCAGCAGATCAGCCTAAATGGCTCATCAGAACAACAGACTTGGCTCTATTATCCAAGGAGTAATTGGCACTAGGAAGAGCAGCCTTGATTCTCTAGTTGTTAGTTATCTCCTTGTTCTTCCTGGGAATGTTAAAATTCATCCCCATGATGACCCTTTTCTCCTTTAGGTTCACCTTGTCCAAGGTCAGTTTGTGGGAAAGAGACATGACAGTGAGGAGATTGTGAGGTGGCTGTGGCTGACACTGGAGCTCAGTTTGCCAGAGCCAAGAAATACTCTGTGCACTGGGGTTAGCATCTACACTTCTCCACTTTTAATTAAGTACCTATTATGGGCCAGTCTTTGCTCACCTCAGAAATATGATATTCTATAAAGGAAATCAGCATGTACACATATAAGTTCATATAAAATATATGCAGAATAAATGCACTTTAATTGGAGGGAGGACTTGCATTTAAGTCAATAGCTTCTGAAAACCTTCATCTGGAAGATGCCACTTGTGCTGAGATTTGAAGGCAATTATGTATTCTAAAAGGTGTAGGGGAAGGAATAAGAATCTTATAGATATGGGAAATAGCCAGAATAGCCATAGAAGATGGAGCATAGTACTTGAATGTCAGTAACAATGCCAGTTAGGGTGGACCATAGAATGTATGGAGAAAGATATTTAATTGAGCTGAAAAAAAAAAGTTTGGAGTAAAGTTTTGAAAGACATTAAATGTCTAAGTTTGGAATTCATATTTGATTCTAGGAGTAATGGGAACCATTGAGTTAATACTGAGTAAAAGAGTGATATAGTCAGATCTCTGCTTAACAAAATGTTCAATAGGCAATTGATGCAGAAATGGAGCTCAACAGAGAGGTTAGGACTAAGATAGCTAGCTTAGGTACATTTGGAAGTTGTATGTGTAGATGTGATAATTAAAACATATGGGAACTGATGAGTTCCCTACCTGGGATAGTAGAGAATAGAGGGTCCAAAACAAAAGTCATGGGGTGCCCCCCACGTGGAGAAGGATAAAATTAAAGGGAGAGTGATAAAGAATAGTTACAGAATATTTTGAGAATCAGCACAGTTCAGTGATACAAAAACACTAAGACGAGAGAGAATCCAGTATGATTATGTCCACAATGCCGAGTGCATGAATATTAAGAAGGAGGAAGACTGATAAAACGTCATCAGTTTTGACAAATAAGAGACCATGTAGAATAGTGTAGAAAATTGATTCTCTTCTGGTATGATATTGGAAGCCAAATTATAAAGAACAGAGAAATAAGCGACAGGATGGGAAACGGATTTAAATTTTTATTTTAGGTTTAAATGAATAGCAAGATTTAATCTTAAAGTAAGAATTTCTTTCTTAATACTTGTTACATTGAAATTTAATGGGATGTTACAGTAAATGGTAGAATACCCTGTATAGGAAACTTCAAGCAAAGACTGGACTACCACTTTTCATATAGGGCCTCTTGTTTGTATACTGGCTGGACTAGATGAGGTCCTTTTCAAACCTTGAAATGTTGTGATTGTGTTTCCATTATTCTTTTAAATGAAGAGCTGCAAATTGCTTGAGGAACAATTCTTGCTTTACTACAATTAGTTCCTTGATTTGTGCTATGCTTATCAAACAAGAATAATCCATGTAGTATACATTAATGCAAAATACATGAAGATCAGCACATTACTGAAGCAGATATTTATCTATTCTTTAACCAGGCAGTAAATATTCAGCAAATACAATGCTCTCTAGTGCTCTAAACATTTTCTCCACATTATTGCCTTGCATAAGTTTTCCATACACATATATATGCTTCACAATAGGTTGAACAATGATTGAATTTGCTAACAAGTGCCCAGTAACTTTGTGAAAAAAATTGTCAGACATGCCCTTTTTTATATTCTAACATTTTCATATCTCTATTAGCATACTTGGAATAGCCTAGAAGATACATATCCTAATAAATGCATACCTGGTTACCAAACCAACCAAATGAACTATAAATCAGATTAGGAGCATACATAGATTTGTAAAATCTCAGACTTTTAAAGATTGAATTAAACTCTCAATTGAACTTCTTAATTTTATAGCTGTAGAGACTGAGACCTGGAGAGCCTAAGTGAATTTTGCAAAATCACCCAAGTACTTAACAGTAGGGCTCCAACTAGGAGACGATTATATATAATCTGCTATAGAAGATTATTTTGAAAGAAAATAAAAACTGTGAAGCTGTAAGAACATGAATTAATGTTGATAAAATAAGAACTCTGAATTTTCTGTAATTTCATTGGAAAGAACTCAACCTGAAAAGATTCTGATTATATGTCCTAAGTCACTACTATGTCAGCATTATATAGTCTTAGAAAGTTCCCAGTGGCAATGAAAATTTAAATAACTTTTCCATGGTTACACAGTATTAGTGTTAGGACTTTGAAGTCTTCTTAAATCATAGGTCATTTTTCTATAAACTAAACCTATATAATGTTCATCATTCCTTTTAGAAATTTGATTTATTTTTTTTTCTGGAATATTAATTGCACTAGATCTCATCCTTTTTAATCCCAATAAACCAATGCCCAGTAGCGTCATCAATGAGGTGAGCAATTGTTTCTTTCCCTTTCCTTGAAATGAACATCTTCTGTTATCATAGGAGTATGTGAGCTCTAACCATAATCCAAGAGGAATAAGTGTTTCAAGGGATGATAGGATCATAGATGTATAGCTAGAAAAGGGACAATATAGTTCATCTAATTGGTCACATATTAATCTTTGTTCCTTTTTAAAACATATCTTAATAATAAAATCTTACTTTGCTTAATAACTCTCCTGGTGATATCTAATATCCCTTCCAGTTATGAAATTCCATAATTCTAATTGTTTTCTGCCTTAAAAAACAAACAATATGTGTTATCTCTTTTCTCCCTACTTCTGCGCCTTAAATGTCCTCAAAATCATCCCCAACTATTTCCATTTTTTCCAGTCTTGGGAAAAGAGGTCATCCTTCTTGTAAAAGACAATATCTTCACCTGTGCCCTAAATTCAATTCTCTCCCATCTCCTCTTAGAGATTGACTCTACTTTTATTTTTAAATTGTAGTATCTCTTTATCCACTACTTCTTCCCTACTGTCTACGTCATGCTCAGAAATTTTTTTTTGAAATTTCTCTTCCATTAACACCTTTGCTAATACATCTTTTTAAATAAAAAAAAGACACAAAACAATTAGAATCATGGAATTTCATGACTGGAAGGGACCTTAGATATCATTGGGAGAGTTAGTAAGTAAAGTATGATTTTATTATAAAGATAGGCTTAAAAAGGAGCAAAGGCAAATATGTAATCAATTAGATGAAATAGAATAGCCCTTTCTAGTTATAAATCTATGACTCAGATCTAAAATTCTATTGTAAAGCAGTAACCATCAAAACTATATGGTACTGACTATGAAATAGCGTGGTGGATCAGTGGAATAGGTTAGGGACAAAAGAAACAGTGGTCAATGACTACAGTAATCTTCTGTTTCATAAATCTAAAGACTAGTTCTGTGATAAGAATCCACTATTTGACAAAAGCTGCTGGGAAAACTGGAAAACGGTATGGCAGAAACTAGGCAAAGATGAGCATCTACACCATATGCAAGATAAGGTCAAAGTGAGTACACAATTTAGACATAAAGGGTGAAACTATAAGCAAATTAGAACATCGAGGAACAGTTTACCTATCAGGTCTATGGAGAAGGGAATAATTTATGACTAAAACAGAGATAAGGAGCATTATAAAACACAAAATTGTTAATTTTGGTAACATTTAATGCAAGAAGTTTTGCACAACTCTGATGTAGCCAAGATTATAATGGAAGCACAAAGTTGGGAAACAATTTTTAAAAGACTTTGTCTTTTATTGTCTCTGAAAAAGGCCTCATTTCTAAGAGAACTGAGTTGTCTATAAGAATATAAGCAATTCCTCATTTGATAAATGGTCAAAGAGCATTAATAAACAGTTTTCAGATGAAGAAATTAAATCTATCTGTAGTTATAAAAATATGCTAAATCACTACTGATTAAAGAAATGCAAATTAAAACAACTGTCAGGAACCATTTTACACCTTTCAGATCACCTGATATAACCAAACAGGAAAAAGATAAGTGTTGGAGAAGATATGGTAAAATTGGAACACCAATGCATTGTTGGTGGAGTTGTGAACTGATCCAACTATTCTGGAAAACAATTTTGAACTATGCTCAAAGTGCTATCAAACTGTTCATACCCTTTGATCCAGCAATACATTACTAGATCTATATCCCAAAGACATTGAGAGAGAGAGAGAGAGAGAGAGAGAGAGAGAGAGAGAGAGAGAGAGAGAGAGAGAGAAGGATCCACAAAAAATATTTACAGCAGCTCTTTTTGTGGTGGCCAAGAATTGACAATTGGGGAATGACTGGACAAGTTGTATTATATGAATGTAATGGAATACTATTGTTCCATAAGAAATGATAAGCAGGCAGACTTCAGAAAAACCTAGAAAGCTTTTCATGAACTTACGCTGAGTGAAGTGAGGATGTCCAGTTGAACACTGTATGCAGTAACAGCAGTATTGTGCATTGACCAAACTTTGTCAGACTTAGCTCTTCTGAATAATGCAATGACTTAAGAAAATTCAGAAAGACACATGGTGGAAAATCCTATCCACATCCAGAGAAAGAACTGTGGAATCTGAATGCAGATAGAAGTATACTAGTTAGTCTCTCTTTTTTTTTTTTTGTTTCTCATGTTTTTTTTCCCTTTTATTCTGCTTCTTCTTTCACTACATGACTAATGTGGAAATATGTTTATTATGATCATACATGTACATCCTATATTAGACTGCATGCCACCTGCGGGGTAGGAGAAGAGGAAAATTTGGAACTCAAAAGCTTTTAAAAGCAGTTGCTGAAAACTAAAACTAAATAAATTTTTAAAAATCTGTGGTGCTACCTTCCCATGAAATCCTTATTCCTCTCATATTATGGTTAGAGCTCACTTAATCCTGTGATAATTGGTACGTTTATTTCAAGGAAGAAAGAGAAACACCAATCTTCAATATTCTCCTTTTGTGTTTTTTATCTTTGCTGCATGAGTGTCCATTGTCAAAGAAATCATCACTGAATGATCAACCTACCCATTACAAATTCAACAACTATGTATCTGTGGGCCAATATGAGTCCACTTGAACATAACTGTTGCTTTTCTATAGCCAACAACTATAGATAAGTTTATACATACCTGATGAGTTTCAGTGATGTGACGAGTTCATGTGTAACACTTCAGGTCAAATGTACAGCAATTCAAATAAACAAATGTATTGTCCCATAAAAAAGTCCAGGTGTTCTCTATATATTTGCTAAAGGTAGCCTTACAATATAGAAAGTAGGCAAAGGGATTGCTTAAAGGCAGTATGTAGCTTGGTGGTACACGGCAAGAATAAAGGATACTTTCCAAACTAAATGGAATATCCGGGGTGTAGTGTATCTGAGAACTATTTACAAAGCTGTTTTAAATCCTAAATGATGAGCTAGCTGCACATGAAGTGGGGGATAAGTTCTAGGTAAATTAAAGTACTAGATTCATATTTATATATTTACACATGGTTTAAAGAGTATGGTCCAAGAAGTCATGGTAATCACTTTCAGTTTGTAATTCATTCATTCTACAGTAACTTCTCTTTTAATATCCATAGCAGTATACGTTTAAAAGTAAAATCATAATGATACATATTTAGGACATTTACAAAATGATTCACTAGCAAGTATCTGATTTAGTTACAAAGTTGTGAAGTTGTCAAATTATAGATATTACATAAATATTTTCAAATAATTTTATTTTTGGAAAGTTAAAACAAGAGCATGATTATTCAAAGTGATTTTAATGGATAATGGTAATATTTCATTTATTATTAATGATAGTGATAATAATAATAACTCTGTTATTACTATCTAAGTTTGAACTTGGAGATGACATATAGTTAAACATAGAATGGCCTAATTTAATGATATTTTAATTAAGAGATGAGTTTGATAAGGTTTAGTATAGAAAAGTGGTTATTAGCAAACTGGAGAGCAAATCAATTCATAGGAACACTTTTGATCCATGTGATTCAATTTATATGCTAAACAGATGAATTGATTGGTATCACCACCTACAGTGCTTCTCATTGTTAAAATTTTACAAGATTTCAGGTGAAATTTATGATATAAAATTTATTCACAGATCAGAGCAGCTCACAGTTGGAAAGAATCTCAGTCACTAAGGTTGTAATATAACTGAAAGAAGAGTCCCCTTCCAAAATATGTCCAAAAAAGTGGTTATGCAGCTTTTGCCTGAAGATCTCCTGTGAAGGAAACTTCATTACTTCTTGAAGGATTACCTTTTGCTATGGTAGTGCTGTTAGGACGTTGCTCCTTAATATCAAATTTCAACTTGTTTTGTTGCAGTTTTCACGTATTACTCATATTCTAACGACAATCAGACCCTGTTTATCTTGCTTCCAGGTAACAGATTATCACAGGCATCTATCATGTCTTCCTTAGACAAAACCTCCCCATTTCCGTCCAATGACCCTCAAATAGCGTATACTCAGTGCTTTTCAGCCTTCCATTCTGGTTACACTACTCTTTATATTTACCAGCTGATCAACGTCCTTCCAAAAACTCAGCCCACTGCAGCTGAAAACTATATTCCAAATGTGGTTTAACCAGAGAAAAGTAATTACCTCATTCCTGTAAACTAGGTCTACAAATATGACCTAAATCTAGACTGCCTTTGTCATCTGCTCAATTACCTTGTTGAGAGATGTAGAGCTTGCAGTCCACTAAGATAAATTTTTACTAAAAATGTTGAGAACCCAAGATTTTTATGAAAAATATGCTTATTATATACCTATCAGGTTTTTATAAACTATTCAGATGATAATTCTATTACTTTGAGGACAAAGACTGATGTAATACTTATAAGGGAGTAATTAAAATATGATTCAAACAGTGAAGATTTTGAGTCAGTTTCTATATGTAAAATATAAGTGACAATTTTAAGCTGATTCCACAGAAGGACTCTACACAAACATGTCACTGTGTTGTTTCAATACTTTTGTTGCACATAGTTTTAACTCTGATTTTTATGGTCAAGTACAACCAGAAAAAATTTTCTAGAGTTGCATACGTATCTGTCAGGTATTACTTTACTT